>OX451208.1:24374249-24979789 GCA_949628255.1 Macrophya alboannulata
TAGATCAAAAATCGTCAGCAGTATTGCACCAGTAACATTTGTTTATTCGATTGGACACTCGAGGACTGATAAAATCAATCAGAATTACGGGTAATTTAAAATGCTCAATTGCTGAAAAGTACTTTACTACTAATCTTATCAAAAACATTTGAACACAATACTATAATCGAACACATTTTTGGGATGAGTAATCAGAAAAAGGTCGCGTATAGTAAATCATGATCTGATGAAGGCGAAATGTGCGAAATGTGCGAATTGTATTTTCACAGACAGGCAGTGAGAATTGCAAATGCTTTCAATGAAGTTAGTTGGCCTTAACCTTGTTTCATTTATTACAGCTATACGGCTCAATATTTTTAGCTCCGGCTTAATGTCTGATATGACGTCACTTTCTGTTACGCGGCTGAGTGTATCGGCTGAATGAAGAAACAGAAACTTCAACCTATCGAATGCGAATTGGAATTGTTGTTGAATCGTAACGGATTAATTCACTTTGCACTGTCATACTAGAAGCAAATCTATAGCTATATCAACATACGTGTATGTTTTTATATCTATCCAATGATGCCATAGCATGCATCTTTCTCGTAGACCCACGCTAGACCCATGCTAGTACATATATGGCGTTTTTGCCTTGACTCAAGTCTGAGACGACCCACACAGCGTCCCACCTTATTCATAGAAGTGAATACTTGAAAACTACAGTACTCTGTACCTATACGGCAGTTGAAAACTGTAACTTGCACCCCTTTATAGGAGAGCAAGAGCTTTATCGATAAATCCAAATTGGACATTTATTTCAGAATAAGCCGTGCTTCTGCGAGATAGTTCAGCAATCAAATCATCATGTACAACACGGAATACGTGTTGATTTTCATATTTTTGAAACCATCGAATGTCGTTTATTATTACCGTTCGATACATCTTGAACTCCAAATTGGACATTTATTTCAGAATAAGCCGTGCTTCTGCGAGATAGTTCAGCAATCAAATCATCATGTACAACACGGAATACGTGTTGTTTTTCATATTTTTGGAACCATCGAATGTCGTTTATTATTACCGTTCGATACATCTTGAACAAATAAGAAGAACCTAGTGTGGTAAAACAACAATGGGCCTGAGTTCGGGCGTGGTAGCATGATATTTTATTTATTTTCGTTATAGTATTTATTAATTTTTGTAATATATTCCTTTTATTTATTTGTTTATTTTCTTTTAACATTCTGATTTTCTTTTTTCTAATTCTTTATTATTTCTTCATTGTTTTCATGCATGCACGCACACACGCGCGCAAACACGCACCCACATATATGGACGGTTAAGTAATAAAATATCATGTTACCACGTCCGAATCGAGGCCCAAGTGCTTAAACTGCGAGAAGAAGATAATCCTATTTTTCCGACGTTTGACATCTGACATCTCGAAAATTGGCCATTTTCGAACCTCGTGCCCATTGACAGTTTTGTTCGGGGTGATATGAACTACCCCAATAAGCACACGATGGTACAAAATACGTTTGATATACGTAAAGTTGGTATAAAAAGAGTATAGGTAGAAATTATAAACGTTCCTGGATCTTCGTTGTATAAACAGGTGGATAATATACGGCGGCAGAAAACGTTCAGACTACGTTTCGAAGAATCCATCTGTTTATTATACGTTTAAAATGAGCATCTTCATGTGGTAGAAATTGACGTTTCAACATCCGTATATTCCAAGGGTGAAAAAGGATATAAGGGTGGAAAGGAATAATCGTATATGTCACAGTTGTAATAACTTAAATTCCCCTACCGTTTGCATTCGGCTATCGTTGCCGCTTTATAAACTTTTTTGAACAACATAAATAATAGTAAAACAACTACGCATATTTATAGTTGATAAGACGTATTACGTCTACCTGAAAAGTAGGAATTTTAAATACTAGTGTTGAAAGGTTCAATAAACTACGTCTCATAAATCGGTGGGTGATATACGGTAGCGGTAAACGTTGATATGACGTTTTGAGTATTACTTCATTTTATCATGCGTTCAATAATTAGCCGGTTGATTTCGTATAAATTAGAACTGCATCATTCGTGTATATTGACGGTATAAAAGCGTTAAATAATCGTATATGCAGCAGTTGTATGAACTTACATCCTTCTACTGTTTGCATTCGGCCTTGGTTGTGGCTTTATAAACTTTTGTGAACAATGTAAAAAAGTAGTTAATGAGGTGTAGTTACCTATAGGACATACGGTCCTATCGGATCTTATGGTGCTCGGTTCTAAACGTTTTTATCATTCGTATAAGATACGATGATCATGTATATACATAGTTAATATATCTAATTTTTTTATATATTGAAGTAGATGAATAGTTTAATATATTTAAACCGTGATGTGACGGCCTTTTTCTGTCAGTCTCTCGGCGAATCACTCTCAATCTCGCTTTAAACCCTTCAGCACTCTCGCTACGAGATTCTTTCTCACGCTTACTTTCAAACTGAATTATCTTTGAAATTTCAAATGGAATGACCACTTAATTTTTTTTCTATCTGTTCAACATTTATTGTTTCTTTAAAGTATGATGATGAAATTTCCTTTTTTTTTTCACAAAATTTTTACTTAAATATTTCTTCCAGCACTATGAGAGTTTTTCCCACTACCAAAGTAAAGTAAGACGTAAAATTTTTAGATTCGGACTTTTTCGGCTACGGTTTGGCTCGATTCGAATACTTCCGTATAACATGTGTTTACAGTAGTGTATATATGGAATTATAACCTCAATGTCATCATTACGTGTAATATTATTACTAAATTTATTGTGCACATGCGCAGAAGTTGTGAGAATTTCTCTCATTACGAGAGTAATCTATATAAATTGTCGAACGACAATGCTGAAGAGGCCCGAGGGCTGCCGTAAGAAGTTTCACTTCAAAAATCACATGATTCTCTAAGCGATAGTTTGGCGTAGTGGTGAGGGCGTCCGATTAGTAATGCGAACGGCAGCGAGCGTCTCCGGTTCAAACCCCTCGGTTAGGAAAAAAAAAAATCTGCGGCGGTTTTAGGTTCTTAATGCAGTAATATTAAATGCGTTCCTATCTACACTATTCACGGTAAATGCAAAATGCGGACATGATTCCGAAAAGGACTTATCGAATTCCAAATTTTATCTGGAACCTATATCTTATATTTTTATCAGGGCCATTCTACGCGAATTAAAAGGACGTATCTCAAACGTATGGATACAACGAATAATATAGGAGCATGAACATTCGTCGAAAAAAACCTTTCGACGGTAGGTATAAAAATGGTTTAACAAACGTAAAAAATAACGTTTATGTGGCGGACATTCGGAAGAGAGTTGTCCGTGATCCATAAGCGTTTCCTATACTAATGATTTATACTTTTCCTCAACGTTTATAAAACTATCATGTGCTTATTGGGACATTATACCATAATTCCAGCCAATTTGACCGGGAACCACTTCCCATAAGATTTCTGCGGGGTCCTTTACCAAGAATCAGCAATCAGTGGTAAATCAATCTCTCGTGATAGTTCAAGGCTCAACTTGAATCTATAAATTTATAATCCCAAAGTGCTTCATCCTCCTGAGGATAGAACTCCATCATTCTTATCCATATATACAGGTTCCCCCAGAGGGGTGCTCATCTTATCCAGCAGTCTACGTGCTCATTCGTTTACTTACTCGTTTTCTCCTTGATTTTGCTTATCGTTCTAAGTTTCGTTTTTGTGACAGTACATCAGGTTGAGGTCAGTTTTTCATTCAATTTTCCCAAATCCCTACGGGATCCAACCCGTACGGATACGCTATATGTTCCTTCTGCCCGTACTGTCACGTAGCAAAAATCTTTTCTTGTCTCAGGTATACATTTTTGAATTTCTTGCCACCTGAAATCATTTCAGCGTCGAGCATACTCGAGTTCCGAATGTGTAGCCACCAGTACTTGATGGCGTCTGAAGAGTGTCTAGCAAATCTCGGTGTTAGTTAGTCAGTTAATTATTGCTGGTTGGGAAGCTATGTATGGTGTTGGACATGGTGCCTGGTCGATGATACCTCTTAATTTGTATTGCTTAGTTATACAGGGTGTCCCATCTGAAACAATGCGGTTGAATATTTCGAAAACTAATGGTTGTAGGGGAAAATGTTTGAGATAAAATTTGTTGGGTTCCGAGAGGGACAGATATTGGTGATATTGGCTTTTTTGTAAGTGGAGGCGCCGAAGTGATATGAAGGTCAACTTGGTTTTTTTGAATAGGAACCTATATTTTTCATTACGCGATTTTGTTTTGATTAAAAAATCAAATGACTTTTGTATGAAATTTTTTTTTTGTGAGACATCAATTGTTTATGATATTCAGCTGAACAATTAGGGTTTTTTCAACTTTTGAGAACATTTCACCTTTAAAATATCAAGTTTGAAGGAAAATTTCAGGAGACAAAAAGTGCGTAATTTGATACGATGATTCATGGAAAATAATTGCAGAATTTTTCTAAACAATTTTTGATGTTTTTTACGCCATTGAAGAAGCTGCAATAAAAAGTTATTGGAAAAAATTCTGCAATTATTCTCCATGTATCTTCGTATGAAATTACGCACCTTTTGGCACTTGAAATTATCCTCCATACTTAATATTTCAAAGGTGAAATGTTCTTAAAAGTTGAAAAAACTCTGGTTGTTCAGCTGAATATCATAAAAAATCGATGTCTAAGAAAAAAATGTTTCATACAAAAGTCAGTTGATTTTTCAAGTAGAACAAAATTACGCAA
The DNA here is from genome assembly GCA_949628255.1 of Macrophya alboannulata. Lineage (NCBI taxonomy): Eukaryota > Metazoa > Arthropoda > Insecta > Hymenoptera > Tenthredinidae > Macrophya > Macrophya alboannulata. The sequence goes on from OX451208.1 coordinate 24,379,027, forward strand.
TGAAAAATATAGGTTTTCATTCAAAAAAACCAAGTTGACCTTCATATCACTTCGGCGCCTCCACTTACAAAGGAGCCAATATCACCAATATCTGTTCCCCTCGGAACCCAACAAATTTTATCTTAAACATTTTCCCCTACAACCATTAGTTTTCGAAATATTCAACCGCATTGTTTCAGATGGGATACCCTGTATAAGTTGTTCCTTTTCTTTAGTGTCACTTATTATCCCCCAAAAGCACCTCAGGTGCAAAAACCTTGCGCCAAGTAAATTAAAACGTAGCAAATATCAACAAAAATTTGTTAATAAAATATTCGAAAAAGTAGCATTTGATCTACAAAAGTATTGAAATCAATGGACGTTGCCAAGTACAATTAAATTTCCTCCCAATTAATTTCTGAATGTGAACTAGTCTTAGTTTTCGCTAGGTATTCACATTTCAATATACATAACATGCGTACAGCTTGTTTATTCGGTTTAGGCACTTCACGCGCTTCGGTCGAATCGCGAATAAGTTCAGAATTCAAAACATCAGTCTATATTTGTGCGCATGCGCAAGGCACAATGCAAGCGCGCGTAAATACTACGCACAGGGTGTTTTTAAAGTAAACGTACTCATATTTATAGTGTGTTGAAGAAACACACGACTCTAATTAAACATCATTCAATATTATCCTTTCATTTTTCTCTGAAACACTCGGAAAAATTCGTTATAATACACCAGAATTGAGGTTAGTTGTAAGCTAATATGTCAAATATATCTATCACGGCGTTTGTGTTAGAATTTTTATTTCGTCGATATTATACTCGCCCGTGATACTGTTATTCCATTTATTCAACTCGTACTCCACCAATAATCACTACACACTGCACTTTGCTGCTCAAATTGAGCATTCAAACTTCAAAGACGGTAACTGAATATCGCGGGTTATGAAAAAGGTAAAGGTCTTGAATGATGTTTTTTGAACGGGATTTGAAACCGTCAATTTGAGATAGTTCCAACTTTGGCCGAGTGCCTAAACCGAATAGACAAGCTGTAACACGTTATAACATGCAACATACGTACTCATATTGGAATCGATCGATTAAAAATAAAATTCGGAAAAAACGAATAGAAGAAAAAAAAATTTGGAGTAACTCCAAACTTTATTTTTAATCGATCGATTCCAATATGAGTACGTATGTTGCATGTTATAACGTGTTACGCATGTTATGTATATTGAAATGTGAATACCTAGCGAAAACTAAGACTAGTTCACATTCAGAAATTAATTGCAAGGAAATTTAATTGTACTTGGCAACGTCCATTGATTTCAATACTTTTGTAGATCAAATGCCACTTTTTCGAATATTTTATTGAAAAATTTTTGTTGATAGTTGCTACGTTTTAATTTACTTGGCGCAAGGTTTTTGCACCCGAGGTGCTTTTGGGGGATTTCATTACTTTTTGCACACGATTTGATTTTCTCAACCGGTTTTGTCAAATGGTATTTTTGATAGGACTATTCATTTCTCTAAATCTAACTGTTATCAGTTCTATTAACAGTGTTTTACTGATTCTTTATACTCGATAACTAATCGGTTGCATATTTTTACTCATTTTGATAACAGACGGTCATGTTTTCCACAACAGCTGTGGTAATTTCCGCGGCTGATTTATATGCAGATGGGGTTATGTTTATGTTGTTGTTGATCTAAAAAATTTAACTGAAAAAAAAACTCATCGCATATTAGGTAACGATGTCATGCTCGATAAATATTATTAGAATTAATCTCTTCATTATTACTTAATTACTGAATTCTTTTACGTTTTCCATATGTGAACTACCTCTATCAGCCGACTTTTCGTTTAACGCTGTTCTCTGATTGGTTCAAATGGCGTATACCACCCGCGAAACGATTCGATAAGCTTCTATCACTGTCGATGGATATCATAAGATTGATACGTGCGATGACTTCACGTCGTACATATACGAGTGATACAGCGAAATGTGTGCGTGTGTGTGTGACAGTGATAGTAGTGATAAAAGTTATGGAATCGCACCCCTGATATCAGAGAAATGCGTATTGAAATGAATATCGGTGATTTACTGCCGACCTAATCGTAATCAATCGTTACAGATAATTCTCATAACCTCAAAGGCTCGATCTCTTAAAATCATCGATAAGACAAATATGATTATTCCATAAAACTTCGTTAATAATTTTAATGAACAACTATCACTTCACAATCAATTCCCAAAATTAGTTCATCTAATAATTATGTAATTGCTGCTCCGAATTATATTATTTCCCTCCCTGCAGTCTCCGCAACTGTCATCGAGAATATGATAAATAAATCATATAATGTTCGGCCATGCGTCGTGCGCGATTATGCTGCCTCGCGTGGTCCATAGAGAGGATTATTGCATGATAGACCGACGAACTCGCCCGATTTTTATTCCGATTCATTATTATATAAATTAGTGTTAACTTTCGTCTCGTCGGGGTACTCTCTATATGTTTATATCCGCACGGTTTTTCGGCGAGAATCTGGTACGACGAAGACGTTGAAATTTCTGAGATGAAACTGACCCTCTCGATTTTATAAATAATCATATCTTAGCTATCCGTGCACCGATTGCATTGATATTAGGCTTAAATGAAATCTTTTTCGCATCTTATTCCTGTATTAAACCGGAGAGACATGAGATATTGCCTGTACGCTGTGATGAAATAATATGGTTACCCCCACTCCCTCGCCGAGCTCCCGTTCCGGTAAAAGAGAGTGGTAGAGTCATGATGATAATTATTTTTTTTAATTTTTTTTTTCTAATTTACTTGCCGCGAGACTCTACCGCGTCTCTTGATTATCATTATCATTATCGTTATTGTAGTAAATCGGGATAGGTTGGTTGGAAGACTAATAATTTCACATAGAATCTTGTACTCAACCGGTTTATTCAATGTCTCGAATCCTACTGTCTCCGTGTCAACACAGCACATTGTTCCACCCATAACCCACACCCTGACAACACATACACACACACACATTCACACTCATTTTCGGACTACTACATTATTATTATTATTATTATTATTATTATTATTATTATTATTATTATTATTATTATTATTATTATTATTATTATTATTATTAGCTATTGAAAATGTTTATTTCACTTATTCTTATTCTCTTCTATGCACGTATTATTTGGTTTATTATTGTAGTGTCTGTGATCCTTAAGGCCCATCCCTAGTCGCCCACCTCCTTTTTGCCGAAAAAGGGGCGGGGGAGGCACATCTCGATTATTATCCGGGCCCAGGCGTCGACGACGCAAAAATAAAATGCAGAGCGGCGATTCTATTTCAATTCCGAACACATACGTCCGAAAATATGTTCGTTTGATGCGAAAATAGAGCTACAAAACCGTTTTTAGATTTGTCAAATGTCAATTTCCTCGGCGGTCATTATTATGAAGCTGTCCGCCGAGTTCAGGTGGCACACGAGGTAAGTGACGCCACGAATATCAAGGATATCACTCTCTTAGTGTACTATCCTTGCGTCGGAGCATATATTCGTGGCGCCACTTACCTCGTGTGCCAGCTAAACTCGGCGGACAGCTACATAATAATGGCCGCCGAGGAAATTGACATTTGACAAATCTAAAAACGGTTTTGCAGCTCTATTTTCGCATGAAACGAACATATTTTCGGACGTATGTGTTCGAAATTGAAATAGAATCGCCGCTCTGCATCTTATTTTTGCGTCTTCGACGCCTGGGCCCAGATAATAATCGAAATGTGCCCTCCCCACCCCTTTTTCGACAAATGGAGGTGGGCGACTAGGGATGGGCCTTAAGGAGTTTACTCCAGGATCTATTAAATATATCCTGATTCTGACTCTGACTTCCGTAACAATCTTACTCTAAAATTAAAAAGATAAAAAGAAAATAGGAAACATATAATCTACTATTATACATTATACAATCATCAGTAGAAGATAATTCATTAGGGCAGAAATGTCCCTTGAGAAGAAATCCCACGCGCAAAGAAAATGGAAAATTCAGGAGTCTCTCAGAGAGCCTTGATTTAGACAACAACCCATCTATCAATGTCAATACCCCCACAGCATCCTCTCACCCCAAGAATGAAATACTAAAAACACTTAGAAATTTCCTATCCCTAACTAGATATGGGCATTCATCAGCAGTTCCGTATTTGGTTCAGCTCTACGACCCTGAGAGCAACTTTGGCAATTACCGTTCTATGTTCGTATCTGAAAAACTTAAGTCCTTCTACGATCACATGATGAATGTTAAGATCTAATCATCTGAAAAAATCTCTCTCACTTTTAACTCGGGTATCAAAGCCAACGAATTCGATGATAATCTCTCAGAACGAGTCCTGTTCCGGGCAACACGACTCCAGACTTTTCTAAGTCTCTGACGAAAAGCACTACCAAGACATTAATTCCAAATGCGTTCACTGCAAGCCCGCCATCGTGGATTTCCCTCTTTCGCATTCTGTTTCAAAGTCAAATGCGTACGCTGTACAATTGATCTATCATTTAAAGACGCCATTTCGAGCGTAAAAAATGGTAACAATCACTCAGCGGCCTCGGCCCCTTTATCCTTCATTACCAAATTTTCTCCCATCACTGAATCCGCAATCCTCTAATCCCCCCACCAATGTCATCAAACAACAACACTTATCTCGCTCTGCAGTCAATAATCAATCGCACAAACTTGACCTCCCCTTCTTCAAAGGCTATTTCAGGACAGGTTAACGCAAATTCTGAATTTCAAATACCACCCAATCATCAGCCTCCCATCCCAAATTCTCACCACAGTAATATCTCTCTACCTTCCAGTTCATCCTCGACTCAATCAAATATGGATATTGTTACTCCGGTCGAGACCCCACGCCCTAACTCAGGATATGAAGGTCCACCTCGAATGAACCTCCAATCAGTCAAGGATTTGGTCAAATCTGAGATCCGTAATTAGATAAATGATATTCTCACAGTCATCGCAACAATTACTATATCTCAAAAAATCCCAAATTCCAGTAATATTTCCACAGACATTCTAGCTTCGGACGGGCAAATAATTTCAAACCGTCTAATCTTTCTAAAAACAAATTACTAATTCTCCAATGGAACGCTCGAAGCCTCCGAACCAAATGAGCGGAATCTATATAGTTCGCTTATAGGTTTAATAAATTATGCATTACCGAAACATGATTCCAACAGGGGGACTCTTTCGCTTTCAAGGGATATAATTGTTGCGTGTCGACCGAGCCTAGAATACCAGGGGGGTCGGAGTTGTCATCTTCCTTCACCTTGCAATAGAATACGAGCGAATTCTCATAGGTAACTATCTTGAGTGTTGTTCCACAAGACACCTGATAATCTTATCCCGAACAAGTCTGGGATAATCTATCAACAGACCTCTCTTCCCTCGACAATATTTATTTGTTCGCGGCGATTTCAATGTACACCATCCCTTTTGGAGCAATATTCCGTCAAGCGATAACAATAACTTATACACGATAGAACTAGAGTCACCGGAAGTCGCCAACCAAATAAGCATCCCCGACCTCTTTCTAACCTCGCCAAACCTCTTGCCCTCACGCACCTGGAATACCATTCCAGATACTTTTGGGAATGGCCATCTTCCCGGTCAGCTTTCTGTAGTGAGCATTAAACTTAACTTTTGTTTTTCTAGTTCCCAGTTCTTATTGATCAAAATGAGATTTCTCGAGTTTTTTCTCAAGATTTTTCTCGCGATTTCTAACCGATCCACGCCCCTCTCCTCAATTTCTATAAGCTCTAACAATGTAATCGAACTTACGATCAATCCATAGAAATTCTAAAATCTGTCTTTTCAAATAACGGAGCCAAACTCACCAATAATCCCAGCCCCTGGTGGAACGTAGAATGTACAGTAGGGTGGGCCAAAAAAAAATTTTAATTTTTTTTTCTTTAGTTACCATGAAAATATCGTTCAAGATGACGAAAAAGAAATTCTGGTAAAGTTTGAGCTCTTAATATTAATATTAAGAGGTCGCTCATCGTGATTTTTGATTTCCCATTTAAATAACACAGGAAATTTTTTTTTTCCATTTAGAATTTTATTGCGCTCGAACGAATTATCGGCCAGTGGAATTGAAGACATATACTTGTAGGGAATTAAACGATCTACAAAAAAGATCTGATATGATTTTTTGCTTACTCGACTCGTTTGGAAGTTATTCGAGGTTAAAGTTCAACCTCAAATTGTAAATGATGACTTTTATGTACATAGAACAAAAAATCATATCAGATCTTTTTTGTAGATCGTTTAATTCCCTACAAGTATATGTATTCAATTCCACTGGCCGATAATTCGTTCGTGCGCAATAAAATTCCAAATAAAAAAAAAAAAATTTCCCGTGTTATTTAAATGGGAAATCAAAAATCACGATAAGCGACCTCCTAATATTAATATTAAGAGCTCAAACCTCACCAGAATTTGTTTTTCGTCATCTTTGACGATATTTTCATGGTAACTAAAGAAAAAAAAAATTAAAAGTTTTTTTGGCCCACCCTAATGTACAGTAATGTTCAATGATGGGGTCCCAGTGGCTCACTATTTTTTCTGGACCAAATCTAAAACGAGTTTCTATCTTCGCGAATTTCGTGTGCCTATGCCCAACGAAGCAGCAGCCGACAAACAATTGAACCCAATTGTTTGTTGGCTACTGTTTCTTTGAGCGTTGGCACATGAAATTCGTGGGAGTGAAAGCTCGTTTTAGTTTTGGTCCAGAAAAAATAGTGAGCCACTGGGACCCCATCATTGAACATTACGCCAGATCAGAGGCCCTCAAGCCCCACCTTCAGAATCTTTCTGAACGCACATATCTATCTATCTATCTGGACATATCTATCTATCTATCTACATACTCTAAACTCTGAAGTATCCAGCTCAGCTAAGAACCTCTTCAAAAAAATTAACTCTAGAGAACTGAGGAATTTCAGCTCTCAGCTTGCAGCTGAAAAGAAATACGGTCCAGATCTGGTCCACTATCAGTCGCCTGTACATACATGCTACACTTAATTCTTCAAGAACTTTCATGGAAATCTGCGTTATCAATGAAGGCGTCTTCTTGTCCTCTGCAATGCCATTTGGCGTTATAACTTTAATACGTCTACTATTTCAAAACTACTCTTTCGACAAACTTGAAAAAATTCTCAGATATTCTTCAAATACTGTCTAATCAATCGCCGCAGTTCAAATGCCTCGTTAGATATATTAAAACATCATCGAAAATTTCTGAAAAAACAATTATTTGAAAAAAAAGAGGAAATTTTGGGATTTCTTTTTTTTTTTTTTAATTTTTTATATTTATGATATAAAATTTGCAAAAAATTTAGGTTTGTATCCTCGCATACGAAATACGAGGACAGGGTCTGTCGGACCCTGGGGTGCGATTCCATAACTATTCTTTCGAATATCTCTGAAACGAAGGGGTCCAATCGGATTGTCCTTTGGACAGTCGATGTTGACGAGAAATGAATTTGATCTATCATGAGAAATTCAGCGAAATAATTAATTTTTTTTTTTCGATCGCAAAGTGTGGGCGTGCCACCTGTTTCGACTTATATCAAGGCCTATGCATCGGAAATGCAAAATCGGCTTCCTGAGCCCGATTCTACATGAAATTCCGAACACAACTATCCGAAAACATCTTTGTTTCCAACAACGATAATGACGTAAGAAGTATTCTACGAATTTGTGGTAATTAGCACATGTCAACAGCTGAAAGCAGCCATTATATTAGTTCCCAAAACACCTGTTAGACGTCGCCGCGCGCGAGTTTTCTGCTTCTCGTTCTACCACCACTGTTACGTTGGTATGTTGGTACCACGTGATTCGACGTGCAGTCAGAGATGATTTGAAGACTGACAAAACGTATATTCACGATATAATACTTTTCAATGATTTCTGCAATGTCTTGGTAAGTGAAAATATTCAATCGATTCATAATTGAGCATTTTGGTCATTTATTTTCATTATTCTACAATTTTTCCATGGATTTCAATACAATTATATGGAATAATATGTGAACAGTTGTACTGCATATAATATAATTTCACGCTATACATCATTCGTATCATCTATTATATAAAATCATATGAAAACACATATCGACGGGTCCTAAGGAAACAGACGTACTTCAGCCGACAGTCTAGAACGGACGTAACTCGGCGGGTCGGCTAGAACGGACATATCTCGGCGGGCCGGCTAGAACGGACGTATCTCGGCGGGCCGACTAGAACGGACGTATCTCGGCGGGCCGGCTAGAACGGACGTACTTCGCCGGGCCGGCTAGAAAGGACGTACTTCGCCGGGCCGGCTAGAAAAGACGTACTTCGCCGAGCCAGCTAGAACAGACGTAGAACGGCAGGATAGAATTGATCTATTTTAATTACGTCCGACGGTGATTTGTTACAAAGATGGAACCTTCCGAATAATTATATAAGACTTGCGTCAGGATATCCCCGAGAATGAGGGGACAAATTAAAAAACCAAAGCAAATCAAATCAAACCTATCCAAGAACGGATGGAAACGCTATCATTGAATTCAGACTGTCAATTGATAGTATAACAATATGTCAATAGGAGGAAAAAAAGAATTGTTTTAATATAACTGGATTCATGCGTTGTAAACTTTCTGATATTATTATTAACTTCCCGCTTCTCTGTGTTCAGAGAAAAGGGGCAGTTATTGTAGGGGCATTCTCCGTCATAACGTACGGGAATGATAATTCGAATTTTCGATTTTATCGAAATTTTTATGGGTGTGTTACGGACACCCGGATGCCAAAGGCTCGGGTGTTCGGTTTTTTATAATTTTTAAAAAGTAAATCTCCGAGCCGCTGAGTACTTTTTTGGTACAATTTTATTTGTTTTGGTTTCGGTTTATTAATCAGTTCCCGCATTTTCGGGGATATTATAAGACGTAAGTCTTATATAATTGTTCGGAAGGTTCCGTCTTTGTAACAAATCACCGTCGGACGTAATTGAAATAGATCGGTTCTATCCTGCCCACCCAGGTACGTCTGTTCTAGCCGGCCCGGCGAAGTACGTCCTTTCTAGCCGGCCCGGCGAAGTACGTCCGTTCTGCCCGGCCCACCGAGATACGTCCGTTCTAGCCGGCCCACCGAGATACGTCCGTTCTAGCCGGCCCGCCAAGATACGTCTGTTCTAGCCGCTCCGCCGAGATACGTCCGTTCTAGCCGACCTGCCGAGTTACGTCCATTCTAGATTGTCGGCTGAAGTACGTCTGTTTCCTTAGGACCCGTCGATATGATATACGATCTATACATAGGTATAATATGACCATGGTTAGTAGAATATTCGTATCTATAGATTCGTTCCAAATAATTGAAGAAAAAAAAAATATCTTACGATCGGCAGCTCCCCTTCTCAACCAGTGCTGCGAATCACTTATTACATTCAAATTACCCATTTAATTACACATTACCGAAGTAGTGAGTAATATTACACATTACCAAAGTAATGGGTAATTGAATGAATATTTAATTACGCGTTACCAAAATAATCATGTATGTACAGAAGAATTATAGCCTGAATATCATAAGTCCTCAAACATATTTTATTATTTTGGTAACGTATAATTAAATTTTTATTTAATGGATAATTTAATTTTTATTCAATCACCCATTACTTTGGTAATGTGTAATATTACTCACTACTTCGGTAATGTGTAATTAAATGGGTAATTCAAATGTAATAAGCGACTCGCAACACTGGTTGAGAAGGAGAGCTGACGATCGTAAGATATTTTTTTTTTTTCAATTATTTGGATCGTATATAGATACGAATATTCTACTAACCATGGTCATATTATATGTATAGATCGTATATCATATGTATTTTCATATGATTTTATATAATAGATAATACGACTGATGTATAGCATAAAATTATATTATATGCGGTACAATTGTTCACATATTATTCCATATAATTGTATTGAAAATCCATGGAAAAATTGTAGAATAATGAAAATAAATGAACAAAATGCTCAATTATGAATCGATTGAATATTTTCACTTACCAAGACATTGCAGAAATCATTGACAAGTATTATATCGTGAATATACGTTTTGTCAGTCTTCAAATCATCTCTGACTGCACGTCGAATCACGTGGTACCAACATACTAACGTAACAGTGGTGGTAGAACGAGAAGCAGAAAACTCGCGCGCGGCGACGTCTTACAGGCGTTTTGGGAACCAATATAATGGCTGCTTCCAGCCGTTGACATTTGCTAAATACCATAAATTCGTAGAATACGGATCACGTCTTTATCGTTGTCAAAAACAAAGATGTTTTCGGATGGTTGTGTTCGGAATTTCATGCAGAATCGGGCTCAGGAAGCCGATTTTACATTTTCGATGCATAGGCCTTGATATAAGTCGAAATAGGTGGCACGCCCACACTTTGCGATTGAAAAAAAAAAAATTAATTATTGTGCTAAATTTCTCATGATAGATCGAATTCATTCCTCGTCAAACATCGACTGCCCAAAGGACAATCCGATTGGACCCTCCGTTTCGGAGATATTCGAAAGAATAGTTGATGTCGGTAAAAATCGCCTAGAGCCCCCCCTTAAGGCGAAGTGAAATGTTTCAAGGCCACTGCCGGGTCCCCTTCGCCGCGGTAAAGCAGAGCGTCCCACCGCTCGGTTTCCACGTATACTCGGTGAAATGTCGGTACAAAGTATCACCATGTTTTGAGTAACGGAGATTCGTCAATTCTCAGCCATTTCAATATCAAATGAAACGGGATTATCCTCAAAATGTGTAGTTTTCCATTGCGGAGGGCCTGATTATTTCGAAAATGCGCTTATTTACGGTAATAGTGACTAATCGCACGATTCATGTGGTGGTATCTGAATCTGTAAAGATTTTTGTATAATTTCGAAAAGGTAAAATAATCAGGCCCTTTCTACGAAAATAATGCGTGATCCCCTAAAATTTCATCGCGATTGATTCAGTCGTTTCGGAGACTTGGCCTTTACCGTTTTCGAGGTGTTGACAAACGTGTCACCTCATCTTAAGTATATTATACTTATATACTATGAAAGTGTCAAGCTCGTATCCGTATTAACGTTACAGAATTACAGTTTCTGTGCCTCTTTGATTTTATCGTCAATTTTCGCCGTTTCTGTCACGGCATCGTCGAGAATTTTTCTTTTCTTGGCCTCAAGTTCTCGTAAGACTCTCGCTGCTAGTTTGCGTTTATTTCGGATCTTGTCTGCATCTCTCTTTTCTTGCTTTTCGCGCGCCAGCTCTTCTTTATACCACATATGTGCATTACGAGTTGCGTCTATCAAATTTTTCGTAACAACAACATTTTCAGGTTCAAGGAAAAACCTCGTTCAATGGCAGCATTTCCGTGAGAAAGAATCATCACGCTTTCCATGAAACTCAACAAGTTTTCGTAATCTCTCGTACTAAAACTTGTAATAAGATCAACCCAAAAACGATCTGAACGAATTTCGGAGCGTTTGAAAGCTTTACACTTCTCCTGCACGATAGGAACTACAGAAAAATGTCTGTACTCGCGGTCAATTTTGTCAGCTATGGTCCCCGATATCAGATTATTTTCTACATAAATCCGTAGTACGGAGGCCAAACGCATATAAGCGACTTCACCTCGACTCACTATGGCTGGATCCATACAGGAAAGGGCTTTTGTTAAAGGAAATTTAAGAGGAGAGCGAACCATGATTTTTCCGACAAAGATTTGAAGACATTTGCGCGCTTGATCTTTGAATAGTAATTTTTCGAGATCCGACACGCCTTTTACGTTCTTCAGCGCAGTTTCAGTTGCATACCCAACTTTGGTGTATTTCGTATTTATCAAATTATCTTTTTTAATAACGTCAATTTTGTAAATATCGGTTACTCTGAGAACATCTTCTTTCACGAATCTCCCCATGACAGACTTCACAAGTGCATAAATTGCGTCGTAAAGAAGTGGCGTTAATGGATGACCCGATTGAAATTCGGCTAGAAAACGGCTGTATATCACTCGCGAGGGATAGAAAAAAAGTTAGCTTCGGAACGAGCAATTGGTCATCTAATGCGGTCAGAACTGTCTGGAAACTGGCACACTTTGGAATTTTTTTTTCTTTTGTAACTTTCGCTACGTATTTACGGACATTTGGTAGAATAGCACGAGCTCGTTCCACAACAGCAATGTTCTCCAGCCATAGAATTCCACAAAATTTCAAAGGAAAGTCTTCACAACCGGAAGCGCTGATGTAATCTGCTTTTCGAGCTGGTACGTTTTTGAACAGGTTGTGAAGAGTTCGAAGAAATTCTATTACGTTCCATTTTGTTGCATTTATGCCTGCTTCAAACGCACAGTGCATAGTATGTAGTCTACAACTTCCCAAATCGAGCAATTTCTTGATGTCCGGATCGGAAGATAAATCGAGTTTTAGATCACTTAAGAACTTGGAGTTAACGTTTGGCCCATCCATCGAAATTTGTGTCGTCAGGGTCGGATTTACCGTGTAAGGGGATGATGTCTTTGCAAATAGAGGGAAATTATATGAATACATCTAACAAGCATAGGTATTAAACGTGGTATGATGGACATTGACAGAATAGAGAGTATTTGTGAGATGGTACTATTCACACATTTTTATTTATAGCGCATTTTTTTATATCATATAATAGTATTGTATTTGAGTGACTAGACATCAGAGATCGCAGATCTTAAAAATAAGGATTAAATTATCCACCACTATCAGAAAAACTCAAAATTCGTTGCCTACAAGGTTTTCCTCCGAATTTTGGCGCTAACGAAATCTTCAATAATTTTAGTGTAATCGATACTGTTCAGAACAGCACTTTCAATGCAGCAAATAGATAGTCTCGATAGCCCATCATTCTGCATACAAGCTCTGTATTTATTTTTTATAAAAGCGAGTTTCGAAAAGGAACGTCCCGATTCACATTTTGCAATAGGAATTGACAAATATATTCTTAAAATGATAAACGTATTTGGAAAAAGAGATATCAAATCCTTTTCAATTATCATTTTAAATAAATTTTCGGGATAAAGATCGGTGTTCCGCAATGCTTCCGCTTTCACAAACGATTGAAAAAAATCAAGCTCATCTATGAAGGACTCATCTATATTCTTTGTATACGTATGGATCAACTTTTGAGCGTACGTCCTCAAATGTACCTCATCCATCTGGGGAAAATCCGTGGTAAAAAATCCGAAAAGATTTTCAACATGTGAATAGGCAGCAGATCGTCGATCTAATTCGCAAGACACCTTATCTATTATAGATAAATGAGTCTCAATTCGAAATTTGTCAGAAGCTATCGAAAATCGTGTAGGCTCGCATGTCTGACTATCGGGATATTTCACCTTCGAGGTAGATCGTTTGGACGTGTATTCGGGACTAACGAACGTACTCTATTGCACTGCATTTTCTTCAAAATACGTAATTTTATCACGCTTTGCTAAAACGGTATCCCTCAGACCACGCAACAAATTTACACCAGTTTTAAAATTCAAACCAGGTTTTTGCAATACTTTACTTACTGCGTGAAACTTTTCTAAAGTTCATTCCATAAAACCGTGAGGAATGCCGTTTCCAATTTCGTGAGCGTTCTCGCTAAGGAACCACTTCCGAGTTTAGTGTCATGCCTCTGGTTTTCATCGTCTCGGATCTCAATAAGGGCTTCATATATGAGGTGATAATTTTCGTGGAGAGATTTTGCTGCATCCCCCCGCGAGGACCATCTCGTTTGCGACAGAGTTTTCAATGTTAAATGCTTCGTGTTCTGGTTAATTATTTTGGTTGTTGATACAGTCCAACGATGGGTAGAAGCCGAAAAAAACCATACAATTTTTGCAAAAACATAAAAAACTTTTTAAACTCTCCGCATGATTCAGCACTACTCTGGCCAACTAAGTTCACTGAGTGAGCAGCGCATGGTACGTAAAATGCTAGTTGGTTAACTTTACGAATTTCTGCTTGCATTCCGTTATACTTTCCTGACATGTTAGCTGCGTTATCGTACGATTGCCCGCGGCAATTTTTTATGTTGATTCCGAGTTCCTGAAGGAATAGCAATACACGGTTCGCGAGGGATGTCCCGGTATGACTAAATATCGGAAGAAAAGATATAGAGCTTTCGTGAACCGCTCCGGCATGACAATATCGAATTACTACCGAAAGTTGATCAACATGACTCAAGTCAGGGGTCGAATCAACTATAAGACCATAGTATTTTGCTTCTGTAATCCGCTTGACAATTTCCTCAAGGCCACGTTTTCCAAGAATCTCAATAAATTCTTCACATCTTGTCTTTGATAAGTACCTATGATACATTTCCACTGCCTTCGTTGCCGTACTTTTCTATGTGGGCTTTCAAAAATGGGTCAAACTCAGAGATGATTTCGAGCGTTCCTAAGAATCTGCCATTGTGCCTTGACCCAAATTTTTCATCATCGCCACGAAATGGCAAGCCTCTGCTGGCAAGATATTTCACGACAGTGACGACGCGCTTCAAACCATTCGTTCAATACTCGCGTTCAGTGCATAGAACGGAAGTCATTGTCGAATCTATATGACGACGTGGATCTCTGCGATTTAACCACGTCAATACATTATTTCGATGTTCGGGACTGTTTTCGTGGGATGCCGTCTTTTCTTCGGCAGATTTTCAATCAGAAAATCCCGAGGCCGTGAAAGAACTGGTTTCAGCACCAAAGAACTTGCAAACGAAACAATAAACATTCCCAGATGTTAATGAATAGATCAACCACGCTCGAAAATGTTTTTAAAAACTCATTGTTTTTGAAAACAATTTTGCCGATAATTTGCGTTTTTGTTTTTTCCCTTCTCGAACTGATGCCTCATAGGCTCCATTCAGATCTATGTTTTGGAAGAAGCTCGGCGATTTTGCGATACACATTGTACGAAAATCATCATTTATCTCATCCGGCCATAAAGCTGCATCGCTATATCTTGAGAGGTCTATTTCTAAAGTCTTCGTGGTTTGTAGGTGAGGATTAGGATTGGCATCTGTTCCTGTTGTACTCTGATCAATTTCGCTAACGTTCTTAACGTTTTCAGTCATATTGAGCAAAAGATCTCTAGGAGCTGGGTCACCTTTGTTTTCAGCATCCTTTTGCGACGGTTCTGACTTAAAAAACGATGAAAGCTTTGGAATTTTCGCCAAACTTTTCGCTCTTTCGTCGCGTACCTAGATAAAACCATGCGCATTAACTAATTAAGATTAGGAATATGTATGCATATGCACAACGCAGCTCATATACGGGCAGAAATCTGGAAACAATAAAAAAGAAGAAGAATATATCCTGCTCTGAAAAACTAACCTTACGCTTGGCCGACCACTCAAATATCTCCTGTGCATTTTGAAATTTAAGTCCTATTATAGCCTAAGCATTACAAAAATCAACAATATGCTCATTCATTCACTTATTAATTATTTAATATAAATTGCGAAAGGGTCTTCTTCCTCGATATTAATACAATGCTAAATGCTAAGATGAACAAGTCTGAAAAAATCCATCAAGTTTGAGAACAATGTCGAAAACGAACGAAACGCAGTGAACCATGAGATTAGGGGAAGCCCCTACTTTCGTGCTCTCCGAAGTCGGGAGAATTCGAGCTCCTGGTATCAGTCACAGAGCGGCGGTTTGGGTCACAAAATCCCCAGAATCCCGAACAACCGACAGCGATAGTTGCGCGGTCGACGTGCGGTTGTGGCGGTCTCCGATGTTAAGCAGCATTCAGCATTGGCTGTGTCCACTACTTGGATCGGTGACCGCTTAACCGTTCACCGTGCGGTTGACGCATTGCATCACTGAGCGGGAGATAATTTATCTAAGACTTTGGTGTTTGCATTGAAGTTTATTCATGCCAATATCAAGGAATTGGTTAAAATATGACCGTCTGTATCGGTACGGGTCTTTGGCAGTTTCTCCGTACCCTCGTGCGGATGCGATACAGTTGGGGGATGAGGGATGTATGATGGCTATACAGGGTGTTCCAGACCACCCGTACACCCCTTTTAAAATCCAAAATACATGATTCAGCGAAGAATGCTTCAGATAAAAGTTGCTGAGCTCTGAGGGGCACACTTTGTGATGACCGTGTCTGTGACCTTGGATGTCGTCTTCAAGGTTATTTCAAGGTCAACTTTGTTTTTTTAAATGAAAACTCATATTTTCAACCCCGGATTCGGAAAGAGCGGAAAATTCCACGTTCAGATCATGTATTACACGTGGGGTTTGTTCAACTCCTATGGTGTTGTACACCCATTTATAATGAAGAAAATTTACCATTCTAAGAAGTTCTTCGAGCAGTTGATTGTTTTCTAAGAAGGGTAAGGGCTCCGATCCAACAAAATGGAGCTATTTTTGAGCACTTGATCTAGAATTTCCATTCTCTTTGATTATTCATATTCATCGAAAAGAAAAAAAACAAATTAATAATATTGTGATTTATTATATCATTATACCGAAATATGTTGATTATGTCATCGTCGTTTAATTAAAGTTATAACATGTCATTGTCATGAAATTTAATTAAAATTAAATAAATGTTCAACCAGGATAAAATTGATGTACTGCTTTTTTTGCGCATATTCAAAATCCGCAATAAGAATACCTCATGCGGTATGATTCTGGTAGGGTAACCGGTAGCGCGAAATATCTCTATTCGATAGAGGGCAACTATTTTAATAATAACTTTTCAGTTTCTTAGAATGGGCAATTTTCTTCATTACAAACGGGTGTACAACACCATAGGAGTAGAACAAATCCCACGTATAATACATGATCTAAACGTACAATTTTCCGCTCTTTCTGAATCCGGGACTGAAAATATCGGTTTCTATTTGAAAAAACAAAGTTGACCTTGAAATAACCTTGAAGACGATCTCCAAGGTCACAGACACGGTCATCATAATGTGTGCCCTTCAGAGCTCAGCAACTTTTATCTGGAGCATTTTTCGCTAAATCGTGTATTTTAGATTTTAAAAGGGGTGTACGGGTGGTCTGGAACACCCTGTATACCTACCCCTCGATGGCCGACGCAATCGAGAGGTATATACAGGGTGAGTCACGAGAAACTCCGAGAATGGGAGGAGCCTCATTGCCGAATAAGCCCCCGCCCTTGAACCAATCAAACAAATAGCAGGTAATGATAATAGGAACTGTGTAAGCATAACATCTATTGTTGATGCGTACAGCCTTCACAATTGGGCTATCCAACTTTGACACAACATGACAGTCATGTTTGATAGCAAATTTAACCATGCTTATCATCAACGATCTCTGCCAGTTGTATCAGAGCAGTCGACACAATCAGTACCCTTAACACATTCAGTGTAAAGTTCAAAAGTAAAGTCGAATACTAGCTGATCTTGTTTTCATTATTATTCCTTGCTATGTACCTTGATTCTGATGTTATGCTTACACAGTTCCTATTATCATTACCTGCTATTTGTTTGATTGGTTAAAGGGCGGGGGCTTATTCGGCAATGAGGCTCCTCCCATTCTCGGACTTTCTCGTGACTCACCCTGTATACATTGATATCAAAGAAAAATCGAGAACAAAGCAGAACTGACGGCTAGATGGGACACCCGGACCCAAGGCCTTAATTAATATATATATGTACTAAAAAAAAAAGTAATCCCGAACGCACACCGCACTCTTTACGTCCGATTACTTTACCCATGAAAACATGATGACATGATCGGAACATTGGACTGGAGTATGGACTGACTATGTGCTGTCCAGCTACGGCACGATGCGACACGGTGCGACACAATTAGTTATTAGTTGTAACTACACTTCCATCGGTCGGTACTTTAGAATAACCAATTTGGCAGCACTGGAGCCATATTCTGTACAACCGTGAGTTCGATAAGTGTGTTCTCCACGTTTCCACTCTTCCATTATCATAGTCAATGCCAATACTTTACATCTCCAGCATTGACTATAAAAATGGAAGAGTAGAAACGTGGAGAACTCACTGTTGTACAGAATACGGCTCCTGGTCGCAGAAAACTGCCGCAATACATTGGATCTGCGCCAAAAACATCTGAAATGTAAAAAAAGCCGCCAAGTACTCAGATAACAACACAATAGAAATTCACGAAAAACTTTTCGCCAGTCTCTGTTGTGAAGTCGGACGTCGCTGTTTCGTGTAGTGATATCGAAACATCATTCCAAGAGCTACGTACTTGGCGGGCACATTTAATTTCTTTACTCTGCCATGATTAGAACCCGTTTGCACTTTGCGTGATTCTATTCTAGCATAGAATTGATGAATTCGAAAACGAACATTCTTATGTATATTCTTGTATGATATAATTGATCTTGAATTCCGGAGCTCGATTGGCAATAGATCATGGAAAGTAATTCTTTCAGAAAATTAGAAGATATACCGATCTGTTTTAGTTGACACTTTTTGGTATTTTACTGTAAAGAACTGGTTCGGAACTAGTCGCAATGCGAAAGTCGGAATATCGTTGCGCGTGAGCATACTGACGTGCCCGCGCGCGGGCGCCCAAGGACGCCCTCGCACGAGCCCGTCAGTACGCTCGCGCGCAACGATATTCCGACTTTCACAGTCAGTAGCTCGAGATGAAAACAATCATCAAATGCAGATACGGTCAATAGTTATCGGAATTTTGTTGTAATCGAGTAAGGAAATCACGTTCTTTTACACACATGTTGCCATAATTCTATTTGTATGATAGGTCATTCTAAATATCTATGATTATACTGCGTACTTCTGCACTGACCATTTTTATTTTCTACCATTTATGGCTTCAATGTATAACATACTCGATTTGGGCTTAGGATATGTAACTTTGAAGCAACAGAGTGATACGTTTGTTTGGTTATCCCTTACGTGAAATCGTTCATAAATCGACCGATATTTGTCAGGAATTCCAAGTTCTTTAACGTAGAGACAGAACACTTGACGCGATGAGGCTGATGATTATTAAAAATTGCTTATGTGACCAATGATGATTATAACTGATGATGTATTACCCTCTGCTCACGCATTATTGTTATCAGTATAACTACATATTATTATCAATTCAGTACTGCTAATGTCATGATACCATAGGTGGCTTCAAGATATTTCATAATAAGTAAACGGGGCAAAGAATAATAAAAAAAATGTGCCCGCCAAGTACGTAGCTCTTGGAATGATGTTTCGATATCACTACACGAAACAGCGACGTTCGACTTCACGACAGAGACTGGCGAGAAGTCTTTCGTGAATTTCTATTGTCATAGGGCCAGCTATTTAAGTCCGAATGAGTTTCCTCAAGAAATTTGGACGTAATTGACCGAGTACTTTCGAAATTACAGACCCATAGAGTTTATGAAAAATCCCAATCTTCTTATTCTTCTTCTTTTTCTTCTTACTTCTTCGCCAGCCGAAAAGTACTTGGCAGCGATTCGCTGCTACGAATCCTGATCAGTTCAAAAGATTTTGGATTTCGAGAACCGCAAATTTAGAAATTGAAAATCACCAATTCATCTTGTTGAGTGGAATGATAGTCAGATGGTAATGAAACTTGATCGGCATTATGACAGAATGTTCGACGTTTCCAATTCGTGTAATTTTGATAAAAGTATGGGTATACTATCATGTCCCACGTTGTATCGTCAACATTGCATTGAAAATATTAGAAGTCAAGATGACCATCGCAAAGTATATAAGCGTTGATTGCGATGAAAATAGTGAATACGACGAACATGATGAAAATAATGAAAGTAATGGACATAATGAAATTAATGAAAATAATGATGATACTGAAAATAACGAAAATAACGAAAATAATGATCATAATGTAAATTATGGAAATTATGGAAATAATGATAATAATGAAAATAATGAAAATAACGAAAATAATGAAAATTAATGGGAATAATGAAGATAATGAAAATAATGAAAATAATGAAAATTATGAAAATAATGATAATAATCAAAATAATCAATATAATGAAAATATCGAAAATAACGAAAATAATGAAATTAATGAAAATAATGAAACTCATGGAAATAATGAAAATAGTCAAAATAATGAAAATAATGAGAATAATGAAAATAATGAAAATAACGAAAATAGTAAAAATAATGAGTATAATCAAAATAATCAAAATAATCAAAATAATGAACATAATGAAAATAACGGAAATAGTAAAAATAATGAGTACAATCAAAATAATCAAAATAATGACAACAATGAAAATAACGAAAATAATGAAAATAACGAAAATAATGAAAATAATGAAAATAATGAAAATAACGAAAATAACGAAAATAATGAAAATATAATAAAAATATTCTAATAATAATTATTGAGGGCTGCCCTCTGGCGGCCGTTTTGACCGTACTACCACCTTGTGACTTCGGTAAAATAAACCGACTGAGTGCGTCTTCAAATTCGCACCAAAATCAATAGGGGGCTAGATTTCGAGGGAGAATAGCTGTGTTTCAAATCTCAAGTCGATACGTACACCAGTTCGTCTCAAATCGTGTGGCATAGCCGCTGCTTGCGAAAATGTGACGAAGGAGGAGAAGAAGAAGAAGAAGAAGAAGAATTTAAGCAACTTTGATGGTTAATATCTCTGAAACTATGCAATCGATTTGCTTCAGATTAACGGAGCGGGCTCATATGGGCTGGGAATTTTCGCTCTGCAAATTTCGTCAAAAAATATTCAGCCGTTCGGCAGATACGACGCCTTGTTTACAGGTATAAACGTTGCCTCAGGTAAATAATTCTTGGCTGCGCTCGCCTTTTATAAAAAATAATATTATATAAAAAAAAAGTTATCAAAAGTACTTGGCGGCGATTTGCTGCCGCGAATCTTGATGGCTGCCGCTCGCCTTTTATAAAAATAATATTATATAAAAAAAAAAATAAAAAGTACTTGGCGGCGATTCGCTGCCGCGAATCTTGATATCAGCGCGAACGGAACAAACGAAAACTAATCTCTGAAGAAAAACAAAAATTTCTAAAACAAAGATAACCGCAATTTCATTCAGTAATTCGTTTTAAAAGGGCCGTCACATTTTTTTTTTAAAGTGCAAGTGACACTTTTGGGGGCCCCTGAGCGTGCGGGGCCCGGGGCTATAGCCCCTGCAGCCCCCCCCCCCCCCCCTAAATCCACGTCTGTGTGTCATCTTCTTAAGCATGTCTGATGGCACACAGCCCTTGAATGCCTCGAGCAAATCGATCGCTGCTGTATGTCTGAGAAACGTTGAAATTGAATATCTCGACGCAGTTTCATCTGCCTCGCTATCCCAAAACCGCACCACAATGCCCATCCGTTCTTTTTGGCATATTTTATTCAAGCTTCCATCAAACGATATGACTAGATCATTACATTTTTGGATTGATAGATGAAGTTCTTTTTCAAAGTGTTTCATTATCCCATACGTAATTGTGTACGATGCTTTATCTTTACCCAACTTCATTTTTTTTACGATTTCACTGTCGGTGAAAACAGTTTTCATCAACGAGACACTATCTTGGATGTCTCTTAAAGAAGTGTGACGCATAACTGCGTTTAGACACCACATTATCTCCGCGTTTGATATATATTTCGTCGCTGAGTACAAAATTTTTTATATTCGATAATTTTGGTCCTTGTTGAGTTCCGGCAGAAATTTTACTGCCGTAATGTTCCGTGCAAGCATTCGTACACGATCCAAGCAGTAGACGATTTCTGCGTGACGATACCAATAGAGCTGTCTGCTGAAGACTTCTTAGACGAGGGTCATATGCAGCTACAACACTAGGATGTGTTTTTTTTGGCTTCAGTTACGTTCGTATCATCGAAAAACGATAAACTACTTGAGTTTTTGTACTTTGCAATGTCCTGGTGTTTTTTGCTATTCATATGACTCTGTAATGCTGCCCGACCCATATTGCTTAACGAGAATGTTGAATTGAAAAGCATATAGCAGCAAACTTGTCCTTTGGAGATTTGGAGATTCCTTCAGCCATGATAAGAACACAGCCTCCTCAGTCCAATTTTTGTTGAAACTGCATTTTTTGATATTGGGGTTCGGCATGGCGTATGCATTGATGATCGAAATCTTTAACGAAAAGTAAAGGCTTCAAATTACAAACAATAATAATATGAGATAACATAGTAACGAGGAAGCGATGCGCAAGTTTCTCATTGGTACAGTTTTCTTTTGAATTCGATCTGTTTTCTTATTGATAAATTCCAAAATTGTCAAGAAAGCTCAAAAAAAGCACACACGACATCTAGACATTTTTCTGAATGCGGTTTTTCGAACTTTTGGGACATTTCTAAGATGTTGACTTTGAAAACTGGGTAAAAATTTTTTTTACCGACACAAAACTTCCTCTGTGAGGAAGAATACAATGAAAATTTAATCAGATCCGAATGCTTTCGCAGATATGATCTTCTCCGTTCGCAAACAATTCAAAATTTTTTCTAAATACAATTTTTAAACTATTTGTAATCATGCAATACTATTGGATGACAATTTGGATTTCGTTTTGAATCGTAGATGCATCCAAACAAACCGGCTACAAATGCACCTAACCAGCCTAACCTCATTCTAGATTCAGTACTTACCGTCGTTAAGCGAACGTCTTGAACTCACACCTTTGACTAATATTATAGTCGAACCTCGCTAACTCGAACCTCTATAACTCGAAAACCTCCATATGACTGAGATTCAGTCTGTTCCCTCGTAAAAACCTCTGTGATTCGAAGAAAAAATAGAGAATAACTCGAATTTTCTCGACCGTATCAAGGTGCATTATTTTGTTTCTGTAACTCAAGTTTAAAGATACCTGACCTTCATAAGTCAAAGGCTACCTCTATAACTCGAAGTTCCAATACCCTCACCTCTACAGCTCGAAGCGCTTTATGCAATGACGTGAGAATCCATGTATCACAACCTGCATCCCACACGTCCTAAAATGAAGAGTATCTCCACTATATTTGGCAAATTTTTACGATCCTAAATAAGTCGAATATTGTTTTGGTTACCCTCTATAACTTGAAAACTTCGATAAGACGAAACCTCTCTTACTCGAAGAAATTAGCTCTGCCTCTGAGATTCGAGTTAGCGAGGTTCGACTGTATTGGTAAAGTAATCGTCAAACCGGCAACGCGTCACTATTCCGTCAAATAATAGTACATTGTGTACATACATACGTGTATCACGAAGAAAAAGAGGGAACGATGTTTCAAGTATGAGTCGTAAGCAAGAGCTCGCCCGTCTATCACTTATACTGAAAACATCGCGCAGGCCAAATTTGACACCGCATGACCACGACATCTAGCGTTTTAATTAAAACCATAGATATAAGGTACTAGATTGGACAAGTTAAAAAAACTTAGTGGTATACGGCAATATGTCACACAATAATAGTGACACCCGATGCTGCCACCTAGAATTCATGGTAAAACAGAACATTTGTCGATATCGGAAAGGTATTTACCCGGGTGCTGTAATTAAACAAATTTTCTGTCGGTCGAAGCAGACTTACGAAACGTTCATGTCATGCTACGGCTGTGCATCACTTTACATACACTGCAACATCCTACGAATGCAATGGTTTCTACTAATTGGCGGCTCATCATTTTTTTTATTTTTATGGAGCGGAATCACTATACTTTTTCGAAAAATCAGTTTTCTTTATTCGATTGTTCAACTCTCATGTATGGGATGTTCCACGCCGATCCGTACGGAGAAGAACCTTGTCGTTTTATTTGTGATGTTATTATTTGTATTCGTTTCTTATCTACAAAAACAGAGTCTGGCGAATTTTCGATCCCTCAACTCAAGAATCGCTCGAATTATGAAATTTCGCAATTTCACGTATTTAATTGAGAATTCAAACTTTTGAAGGCTGTATGTTTTGAACGGTTTGACGTCGAGATCTCCATCAAACCTCTGTCTAAAACTAATTCAACGTAATCTTTAATGGAATTTTAAAAACATGACCGAACAAAAATCCTTTCGCTGTGATTCGTCGAAGATGAAAAATAACTTAAGAACGAGAATGTAATTTGAGAAAAGATTCTTAAAAAGGAAAAAATCTCCAAAGCTAAAGTCTCGCCTCCTGTCTCTATCTTGATTAACGAACTCGATGTTAATTATTTATACCTATAATTTAATGTTGAAAATAGAGCTCCGCTTGGCGAATGCAGCGCTGTTACGCCGCCACAATATCGACCATAAAAAATTAGGAAAAAATTTTATACCATTAAATATTAATTCAAAATTGTTTGAAAATTATGATGTTATCTAGACACTTAAGAGAATAGAAATCCGCCGAGAAAAAAGATAAAGATCGAGATAAAAGATCGTTAAGTATGAAAAAAAGTACTATAATTTAAATAAATACATATATTTTTAAAACTATTATAGATATCGATTTAGTTGAATATTAATTTGGAACATATTTAATCTTTTGATGAAATCGTCTTGAAAATCAATTGCTGTAATAGTTTACAAGATATAAACTATTACAGGTTGAATATAAGAAAAAAAAGTTTCATTTTTCATAAACAAATGCATGTAACTGACGATCTATAATAGCAACGAACTTGGTCGACTATTCATTTCAAAGATCATCTAATGGCCCATAAAATCGGCTTGGATGCTAATTATGCCGTTTCTCGGATAGTTTAAAAGTTAAAGCTGTTAATAACTTAACAAACTGAGCGGCCGCTTTCACTTCCATAGCGTACCAAAATATAAAATCCTATAAAAAATTGAAAAAATTTTCTTCCACATTTTGACATACATCGTTGTTTTTGTTTTTGTTCTAAAAATCTAAGGAATTTTTTGAACATATTCGGTGATTGTTAGTAACAAATCGCTTACTTAATAAACAATTAAATTATTAACAAAAATGCTCATTCATTTTTTTTTGTGTAAAGAATTGTAAATGATTGATTAGCAAAAAAATTTTTTTTAATAAGTCATTTTTACAACCCGAGAACAAAGAAATTGATTATTAGTCATGAAAAAATTTTTCTAGCAATAAATTTTTGTTCTTAAAATCATAATATTCCCTAGCAAATGAAATAACAAAAGATAAAATTCTTACAAATATGTAACTTCTACGCCATTTGTTTACAAAATTTTCCAAACAAATGGCTCAAAAAATTAAAAACAAACGTTTTTGAATACTTTTGATTAAATAAAAACACTAATAATAATATAATTCGATGAAAAAAAATTTTAACCACTTTTTTTGATTTTTTGGTTTTTTGTTAGCTTAGATAATTTATAACTGATAGGTTATAACAATTGAAGATCATTTAATGTTATGATCTTGTTAAGTATAAAATTGTCAAAAGGTTTCCATAAAGCGAAATAATTTTAGCAGCTTTCCTTAAAAAATTACAGGATTTTCCATATAGACGAAAACTCTAAAACAAATGGATTTGTATTATTAACATGTTCAACTGTTGAAAAATCGATGAAAATTTTTTTTATGGACGGAATTTTATTCTCGTAAGTGTCTAGATAATATCGTAATGCATTTGAATTTATAGATTGATATTAAATTGTAAACAAAAAAAAAAAAAAAAAATATATGTGGAGCTCTACTTTCAACATTAAATTATAAGTATAAATAATTGAGATATGAGTTCCGAAAGTCAAGACTTTTCTATTGAAATTTTTTTCTTCTTTGAGAATCTATTTTCAAATTTACGCTATCCCTCATAGTTTTAGAGCTATCAGCAAAAAACTAGACCCCTTCTTTTGTGCTACAACCTGGCAGATTATGAAAAATATATAGGAGGTCGGTGCAGGAAAAAAAAGCCCACTTCACAAGGAATGACCCATATGATACGTATCATTCAGAGGAATTCATGAATGTACCCTATATCTAGGCTTTAGCTCATACTATGCTACAAAATATATAAAATAACATTGTGAAATGCGCAATCATTAAAAATCTGTAGGTCAGATCGAATATCTAGATTATCGATCAATTTATGCAGAACTCTTACCAAGACGCAATACTGTTGGTAAAAAAGAGTACTGAAGCGAAATCCACGAAAATGCCATTTTCGATGGCCATGCCGCCTACATTCATGGAGCGACACTAATGTCAGCCGCCATCTTGTCCAATCTAGTACATTATATCTATGTTAAAACGCTATTTTTATGATAATTCGAGAACGTCGATAAGCTAGACTGCTTTGATGGGTCAGAAAGCGGCAGAGTGCTACTATGTTTTTTGTTTTCTAAGGATTGTCTGAAATTCCAGAAAAGTCAGAAAAGGGTCTGGCCGGGTTTGTATGGGAAATCTGCCCCCGCGGCTTTGTCGATTTCCACTTAGGGGATCGTATTGACATCAAATAAAAATAATTCAACCGATTTTTCAGATCTTTATCTTCAACGGTTTTCGAGTTTTTCGAAAGAACCTCTTTTTTCAATTTTTTTTTTTTTTCAATAGTCAAATTCAAAATTAATAACGGCGATTTTTTTCCCAATTCTTAGGAGTAAAAGGCATGAAAAAACACTTTCATTATGAATCTCAGGTGGAAAGCCGATTTTTAAGGACAGAAATAAAACTAAAATCAATTTCTTGACCGCGTTTTTGAAAAGTGTCCACCGTCAAATTTTGTCAGAAAATATCTTTTATACTCCTTTACACTCCGGAATTTTTTTATTTTTTTTGAAGTGGTGGAATATTATGAAAAAAACAATGAAAACTGATTTTTTTTTCAAAGTCTTGCGTTTAAACGCACCGAAACTCTTTTGCTGGTAGAGAAATATATAGAAAATAATTTTTTACCTGAAAATACACAACTTACTCAAATAGATATTTAGAAAATTAGGAAATGCACGTCTTCAAAAAATTAGGTGTCGTGAAAAATTTTTGAATTGTCGTTAAAATTTTATTTTTGATGCAAAAATTCATTGAAATAAAAAAGATTCCATTTTTCTGTACTATTAGCAATAATTTCACACTGTTAATAAATAAAAACGAAAATTTTGATTTGATAAGTTGTATTATATTATTTATATTTTTAACAAGAGGTATCATCAATCATTTACTTTAAATGAAATGATTTTACACCAGATATATGTATATTAAAAAGACTTTTAAATAACGTCAGTTAGTCTTCGTCTGCACTGTTTTGATTCACATACAACATTAACTTTTTCATTTATAAACAGACGATTCAATATTTCGGCAGGTCTTATTATTTTAGCCAAATATCGAGCGTAAGAAAGATAGTATATGATAGCTGCAATGTGATAGCAGCACCCTACAGTACGCCTACCATTAGCACAATCACAACAATATCGACTAATCTCAGAAATCTTATTCTTATCTGGCTGATAATCAACAAAGCAACGGTACGTTTTTGGGTTAATATGTCGAGACCTTACTTGTAGTTTAATAATATTAGGTGTTATTTTCACATACTGAAGTGTTATGTTACTGTTCCGTCTTCATTCATTACCTTAGCTAAGTATGACACAGCTTTATTTTTTTTCATAATGTTTCACCACTTCAAAAAAAAATGAAAAAATTACGGACTGTAAAGTCGTATAAAAGACATTTGCTGACAAAATTCCGCGGTGGACACTTTTTAAAAACGCGGTCAAAAATTGATTTTAGTTTTATTTCTGTTCTTAAAAATCGGCTTTTCAGCTGAGATTCATAATCAAAGTGTTTTTTCATGCCTTTTACTCCTAAGAATTGGAAAAAAAATTCGCCGTTATTAATTTTGAATTTGACTATTGAAAAAAAAGAAATAAAATCGAAAAAAGAGGTTGTTTCGAAAAACTCGAAAACCGTTTGAGATAAAGAGCTGAAAATTTGGCTGAATTATTTTCATTTGATGTCAATACGATCCCCTAAGTGGAAATCGAAAAAGCCGCGGGGGCAGATTTCCCATACAAACCCGGCTATACCCTTCCCTGACTATTCGATGACTTTTCCGGAGATCGAAAATTCGCTGACATTTCCAGATTTTCGAAGTTTCCATGACCACTAGACACCCTGAGGTTACAATTGAGATAGAGACCTGAAACTTTAGGACTATATTTTTTTTATTATTCCGAACCATTCGAGCCTCTGGGAGCATCAAAATTCGGAAATACCTAAAATAAGGATCACCCTAGTATTCAACTACAGTTTTTCTATACAATAGTCACTGTACGAATACTTTTTACACTCACTGTATCTAAATCTGTGCCCGATAGACTCGGAACCTTCGAATTGATACTCACTGTTCTAAATGAGGCGCAGAATAATGAAAGGCAAAATACGAAAGACGAGAAAAATGACGCTTGGCTTACCAACCGCAACGTGTGGTCATGACTTCAACCATATATATTGACGTCATTTCCGCCATACCGACGACTATTGTTCTTACACACCTTTCGTTTGTCGTTTGGAAATTTCTACTGCCATAAAAATAAGGCTCAAATAAGCAGATGCGTATTCCAAGGTCTATTATCCATTTGACGCTATACAGGATGATTTTTTTTCACGTTCCTCAGGCCGATATCTCGAAAACTAATCACGATACAAAAACATACTTCGGATAAAACTGTAGGATTTCAAGTGGGTGAGACCGTAGTGCAGCAATATTTGTAATAGGTGGAGACGCCGAGGCCAGGGGAAGGTCAACTTCGTTTTTTTTTTTTTTCTCGAATGGAAATCTATATTTCTTACTAGGTAATTTTGTTCTCCTTAAGAATCAAACGACTTTTATATGAAACATTTTTTAGTGAGAAACCAAGTTTTTATGATATTCAGATGAACAACTAGAGAATTTCGACCTTTTAAGAATATTTTGGCTCTAAACTATCAAGTTTGAAGAAAAATTGCAAGAGACAAAAAGTGCGTGATTTTATGGGAAGAATCCCGGTAAATAGTTACAGAATTTTTTCCTATATACCTTTTTATTGCAATTTCTTTAATTGCGTGAAAAGATTTTTCAGGTAAAACAAAATTACATAATAAAAAATATAGGTTTCCATTCAAAAACACCAAAGTTGACCTTCCCCTGGCCTTGGTGTCTCGACCTACTACCTTTATTGCTGTACTATGTTTTTCCCCCTCGATATCCTACAAGTTTCATTCGAAGTATTTATTCGTATCGTGATTAGTTTTCGATATATCGGCCTGGGGAACTTCGGAATATATCGGAACTTCGAATATATCGGAACTGGGGGGGAACAAAATCACCCTGTATATTCTAATCGTAAGATGCGAACCTTCTACGGTCGTAATTTTCAGTAAATAAATATTAGAAATTAATCATCTTATGAATGTATTACCAAGAGGTGTACTGCGCGAAGAATATCGATAGAAGTGCGGATAAAGGTAGAAATAAAAATTGTATATTTTTGCGATTTTCACAGATGCAAAGTTTTATCATTCGGAGTTTTTCATTTACCGTTCACTCACCACTTTACCTATAAGAGATACAGGATAGTTCGTTCGGTGATATTTGAGCTGAACAATGTGTTTTCTGCCTAATATTTTGATTCAGAATAATACTGGATGATGAAATAATCTTACGATTAGAAGAAGAATATGTAAGGTGTCCCTTCATCCACCCACTCCCGGGCCCTAAGGGGAAGCGAATCCAAAATATTACTGAATAATGCACAGACGCGTAGGGGGTAATAAATTTTTTTCGTAGGCAGTAAGTTATATGTCAAGACAAGAATCCTAGTGAACTGCAAACTTAGAATTTTTGTTCTTCATAATTGAAATTATTCATAAAACATCCCATTGTATGCCCCGAAACTCAGGACGTCCCCACCTTGAACTTGAGGATTACTCGAGAAATGTACAAGTTACCTAATATTCAATGATAAAAGAGTAATGAACTTCAAAATGCTCTTCGCGTTTGAATCCTCGTTACAGGATATTCATCTTCAACTGCAGGAGTCTTCAGCACATAAGCAATAAGGCAAAGGAATTGATGTTGAAATTCATAATGTCGACGCATTAAAATAATCGGGAAAATCCTCTATTTAAGGACTCAAACGGTCCGAAGACAGCCAAATACGGTCCATAATTTTAAGAATTCAGTAAAACACGTGTGCCGTGTATTTTGCAATTCTAACCAAATTTTAGCAATGGATATTCTGTCACGTTAACGTTACGAACTTCAGCCTCGTAAGGGAAGCTGGGAATCAGATTTGAGATTCACTCATTCGTTCCTTTTCAACAGTATTTAATATTCTTTCTTCTAATCGTCTAGCACTTTTGATGTAATATGAGACTTGAAAAATATGTTTCTTTTACGATATGTAGATCAAACAAACTTACCTGTGAGTAAAGTTCGATCGATATTATATGAGAATGTCGCTCGAGATAATTACATGCATCAGTACTCTGCATAAAATACACACTAGGGCGGTTCAAAAAAATGCTTTATTTTTTTCCAGCATTGCTCATCGACATTTTTGTTACTGTTCATAAAAAAATCGCTCCCGCACACACTGAAGCCCGCACGATTTTTTGTACTACTGTCGCTTCGATGTTGAGATTTCGAGAAAATGCCGTTTTTAGGAATTTCAAAGTTCAAATGTCGAGGCGCTCTTCGAGGTTCTCGTTCGTCTCAATACGTAGAGGAATTCTGTGATAGCGGCGATCTGTCAGATGATATTAATTACTGCCGCATTGATATCGAAATTTGAAACATCGTGAGATTGAGTTTGCGGATGAAAAAATTTTTTCTGGTAAAAAATAAGAAAATTTTATTGTAAAAAGATTTTTTTTAAGTTAAAATCAGGAAAATTTCTACCAATATCAAGATTTCTCCATCGAGAAACAACATTTGAGAAAGAAAATCTACAATAATTCGTATAGCTGATAAAATGAATGAGAAAAGAAAAAATTTCCAAAAAACGAAAAAACCCCATGTTTAATGAAGGGAAAAAGTAGTGTGATTTTGGCACGGTTTAAAAATATCGGAATTTTTTTTTTTTTTCGTTTCTGAACTTCGGTTTTAGGGTATAAACTTATGATTTAGGGCACGTCAAAAAAAAAAAAAAATTGAGAAATATTTCACACCCTGCTTAATTATATAGGTATATTGTATTTCAAACCTCCTGCCAAAAATCCTCCTGCAAAACAATATATACAAATATTTTATTATGCAAAAGTTACTTATTCGTTAGAATCAAAAAAATTAATCGTTCATCGACAAATGTATGGAAATCACTAACTATTGCCAAGTACATGCCTCGCGACTTATTTATACAATATCAAGATACTCGGTAGAGTCTCGCGACAAGTACATTAAAAAGAATTACATCGAACTCATGAAATAAGATCAATCAAAATTAAAATTAGGAAAAAACAAAGAAAAAAAAAAATTTGGAGTACGTCGTACTTGGTGGGCATTTATATTTTCTTGTAATTTCTACAAAAATGCCCGCCAAGTACCACGTACTCCAAATTTTTTTTTTTCTTTGTTTTTTCCTAATTTTAAGTTTGATTGATCTTATTTCATGAGTTCGATGTAATTCTTTTTAATGTACTTGTCGCGAGACTCTACCGAGTATCTTGATATTGTATAAATAAGTCGCGAGGCATGTACTTGGCAATAGTTAGTGATTTCCATACATTTGTCGATGAACGATTAATTTTTTTGATTCTAACGAATAAGTAACTTTTGCATAATAAAATATTTGTATATATTGTTTTGCAGGAGGATGTTTGGCAGGAGGATGTTTTTTGTGGGTAATGATTGCATTAATGTACTTGGCGAAAGGTTTTTGCACCAGAGGTGCTTTTTGGGGAGATCTCACGACTTTTTGTACAATATTGTTTATTTCTTATCCTGTTCGTAATGAATTGTACAAATTGCCGTGCTATTCTCAATGTGAAAGGTACGGCTAAATCTGTTTTGGCGTACTATTATCTACTAGATTATAACGTATCACAAGACTATATAAATGCTATGAAAATTTTTTTTGAGGCCTGATTATTGATAATTCAAGATAAAGTAAATGTCATTTTCTCAAATTCATATCACCTACTTGGCAATAAGATCTGATTACAATATTTTTTTGTATGAAAACGACATTTTTGTATAATGTACTTGGCGAGAGGTTTTTGCACCAGAGGTGCTTTTGGGGGGATTTCATTACTTTTTGTACCATCTAGATTCGTTCCAAGTCTTGTTCATGATGAATTGTATAAAGAATTGTAGAATTTATACACATGAAAAATTAGACATTTTGAATTTGAAAAGGGCAAACGGTCATATGATGGCGCTTAGGACGTTATGCCAGCTACAAACCTGGGCTTGTCGGTTTCATTGCCATGCGTTTTGATAAGCCACGTGTCAATATGAATAAGAAAATCACCATAGTGACAGTTATAATGCGGTACTGGCTAACAGTAGCTTTTCTTTATAAAAAATATACACTATACTTTTGAACTCTGTGGATTCGAACTCCAGGTAGAATCAATCACTCTGTAACTGTGACGTTGGGAAAATTTGAAGATCAGCCTTATATGAATGTAGAATTCAAAGGAAATTTGACTAAAGATTAATTTGAACATGAAGAAACTACGGCAACGATTCTATATCAAATCAGAAATTGTAATGTGGTTAATAGTCTTTATAAATTCACTCATAAATCAAGAGACTCGGTAGAGTCTCGCGCCAAGTACATTAAAAAAAATTCATCTCATGACTCTACCACTCTCGTTTACCGGAACGGGAGTTCAGCGCAGGAGTGGGGGTAACCATATTATTTCATTAAGCGTATATAGGCAATATCCCAGGGCTCGCCGATTTATTGCAGAAATAAGATGCGAAAGAGATTTCATTTGAGCCTCATATCAATGCAATCGGTGTACGGATAGCTGAGATATGATTATTTATAAAATGGAGAGGGTCAGTTTCACGATCAGAATTTCTCCGTCTCCGGCTCACGCCAGATTTGCACATTTGCCCGGCTACCTAACAACATAGAAGGTACCTTCAAGAGACGAAAGTTACACATAGAAAAAATTAAATAAAAGCAAAGCGAGTTTGTCGGTCTATGACACAATAACGCTCTCTATGGCCCACGAGAGGCAGCATAATCGCGTATGCCGTATGGTGGAACGTATATTTTATTCTCGATGACAGTTGCGGGGAACGAGGATGAAAATAATGTAAAATATGGAGTAATAATTAAACGTGCTCAAAAAAACTGGGAAGCGATAGTTGTTCATTACATTACAGTTAATACAGGAGTCCTATGAAATAATAATAATATCTATCTTCTCATTTATTTCACAAGATCGAGCCTTTGAGGTTATGAGAATTATTTGTCATGATTGATCGCGATTTATACATAACAAAGGTTCGGCAGTAATTTACCTATATTTATTCGAATAGTTGCTTCTCTGATAACAGAAAGTAGCTCACATGAAATTTTTATATTGTCAAAAAATTGTTTGCCGCTATAGGATAAAAATAACCCCATCTGCATATTAACCTATCTGCAGATAAATAAATTGGTTACGAAGCTTACTACAGCCTTTGAGGAAATGTGTCTGAACGTGATCAAAATGAAGAAAAATATGTGATCGATTAGTTATTGAGGCTAAAGAGATGTTGTATGGTTCAAATATCGTGTATGAAGTACTGACATATTTTATAACAATACCTAGGCAGATAACATTGTTACCGAAGATTCAACGAGGTATTTGTAATTAAATGCCAAATATAATGAATAATATGAATTGAGTCACCGTGCCGTGGGAAACGTTTTTTGCACTGAGAGCTATCAATGCATGCAATGTGGCTGATCATAATGAAATGAGCAAGATAAGGGACTAAAGACTAAAAATAAATAAAAATAAAAATTAATAGGAATGTCATTTTGCTATGTCATTGTGATTATTTTGCTAGTTCAAGATAATTTGATCAGTATTCGAGCCTCCAATAATGAAATCATAGTCCTAAGTAGCCTATGATTTTGTCTTCGACAGTTGACTGCAGAGTATAAACTTGACAGTACCAATTGGAAATGATGTTTAAAAGGCATCAACATAGCGTAATCTGAAGAAGAGTTTCCACTTTTATTTTTCGATTATTCAGCAACAAAAAATTACACTAAATTGTTGTAAATTTTTTTTAAATTTATTAGACAAATTCAGGAAATGCTCAGTAGTACCAGAACTTTGAGCTCAAGGAGGAGACACAAGCTCATTGGAATGAATGGAACAGCATGGTTTTAATGTTTTTATCTGAAGAAGAACCTCTAGAAGTTTGATCCAAATCTACGACCACGAGATCTGACACTCTCCTTGTTAGTCTATCAATTACATAATTACATTAACATGACGTTACATTTTTATCGAAAGCAAGTCTACGATATCTACGATAGAACCTAATGCTAACGGGGGTCGAGGCTTCTCATCACAGTTCATTTTTCAGTTATCGATAACAACACAACTTTGTCAGTAAAACACTTTCAATAGAACTAACAGTTAGATTTATAGAAATGGATCGTTTCGTGGAAAATACCATTTAACAGAAACGGTTAAGAAAATCAAGACTGGTTCAAAAAGTTATGAAATCCCCCAAAAGCACCTCGGGTGCAAAAACCTTGCGCCGAGTACATTAAAACGTAGTAGCTATCAACAAAAATTTAATAAAAAAAATAATCAAAGAAGAAGCA
The DNA here is from genome assembly GCA_949628255.1 of Macrophya alboannulata. Classification (NCBI taxonomy): domain Eukaryota; kingdom Metazoa; phylum Arthropoda; class Insecta; order Hymenoptera; family Tenthredinidae; genus Macrophya; species Macrophya alboannulata. Next base: position 24,413,788 of record OX451208.1, read on the forward strand.
TTTGATTATACATTTGATCTACAAAAGAATTGAAATCAATGGCCGTTGCAAAGAACAATTTGGTTGATATTTACATCTCAATATACATAATATGCGTAACACATAATGAGATGCAACATACATACTCACAAGAAAAGATCAATTAAAATTAAAATTGAGAAAAAAAGAAACGAAAAAAAAAATTTGGAGGTAGTGGTACTTGGCGGGCATTTTTGTAGAAATTACAAGAAAATATATATTGAACTATTAATATATTCTTATAATAATTTGAACATCAGCCCGCCAAGTACCACGTACTCCAAATTTTTTTTTTCGTTTCTTTTTTTCTCAATTTTAATTTTAATTGATCTTTTCTTGTGAGTATGTATGTTGCATCTCATTATGTGTTACGCATATTATGTATATTGAGATGTAAATATCAACCAAATTGTTCTTTGCAACGGCCATTGATTTCAATTCTTTTGTAGATCTTGGTCTACTGGTAACAATGACAAATTATCTATACTTTTGAGATTCATTACATCAAAATATTAGAGACGAAAGATAGTTGATCGCTGGCTTCAATGGAAATAGATAGCCCCTAGAACCTTGTCGTACTATCGGATCATAATTTACATTTTTGGATTCTTATAAACTATTCTTGTCACTGGATATGAACGGTTCACCTACCACGGTGATGTTATAATAATAGTACAAAGTGATGTGATTGTAACAGGATCAAACAGTATTATTTTCTGCTTCCTCATTTACTTATCAGTTCTGGATTGTGACTTGTGAAGGGACAATATATCTGTGAACTTAGCAGTTGCAAGCGCAGTGTTCATTGTGTGTCCCATTGATTGGAAGGCAACGTAGACTACAACGGCTCTAGAATTTCGTTACTGAAAAATTACAGAAAACATGCAGTGAAAACGAGAGAATGATCAATATAAATCCACAGAAATCTGAACTCATATCAGACCGAGCATCATTAAGCTAAAATGTACTACCTACAACTGAAACGTGAGAAACGGTCTGAAAATAGTGTTTCTTTGATTTGAAGATATAAACATTCCTATCCCAACTCAATTGAATTTTGTGTAGAATATAATTTGGAAAAAATTCTGCTACAACAAATCTATTCATAGTCTTTAAATAAATACACAAATATGTCAGCCCAGTCATCCATCAAAATGCCCTCGTTATAAAACTTGGTCAGGTGATAATAACTTATGCCGGTAAAATTATCTTCATCCCATCGCTGTGATCTAGACACATTTACACGTTATTCACAAACCTTGAGGTATGATTTTAGCTGTCCGAAACACATAAACGCATTCTACGAGGCACGACGTTTGCCACTGTATGTATACATAATGCGATTGTTAACATTTGTGTAAGAGTTAGCTTATTAAGAGAAATAAAAATTAGGAGCAAGTCTACGAAAAGTATCCTACGACACAAGCCGTACTTGTTCATCTGCGTCGTTAATAATCGTGACCAATGTGACAGATAATTCTCATAACCTCGAAAACTCGACGTCGTAAAATAAACAAGTAGAAATAATTATTAAGCATTACTATAGAAAATACCGGTGCTGATCTCAACAATTCCTGCTTCACAAATTATATCGAAGTTTGCATTAATAATTATTTGAAAAGTTTTCAGCTACTCTTATTATTCTTCTCTTCTACCGAGTTGTCATCACAAAATATAGGTTATTATTCTTCGCATCGCGCATGCACGACGCGCATAGGACTCGTGCCCATGAACCATAGAATAACAAAAACACGTTACAGTATAGGGTAGACCGGCAACTCTGTCTGATTTGATACCCGTGTATTCTCCCCTGTCCCAATGTCCTCTCTATGTCCCTACATACCCAGGCAACTTTACACTTATGTTGACGGAGACGTAGACGAAAATTCTTGATCGAACCGAGTGCTTGTAATTTGATGAAAACAGAAAATAATCAGTTCCCGTGCACCGATCGCATTGATCTTGGTGTTGAATAAAAGCTACTTAGACCCTCATTCTAAAGATGAACTGATAGTTTACAGGATGATATAGAATACGGTGAAACATTAAAAACATCATACGATTATTACCCCCACTCCGCCGAATCGCAGTCTCTCCGGTATAGAGACTCGGGTCGAGTCTCACGCCGTGCGTTTAAAAATCCTTTTTAATGTACTTGGCGCGAGACTCTACCGAGTCTCTTGATATCGCTCTCAGAGATCACATGCAGTTCTTTAGAGACTGCAATTTCTCCATCCATATAAAATAACACATTTGTAACCTTTTATTCATTTATTTATTTATTTATTTTTTATTTATCAATTCTTCGTAACGTATCGTGCATTTAACGTGGAAGTTACAGAAGTTATAGATAAATCGATTACAAATGATTACTTCCTGTGATGAATATAACTACGATACGTTTCTTCATATGGGCAATTTTATTCCACGTAAAAGACTGTTACAGATTGTCGAGAATACACGAGCGGCTGATTTGGCGCAGATGAATAGATTATATTCGGGAAAGGTGGCGCAAGAACGAAGCATAGTGTTACTTGTTCGCTGTTGCTCAAATATTAACGCTCAACAACTTGTGCGGATTTGCAGAAGTCGAGTGCCATAAAACGCCAGGGAATCTGCATATGTATAAGCTGTTTTTCTTTAATGGCAATCAAGCAGCAAATTTATTTCTGAGTTGTACGGGGCATCTCGTTTCTATGGCAACATGATTTTTTCGAAGTGACTCAAGTAACTCGAGAAATGATAATTTTTTAGTTCTAGACAATACGGCAAGGTAAAGGTTTGCAGGAAAGAAAAATGGAATTCTCTGATATAATGCTTGCTCAATATGTATTTTCCGCATCCATCTAAAAACGTGAATTCTCTGAGAATGGAAATCTCGTAAAATTATAGCGGACTTCCGTAAAACACATTTTGAAAACTTGCATTTCTGGTGGTACATCCCGCTAGCAGATATTTTCGGATATTATTCAATCAAGGAAGGCATATATTGGTCGTGTCAATGCTGAAAAAAGTACCTAGCTGTATCCGTCATTGAACAGATGACTCACTGTCCGGACGATGTGGGATATGCAAAAATATCTCAACTATCACGCAAGATGACGTAATACTTTCTGTACGTCATTCACTCTCAGCTGCTCTTCCGGGTTGTTTGAGGATATGGGTTCATTTTTGAGAAGAAAGGGTCCTTTCGAGTTGGCTTTTCCATTCCAATACAGTTTATTAAACTATATCAACATTCCGCACAAAACCGTATGCCAGTGCAATGGTTGATCAATTCTCAATGGACATCGAACAGCGAGATTGGCGTGTAGCGTATTTTGAACCCAAATAATATTTAATCACTGCAACCACTACCTTGACCAGTTAACAAGACGTTCTCTTCAATGAATTACAAAGTGTAACAGATGTGAAGAAGTAGGTAATTGCCTCCAAATACGGAAATTACATTGCTGAACTGAACGCATTGCGTTGTCGGATAGATCATAGAGAACAGTTATACATGACGTGTGCGTTAAGCTAATCGCTTGAATCTCCAAGTTCATCGACTCTTCGTGCGGGTTTCTCTGCGCTCAACATTGCCTTAACTCTAGCCCACACTTAACTTCAATCTACAATTCACTCTGGACAGGCTGCGTCGCCAAGGACGCAGCTGGCTGTATTCCGTAGTCCTGGGGCCTTGCAGTGCAACATATGCCCCGTGCCATGCGCAATTAATTTCAATTTTAGAGGCCACATTTAGTACGTTTTACAAGGGTACCCCATGGACTCTATCCCCGAGATAGTGAATTGCATTTTTTTATGTCTTAGGCGTATATGGCCACAGACTTTCAATTTGCGAAGATTCATTTGTTGGCATTTCGTAAATAAATTTTACAAGATTTTAAGAAATCAGGTTGAGCTCAACTTTCAAATGTCATTTTTTGGCGTCTTTTTGCGATATCTCCACTGTTGTATGGCGTAAAACTTTGGCAAAAATAGTACTTGAGAACCTCAGGTCTCAGCACGAAGTTATACGAGATCTAATGGGAATTTCAAGGCCGTTATATTCGCGTGTTTTCAACGGAAATAGTATCACATTTTTTTTCTCAAACACCCATTTATTACTTTTTTTTCCTGAATTTCCATATTTTTCCGAATTTTTTTCGGACAAAAAACAATTTTGGTGAAGAATCTTTTATAATTTTCGTGAAAAATTGCTTGTCTTCAGTTACTGCACCCGAATTTCTGATTTAAATGGACTGTCTACGTCGTATACTTACCATGATAAGATGATTTTTGACACAAGGTACTGCATCCAATTAAAAGTTGTCAGTCAGAAGGAGACATCCGGTATATTTCGATGTACACGCCATTTCATTTCACATGAACTAAAACTTTTTGGAAAAATAAAAGAAAATTCTAAGCTGCCCGAGTTATCAAAACATCAGTTTCTTACTTCCAAATCAATTCCTGAGAGCCGAAACGTTATCAAAAAATTTCAATATATTTGCTCTGGAACATTTAATCACGAGGTGAATCTATTAACCACGAAATAGGGGCCCAAAAATTTTTGAAAAAAATTCAGACTCCGATTTGGACCAGGAGTAAAGCAGGAAAAAAGTTTCGCTCAAATCCGAAGGGTTCAGGTTTGGAGAGTGGTCGAGTTGACTTGGAATGCCCCATATACAGTGTCGAATTGAAACGATTACAAGGCTCCGATGCGAAGCTCCCGGTTCGAACCCGCGCCGATGGAATTTTTACTTGATGAAAATTTATAATGTTCTTTTCAGTTTTTTTTCTCTCTTCTGTAGATTACGCTCCTCTTATTGAGTGGGAATCTTACAGTTCATAAAGACTTTAGAATTAAAATTGATTATTGCATTGAAATTTGAGTTCGTCTCGTTCGATAAATTCGCTAGTATTAATGAAACGATTACAATTGATATTTTATCATTAACGTTAATAATTTTGAAATGAGTGGCTATTCCACTAATTACACAGGTAAGCTATTTCAACTGCCGATTGTCTATTTTTCAAGCATGCTGATTTCAAAAGTTATTCATTTTGCCTTCTAACGAATGCGAATTTCATAAAATGAGGACCAAAAATATCTTAGAAACAATTAACTGAAAATTCAATTTTTTTTTAACTAGATCTCATATTTAGAAGATGAAAGAAAATAACATTTAAAATGACAGAATCAACCAATATTTTAATTGAACTAGCTCACGCGACTGAAACTCATTTTTTGGATCTGCATTTCAGAAAAACCACCTTAGAAAAATCGGTCAGGTCGGTCAGGTACGAGATATTTTTTTTAGAAAGGCCATAGGGGGGTAAGAATGTTAAATCGGCCCCGGAAATATATTTTTATCATACTTTGAGGATATGTAGGTACCGATAAAATATTAAGATCCTTAAAGTTTCAGATTTCTATCTCAATTGATTCGCGAGAAATCGAATGAAAAATAAAAAATAGAAAATTTGTTTCTTCTCAAGATTGACATAACCGATTGATCTGAGCATTTAACATGTTTCTGAGGCTCGCAATAGCTCTTTCAACGAAAATGTATAGCTCGATAAGATCCTTAATAAAAAAAATGTCTCAATAATATTTTATGGATACAGGATAAGTAAGTATTGATAAAATACTAATATCCCGAAAGTATCAGACCTAAATCGCAATCAGTCTTCGAGAAAATAAAAATCTAAAAAATGTAAAGTAATTTCTTCCCCAGGATTGACTTGGCCGAGTTGTTTGAAATTGTTTGAATTTATTGAGAGAGTTAAAAGCTTTTATAGACACAATAGACAGATTCTTAGCTTAATAAATTCATGATAAAACAATGTATCTTAAATTTTCGTTATTCACTGCTACTTTTCGAGCGAAATGATGAAACTATCATTTTTACGTTCCTTATAGATTCCTCGATAGCTCTTTTTTTTCAAAATATAAGTCACGGTACGCCGCAGTTAAAATAAATAAAAAACGTTTATTCCCGCCAAGAAAAAACAAAAAATGAATTATTAAACAAGTTTTAGCCATATTATTTCAAATTGTACTGTTATTTTTACATAAATCATATATTGAAATCATTCGCTTACATTAGAAGTTATAACAAAATTTTTTTACATTCGTAGAGGTGAATTGATCAGGCAAGCTGAACTCAAATTTTCAATGCACATTTTACTTGATAAAAAATTTAAAATGTTCTTTTCATTTTTTTCAGTCTGCTTTGGATTACGCTGTTCGTATTGAGTGAAAATCTTACAGTTAAAAAGACTTTAGTGTTGAAACTTGATTATTGCATTGAAAATTTGAGTTCAGCTTGGCTGATAAATTCACTACGGACAAAATTTTTCTTCTGTTGCTTGATAATTCAGTTTTTCTGGCGAAAAATGCTTTTTGTTTTTTTTTTTTTTAACTACGACGTACCGTCACGAATATTTTGAAGAAATACGAGTTATTGAAGAATCTATAAAGAATGCAGAAATAATAGTTTCATAATTTTGCTCGAAAAGTATGACGGTGGAAACAAAAACTTGAGAGATAATAATTTTCTTGTTTCATGAATTTATTAAGCTAGAAATCTGTTTATTGTGTCTATAAAAGCTCTAGATTCCCTCAGTAACATATTATTAAATTTTCAAACAAATCGGTCGAGTAAACTCTGGGGACAAAATTACTTTACATTCTTTAGTTTTTTTTTCCTCACAAACTTGATAAGATCTTGAGGTCTGATAGTTTCAGCATCTCAGTATTTTAATAGTATCTACTGATTCATAAAATATTATTGACATTTTCGCATTTTTACCCTGTTTGTCACCTTTTGGACTTTGGAGAATTGAAGCTAGAAACATTAAAATAAATTAATTATTTGAGCTGAAAAATGGGTTTTATTTGTCTAGACAATGGCGTATCTTATTGAAAAATCTGCAAAAAATATATGATATAGGGTAGCATATAAGGCTTGAGGAAAAAATATTTTCATGAATGTGCCAAAAATTGTATCATAATTAAATAACAGAATTTAGGCAAAAATTTTTTTTATCAAGAATCTTATCAAGCTATGTAGTGGTATTTATTTTTGAAGGAGCTATTGCGAGCCTCAAAAACATGCTAAACGCTTGGATGAATCGGTTATGTCAATCTTGAGGAGAAACAAATTTCCTATTTTTTTAATTTTCATTCGTTTTCTTGAAAACTAATTGAGATGGAGATCTGAAACTTTACGGAGCTTAGTATTGTATCAGTACCTAGATATCATCAAAGTATGATCAGAATATCTTTCCGGGGCCGAGTCACCATTCTATTGAAATAATGAATAAATCCAAGATTCGACAAAGGCAACCACATCGAAGTTACAGGATATATCGTTAGCTAAATAGAAAAGTCACGTAACTACCAACATTTTCACGTTTTGAAAATTTTAGTGATAACCAAATAATTATTTTCTGGAGATACGTCATGCTTTTTCCGAACTTTTTTCCTTTTTGGTAGTTACGTGACTTTTCTATATAGCTAACGATATGCAATCAAATGGCATTAGCTACTTATTCATTTTACACATTTCTACACAACCCTCCTACACATTTTTATCGATTCTATTTCATTAATACTTCCGAATAGAATACTGCAAAAGACATCCAAAAGAACTGCGTGCATATTCCTATAACGAACTTATAGACTACGTGCAAAATGCTACAAATGATGTGAATAGTCGAAAAGTAAATCAGAATCCATAGAATAGAATTGATTACTGGATGAATTCTATCTATCATATATTCGATGTAAAAAATTACTCCGTAATTGGTATGCCTATATATCATAATTGTATTAGCTTATAATCTGAACAGTTTGACGATCAACTCTAACGACCACTTTCAACACTTGTAGATCTGAAACCAACGTTTATACTGACTTGATGTCTGTGACAGAATAATAAGTTGCATGATAACAAAACAGTCCTTCGAACAAAAAGCGCAAACTGCTCTATACATGCGCATTGCGCTGTGCGCATTTCGCGGTGACGGAAGTTGCGTCATATCCGTTACAATCTTTTTAATAGCCGGATTTATTTATTACTTATTGAATCTTGGTCTATTTGCTTTGAAGCTTGAAGAAAATCTGAAATCGCCTATGCATCATATTGATATTCCATTTTTTCTTGGTATCACTTGCTCAGTTTGATTGTTATTATGCAGTTCAATTTTTAATAAATAGACAATTTGAAATTTTCGAGATACAAATCGAATTCGTTAAATTTGAAAAAAAAAAACAGTACGTGATGGGAACATATGAAAATAGATTTCACTGATTCTAGCATATCAAAATTAATGAAAAACGTCTAAAATATGCTTAAGACATCGAAAACTTTGTCGGCTGTGTTGTGAGTCGACGGTCCAGGAGACTAACAAATTTTAAACTTCGAAAACTTTGCATTCGTGCGAAATTTGTCAAATAACGTTATTACTTTGAGCAGATTGAGTATTGCGGTCGACTTCTGAACTCATCGATATTTCCAGGAAAATGACCTCAGGTGTTTTTTTATGTACAAAAGTTCGGACTTTCGTAGGGTTTGTTCTACGATACCAGTTGCTCTTCTGGCGGAATCCTTTGAATATGAATTGAGACTTGATTTATATTCGAAAGATAATAATAGACGGTCTTCCGGCACTCGAAGCAATGGCACTCACGCAGCTTGCCCACACTTTGACCTTGCCCTGTTACCAACGTGTGAATCATACGACACTTAGCAGTGACCAACTATTTTGCATCCGTTGAGTGGGGTGGCTTATGAGATGGAAATAATAATTGTTATTCAACGATAAAACTGAAACGAAGGCTGCAATCCCTATAATGGAACGAGTGGCAGTGGGCGTCGTACCCATTCCGCAAATAAGGACTTTTGATGCAATACTTTCAGATCCAGAGAGATGACGCGGCTGGCGCACAGTAGGCCAGAAAAAAAGGAGGATAAATTAAGGTGAATTCTCATTTTTTTCTTTCACTGTCATGTTGAAACTATAATTTAAATTTCATTGTGTGAGCTTGAGGTCTAAAGTTTACTTTAAGCCTCAAATTATTACAGAAATGAGAGCTCATCATTATTAGAAACATGTTATGAATTCGCCTTTTCATCAATTTTACGTCATTCCACGTACATTTCTGCATTACCTAATGTGCTGTTTTTCTTTTTTTCTTCATTATCTCTGAAGGTTTTCATTTTTGTATAAAATTATTATATGAAGATAGAAAAGAAAAAAATTATGAAGAAAAATACCTGAGCTATTGAATGCTACCTTGCAGACTGAGCTAGATTTTTTTTAGCAGAGCTTATGACGTTTTTTAGTGAAGACTTTTTTCCAACTATCGATGACACTGAAATTATGGATTTGGGACAAAAAATTTTGTAACGGAAAAATGTGTGTAATTATACTATGCCAAATATACCTATAAATAAAATTTTCGGAAACTTTTATAAAATATTCATTATTAACTATTTTGAAGTTACATGGGGTTGAAGTTTAGTAAAACAGGTTGAAAATCGGAGAATGCACTCTTTCGAATAGCCATAAATATTTGGTCTCGTTTATCCTACAGGCGATTCGGTACTCGTTTTAATGCTATCGAAACAGACTTTCATGTCATCGTTATTGGTTTTGGTGAAAACAAACATTTCTATTTGTTACAAACCATCATAATATAATATAAATATAATATAATTGTTTGTAAACGTGATTTTCAAGGTAAGAACACTCGTCGAAAATTTCTGAAAAATATGTGGTATTTCAGAGGTGCAAATTGTTTTTGATTGATAAAATTCTCTGGAAATACAATAAAAAGTAGCAAAATATAGTTTATGTCACTTTTGACGTAAATGGAACGTATATTAGCTGTAACGTCGAGAGTATTTGAGAATGTCGTCGAAATTTCTTAATAGTTATATCGATTTTCGTTCATTCAAATTTTCAAAGTGCTCAAAAATATATGAATTATAAATCATTCCATCGTGGGACCGGTTTTAAAAAGATCGGAATAAAAAATGGATTTTTTCAAAATTTAGAATACGGTTGAATTACTGAAAGGATTGAATATTCATAACTCAAGAGACGGTTGTATGAGAAAAAAATGAGGGGTATTTGAAAGGTGCTATTATCGTATAAGAAAAATCAACTAAATTAAAAATGGTGAGGCTAAAACCTGGTCATGTTGGCTTGGAATGCTTCATTTATATTTATATTATACGGGTCTGCACGTAAAGAAATAGACGAAGAAGAGGAAGTGGTGGATTTCCTCGTAGGCTTAGGAGGCATTTCATAGTTCAACAGGGTTCACGAAAAAATATAGAAATGATTAAGGTGCTTGAAAAAGCATGGCAATTGAAGAATTTTTTATACGCAACTGTTACATGTAAAAATCGTCTCTTTTACCTATGTTTAGGTAAAGCATATATTCGATAAAATATTGTACAAAAATTGTCCCAAAATATCGGAAAATGAAAGAGTTGTATGGTGTTTCGTATCAGAGCTCATGATCTTCCGTTACGCGCGCTGGTGGCTGTTACTTTTCTAAAGTCAAGTTCGTCGGGAATAAAAAAATAGAATAGTTCATTATTCAGTGATAATATAGCTATGGTGTTGCGTATAGGAATAAAACAATCAAAAATTATTGGATTAATTACAGCAAGTTAAAAAATTCATATTCATTTTTGGTCCAAAAAATTGACTTCGAAAAGTTATTATAAACAAATTAATGGTGAATCGTATTGAAAAAATCCTATGCTACGCCGTGGATAATATTATAAATAATATGCGAACCAAATTTCAATTCAATTGGACAAATATGTAGTTCCCGAGATTTATTTTGACAACCACCTTCAAGAATGTAGTTTCGAGAAAAACGCAACAGAAGGAAGTCCAACTTTTGTACGGTTTTCCAAACAGCAGGAGCCCCGCAACGATATTTTTTTTTCAAAATCAAGCAACTATCATTGCAGTAACGGCTGTGTGTGAGCGACATGCTAAAGATCGCTACAGCTCTCCTAGAGAGCCTACGCGATCTGTAGGGTGAACACGGTTCACCTGAACCACCGCAAGTGAATATCTAAGACTACACTTGGTTAAGAGAATAACGAGCACGGCATCGACGTTTTCGCTTGGATGACTCGCACCGGAATCCATGGACCAATAGTATTGCTACATCTTGTGTAACAACGGTGACATCAATCTTCCATAATTCCCTCAGCAGCAATCTGACTTACATACAAATGAAGGTCTAAGGTTGAACTCGCGAGAATAATTGAAAAATAAACTGCCATCTGATGAGCAAAGTATAATTATGTTTAGAAAATTGTACGAGATTTCCGGATAAGTTCATGAATTTTTAGAGAAAATCAGCGAATTCAAAAGAAAGCGGAAATATTGTTCAGTCAGATAATTCAGAATTTTTTCAAGAAATTTCAGTGAATTTGGGGGAAAATCAGTATTGTGACTCATAAAAAATGAGCGAAATGTGTTAATATAATTACAGGAATGTCAAAACCCGATCAGTCAATATATCGGCATCTTCAAGGAAATTGTAGAGAATTTGCAAACGTAAAAAGTTTCATCTGAAAAAATTCGAAGATGTCAATTGATCTTGAAAATATCCTGCAGATACTTCTAACATGCCCGTGGCTTGGAATATTGGAAAGATATTCCGCAAGATTTCTGAGAAGTTCTAATAGTACATTGTTTTATACCGAACGGGAAAACGGTCGTTTCCGCGCCGAGTATAAAGTTTAGCAGCGAGGCGAAGCCGAGGTGCTCTCAACTTTATACGAGGCGCTTACGACCGTTTTCTCCGAGGTGAACATACTATTTCCTTCAATAGCGGTGCGAAAGCGAGTTTCCATCCGCAAGCGAGGATGGAAAGCAGTCGATGGTTTCTATCCTCGTTTGTGGATGGAAACTTGCTGGTTTCGCTCCGCTGTTGTAGAAAAATATTTTAGAATATGTATTTTCCAAATTTCCCAAATTTTCTTGAGATATTACAGAGATGTTCTATAATATAATTACAGTCAAACACGGATAAGTGGAATCTCTTTGCGACAGTATCTGAATTCCACTTATAGAGGTATTTCACCTATACAAGGTTTTACTTATGCACGTCATTGAGGTTGCATGAACCACTAAAAGAGGTTTAGTTTTTTACTAATAGAAAAAGATTTCAACGGTCCGGACAAAGTGACCGGACGTGGTTCATTGACTGTCTGATAGGGGGAGGAAAGAATAAAGACAGAGCGAGAGAGAGAAGCCGTGTTTATTTGACCCTGGAGCAAAGCTCCCTAAGGGCCATAGGCGAACATTTTACAATATTACAGTTTCAATCACGCGTAAACTGAAATACAATATAGAAATACAGAATACAAAGAAAAGAACTAATAAAAATAAAAATAGAAATAAAAAAAAAATAAAAAATGTTAATAATAATAAAATTAAAATTAAGAAATAGAATACAAATTAAAAATAGAAAGAAAACATGAAAAAATAACAGAAAGATCAAAAAGAAAATAAATAAATAAATAAATAAAATAAAATAAAATAATAATAGTAATAATACAATAACAGCAAAACGAGATATAAAGACAGGCAGAGCAGAGGTAGAAAATTGAATTACCTATAGTATATAAGAGTAAAATAAAGATAATATTACATAAGGTGAAATAAGCATAGAAATAAAAATCGAAGAATAAGAGAAGGAGAGACGAAGAGTAACAATATGAACAATGTTTACATTTCAAAGATTAGTCAGAAGAAAACAAACCCCATCAGGACCTTCACAGCTTCTAGAAAGATGTATTTGACTTATAGAGGTATATTATATGGGGCATTATGGGTCTCCGATTCTTTGCAAAATTTTTTTCCATGATCTACTTCAGGACTACAACCCATACCCCAAAGCTATGTTTGATTTGAGTTTTCGGTTTTTAATTATGGATTTTGGAATATCCGCTTTTTTATTACAAACGACAACACTGACAGTTTTCTCCTGAGTAATATGTCATTGTAGCAAGAAAACTCGTGAGGGATAAAAGGTTCGATTTGGAAATGTAATTTTCATAGAAACTTTGTTTGTATTCTTAGCGCCAACGGATAAGAAGTTATTTGAAAAATAAATCTAAAACATCGATTTTTGAAAAAAGTACACCTTCGACTTCTGTTTTTATTCTTACTAAAAAAACCTGTCGGGAATGATGAAAATTTCAAGACCAAAATCAGAGTGGGCCGACATTTCTACGATTTTTTTAATGAATTTTTCCAATTTATCTGATTGCTATAAATAAATAAATAAATTCACAGCTCATGATAATGAAAATAAAATGAAACAAAGAATTCATTTATCCAATTATAGCAAACAGTAGCTTAAAAACATTCATAGAAAATCATAAAATTGTGGGCCCACTCTGATTTTGGTATTAAAATTTTCGTCATTCTCGACAGTTTCTGTAGGGGGAAACAAAAACAAAAATCGAAGGTGTGCTTGTTTCGAACATCGATTTTTTAGATTTATTTTTCGAATAACTATTGATTCGTTAGCGCGAAAAGTACAAAAAAAGGTTCCAAGAAAATTACATTCTACATCGAACAATTTATGTCCCATGTATTTTCTTGCTAGAATGACATATTACTCAGGAGAAAACTGTCGAAGGGTTACCGTTTGCAAAAAAGCGAATATTCCAAAATCCATAATTAAGAAACGAAAGCTCAAGTCAAAAAACGATTTAGGATATGGGTTGCGGACCTGAAGTACAATATGGAAAAAAATTTGCAAAGAATCGGAGACCCATAAGTTGAAACGCTTTCGTTTTCGCATGAAATGCCCCATGTAGAAAATGCCCCACTTACAAAGGCGGTATCTACAAAAATTCATTCCATTTATAGAGTTTATAACATTCCAGATGAAGAGTCTATTCGAAGCGAAAATGACGAGACCACAAGTTATGTGCTACTCGTAGAGGTATTCCAGAACAGCTACTGCACTTATCCAGGGTCGACTGTATATGACTCAACAAATGTCCAAACCTCTTTCATGCAAATCCTGATCCATATAAGGCATCATAAGCTACGAGATCGCGTTCGGCCTTTTCCCTTTTTAACTTCCCGTTTCTCTGATATCAGAGAAAAGAGGAAGTTATTGTATTTACCCCGAAAATGAAAAGGTGAGTTTCCACTAGATCTCGACGTTTCGAAGTCTAGAGAATCATCTCCGATCATTTTCAGATGGACGTCTGTGTGTGTGTGTGTGCGTGTGTGTATGTATGCATGTATGTGATCAATTTTTTTGTCCGACGATATCTCGAGAACGAGTGGTCAGATTTTGATCAACTGGGTCTCAATCGACGCGGCTCTTTGAAACTTAGAACTGATTAAATTTTGGTTTCGATCGGTTCAGTGGTTTTCGAATTATTCAAACAACAAAATTCTGAAAAATAAAATAAAAATCACGATATCTTGAGGATGGATGAATGGATTCGAATGAAAATTGGTACCACAAGGTTTTTTGGGGCGCTGATCACGAATCTGAAGTCGGATCTGCGAAATTTATGATGGCGAATTTTTTAAGCTCAAATTAGCGTGAGAACGGGAAGTTGAAGGGCTGGCACATGGGCAGCCTGTGCCGCTTGTTTCTTCTTCTATATTCCATGCTAGCGTCTTTTGTAAGCTCGTTTTGTTTTCACTCGACTGTACACTCAGTTACATTGAGCGCTATAACTTTCGTGATTTTTCGAAATTCTCCATGAACTTTTTTCAAAAATATTCGTAAAAGATGCGCCTTTCGGAATCAATAGTATAATTGCAAAAAAATCGAATTTTTGAATTTTCAATAGTCCTGTACCCCAGTGAGACCTAGGCGAACGCTTGCGCCTGTGCAATTATTGCCTATGTGTGTACGTAGCGGTCTACGTTATGTGAAGCAGGTGCAACAGACCAGGTATACATGGAATCAGAAGATCTGTAGCCACAATCGATTAATATACGTGTTGGACACATATGACTTACATCGATAAATTATCAATTAGAATTGCTGAGCTTATTAATGTTTGCATCCAGAAAATAGACAGACAACAAAACCAATACCAGCATAATTCTAGTTGTCGATTACGTCATGATTTCGAAAAAATAAGCAGCCTAAAGGTAGTCAGAGCGATGAGGTAACGAATTTACCTGGCGCAAGCGCCTTCAAATAGCCTGGTGAGCCACGGGGTGGAAATGTTCGTAGCAACGCAGTGTGTTAGCAACCGCTGTCACTTTGTATAAATTCTCTCCCCTTGATATTAATTGAAGCAGTTATTGTGAACAACTTCATAACCGTAAAATCATCGCAAATGTTCGACACTACTGTAAGTGTGGATATTATTGTCGCCTTACGGGTGCCAAGCACCATTTCCGGAATACATGAATACCCTCTTGAACCTGCATTTTATAAACAATTTGAGGCAATGTAGATTAACCGTAATTTAGAATGTGTGGAAGCCATACAGTGACATTACAGATTATTGTGGGTATTGTGGGTGAATTACGAAGTGCGGTTGTCTGTAACTAGCATGTTCATTTTCAATGAAACAAGTATATTGGTATTTGAACACCTGAGCACAAGAACAACCTGAGTCACCTTGTATCCGTATATAATATTCGCATTGCACAGTGTCGCAATTGTATATGCTTTAACTTTCAGGTCTTCATAATGTACTAATTTGTCGAAAAAAATTTTTACTCAATACTATGCGATATCAAAGTAATATCGTAATTTGGCATATAATTGTATGTGATCCAATTTCGGTTCAAGAAATGAATACATCGGTGATTCTGTTAAAAATTAACCAGGTTTAGGGGTCTTACCATTTCCAGTTCTCTTATAAATTTAGCCACGCCTTATTCCGGTCATATAGGGGCCGAGAATATTTTTTTTTTTTTAGATTTTTTGGATCCCTTGTAAGGCGCACTTAAACTCGTATGATTTTTTTACTTTTATGAAGTTGACTTCTCCAATGATATTTATAGAATCTCAAAGGAAGACGTGAGGTTGACATTACATTTTCTTGTTTAATTTCTCGCTCTTTTTAATAAAAATAATTTCATTCTCTTCTGATATCTTTCAGTGTAATTTGATGACTGTCTGTAACTTTTATCTTCATTTTAATTTTTTGTTTCTGAAGAATTCAGCTCAAAATATGTATTCAGAATGAGTGATTTCTAGATTGAGATCTCAATTAGAGGTTCTAGTAAGTAATCAATAATTTCTTAAGATTGGATCAGAATTGTCGAAAGTGTCAATATTGAGATAAGGTGAACATGAACGTTTACGTGAAATTTCCTGTCCTTTCGAATTAAAAAATTTCATCTGCCTTCAAGCTGACTAATCGCTATAAGAATCCATTTATTACTTGAAAATTACATCTTGGTGCCCTTCCACAACTTTTATTTCCGGATACAATTTTTTATTTTCCTCGGAAAATTCAGCACCAAATACTGCGCAGATACATCGCCTTTAAGCTAATATTTCGGATATAGTGGGTATGTAAAAGATTGATCGATTTAGGCTGCTAATTTCGGTACACTACTGATTCAAATTCGAGACGATTTCGTCACTTTCCATATTTATTTCTCTATTTTGATGATATGAATTAGTTACTTAAAACGAATTCATTATTTGGAAAATTTTTTTACGTTAAAACTTTGTCTAAAAAATGTATTATTCAACAAATTATTGAGAATCTTGTATTATGAAAAAAAAAATCCTTATACTTCCAAGATTAAGATTGATTAAAAAAATTAGATAATTGGATGTATTTTTTTTCATAACAGTACTTTTAATGAATTATATGTAATTCCCCATTCGTGCATTAGGAATTTTTGTTCCATTCATAAAAAAATCATTAATTATTCACCAGAATCAATTAAGATCCCAATATTCAAACCAGGTATCCTTAGTATTGTCAGCTGAGTTTTTTGGAAAAACTTCATATGAAAGACAATATTTAGGGTCAAGCATAAAATTGTTATTAGAATATATTCGCGCTGGTCAAATAAGCGATTTTTAGGGCTTGAGATCCCATTAAATCGCATTTTCGAATTTGATTTATTTCAGTTTTCAATATCGACGGTTTCTAATTACGTTGCGAAGATTGTTTATTTGAAGGGGAATTCCAGCTCAACTCGACTAGGCTCGGAACCTCATAGGTTCCGATATTTTTTATTTTTTATCTATATGTAATGCTAGTTGAACTAGCACTCTACGATTTTTCTCAGATTTTTCCGGATAAACGTGTCGCAGTTACGAATTTTATGAATTTTGCTTTTTTTAAATTTCATGTTTTTTCTGAAGACTGTAACTCCGAAACCCGTTTTTGTATCGAAAAATATCATGGAACAGAATTTACGTATTTTGAGGTAAGCTTTCAAGAAAAAATTTTTATGAAATTTTTGCCGCTTTATAACGGCTTAAAAATCCACCTAGAAGGTGAAAAATCTGCCTAACAGACCTCCGGACCCAATTGATTTTTCTGAAAAAAATACATAAAATACCTTAGTGAAAGACGAAAATTTTAAGACCCTGCGGACTTTGGGCCGGCTTTCCGTTCAGAAGTTATAGATCCTTCAATTTCGCTGAGGCCGGCAGTGAATACGCGCCGTATTGTGAAATGAGCGCGGACCGCGCGAGCCGAGCTAGCGGTGATTAAGGGGGTACATATTACACCTTTGAAATAATTTTTTTTAAATCACTGGTACACTGTCATAAAACATTTTATTGACTTATTCTTCATACTCCAAATTACTAGTATTTTGAACTATAACACAGGCCGACATATGAAAAATTTTTGAGCGTTGTCTTCATTTTAATGACTATTATTCTTTATTTCACGTCTCCTGAATTCAGAAGTGTCCCCATTTTCTTCCCATCACATCTGGTTTTTCTACAAAATTCAAAAAACGTTTATTGTATATTTTTTGAGATAAAATCAATTTATTAAGTTGAAAATATATTTATTCAAACATTTACAAAGAAAATATCAATCACAATTGTTACAGTACGATTATTTTGAGTGATATTTTTTGCGTTTTTCCATAAAATTACGCCTGGGCGTGATTTTTTATGGATTTTATCTGGAATATCACGTTTTAATGACCAACAGTAATCAGCTATCATATATTTACATTCCATCAACCTTGGTATCTTTCCATAGTTTTGATGTCTAGATGGAATCGTTCTCCTTGTTCTTCACTAAAATCATACTGTCGGTCGACCGTGAAATATCAAAACGTGATATTCCAGATGAAATCCATGGAAAAATCACGCCCAGGCGTAATGTTATGGAAAAACGCAAGAGATATCACTCAAAATAATCGTAATGTAATAATTGTGATTGATATTTTCTTTGTGAATGTTTAAATAAATATATTTTTAACTTAATAAATTGATTTTATCTCAAAGGATATACAATAAACGTTTTTTGAATTTTGTAGAACAACCAGATGTGATGGGAAGAAAATGGGGACACTTCTGAATTGAGGAGACGTGAAATAAAGAATAATAGTCATTAAAATGAAGACAACGCTCAAAAATTTTTCATATGTCGGCCTGTGTTATAGTTCAAAATACTAGTAATTTGGAGTATGAAGATTGAGTCAATAAAATGTTTTATGACAGTGTACCAGTGATTTGAAAAAAATTATTTCAAAGGTGTATGTACCCCCTTAATCACCGCTAGCTCGGCTCGCGCGGTCCGCGCTCATTTCACAATACGGCGCGTATTCACTGCCGGCCTCAGCGGAATTGAAGGATCTATAACTTCTGAACGGAAAGCCGGCCCAAAGTCCGCAGGGTCTTAAAATTTTCGTCTTTCACTAAGGTATTTTATGTATTTTTTTTCAGAAAAATCAATTGGGTCCAAAGGTCTGTTAGGCAGATTTTTCACCTTCTAGGTGGATTTTTAAGCCGTTATAAAGCGGCAAAAATTTCATAAAAATTTTTTCTTGAAAGCTTACCTCAAAATACGTAAATTCTGTTCCATGATATTTTCCGATACAAAAACGGGTTTCGGAGTTACAGTCTTCAGAAAAAACATGAAATTTCAAAAAAGCAAAATTCATAAAATTCGTAACTGCGACACGTTTATCCGGAAAAATGTGAAAAAAATCGTAGAGTGCTAGTTCAACTAGCATTACATATAGATAAAGAATAAAAAATATCGGAACCTGTGAGGTTCCGAGCCTAGTCGAGTTGAGCTAGAATTCCCCATATACATATACCGTGAGGTTACGGTCGCGGGAATCCACCTAGAGGTAGGCAACCCAATAGTCATTATATTTTCAATGAATTCGGCGCCAATGTGGTCTGCAGTACCGGCAAACGACGAATCTATGCAGACGACGCGACGTAACGGTAGCTGTGACGTTGTGAGGTTGGAAACAGCTGTCAGAGTGAAATTGAATAATCAGACCGAAATAAAGTTGATGAGCCTCGTAAAAAAGTCATAACAAGTCATGAATTGATTGAAGGTATTGAATTCAGTTTATGCACAACATTATTACTCTTCGCAACGACAATTAATGTACTGCATAGATTTGTACTATACGGTACGGCAGGTGCATTGGCGCCGAATTCATTGAAAATATAATGACTATTGGGTTGCCTACCTCTAGGTGGATTCCCGCGACCGTAACCTCACGGTATATATTAGGGTGGTTCAAAATAACCCAACCCCCGAATTTTTTTCGGGGCACTCCCTGAAAAGCTTCAGGACGATGAAAAAAGATATTTCCCACTCGACGAGCGCGAGTGGCTAAGATTTAGAGGTCGCGCAAACGTGTTTTCTGTCTAAATTCGTCATTTTTCTCGTTTTCGCGTTTCTATTGAGAAAAAAAAGGTTTTCAATCGGAAATATTTGAAATCAAGGGCTGCCGATTTTTCTCCCAATCGAATACCGTCTGCTAAGTTTCAAAAAGAGTGACAGATAACCTAAACTCGAAACGTTACCAAGTGAATAGGTGTTTGTGATTACCCCAGAAATTATGTAATCATCGAAATTGATACCACCTCGTTCTGGTTTCGCGGCCGTCTTTAGAGTAGCGCGGCGACTGTCTCACTACTTGCCTAGTAAATACCAGCCTGGTAACTTTTCTGATTTTGCACTTCCGTCCCAGAATCAACCTCGCCAAGTGTACATTCATCCAGAAATTTTAGATTTAATCAATTTTGAAGAAATAGTTGAAAGCTTCTGTAACAAAAAGTCGAGGTCAAAATTGTAAATCGAAAGAAAAAAGGATCAAAATAAACTGTTTAAAAAAATTATCATTGAATTTTCGTTTTAATAGAATTCTTTGTTTTCTATGATATTGTCCTGTTTTTTTTTTAATCTCCATAAATTTCCCAAAACAAGAAATTAAAAAATGATGAACAATAGGGTGGTCCTTATTTTGGATATTTTCGATTTTTCTTCCGGGATCCCGCTAAATCGGTTCTAAATAAATAAAAAGAAATACCTGCCAAATTGGAGCTCGATATTCCAATTTTAACCTGGCCCGAACGGCAATCAAAGTTTCAAATGGGAAAATAGGTGTATTTTAGACTGTCAATTGTATGAACATTTTTCCAACCTGTGAAAATTATTATAAAAATTCGAGATTGGGCACAAATATTCCTCATAATATAAATGATAATTAAAGTAGTATATCAAATTCTTACATCCATAATTTCTGGAGTTATGATCTATATAAATATCAATTTGATATCCATATAAAAATAAATGAATTGAAAAAAAAAAATTGATATATTGCCACAACTATACCTTGTACTGTGGGGAATATTTGTGCCAAATCTAGAATTTTTATATTAGTTTCTACTAGGTTGGAAAAATGTTCATACAGTCGACAATCTGAAATACATGTATTTTCCCGTTTGAAACTTTGATTGCCGTGGGGGCCAGGTTAAAATTGAAATATCAAGCTCCAATTTGGCAGGAATTTCTTTTTATTTATTCAGAACCGATTTAGGGGGATCCCGGAAGAAAAATCGAAAATATCCAAAATGAGGACCACCCTAATGAACAATCGTATAGCCGGGGGCCCTCGGCAGCATGGGGCCCTAGGCCGCCGGCCTTTCGGGACTTTGCATAAAGACGGCACTGACTTAAACTAACTTTTGAAATAA
Organism: Macrophya alboannulata; assembly: GCA_949628255.1. NCBI lineage: Eukaryota > Metazoa > Arthropoda > Insecta > Hymenoptera > Tenthredinidae > Macrophya > Macrophya alboannulata. The sequence continues at coordinate 24,434,984 of OX451208.1, forward strand.
AAATCTTATTCGGATCTCTTAGTTTATTTTAAAATAGGTTAAGAAAAAGATTTATTGGCTAAACAGGTGAGATTAACCACCTATTCCTTCAAAATCAAATAAAAGAGTGAAAATCTAGCTGTCAAATCTTTCCTATCATGACTCTGTTTGTAAAAGTTCATGAAAACGATATCTCGATCGATTACTTGAAGGCTAGTTCAGGCTAGGTAGACAAATGTGTAGCTTTAAAATTGAATGGCTCTATAACCCACAAAATGTTCAATAAACATCTCAAAACCTTCTGTTAATAAAAGAGTCTTGTAAAAGAACTCTGTAAGGGAATGGGACTCTGAGTCTAAGATTCTGCGAGAACTTGACATTAAATAAATAACTAGGGAATAGGACCCTGGTCTAAGATCTGAAAAAACTTGACGTTAAATAAATAATTAGGGAATAGGACCCCGGTCTAAGATCTGCGAGAACTTGACGTTAACTTTTTATTATCCTGTTTTTCGCCGTCTGGCAAGGTTTCAGGTAATACCTCGGATTCTAATAAATGATTAGATGAATGATTATCCTGTATTTCGCTTTCTGGCAAGGTTTCAGGTAGAACCTCGGAATGATTAGATGAATGATTATCCTGTATTTTCGCCTTCTGGCAAGGTTTTCAGGTAAAACCTCTAATAAATGATCAGATAAATAATTATCCTGTTTTCTTTTCATGATTATCCTGTATTTTCGCCTTCTGGCAAGGTTTCAGGTAAAACCTCTAATAAATAATCAGATAAATAATTATCCTGTTTTTTTTTTTAATTCGTAGAGGTATCTCCTATAAATGGGGTTAAATGCGTAGAAATATTTCCTGTAAATGAGTTTAAATTGCGTGGTCTAGGGGCATCATTTCAAAGAGTTGAAAATGAACGACGAGTTGTTAAAAGAGGGATTTGCTGACGACCAGATGTTAATGTGTTGGTGACCGTAGAGATTATGCACTCGTGTGCTGACAGATAATCTAGCCCTAAGATACCATCGTCCTCTATATCGGCTACAAAAACCTTATGATTTGAATTAATATATTCAGTTACATTTATTTGAACGGATTGCTGTCCTAAAATTGGAGTAATCTCCCCTGTAGCTGTACGTAAAGAGATTGAATGTAAATCATCCTTAGTGGAGTCTAAAAGATCCGAACGGACTACTGTAACCTTTTATTAAAAATTGGGTTAGATTAGAATTATTAGGGCTACCAATATAAAGCTCCTTTGATGATTCAAGCCCCGCTGAATCACCAGAGTTTAATTTTTTTGAACCTGAAGGTTGAGAGTTAGAAGAATCTCTGTCCTTCCATGAGCTGAAACAGCTCCATCTGGAAAGTCATCGGGTCTTGTGGAGGCGTTTGGATGGAGGATTGATCAGTCAGGATGGTGGAGGCAACAGTCGAAGTTGAGGCAGTTGAGGTAGTTGAGGCAGTTGAGGTTGGCTAAACTGTGGCTCGATTTTCAGGCATCTTTTTCGAATTTATTTCACTCTATTTAATTTCACTCAGAAGTCGCGCTTCTGACACCAATGTTACGAAATGGGGGTTTGAGTATTTCGTAGTTAAAGAAGTAGGTCTCTGAGAGTATTAACAAAGTGAATAGTTGAATAAATGATGCTTAAAGATTGGTATTTTGGAGTAAGTTTGGTTGTATTAGAAATACGTGCGTTCAGTTTAAGGTCTAGAACAAGACTGTTATTACAATAATATCGTTCAGATAAGCAACGGTAGACAAATGATATCTGTGAACATCTTCTATTTAAGATGACTACTAGATCATATGTGAACTACATATGAGGGGTGATACCATTTTCGTAACAATATGTAGACTTGAATGAGCAATTGGGTTCTGACCAACATTTTTGAAGGTCATTCATCATGTATTTTCATTGCATAGCTATCTCAAAACCCGAATATACCACAACGAAAGTCCCACTACCTCCAAATTTTTGGAGTAATCCAAAGCTCAAAGTCATCTCCGAGGCCCCTTGCCGGCTTGAGTCTAATTCTACAATGATAAATTACCCCATGTATCGATTATTAAGATTCGCATACAAAGCTTAGATTCATCTTCGAAAACCCTTTCCCAGGTCAAGTCTAGTTCTACGATGAGAACTGTGTGTCGATTCTCAAAAGTGTTGCCCCGAGCGTAGAATAAACCTTGCTGCGTGTATTGGCATTTTCTGAGTTTGAATTGTTCAAAGTTAACATCGAATATTACAGCGCAGAAATGAATGTTTGTTTCATGTCAACCCACTACACTGATGTAACACGATTGATTCAATTGAAATTATGTATTAAATTCTGTCCAAACTTAAAAAAACCATGACCCAGGAATCTCGAAATCTCGAAATATCGCATGTAAATCGAAATCTCGCATGTATTTCATTCGTTTGTTGATTGGCGGTTTGAATTTTTAACTTTTAGATATGTGATCGTGTCGTTTGTTTTGTAATAATCTGTCACTCTCAGTTTCGGGAATATCGATGACGTTTCGGTCGTGTATATGATTTAGAAAATATGATTTATATATGGGGCATTCCACGTCAACTCGACCTGGTTTTTACCCTTGACCTCTCGGATTGGGCCCGCGATTTTTTGTATGATTGTTCTCACTTTGAAAGGCACTCAGTTTTTTTTACAGATTTTTTTCAAATCGATTTGAATTTTCTACAATTTTTGAAATCGACCATATTGATCGACACAATTTAAAAATCTGAAAAAATTCTGAAAAATCGTGTGTCAGGTATCAAAATTTTTAAGCTTAGAGCCGGAGTGGGGAGATTTTTCCTTCTTACCGTTTTCAAGCTTTTTTCAACAAAAAAACCATAAAAAATTAGAAACGGGAGTTATTTTACTATGGATGGTCGCTGAAACATTTTCATATGTTACACCGGATTTTTTGGAATTTTTTCAGATTTTCCGCAAATTTTTTTTTTTTTTATTTTTCCGAAAAAATCTCTTGGGAAAAATCTGGAAAAATTTTCAAGAATCCCGTGTAACATATGAAAATGTTTCAGCGACCATCCATAGTAAAATAACTCCCGCTTCTAATTTTCTTATTGTTTGTTTTTCGGAAAAAGCTTGAAAACAATAAGAAGGAAAAATCTCCCCACTCCGGCTTTAAGCTTCAAAATTTTGATATCTGACACACGATTTTTCAGAATTTTTTCAGATTTTTAAAATGTGTCGATCAATATGGTCATTTTTAAAAATTGTAGAAAATTCAAATCGATTTGAAAAAATCTGAAATAAAAACTGAGTGCCTTTCAAAGTGAGAACAATCATACAAAAAATCGCGGGCTCAATCCGAGAGGTCAAGGGTAAAAACCAGGTCGAGTTGACGTGGAATGCCCCATATGTAATTTCATAGTTTATAGGAGGAGTAAGAATGTAAATTCGTAGTTTATAGGAAAGTTCATTGCGCATTAAGATAGCTAGGTAATTCATAAAAAAAAAAACAAAAAAATGGGTCGAAGAAAATTAAAATGTATACCTGAAAAGGTTGTTCAAGAAAAACGTTTGCGAGTGGAGAATGCTCAAGAACATGAAGAACATGCTCAAGAACATGAAGAACACAGCAATGGATTCAAAATCGTTCATGTTTTTGAAGAAGAAAATAAAACAACTTACGATGAAAGCAGTGTAGAGACTGATTTTCGACAAATATTAATACATAGCTCATTTCACCAAGGCGACGTTAGATTCCCACAATTCAGTAGAGAAAAGCAGTGCACGGCTAACGCCGCAGTATCAATATATCCATGGCAATTTTGAATCCGGTTACATCATGGACGTCAAACACTATTGATGCGGTGTTAAATTATGGAAATCAATTGTACATTGATAGCAGAGCTAAGCGTAGGGTTGTACACAAAAATGACGACCATGATTCTAGTTGTCGGTATCAGAGGTAATAGCGAGAGTATCTATCCTCTCCGTGGAATATTGTTTTACATTCGGTGCGGTAATTTTTGGGCACCTATTCGATGACAATAACGATATTGGTATACCAAATTTGAAGGATGGGTTACTCCGCTTGTTCAATGAATCGGATTTCGGCATTGTAACATGTAACGAAATATTCGTATCGGTTGGCAGGTTCCATGACAAATTTTGGGCATTTGATTCTTATTCTAGAGGTCAAGATGGCAGAGTTGCTTGCAATGGGGCAGCCTGTATTGCAACTTTTAATTCAATCGAATCTTTATGGTCATTGCTTGTCGATAATATTCCTAAGATAACGGACATTGCTTGTAATCAATATGACTCGACACTGGTCACAATCCAACGTAATACTAATAAGAGAATTGAAAATGGGAATTATCAGAAGAATTCAAATGATCTCAATTCAGTACAAACGAGTGATAAGCAGATAGACTTAGATAATAGTCAGAGTTTGACTGTTTACAGAAAACATAGAGAAATAGTTTTTATCGAGAATCATCGGCACAATTCAAATGAGCTTAGTTCGGAACGACTAAGTGTGAACAAGTTAGACCAAACCGATGACCAGAGTCTGACTATTTATAGAAAACCGAGAAAAGAAATTCTCAGCGAGAGTTCTGAAAAGAAATTCACATTACAGTTGGAAAGTATTCTCGACGTTAGAATAAATTCACTTAAATGTCAACAATTTCGTGGACACAGAAAAGGTTATATACACTTCTGAAACTGATAGGTGTTCTTTAGATGTAAGTTCAATGCAAAATATTGATGAACATTACCTTGAGCCGATGAATGTGCTATGTAAAATATGCAAGGTAAAACATTCTGCCGCGGAACAAGTATCAAATAAGAATTCTTTTAACGATTGTTGTTCTCATGGAGACGTGGCACTTGAAAATATGCCAAGTTTATAGCTGGAATGCCCCATATATAAGTAAACAAAATCCTTACAAATTTCGCCCAATTTATTGGTGCCATTATAAGAAAAACTGTATCGACCTATGTGTGCATATCTTTTATTTAGAGAAAAATTTTATCTGCCTATATCACCGTTATCGTACACTTTAGGCAAAAAATTGTAACAACCTTTCTCGTGGGTAATTAAATTTTCTATATTTTTGTTCAATAATTTTTTCTGTATCACTTACCGTTTACGACTCATGATTTATTTATTCATTTGAGACAAATCAATCATTAATTATAATACAGCTATAAAAGGATTACAAGGATAGAAGAATATACAAGACAAAGACTCTGAATCCCGGTTTCAGTGCGCGCGGAGCGCGCGAATGATATGACGCTATATAATAAATTGTAGCGATTCAATTTGTTCGCGTTATATCTTCAAGGGATCGAAATAAACCCAATCGCCATTAATGCTAGATGAACGGATGATGAGAACACGTATAGTGAAATGAGACGGATTGATATTAATTTGTCGACAGTGAGAATCAGAATAAATTTCCATATTATCAACTCTTTTTTAACTACGTGCCGTTGTTTTAATTTTATACGTAATAAGCTTATAATATTAACGATTCGTTGCAGTGAATCGAAAAACAGTTAAAATCACTGCACAGGTTAACCTCATCAACGGCGTCCGTTTCCCGGCGTTATATTTATTGGTTGTGAAAAGTTCCGGGCATCAGGATCTCCGTGATATGCTAGCCTATATAAATACTTAACATTCATCGAGTCTTAAATTGACGGCTCATGCACTATGTGGAAGAAACTATTCGTGCTCTGGCGATCTGACAGGTTAAATGAATGACTGTGCCGAGAGGCTGCCATATGTCAAATACTTTGCCGGCCATAGGCATATAAAAGATGAGTAGAAAAAGAAACTCGTTTCCGAAAAAGTCGAAACAAAAGTTAACCATGGGGAAAGCATCGTTGAACAATTATGATATTTATCGACAGTGATAGCAGTAATTATTCCTTTTTCGGGCTAGTAATCTTTATATGAAAATTAGCCGTAGTGATAGCAGTAATAAAGTTATGGAATCGCTCCTCTGTCCTCCCACATGCGTCCGTGGATGGCTAAAATAAAAAATGACAGCGCCATCTGACAGCCGCTGCTCATACTTGTAGTTAAATCTCCGCTCTTTACGTAGTCAAGTGTAGGCCGCTCTTCGTTAATTCATAGGAATTGCAAGAAACTTGGTCTGAAGGAGGAAAAGAAGGAGACGAAATTATTACGATGAAACGGGGTTGTGTAAATGTGTGATAATCATATCTCAGCACTCCGGGCACCGATTCAATCAATCTAGGGCTCAAATGAAAGCTTTTCATGCCTACATTCTAGATTAAATAAGTTCTGAATCGTATATGTGGCGGGGTGGAAAAAAACGAAGATACTAATTTGCGGTATGGGTTATGGTAACTCCCTCTCGGGTAAATAGACTCGTTGAGTTTCGCGCCTGAAATTTTTTTTTTTTTAATGTACTTGGCCCGAGACTCTATCGAGTCTCTTGGTGAGGGTAGAAACATATGAGGTATTCCATGCCAAGTGAACCAATCGTTGACCCTCACCTCTTCAAAAACTGACGCCGATTTTTCTGGTGATGAAGGAGTATAAAAAAATATCTCCTGAATTTTTTCAGAATTTTCGGCTGACAGCCGATGGTTTATATGATTTTTTTTTCTCTTTTTTTGGTTTTTTATGCATAAATCCCATTCTTTTTCATCGATTTCCGTGAATAAAGAAAGAAAATTTTCGTTCTTTGGTCGACTTTCAGAATAAATTTTGTTCATACTTTTATTTTCGCTTTCTGATGCCTAAAACGTGAAAACTTCGGAAAAATAACAAAAACATTGAGTTTTGACCACTTATGACGGTCTCGATTTTTTTGAAAAAAATTACAAAGATTCCTACTCTCAAAACAATTTTTTTGAGCCGTGCCAAATCATGGGCAGAGCACTGGATCCAATTTATTTCGTGGTTTTTCTGTAAAATTTTTCTCATTCTCTGTCGATGTTGACATTGAATGTTCGAAAAAGTTATTAAAACATCAAATACTCATAATTTTTGCTCAAAATGGCACCAAATTAAGGCGAAGTGTAACGATTCAAGGCCTCGAAAACGGGAATGGTGAATTCTCCGAAAGTTCTGGATGAATCGCGATGAAATTTTGGGGGATTACGCATTATTCTAGTAGAAAGGGCATGATTATTTTACTTTTCCGAAATTTTACAAAAATTTAAAATAAAATTGTAAAATTTCGAAAAAGTAAAATAATTAGGCCCTTTCTACTAGAATAATGCGTAATCCCTCAAAATTTCATTGCGATTCATCCAGTACTTTCGGAGAATTCACCATTCCCGTTTTCGAGGCCTTGAATCGTTACATTTCGCCGTGATTTAGTGCCATTTTGAGCAAAAATTATGAGTATTTGATGTTTTAATAACTTTCGAACATTCAATGTCAACATCGATAGAGAATAAGAAGAATTTTGCAGAAAAACCACGAAATAAATTGGATCCAGTGCTCTGCCCATGATTTGGCAGGGCTCAAAAAAATTGTTTTGAAAGTAGGAATCTTTGTAATTTTTTTTCAAAAAAATCGAGACCGTCATAAGTGGTCAAAACTCAATTTTATTGTTATTTTTACGAAGTTTTCACGTTTTAGGCATCAGAAAGCGAGAATAAAAATATGAAAAAAATTTATTCTGAAAGTCGACCGAAAAACGAAAATTTTCTTTCTTTATTCATGGAAATCGATGAAAAAGAACGGGAGTTATGCATAAAAAAACAAAAAAAGAGAACAAAAATCATATAGACCATCGGCTGTCATCCGAAAATTCTGAAAAAATTCAGCAAATGTTTTTTTATACTCCTTCATCACCAGAAAAATCGGCGTCAGTTTTTGAAGAGGTGAGGGTCAACGATTGGTTTACTTGGCCTGGAATACCTCATATACATTGTTAATCCCTGCTATAGCTGCATGTGATAGTATACAAAATATGCAGTACAGGTGATGAGATTGAGCAATATCATCTTTCACTACGTCATATCTGTCAGAACAGAAGAAGAATAAAAGAAGAAGCAAGAAAGGAAAAAATAAGGGGAGAAAAAAGGGGAAAAAAAGGGAAGAGATGGAAGAAGTAAAGAGCAATACAGGAGATATAAAAAGAAAGGTGAATGAAATGGAGCAATACCAGAGTTTCTTTCTACGCTTACTACACGGCGCATCCATCTCACTAGTGCTAGTCTAGGACTGCGGTTCACATACGAATATGTGCGAAGTTCCTACCAATGTCCACCACCGGACACCTCCCCGTCTAGTTACGGTGTGCCCGGCTCCCAGCCTTACTGACGAGTCCTGCCGGGAGAATACCGTGATGAAGCACATTCCACATTCGCAAATAAAAAAAAGGTTCGATCTCTTCAAAAATAAAAATAATCATAAAGAGGGCATGGAAAGAAGGAAAGAAGGAGACAAAAGATACTACTGGGTCCGAGGGGTAGATCCCCCGGTAGGGTCAAGCCAGGAAAAAGAAGAGAGAAAAAAGGAGAAAGAAAGAAGAAGAAGATCAACTGGATAGTAACAAACAAACATACTTTACCACTTTATTATCAGTAGAGATAAAAAAGATAGAGATAGAGATATTATGATTAATTTTTTTTATCGACTTTTTAACATATTTTAACGTTGACGCCCTTCAATCTGAATTGATTTTGGCATCAACGAAATTTTTTATTTTGTTTTTGCTGATGAGGTTTGGATATTATACTCCAAGTTAAAAATATCGCTGAATGTGGGTTCATTTGCGAGTAGGACAATTTTGGGGCACGTTGAAAGGAAATATATGAGTTATAGTTCCTGTAATAAACTTCATTTAATAAATTGGTATTATGTTGTATTGTTGTACAGTAATGTCCTGTGTGAATTGAAATATATCTTATATGTTGGCGGTACAGTTTGTCGATTCAGCTTCAGCACTTTGCGCGCTGCCTTCAAATCACGAATAAATTCAGAACTCAAAACATCCGTCTATTCAAAATGGTGGCTGAATATCGCGGATGTAATATTTTAATATTTTACGATAAAATTTTCAATCGCTTGCGATTCGCGAGCAATATTTCGATCTTGTTTACTACCCGTTGTATACTGTATTAATGATAACTACTCCTTGTTATAATTTATGTCATGCTTAAAATTGTTTTAAGGATCAATTTGGGACGTTTGAATTTTAATGGAATGGAAATAATGCCATGGATCTCAAAATCAATACACAATCCTCGATACGGTATACTTGCTTGTCTGATCGTGAGTCGTACATCGGTCCAAACTGCTTTAGAAACTAAGCCAGCTTCTTTGCTCCGCCCAAGGTGACGGCGACATACATACCCATGTATAGCGAACGAGAAACGACTTTTGTATGGCGAGCAACACAGATCCTTTACGTGCTCAGGATTATTTTCGCCCAAAGCATTACGTACTGATTTCGAAATCGCTAAATGTCCCAGATTCGCTGTATTTTAATTCACACCAATTATTTACATGCAGATTGGCATGCATTTTGTTTTATCGGGTAGAATTATAGCGAATATTTCACACTTGAATCTGAACACTTTCGCCACTAGAACTGTCAGATCAATTGAATGTCCATTCGGCTGATTCTGCCAATTAGTAAACAGGTTTGGAGTCTCACTATCTCCGATTATCTTCGAACTTCGGACACCCCTTATTCCAGTAACAAGGAGGCCGAGAATATTTTTTTTTATTGATTTCTTCTTTGACTCTCATGACTTTCCTGAAGATGAGGATACATTTTAATACAAAATTTGCCATTCTTTTTCACGGAACTATGGTCATCTTCTTCAGTGTTTGTAACCGCTGGAGAACGTCTTTTTTTCAACGTTGAAATGGTATTTCGATGCCTTTCCGCAGCTTCCGCATTATTTTTTGTTTTTTCAATTCAGCTCAAAATACCAACGGCATATGATTTTCGGATTCGGATCTTTAAGAGTTCCAGTGAATAATCAATAATTTTTAAGAATAAATAAAAAATCTGTAAAACACAAATGTTGAACTATTTGGACTAATCGTTTATTCATGTTATGAAAACTCTTCTTCAATATGTTAGTTACATCCCGACTAGTAGACTAGTGCTTTCGATAGATGACAACTTTATTAACGCAATAATATTCAAATAATAGTCCAAGCGAATGTTCTAATAATACAATATATAACTATAATGCAAATGACCGAAACGTTCCCACGGGTCTTTATTCATTAAGGGGGCATATACACCTAGCAGGGTAAAAAAAAGGTTATATTTGGGATTTTTGTTCTGTAGCCTTTTTTTGGTTTGTACTCTATACCTATGTCAGAGATCGCCTGTGTGATTTTCTGTGGGTAGCAGGAATCATAGGTTTTTTTTTATATGAATCTGACATGGCTGATTAACATTTAGGTAACAGCTGTGAGTATCAGTAATTGTGAGTGACGTATACCAAAGCCTTCAAACGCATTTTTTTTCAAGACACTTTGCTGATTTGCATACAAGATTTCTCAAAATTGACCTATCCATTCGATCTCAGCTAAAGCACATTCTACATATGGGGCTGTCCACGTCAAAACGACACGGCTCCGGACCTCAAAGTTTTCGATTTGATTTTTGATTTCATATGTTATCATTCTATGTCTGGAGAAGCTGTCAAATTTTTTTTTAATTTTTTCAGTCAACCCTTTCGGAGCTATGAATTTTTTCATCCTTAAAAAAGGGACCTTTTTTAAAATTCCGAAAAAATGCACAAAAATTCTGTCGATAATATAGAACAACCTCCCACTTCCAGAAACGTGGGCAGAATTTTTCTTACATTTTTTTTTTTCAATTTTTCTAAAACTTTATTCGAAAAAATGCTTCACCAATGACTTTTATCCTACCGAAAATCTTTCAAACCTACCCCACTCAGATTTTTTGGAGTTCTTGATCTTATATTGTGCTATGTTGGTAAGGAGGTGAGTAGGTGATTTTATGAAAGTCATTTATGAAGCATCTTATAAGATAAAATTTTGGAAAAATGAAAAAAAAAAATATAACAAAAATTCTGCCCACGTTTCTGAAAGTGGGAGGTTGTTCTATATTATCGACAGAATTTTTGTGAATTTTTTCAGAATTTTGAAAAAGGTCCTTTTTTTAAGGATGAAAAAATTCATAGCTCCGAAAGGGTTGACTGAAAAAATTAAAAAAAAATTTGACAGCTTCTCCAGACATAGCATGATAACATATGAAATCAAAAATCCAATCGAAAACTTCGAGGTCCGGAGCCGTGTCGTTTTAAAGTGGACAGCCCCATATACATATGATAATTTCTTTCAACCACTAAATACCGATATTTATAATTATAGTATATTGCTTTCTTATATCATTCCAATTGCGATAATAATGTAAAGTTTTTTCGTAAATCGCTATCTCCTCTTGAGTACGCGGCCATTTCTGCAATTTCGCATATTTTTGCAAAAATATAGATTCTGATTTTTTTATTTTCGATTCGTAGATCAGGGTGCTAGCCTGTATGCCAACTCATAATACCCAACGCAATAACTCTGAGAACCCTTTTTATCATAGGCTCGCTTCCAGCAGAAGCAGATGCAGGAGAAAGAACAAAAGTTGTTGCAACTCTACGATCAACAGCAACAAAGAGCGTACCAAGTCGTCCAAAGGGGTAGTGCGGGATCTACAGGCTCTGTGTCTCAACAGCACTCCGTTACAAGAACCACGACTACTACATCCACAAGCAGCACTTCTCAGGGTGGAAAGGTGAAATTACATACATATATATTGGCGCGTTTTATTCTCAGCCTACGACAGTTACTTAATGAACGAACACCAATCGAAGGACTAAACCGTTATTTACGGATTAATTTTTCTATTATTTCGATTTGCAGCTTCTCTGATTATGCGAAAAATAGAATTAATTCAGCGTCACATTGAAATTGTTCATCTCGGCTTTCACCGAAATGAAATGAATACAGAATTCGCAATTCTCAAAATCGAATGACCATGACTTTTGTCTATCCAACTGTAAGTATATAACGTGTTCGCTTCAAAAAGTTTTGGAACTCCATAGGTGAGGCAGATGTTCCATGAACGACGCCAGACACCCGTGAAAGGCATTGATAGAAGTTACCCATTAGAACCATTGGATACCAAGCCTAAACGGCAAATCGCAAGCAACGGGCACCTTTCATCCAAGGTGAATCAAAATAGCACCGTCCTACGACAAACTGTCACTGTCAGGCGAACCGCAAGCGCCGATATCAACAGCAGTGTCGGTGGTGGAAAACCAATCGTTTCCTACCAAGAAGAGTTGTGCGAACGGACCTTTAGGAACAAAAATCACAACGATGAATACGATGACGAAGATGATAGCAGCTCTAACAAGACTGGGGTGAGTCATATTATTTGTGATGTGCCTTTTTATGGAACCAGGGAGTCAGAGGTAACAACCCACCCGTGACTGTTGATTCGAACTCCTTGGGGTTTAATGTTTAAATCCACAGAACTCACATATATCGATGGCTTAGGACCAGAAGGGTGTAACCCACACAAACCGGAGTATACTGCCATAAAGGCGTATCCCCAACTTTAACACGTAAGTTCCATAGGAGAAAAATTGAGCAGCCTACAGCCAGAAGGGCGTAAGCCCACTACAATACTGTCAGAAAGGCGTAACCCGCAAAAAAAAGGGTTACGCCCGTCTGACAGATCACTCACCAATTTTTTCCGCAAGAAAATCGCCTCCTTACAGCCAGGAGGGCGTATCTCTCAAAAATTGAAAACGTGATGGTCACCTCACTAGACGTGTATAACATTGCCGTTTTCAGAATTTGGAAACCGTATTACAACCGCACGAGTACAATTGAAAGTCACTGTATGAACAAATTTTTTTGAAGTAAAATTTTTTTACAGCCGGTGGGGTAAAACGAAGTCCTATTATACTCGCGGGCGGAGCCCCCGCAATATAAACGAAATATCACTTAAGAAAAAATTATAAAATGATGTAAATATAGATAATATCTAATAAATAAGCATATGGGCAAGTCCACCAATTATCGACAAATGAACGGGACGTCAAAAAATCGATTTGTCTGAAATTTTCACCTCTTATAGTCTGTACTAAGATTGAAGAGTTCACCAAGTTGGAACCTTCTAGGACTTACCGTTCGCGAGAAATGCCATATACAAATTTGCTATTTCGACCTAATTGAGGTTTAAACGCGAATTGTTTTCGTATCGTTATCGGCATAAAAATAATTATGAAAATATTTATAAGTATCTTATGTGAAAAATTCTCACCTTTCTGAATATGTTATTCATTTCTGGGTAACTTATCGAAATTAATCTCAAAAGACGTTTTTGGACAAAAAACCGCTTTTTTTCATGCGCCACCAAATTTGATCTTACGCATGAATTTTTTTATCTGAAAGCTGAGATTTGTTCAGTGAGAAACCCAAATTTGTAGAGTGGGACGGCCACGGGATCCCGCGTGAGCTAAATTCAATTGATGAAAAGTGTATTATTTACACGCTAAATTGGCGAATAATACATTTTTCATTAATTGAATTTAGCTCACCCGCGATCCCATAGCCGTCCAACTCTACAAATTTGGGATTCTTACTGAAAAAATCTCAGCTTTCAGATAAAAAATTCAAAAGTAAGATCAAATTCGGTGGCGCATGAAAAAAAGCAGTGTTTTGTCAAAAAACGTGTTTTTGAGATTAATTTCGATAAGTTACCTAGAAATGAATAACATATTCGGAAAGATGAGAATTTTTCACATGAGATACTTATATTTTCATAATTTTTTTATGCCGATAACAATACGAAAACAATTCGCGTTTAAACCTCAATTGGATCGAAATAGCAAATTTGTATATGGCATTTCTCGTGACCGGTGAGTCCTAGAAGGTTCCAACTTGGTGAACTTTTCAATCTTAGCACACACTATAAGAGGTAAAAATTTCAGACAAATCGATTTTTCAGTGTCCCGTTCATTTGTCGATAATTGGTGGACTTGCCCATATATTTACATCATTTTATAATTTTTTCTTAAGTGACATTTCTTTTATATTGCGGGGGCTCTGCCCGCGAGTATAATAGGACTTCGTTTCACCCTACCGGCTGTAAAAAAGTTTTACTTCAAAAAAATTTGTTCATACAGTGACTTTCAATTGTACTCGTGCGGCTGTAATACGGTTACCAAATTCCGAAAGCGGCAATGTTACACATATCTAGTGAGGTGAAAATCAGGTTTTCAATTTTTAAGGGATACTCCCTTCTGGCTGTAAGGAGGCGATTTTGATCCGGAAAAAATTGATGAGTGATCTGCCAGACGGGCGTAATCCTCTATTTTTATTTTCCGTGGATTACGCTTTTCTGGCAGTAAGGGGGCGATCGAAACTTTCGCCGGTTGTCTGCCAGAAAGTCGTAACCCCCCCCCCCGCCCAAAAAAAAGAGAGGGATACGCCCTTCTGGCTGTAAGGAGGCGATTTTATTCCGGAAAAAATTGGTGAGTGATCTGCCAGACGGGCGTAACACTTTTTTTTTTGTTTGCAGGTTACGCCTTTCTAGCAGTATTGTAGTGGGCTTATGCCCTTCTGGCTGTAGGCTTACGTGTTAAAGTTGGGGATACGCCTTTATGGCAGTAAGGTCATCAAGAGCCGAAAAACAGTGGGTTACGTCCTTCTGGTCCTAAGCCATCGATATATAATATTATTTATCTCCATTATTGACAATTTTCTTGAAAATATTGAAGAAAATTTTAGCGGGCGTTTTCAGATTTTATTTGCCCGCTTATGCTCATAAGCGGGCAAATAAAATTAAAAAACGTCCTCTGCTCGACGCAGCGGGCGTTTTTATTTTTTATTTGCCCGCCGGTCTAATAATGGTCCCTTTAGGCCCGCTTACTAGGTCAAAAAAACGCGAAAATCGTACATGTGTTACAAAAAAAAAAAAGTAGTACTGAAGATAAAACAGGTTGCATGATAATACAGGACAATTCGTAAACATAAAGAAAGACAAGTATGCTATGATACAATGAAGTTAAAGAAAAAGAAATAAAAGTTAGGATGGCATAGTAGAGTAAAGATAAGGGTATAAGAAAGTTCTTTACCGGTCGGTAAAGTAATTAGATCGCTAAAAGTGTGTTAATCAATAAATAGGGGACTCTAGTGAATTACATAGGACAGTCGGTAGGGCAGGAAAATTTAGAGGGTAGGCACAGCGTCACACGACAAAGAGACACCACATATAGGGGCCGGGGGGAAAGTGGGCCCCTTAAGGAAAATAATCATAATATCATTAATTTTTTTTACACAATTACTTCTTTTTAGACCCTTGATAAGTATTTAACATTATTATACTGCATCCATTAAAACTAAAAAATCGAAAATTTGGGGCAAAGTTGGCCCCCCAAAAAACTTTCATAATTGATATTTTTTATTCTGTATTTTTATCTCTACAATTAATTATCAAATATGCAAAAATTGCTCTTTTCGCGCCTCCATAAAGTCTCTCAATTTGAAGGGGCCCACTTTGCCCCCCATCCCCCTCTCCCCTACAAGATCATACACACGTATTCTACGAATCACGCGATCTGACTACGCAGTTACATATAGTCCAGTCGAGATAGACATTCACCTGGAAATAATTAGGGGGAGCGTTTTTTCAACTTACCGTTTCTCTGATATCAGAGAAAAGAGGGGGTTATTGTATTCACCCCGAGAATGAAAAGTTGAGTTTTCACTAGATCTTGACGTTTTGAAGTCTAGAGAATCATCTCCGATCATTTTCAGATGGACGTCTGTGTGTGTGTATGTATGTATGTATGTATGTATGTGATCAATTTTTTTGCCCGACGATATCTCGAGAACGAATGGTCAGATTTTGATCAACTTGGTCTCAATCGACGCGCCTCTTCGAAACTTAGAACTAATTAGATTTTGATTTCGATCGGTTCAGTGGTTTTCGAATTATTTAAACAACAAAATTCTGAAAAATAAAATAAAAATCATGATATCTTGAGAATGGATGAATGAATTCGAATGAAAACTGGTACCGCGGGGAGGGGGGGGGGGGGGGGGGGGGGTAGTTTCGCAAGTCTGGGCGGCAGTAGGCGCTTCCGCCCAGGGTGTTACGGTGGGCCTGGCAGGGCCTCGCAGAACTCCAAGCTTTCGCCAAGTCAGTGACAGATGGCGGGTGAATGTTATTGATACCCTGAAAGGCGGTATTTCTGCATAATTCCGGGTGGCGAGGCCGGATCTTTAATTGTTTCGGAACGAGCTACCCCCTATCCTAGGAGTAGTAGGTGCAACACGCTTCCAGGCGTACCTCAGGAACTAATGTTCTTGCCTGTCTTGACTAGTGACCCGGAGAACCTCAGGTATCCCACCAGGTTTTGTTCACAGAACCTCCCTCGTCGAACAGATCCATTGTCCGGTGTGTTAGGGAGATAGAAAATAAATCATAGGAATTGGACAGAACTTAGGAATCAAATAGGGAACCTTGGTAACTTGAGCTGGTGAGGACTTCTCGTTTATCGTTTTACTTGGATAATCGCGGGGTCACTATCATTCGGGGAGGAGTCGATTGTCATTTACAGGGCAATTCACTTGTCCTGTTACAATACCCACATATACCAAGGCCTAAGAAAAATTTCTTCGGAAATTATTCCCTTCAAAAATTTTCAATTTTTGCCTCTGTCATCTCATTTAAGTGATTTAACTTATTTTGGAAATTATATTCTGAGTAAAATGTGCTTTTCACTCTCGTGATAATAGGTACTCATCGAAGAAATTCTTAACGACGATACGATCGAGAGAAATCGAATGCTGGCAAAGATTCACTTGATGGAATATGATGACAACTTGAGAGATCGCGTCAATAACGATTTAAACAACGAGCAATTTCCTGAGGACTTGATGGTTGATGTTCCCGACAAGTTACCTAGAAAACCTGTCGCAAGAAAAGTATCACAAGCGGAAGCTAGACTAGAGAGATTCAAGAATTCTTGTGCCAAGAAAAGCAACGCAACTGTGACCACGACGGTAAATTCTTCAGAATTGAGAAAACGATCGGAGCCGATGCTCCGATCTACAAGAAATACTTCTAGGTGAGTGTGCTATCCACTACTCGTGCTGGCAATAGGGTTGGCTACGCAAAACTATTCGCAGATGATGCCTGCAAGTCATGACTATGGTTACGGATAACCAATACATGTTGGCTATTAGAATGTGTAAAACATTATTTGTTATCGAAGTGGCCATGTTGATTATGTGGCCCGCTAGTGCCAAAGATTTATTTAGTCAACACTATTAGCTAACCCCATTGGCAGTTCAATTCGTATTGCGTGTAATCCTAACTACATATACACGGCAGCGATATGCTAACCACCACAATCATGAATCATTGAAGGGTGTCTAAGGCGGTTCCATGGTGAGGGTATCGGCATGTGTACATGTACACACCTACAAGTAAATTTTGCCCCCTAAATTCTCATGAACAAAGAATTATTTCACGATTCTGATGTGTGTGCGGATCGTTCCTCGGATACAACTGTTCGGCGTGAAATAGTGGTGGTTAACCAGAAATAAACCTAACCTTACATTAAAATGTTAATAAAATATCCTCGCGACAGCTGCCGCATGAGACGAGTAGAATTGAATTTTTGCGATATGATGACTTCTTATGCTCTTCGAGTACTGAGCACTATTTCACGCAACACAATATTATTGTTAGAATAGTCGAATCCGCTTTCCAATACAATAAGCAATCTACGTTTTCGAGAATTTGGTGCGTGAAAATTTGTAGCACATAGATAACGCTGGACTATTGGCTTGTCGACTCAAGAAAACTCATGCTGTCAGCGTCCATATCTATAAATACAAATTTCTGAGAGCTCATTCATTGCACTCACCCAGTCACACTCGTTTATATGTGATACAAAATCTACACTTTTGTAGCCCGAGCAGTGCGCTGCAGCAATATAATACAAATTGAAATATTTGGTGATGGGACCGATTCTCGTTTGGAGGCTAGCTGTCACTTCGAAGTATAAAATATATAAAGCCAACATGAATTAACGTGATGATAAGTAATAAATAATCATGACTTTAAGTATACTAATCAACTATACTACTATAGAACTAGATTCAGTTTTTATTATAGTGGCTAGAAATGAATCACGAACTTCTTTTCTTGTTTTCTGGTTTACTGAATGAAACTATGATGAAAAGCATTTCAGACCGGATAAGGATAACGGCGTGAGCTTGAAATATTGTTTAAGATAATCAATGATGAATTACTTCGATTGTTTTAATAATTATATCAGTGGCTAAATTAGAGGAGTTGGGTGTCAAAATGCAATTGTTTGATTATATTTCAATTTTTATTCACTTATTCAAAGTATTGAAAAATCGGATGAAAAGATTCAATTCTCCGAAGTGACTTGAAATACTCAGAGTATTCTTGGGAGGGCATTTTTTGTACTTGTAATTTTCATGCTTTTTTGAAGAAAATGAAGGAGAATATTTAAAGAAACTTCTAGTTACGAAAGTTGTTTTGTTTTCTCGACAAGATTATTCAAAATAAAATATTTGTCGTTGTATCATAAGAAACGTTATGTAGATTCTAATGCAGATATTTTTATGTACTCGTATGTATTTATCGTTCATTCGCGTTGCAAAAACGATTACATTTTTGAAAAGATTTTGAATACGAATTTTTCTTCCAATGTTGCAAATATTTTAAGTGGTTCCAATTCAACTGAAACTTGCCATTGTTCATTTTCTTTCTCTTTGATTTTGGCAATCACCATCACCTCCAAAACAGAGCTGCCACCTAAGCTCAAACGGACCACTAATATATTACCTCAGTTTTCTCGGTAATTGTGATTGGAACCCAAAAGTGTTTTAAGTCACCCCAATTCACGGTAGCCCTGGAACAATATCCTATATTCCTGTGAGCTTTGCCATGAACATTTTAATTTTTGAAGCATGAGAATTTGTCGCCTACAACCACCTGCTTCCTAATTTTGGCTAATTCCTTTTCCCTAATCATCTCCAGGAATCACTTCTATTGCGGTCTACAGCTGTTCCTCGTTAATCGTCGAATAAATACGTTTGATATTATTTTTTATCACTGCTTCTGAGTTTTTCGCGAAATTATTTTGTGGCCGGTAAGGTAGGCCTATGGTAGCATCGTCTTAAGACGATATACAGCTGACGATACACAGAAATTACATTTTGAGTTTTTGACTTCAACATAATATCCTTGTCTTATATTCGAACGTTTTGAGCCGTGCTCAGTTATAAAATTCCAAGAATTAGGGAATTGATACTTAAACGCGTAAATATTCATGTGGCGCTGACATTCATACATATCTTCTGCAGGCAAGGCTACATCTCATCACGCACTCAATCAGCACTATTATCATTGCTTTACTGATTGGCAACCTAACCAGATAGAGAACATGTCGTTACAATGGTTATAAACTAATATGCAAACTTTGCATACCATTTTGTAGAGGTTCTACAGTAATTTCCAAACCAACGAAGACCATAAAAGTGAATCGAACAGCCATAAAACCTTTACCAAGACCCGTTCCAATTCAAGATCCGAAAACAATTCCACGCAAGATCTTCATGCCTAGCAGCACAAAACTTGTAGAATCCGATCGTTTCACGATACCTGTTGAAGCACCTGTACCTTCGGATACGTTGACACCACTTAAGCCAGTGAGATCCACCGAACCTGAGTTGGTACAAACGTCTATGCCCATGATTAAATCACTCGTACATTCTCCTAGGATACAGAAAAGTCTAAGCCCTGAGCCAGCAGGCGATATGTCTACGAACTCTACTACCAGAACTCCGATCAGGCGAAGCTTGCCTTCGTCGCCAACGAGAAGCGCGGACATCATGACAAGGGTAAAATTTAAATACTCATAATGCATGTTACAAAATCAGTTCAATAATGTGTCATACCCATACGGAAATAACTACTGAAAATCCTAATGGTTAATATACCAGATCTTTTTTTATTGATTACTAGGGGCTTCGCCCCTGCGCGCTTCGCGCGCCAACCCCTCTCGGCGCTCCGCGCCTCACTCCGTCACATGTCCTAAGATTAGACTAATAGATATTTTGTTTTATCAATTAAATATTCAGTTGCGATTATTTGAAAAAATGTTTTATCAAATCAACCATTTCTTTTCTTTGGATGTAACCTACCCTGAATTAGAACTACCTAATTAACTTTTTCACATATCAATTGAAATTTGGGCCTACAACAAAGAAAAGGAAAAAAAAAAAAAAAAAAGAAGAAGAAAATGAAAACTGAAGGGAAAAAAAAATTCAATAAAAAGGCACGAGACAGACCGGTTTTGTTATATAGTATAAAAAAGACCGAGTATAATAATTAATCGACGCGATTCGCGCAAGGACGACTGCAGCAATGCGCCACCTCTTTACGTTCCCGATTTCTGTCTTAGATTTATCGGCGCCAGTGCAGTTTTCTGAGCCCAGAAGCTTGACAAGCCTTTGCAATGTGGACCCAAAATATAATATAAAAATAAAACTGTATATAGTATGGCTTGTATAGATATACGTATATGGTATATATTTATATACATACTAGGGGCTTCGCCCCTGCGCGCTTCGCGCGCCAACCCCTCTCGGCGCTCCGCGCCTCACTCCGTCACATGTCCTAAGATTAGACTAATAGATATTTAGTTTTATCAATTAAATATTCAGTTGCGATTATTTGAAAAAATGTCTTATCAAATCAACCATTTCTTTTCTTTGGATGTAACCTACCCTGAATTAGAACTACCTAATTAACTTTTTCACATATCAATTGAAATTTGGGCCTACAATTCTTCGAAATAACTTAACCTACCCTCAAATAGAATTACCTAATTAACTTTTTCACATATCAATTGAAATTTGGACCTACAATTTTTCGAAATCATTCAACCTACCCTAAAATAGAATTACCTAATTGACTTTCTTATATATCAATTGAAATTTGGACCTACAATTTTCCGAAATCATCGAAATCCTTCGGTCACTCTCCTTTCCCAATCTCCTTCTATTTGTTTCGATGCCATTTTTAACTTTTCTAATTCCTCAACACGTATTCCCTTTTCAAAATTGTGTATGTTTGTTGATTCGTTGCCTTTTTGTTTGTTCTTCTGTTTTTTTTCGGCACCTCACACCAGCGCCAACTTCATGCGTTAATACCATTATTATTATAATCTTTTTTTTTTCATTCGTTCGCCGGACAGGATTTTTTTATTATATAGAGAGATAACGATATGAAAACTATTGGACATCAATTGCCACTGAATGAAATCATCATTTGAAGATTGCTGGCAAGTAGAATGTTGTTATCACTGCTATCACTGTCACACATACACACACATATTTCGCTGTATCACTCGTATGTACGACGTGAAGTCATCACACGTATCAATCTTATGATATCCATCGACAGTGATAGCAGTGACAAAAGTTATGGAATCGCACCCCAGCGGTGTTGGGGTCCATCAATTATTTTTGGGATTGAATTACCTAATTCTTTTTATAATGTGCCATTAAACTAATTTTTATTACTAAACATTGTGTAATTAAACTTTATTGTTTTGAATACACATTAGACTCATATTACACATCGTAGTAGAATGAGATTTTGTAGTTATGCGTATTTGTAATTATACGTATAATAATGGCCGTACCTTCGCAACAACTAATTTTAAGTTTCATCCATTTCCGAACTTTCAAATGGCTCACTATAGTTCAGTGCCTTCAGGGGTTGCACCACCCTGAGAGGCTAGAATAAGACTCGGTATTCATGAATATTTTGCAGCTAAACGAATGCATATGGGGAGTTCCATACGAAAACGGATATTCGTTGTCCACTACCCCTGCGATTTTTTTCTAACTTAGTGAGTTTGAAGGTATAGTCGAAAGAAAAATTCCTCTGAATCATGAAAATTCTACGTTCCACAGATTTCGAGAAGCAGCGGACTCAAAATTTGTGCGTCCCCTTTATAAAACCGCTGCAGTTCCTAAACGACTCACGGTATCGGAAAGGTCAAGTAGGGTAAAAGTTGCGTAATTAAACGTAGTTTTGGAAAATTTTAGAGAATTGTTCAAATTCTGAAGGTTTTATGTCAAAAAATGAAAAAGTAGACGAAAAATCAAATTTTGAGATTGATCTCCAAACTTTTTTGAGCTCAAATTTTTATCGTGAATGCAGCAGTCTATAACCAAAATATTCATACCAAAAAAAGTTTGGGCACGCAAGTGCAGGTTCAAAAGATATGAATTTTATGTCGTTCCGCGCCTTAAAATCCCGTATAACCCAGGTACTTTACGTATAAGCTGAATATAATTTGTAACAAACTTACCATCGATTATTTCATTAAATATGACTGGATAAAAACGATTATAAACAATCAGTGTACATTTTTAACTTCCCGCTATGAAAATTGAAAATTTTCATAAAAGAAAGGAAGTTATTGGTTTCGGTCCGATTTTCGAAAACCGAGTTTTCATCAGATGTCGACGTCTTGAGGTCCTCGGAAGCTATTCCGACTATTTTTGGATGGACGTCCGTATGTGTGTGTGTGTGTGTGTGTAAACAAAATTTTTGTCGTACGATACCTCTAGAACGAATTGACCGATTGGAATGGTTCTTGTAGCGATCGACAGGGTTTATCAAGACTTAGATCTGATTAGATTTTGGAGTCAATCGGTCGAGTAGTTCCAAAGTTATTCGAAAAATGAGAATTAAAAAAAAAAAAATTCATGTTTTTAGCGCATATCTCCTAAACTGTTCGTGCGATGAGTCTCAAAACTTAATCAGATTTAAGTCTTGGATAGCCCTTTCGATTGCCGCAAGATTCATCAAAATCGAACGACTAGTTTCAAAGATATTGCACGACAAAAATTTCTTTTTTTGTCGTACGATACCTTTGGAACGAGTTAACCGATTTGAATGATTCTTGCGGCGATCGAAAAGGTATACCAGGACTTAAATTTAATTGAGACTGAACGATATCTTCTGACATCAAATATAACTCCCTAAAACCTAGAAATGTTGATATTTGAAAAAACTCGATTTTTGATTAAACATAAGACGGAAAAAAATTTGTATATGGAAAACTAACTAGACTTATAACCTGCTTTAATGTATTATAAACACAATAGTATCAATTTATTGTAACGTATATTTGACATATAGCGGGAAGTTTTAGGGTTGGCCCACAGGTCAACCGGTTTCCTAATTTTTTTATTTGCGAAACTTAGCATAGGAAAATATTAAAAGAGTTTTTTCTTGAATGATACCGGACTGCTACTGTACGACTTTACGTACATGTAGTCGTCATATGGTACAAAGCTGTGAAAACTCTGAGTACCGACAATTGTTTTCACGTTTGAAAATCTATAGCGTAGGAAGGCGAGACATGAATAATATACTTCCTGATCACAATAGACGAAATTTAAGTTTTTTAAATTTTCAATGGCCCAGTCATATAGTTCTTTAGGTGTAAGGATGTGTTGTCGGGAGCCGAATTGAAGACAGGCGCGGGCAGCCATGCGCTTGACGGTACCACCTACCCCATCACAAGCTCTCTTGCCATGAGCAGTGGCAAAAAAATGCCACTCAACTCGTACTTTGAAGTCACGGTAGTGGTGAAGTAGGTTAACGAAATTTTTTTTGTTTTTATACTGCTGCGGAGCTCCATCTGTATAATAATAGATTTGTTCGACTTTCGGAAACTTCTGTTTCAAAAACTCGATTAGTCGTTTTTGGAACATGTATACTGCTGTAGTATCATGTATAAGACAGTCCGACAAGCCAATTAAGGTCGTATGTTGAACTTCTCCGTCTTCTTCTTCTTTGAAGTATATTACCATCGGGTGAACAGTGGCCTGATTGTTACTCCAATGAAATGCTTGTGCAGCTTCTTGTACGATGAATGCGTAGTTTTCCGAAAAATCTAGTGTAACTACGAATTGTCCAGGTTTAAGAAGTTGCTTGAGTTTGCTGAGGAATCTATTCTGCTGTTTAGCGATGTAATCGTGCCACAGAAGGTTTTTAAGTTTGATACAGAGAGAAGAAATGAAGTCATCTGAGGATTCCACTAGTTTCTGTATCGTACACCTGTCCGTTGTTAACCATTGTTTGTAGGTTATAGTATCTATCATTCTATTCTCTAACTCTTCTTTCAGAACCGTTTCCAAATCATTTATTCCTGGGCACAACTTGCAGCGTCCATGGTAGCAATTTGCGTGCGGCTCTGTGCAAACCATCTTTTGTAACAGTGCTCTGTATGCATGCGATCCAGAAATTGGACATTCCCAATTTCGTGTGACTTCAGAAATGTTGAACCCTTCAAAATGAAGCGTACCATTGTAGATTGTTGACGGGAAATGCTAGAAAATCTCTTACAACAGAAATGAGATGTTTCAGGCTACTTACCATCCAGCATGAGCTTCACATTTTGGTGGTGGGTACACACACACACGGTATGTGTTCCAGTTCCGCCGGCAAGAATACAATGCCTTGGACGTAACTCGGCGAATTTCGAGAATCCAACTTTGCAGGTGGGATATTTTTTTTTGGATTCTTGATAAAGTTTTACAAGATTATTGAGGAGCACTTTCTTTTGGAAATTCCGTCGAGTTCTATCGGCTAATTTTACAGAAATACAATCCTTTTTTCCTGGAAGCATTCTTGAATAGTTGTCATCTTCATAGAACGCCTGTATCAGAGAAATAGTTTTGTCTGCTGAAGGTACTCCCCGTTTTGTGTGTGGAGTCTCTAGGATTCCGCTTTCTTTGCGTAACCGAATTGCTACAGCAGCCATGCTCTTTGATGTACCAAATACTTGACAGATTTCATTTACGTTAAAACTGTCTGGTAAAAGAGCCAAAATTTGTAATTTCTTCGCTCTGTAATTCAAAAAAGTCCGTTATTATTTGAAAATTCAACATTCGTGCTGTCCGAAGATTTCGTTAAGGTTACCACACACCTGGAAAACTTATTCTACAGAGTGTTATACCTAGAAGTATCTGGTGCATCGAATTTTGTTTTCACAGTACGTAGCATCTCATGATAATCTTTTAAATCTTGTTCTTCGGTTGTGCAAAAACCTCTGCCTCGTGCGTTTTCGAAAGTATTCTTTAAGGACTCTTTAGCCCTATTATATTTGCTAGCAGTGTATGACTCCGAACGTAACCTATTCAGGTAAAGACATAATTGCCAATAAAATGCAATGAGTGAAAAATAATATTGCAAGACGCGTCTTATTGGCAGAATAAAAACCAAACATATTACCCTTTGGATCTGTTGGTGAATTTACTAATACAACCAAGTACTCTTGAAGATTATCTTGATCAATACTCTGACTGCAGTATTCTTGCGACACTATATTAGAAGTATGACCACTAGTAGAGGGCTGTGATTCAATTGGAGGTACATCTTTCTCGTTATAATCTTTCAATAACTTTCGACAAGTACTACAAATCTTGGCATTATGCGCAATTTTCAAGGATGGAAATTTACATTCATACTCTTTAGGAAAAGGCCGGAGATCTGCCACATTTCGACAATCTACAAAGAAAGCAGTAAGTTGCTATACAAAAACAAAGATATCCGTAAAAATGATTTTCATTCAAAGAATACGTGCACTGACATAGAAGCCGGTCCTGCGAAGTGTCTATTATTATGTTTGTTTTATGAAACTACCTGCATCTAGTGCATTCGCTTTTAAAAAATATCGAACAAAATATATATCACGAGTTATATAATTTCGAAAATTATTTATTTCTGAAGGAATGTAGGTCTGATTTTCAAATATGAAATACTAAAAATTTACTTTACTTACGATTTATAGGTTTGGAAAACGGATTACAACAATATTTCCTATGTGCTCGTTTTTTACTACAATCACTCATTGACTCACGTATACACGTATATTGTCATAACAAGTTACAATACAAGGAAAACTTTCACTATTAGAGCAAGATTCCGATGATCGCAGCGGCAGCTGTGCGTCTAGTGATTGAACAAAATCGCATCTGCGAATGAGTTTGTATCACACCGCTGTTATCCCAATGTACCGTGAATTTATCTCTTTCTGTAGATGCGGCACAGGGGCTACGCGTCGTTGTTGGTGGGACCTGTGCGCTATGCTGCATCCACAGAAAAGTCACGGTCTATAGACGCGCCCCTAGGTGTCAGGCACTCCTACGTACGTTAGGTTTCTATTCTAGGCTCCGTTGGCTCTGCATCACGCCCAAGCTTTGGGCGCGGAACGACTTTAAGAAATCCATATCTCTTGAACCACTTGCGTGCCCAAACTTTTTTTGGTATGAATATTTTGGTTATAGACTGCCGCATTTACGATAAAAATTTGAGCTCAAAAAAGTTTGAGGAACGGACTCAAAATTTGATTTTTCGTCAACTTTTTCATTTTTTGACATGAAACCTTCAAAATTTGAACAATTCTCCAAAATTTTTCAAAACTACGTTCAATTATGCAACTTTTACCCCACTTGACTTTTCCGATACCGTGAGTCGTTTAGGAACTGCAGCGGTTTTAAAAACGGGATGCACAAATTTTGAGTCCGCTGCTTCTCGAAATCTGTGGAACGTAGAATTTTCATGATTTAGAGGGATTTTTCTTTCGACTATACCTTCAAACTCACCAAGTTAGAAAAAAATCGCAGGGTAGTGGACAACGAATATCCGTTTTCGTATGGAACTCCCCATATATTTTATTTTTTTTTTTACACACTTTTAGTATACATGTCTTCAGCCTCTTAAATGTATTTTTTAATTTTTGAAATATTATTAATTGGCGGGGATATACGCCTCCGCGCGCGTCAAGTTTTTTTTTCAACCTCCAATCTGCGTGAATGATAATGGCCCAGTTCATCTGAAACATAAAAAAATGAAAGTATCTTGTTAAGTTAGGTTAAATACACGGCGCTACAAAGGATTTTGTGAAAAGAAAAAAAAAATGGATTTTTAGTATCACGCAGAAATTTGTTTGTTTTTTCACATGAAATTTCGACTTAAAAACATCGATTAAACAAAAACGGTTAACATTAGAAACAAAATCTTACGTACGGATTCAGATAATTATGTTACAAATGTGTTGTATATATTTTAGATCAATCGGAATAATTGTAGTGAACTTATCTTTTCCGCAAATTCGAAAAATGTCGATTCGAGAAAAACGCGTTTAAAGTTTTGACGCGGTTGCACCAGTAAAAAACATTGAAAATTTGTGGCTTACGTTGTTATATAGTTACTCGTCAATTCCTGCTTCATATTGGGGTACTCCCTCAGCAAGTTGCTGAAAGCGAAGGGATAATCTATTGTATTCTAACCGACCCTACCTCGACACACCTGCAGCGGGCGAGCGGTCGAATGACGCCTGCAGCGCAGCGCTGCCTAGTGCGGTAGAAAAAAATTAATATCTTCGTTAATATTGTAGATACAGACTCCGCATTTGGCTTAAAATTTTCTTTAAGGTTCAAACTATAAGACAGTGCCGGATTTAAGGGTGTGGGGGCCTGTAGGCAGAAAGGTGGTGGAGGCCTAATTAAAGGAGTAAAGACCATAATCGGTATTAAATTTTCTATCGTATCATAATGTACTAGATCTCATCGTTTCTTTGGTGGGTATAATATGTTGATATAATTTTTAAATTAGAGTAAGTGGCACTTTCTTGGGTACAATATGTCAATGTTGTTCTACATTGAAATTAAAGTGATACTTTTCTTGCTTTTTAGGCACGATCGTTGAAAAACGGAGTGCCTTATACATTCGCTATCGCGAAAAACGTCGGATCAAGAGAAACGTCTCAAACCATATAGGGAGCACGTTTTGGCATCTGAAAAGTCGTTTTCGAGCATCTTCAAGAATGTATGTATATGGTCCCCGATTTGTGGTAAACAAGGTTACGGTCAAATCGCCGAACCGATTTTCATGAAATTTGGACAGAATACTTTCTTCACATCGCAGATGTGCAAGTGATCGTGTTTCCCGATCAGACTCCCGGTTTGGAAACGGCAATCGCTAACTCCGTCAATTTTGAAGATACGATAGCGTTTCAGTTGGCTTGAAATTAAAATTTTCAGAATTTTTTAGGAATTTTCCGACACGTGAGTCTTGCTGCGCCTGACTCCCGATTTGTGGTAAACAAGGTTACAGTCAAACCGCCGAGACCGATTCTCATGAAATTTGCACAGAATACTGTTTCCATATCGCAGATGTGCGAGTGGTCGTGTTTTCCCGATCCCACTTCCGGTTTAAAAACTGCAGTCGCTAACTCTAAACGATAAAACAGACTTCTCGCCGACTATTACAATTATGGTACTCAAGTTTGCAGAAATTTGAGCGGGGTTATTAAATTTTACTGAATTTGTTAATACTCTGTTTTAATTTACAATCTTCGAAATAAAGATTTTGTTGGCTGTAAATTTGAAATATCTGTAATGCTTTCGCATTTGCTACATAACTTTTTTTCAATCTTCAAAAAATTTTTTTCCTCAATTATCCAAACTTAATCGGTCAGTGAATATAAGTTGAAGTTGGTGGGGGCCTCAAATGGTAGGGGCCCGTAGACTGCCGCCTATTCAGCCTAATGCCTAAATCCGGCACTGCTATAAGAAAAAAATTACAACAAACAACCGATTTTTCGAAAATTTCTGGGTGGTGTAACCCGTTCAGGATGTGACATCGGAATAAATCTAAGTGAGCTGAATTTAATTTTACACTTGCCTTTCAACTTTTTAAGCAAGGTGTCAAAAGTCCCTAACGATCCGTTGCAGTTGTACATTAAACTTTTCATAGTGTTAAAAAGGCTCGAGTTTCGGTTTTTCAATAATATCTGTGTTCCTACTGATTTTACGACTACGAAAGATATATATGGGGCAGTCTAAGCCAACTCGATAAACGTTTGACCCTTGCTATTTTTAATCGGACTTATTATATATATTTCTATTTCACTAGCTTGTACCACTCAAAAAACGGCCGGAAATAATTAGAAAATTTTTTTTCATAACTTGCGTCTGGTGACAATCAACGCTACAAGTGAAAAAAAAAAGATACCCCATGCCGAAAAAATTTGCAAAAGGTCTCAAAAATTGTTATTTTTCTTGCAGATTTTAAAAAACCAAACATCAGCGTGGTGGTCTTTGACGGTCTTGTTTTTTCGACGATTTAGCACTTAATTCTTCTACATTTTGGCCATAGCGCCAAAAATAAATGGAATTCGACGAAACGTCAAGGGATCGTTCATGTGAAGATTTAAATTTTGGACACACAACGAATTTTCAAAATAAAATTATTATTTAATTTTTTTTCTGACGTTTTGTCCCATTCCGTTTATTTTCGGTGCTATGGCCAAAATGTAGAAAAATGAAGTGTTAAATCCTTGAAAGAACGAGAATGTCAAAGACCACCACTCGGATGTTTGGTTTTTTAGAATCGGCAAGGAAAATAAAAATTTCTGAGATTTTTGGAAAATTTTTTCGGCATGGAGTACTTTTTTTTCACTTTTAGCGTTGACTGTCGCCAGACGCAAGTTATGAACAAATTAAAAAAATTATTTTTGCCGTTTTTCGAACGGTACAAGCCAGTGAAATAGGAATAAGTCCGATTGAAAATAGCAAGGGTCGAACGTTTATTGAGTCAGCTTGGACTGTCCCATATATATGGGGAATTACATCCCAAGTGTATTACTGTGTCTCAACTGGCACGAAGTATACACTTCATGCACACTTGCCCTTGGACAAAGTACGCGTGACGTCATCAAAGTCAATTCAACTGGCAAAGACAGAGGGCGCAAGGCTGCAAGGGTTAAAGGAACGACAATGCACCTTTCATCCGCCTTTTGTCCACCTTTTAGTCGCCATATTAGAGTCGAAGAGTTTACCGTGCCACCCGTGATACCCACTAGTAGTGTTTCCTAAACACACTAGAGTGCGCTATAGTTCTAAGTGTACCCTTAGGTAGAGCAGTCCAATTGGAAAGGCGAAAGGCGAGACCGAGGGTACTCTGAGTACTGAATTTCCTAGTTTTCGAGTTTTTGTGGCAATTATTACTTGTATAAAAAACCTGTATGGAATTTTTACCGTAGGAAATTTTCTCATCTTTTTATCGTTGTATAACTCTCGTAATCGTCGAATCAACAGAAAAGAAGATATCATACAAAAAAAAAAAAAAAATCAAACGAAAAATCAAACCTTTTCAGCATTATCAAAAGTCTCGCGTAGAACGGATTGTTGGGGACTTTTGATACCAAATCCAAATCCAGCTCACTTGGATTTATTCCGAGGTCAAGTCCATTTTTCGGACAAAAGCACTGGACTACTCTATGTATATGGGCCCATCGTATTTCCGAGTAGGACCATTCTATACGAGGACTCACGTGTGACAGTTGAAAGGTCTATGGGACCCATAACGGTGCTGGAAGTCATCGATAAGAATTATTATTTTTGATTTTTTATGTGAAAAACAAAAAATAAACATGCCATTATTGCCATGACGAATTAGTCATAAATAAATTGTAAATTATTCAAAAAATTAATACTTAGACATTCCGTTTTTACTTTTCGTTACTTTAGGTGATATTATACAAGATTTCTCAAATTTAAATGCAAAATTTAAGGGAGGTAATAGAGGGGGTCGAGTCCTTGATACGTGTGGACTCCAAACCAGCGTTTGCGATATACCACCGGTTGGAAGTCACGCTAGGCGCCGGCATTTATGCAACCGACTACACAGCATAGCAGACGAACGCGTTTATTTCCAGACTGCTGGCCAATGTCTGCTGTGTAGTCGATCTCCTACATGTCGGTGCCTCGCGCAACTTTTTAACCGGTCGTATCTCACGAACGCTAGTCCAGAGACCACATATTATGTTCCATATGTCAATTCATTCATCGACAGCTCGACCCCCTTTATTACCCCTTCAAATTTTTGCATTTAGTTCTGGGACACCCTGTATAAGAAGTCAAAAGAAACTTATTAGTTTTAGTACGGCAAGACTTTTGCTAACTTCAAATAATTTTCACAGTTTCAAGATCTTAGCGTCCGTAAAACAGGTTTTCAGACATCTCGGCCATCGGTTGGTCTGTTAGACCTCGGGCCCACGTCTAAAAAAGTTTGTGATTACCTAACCGTTGAGACTTCGTATATGGCTGATTCTCAAAAAAAGTCGAAAATGGCTTTACCGAGTTGATCTCATTTTTTTAAACTCATTATCACATTTTTTTTGCACAAGTCGTAGTTTATGCCTTATTTGATTAAAATATTATAGTGGTCCCCACCTTTTTTGAGTTTGAATCGAATATAAAGAAAAATAAAAAAAAATCGAAAATGAGGGAATGACAGATTTGTCAGGACAATTTTTCATTTTTTCTCTTCGCTTACTATTTTTTTCTTCAGTTTTGCTTCTGCAGCGGTTAATTTTCTACTTTTCGACATTATTAACATTGAGCGTACCTGCTGAAACAAATCAAGCAAACATAAATATTTTATATTTATTAGAAAATACATCATTCCCTCACAGTGATCATTCCCTCATCAAACAATTTTATGAGGGAATGATGATGAGGGAATGACGAAACGAAACAAAACTGCCACAAACTCAGAAACATGACCTTAGTTTCTTATGCACTGTGAACAGGACTATATTACTCCCAAAAACATATACAAATCTGCTATGATTATTAAATAAAGAAATGCTTACATTTTGATAACAAAACATGAGGGAATTGTTCACGCGATCTCTTTTGTTTATTCGGAATTTGTCTGATATACCGCGTGAACGGTCTACACCAACTAATTAAAGGAGTGTAGTTATTATTTGGGTGATTGAAATGAATGATTGCTGATGATTAAACTGAATATATGTTTTAATTGAATGATAATAGAAAAAAGACGTTACAATAAAGATTTGGTATAAATTAAAGTTAAATGAGATTGTGATACTGTTCAAGTGAATTTTGGTTGAGTGAATGGTTAATTGATTAGGAGTGGTAGAATTGATTTGAGTCCCAAGACTGTATTCGAACCGAGCAGTTCTGTGGTTGAGGATGGACTACTTGTTTAAGGGATGGAAATCGGTATGAAGGGATATTGGAAGGGAGTGGGAGTGTATGTGCTAGGATGGGAATCGGTGATTTTTAGCTTTCACACGACCCTTGAGAGTCTGGTTTGTGTAGATTCTATGAGGCACTATTGCTTAAAACTAAGAGTTTACGTGAACTTTCCCATATTTTTGAATTTGGTCTGCAAAATCTCACTTGAAGACCCTTGCCTTGATTTTAACCATCGGGCCTCAAGTGTTTTGCCACAGTTGCGTGAGAAAATGGACTTGGAATAGATGCACGACGCAACAAGAATGACATTAAAAATGTAATATTTAAAAAAAATTATTGACAAATTAGTTTCAACAAAACATCCTCTCTTCAATCGTTTGTTCTAGTGTATAGTGTCAATACCAATGTTGCCAACTTCTAAAAAAATTATAGCGGGGCTTGGTGGACCTTCACATTTTCCTCCAATCGCACTGTTTCAAAACGGTGAGGGAATGATAGGTTTTTCAAGGACAAATTTTGAAGTATATTTAATAATATTTCCATTCGCTGTTTTTAAATTGTTAACTCATATAAATACAGTCAATACTATCCTATATAAGTAAAAAATAAGATAACAAACAATTAGTAAGAAATTTTACGTTTTAATTTCATGATTCTCTTCGAATTTAGCAGTTGGGACATAGTGAGGGAATGATTTTCAGGGTACTTTCTTGGACATATCTTTTCTGTTTATCATATAAGTAATAGATTTGTTTCATAAATTCGCACATCTAGTACAGTAGATTTATTAAAAAAAAAAACTTTTCATACTTGGCGATCCTGGTTTATAGAAATCATTAAGGACATCAATTTCGATTTTTTTTGAGAATCAGCCATATATGTTCTTCATGCGAGTCGGTCCAAGAACATCGTATCTCTGTGTATAAGATATAGGAGATACGATGTTGTTGGACCAAATTTTGAGATACGATGTTTTTGGAGCAAATTCTGAGATACGATGTTTTTGGAACAAATTCTGAGATACGATATTGTTGAACCAAATTCTGAGATACGATGTTGTTCCGCTCAGCCGTCGAAATGTTCAAACACATTTCCCTCCGTCTCATTGCAAAGTTGCAGCCGACGTTGGAACTGCTGGAGTGTGGCGAGCAGAATATAACGTTGGAAGTGACTAGGTCCTAGGTCTCACTTTTTTTTGTAGGGATTCATCAAAAACATTTTAAATGCTCAGCGGTCGACGACACGGGAAAATGTGAAACAGAGGATAAGAAATGCTTGTCGTCACATCCAACGTAATACTCTGCTCGCCACACTCCAAAAGTTCCAACGTCGGCTGCAACTTTGCAATGAGACGGAGGGAAATGTGTTTGAACATTTGATAAATTCATAAAACACCCTTGTTTGCACCTCAACTGAGTAAGTATTCAAGTACATGAATGCCTACCTCAACGAATAAGTATTCAAATCCATGAATGCAGCATCGCTTATCGTAATTTCATTGCAAACAGAACACCTGTCGTGATAATAGCACGACAATTTTTTGAGCTTCCAACAGTTATAACTCGTGATCCGTGAACGATATGCACGTTCATCACGCATGGCTGAATTGGCCTCACCGTTAGGTACAATATTCGTTCCGGAAAAAAAATCGGTTGCCATTTAAAAAACTTTCCCTCATGCCAGTTTCTCATAAGCAGTACTACTAACGACCAATCTGATGGTACCATCGTGTGTCCCCCTCGAAACCGTACTATTTTCATCTGAACCATTTTTCGATAGCAGTCCCCGCTTCCGAGATATCCTAATGCCCTGTTTAAGTTGGGACACCCTGTATAGTGTCATCGAGAATCTTATGATGTGCAAAACTTCAGAGCTCTAGCTGTAACGGAAGTTATTGCAAAATGAATTTTAAGTTTTGACGAAACCGAATCTCCGCAGACAGACAGACATCTAGCACGAGTTGAATAAAAGCTTTTAAAAATTCAATTTCATTTTAATAAACGTAAAAACCATATATAATTCATTTCTGATGTATAGAAATAATTAATGTACGTAACTTTTAAGATGTTCAAAATGTAGTATGTTTTATTCGTTTTTTTCAGAAAATACCCAATAATATTGTCGGACGGATGGTCACATGTGTTTTAAACATTATTACAAAAAGTACAGAATAAAAATTGTGTGTGACCTAATAAATATAGGGGTTGCATGAAACCCATTGACTTTAGGGCGTCGGACAACAAGTACCCCCCCCCCCCCCCAAAAAAAAATTGTCGGACCAGGTTACCAGTTGATTTTAAATATTTTTATTAAATGATTCTGAAAAAATCAGCTGTAAGGTACTAAATTTTATGACGTCATAACTTTGCCATGTTCGGGGTGGCGGACGTGCCAAAAAACCCAATATATTCGTCCGACAATATGTTTTTCGCTTTTTATATAAAAAGCTTCCGATTAGAAGAAAGACTATGTTTAGGTCATCAATTTTTTTGCTGCACCAAATCAATGAGTTTGCGGTGGTCCCGAAAGAAAACGCCCCTCCTACACAGAATTCTCGCAAATAAAAAATTTGTCCGACTCGACATAAAGAATATATATACGAAGGCTCAACGGTTAGGTAATCACAAACTTTCTTAGGCGTGGGCCCGAGAATGTCTGTCATTCTGTCCGACACACTCGCCGAATGGTCTCAGAAATGGCTTGACGGAACGATCTGAAATTTACAGGACTTGACTTCCAAACGTCAGCTATAGAAAATTGCCATATCTTGTTTATTATGAATGCTCACTTTTATTTCTATAGGGGAAAAAAAACATCGGGAGCTTACAGGATTGTAGTACCTCGAGATACAGGACAAAAAAAAATTACCAGACCTCGTTCAATTTGAGCGGTTGACACTCAAAAAATAAATTATTTAATAAATAAATCAAAAACCAATGCGTAAAAGACGGTTTTCAGGCTACTTTTCATCATCCCAGAAGTTAATATGATTACCAAATCAACCGTAAAGTATGAATTCAAAAATTGAAAGTTAAATTTTTACGTCGTATATATTTTACTCGGTGTGTTCGTTCAAGTAGTATTTATTAGTTATCCAAAACTACTACCACGGTTCATTCACCTAATTTGATTAATCAGAACGAGGATATTTAAGAATTTTTGATAAATCATGTAAGTCGTCTGGATAGACTGAGCTGGCTATATCTAAAAATAATTCATACCCCAAAAGCACCTCGGGTGCAAAAACCTTGCGCCAAGTACATTAAAGCGTTTGTAGCTATCGACAAAAATTTCTTAAAAAAAAATAATCGATGAAGAAGCATTTGATTATACATTTGATTTACAAAATAATTGAAATCAATGGATGTTGCCAAGAACAATTTGGTTGGTATTTACATATCAATATTAGGGTGTCCAGCAAAAAAATTTTTTTGCGCTCTATCGACGGAAAACGTTAATTTAGATAGAAAAAATAATTTCCTCAAAATTTCAGCTCGATACAAAAATTTTTAGAACTGGCTCAATCGACATATAGGTCGATTTGCTTTTTTCTTCTTCTTTTTTCTAGTTCCATCGACGGAAAACATTAATTTAGATAGAAAAAAACATTCCCGCTAAATTTTTGCTCGATACGAGAAAATTTAGAACTGTCTCAATCGATATACATATATAGGTCGGTATTCCCGATCTGCTCATTATATTCGCGAATATATAGATGAGGCATTACGGCAATGACTGATTAAACGTTTTAATATGAAAAATTGAGAATTCATAGGTTTGTTTTTTAAATTCCAATGATAATATTGTATCTCGATCGCATTTCTAATTGACCGGGAAATGATATTTATATATTTTTCTTTCAAAAACGATGAATTCGTTAATTTCAACGAAACTATCAGTGATACCAGAAAATCGCAAGCGGATTTTTTATAGCGTTACTATAAATTTCTTATTAAGGAAACAAAACTACATGCGTATGATTCAGCTTGAGTGATGGATGCGGAACACAATAAAATATTATTAAAATGCTTGTATTTATTTAAGCGTAGTCATTAAGGGGACCAGTACAGCTTGATTTTGGAAATTCGGATCACTCCAAAATGCATTTATTTCTCAGCCAAAGTTTATTTCACATCAAAAAAATTTTTTTTTTCGAAAACCTTTGTCGTAAGGTTTTAGGCACATCGTTGTTTCGATCAAGGTCATTAAGGGCTCATTTTGTTCAGAAAATAAATCCTCATCGTATGAACGAGGGAATTTTTTTACAATTCCGTTCTGGCTAAGTTATTTGCAAATTAGTAGCCTAAACATTGGACATTTTTAATAATTGGCCGTAACTTTTTACATGAATTTTTTCTCACCAATCCCTACGTTCATACGATGTCGAATTGCTGTCTGAAGAAAGCAAGACCTTGATAGGTTGAATTGGACCAACGATACGCCTGAAACATGACGACAAAGTTTTTCGGAGAAAATTTTTTTTCAATGTGAAATAAACTTTGGTTGACAAATAAATAAATTTTGGAGTACTCCAAATTCCCCAAACCAAGCTGTATCCACTGGTCCCCTTAAGAAGAAATAACGTTTACTGGAAGTAATTAGAAATTGTGATGTGTCCTGATTATCAACGGAATCTTTATTTGTCGAATGCGATTAGTTCACAATTCTATACAGATACATATGAAGATTCTTCATATGTTTTTTTCTTTTGAACTAATAACATTCTACAAATAAAGATTCCGTTTTTTCATATTCAAACGTTTGATCAGTCATTGCCGTAATGCCTCATCTATATATTTGCGAATATAATGAGCAAATTGGAAATACCTACCTATATATCGATTGAGACAGTTCTAAATATTCTCGTATCGAGCTAAAATTTCGCGGGAATGTTTTTCTCTATCTAAATTAATGTTTTCCGTCGATGGAACTAGAAAAAAGAGGAAAAAAAAGCGAATCGACCTATATGTCGATTGAGCCAGTTCTAAAAATTTTTGTATCGAGCTGAAATTTCGAGGGAATTATTTTTTCTATCTAAATTAACGTTTTCCGTCGATGGAGCGCAAAAAAAAAAAAAAAAAATTTGCTGGACACCCTAATCAATATACATAAAATGCGTAACACGTAATGACATGCAACATACGTACGCACAAGAAAAGATCAATTGAAATTAAAATTGAGAAAAAAAAAGATAAAAAAATTTGGAGTACATGGTACTTGGCGGGCTGAAGTTCGAATTATTATAAGAATATTCAAATAGTTCAATATATATTTACTTGTAATTTGTACAATAATGCCCGCCAAGTACCACTACCTCCAAATTTTTTTTTCGTTTCTTTTTTTTCTCAATTTTAATTTCAATTGATCTTTTCTTGTGAGTACGTATGTTGCATGTCATGTGTTACGCATGTTATGTATATTGATATGTAAATACCAACCAAATTGTTCTTGGCAACATCCATTGATTTCAATTCTTTTGTAGATCAAAATGTATCATCAAATGCTTCTTCTCCGATTATTTTTTCTTAAGAAATTTTTGTCGATAGCTACTACGCTTTAATGTACAGTAATGTTCAATGATGGGGTCCCAGTGGCTCACTATTTTTTCTGGACCAAAACTAAAACGAGTTTTCACTCTGGCGAATTTCATGTGCCAACGCTCAAAGAAACAGTAGCCAACAAACAATTGGGCTCAATTGTTTGTCCCCTGCTGCTTCGTTGGGCATAGGCACACGAAATTCGCGAAGATAGAAACTCGTTTTAGTTTTGGTCCAGAAAAAATAGTGAGCCACTGGGACCCCATCATTGAACATTACTGTACTTGGCGCTAGGTTTTTGCACCCGAGGTGCTTTTGGGGGATTTCATAACTTTTTGTACCAGTCTTGATTTTTTTAACCGTTTCTGTTAAATGGTATTTTTCACGGAACGATTCATTTCTATAAATCTAACTGTTAGTTCTATTGAAAGTGTTTTACTGACAAAGTTGTATTGCTATCGATAACTGAAAAATGAACTGTAATGAGAAGCCTCGACCCCCATTAGCATCAGGTTCTATCGTAGATATCGTAGACTTGCTTTTGATAAAAATTCAACGTCATGTTGATGTAATTATGTAATCGATAGACTAACAAGGAGAGTGTCAAACCTCGTGGTCGTAGATTTGGATCAAACTTCTAGAGGTTCTTCTTCGGATAAAAACATTAAAACCATGCTGTCCCATTCATTCTAACGAGCTTGTGTTTCCTTCTTGAGCTCAAAGTTCTAGTACTACCGAGCATTTCCTGAATTTGTCTAATGAATTGAAAAAAAATGTACAACAATTTAATGTAATATTGTAATCCTGGGCCGAAGGAATTTTTACTTGATAAAAATTTAGAATGTTCTTTTCGGTTTTTTTTTTCTGTCTTCTGTAGATTACGCTGCTCTCGTTGAGTGGGAATCTTACAGTTCATAAAGACTTTAGTATTAAAATTGATTATTGCATTGAAAAATTTGAGTTCGTCTAGTCCGATAAATTCTCTAGTATTAATGCATAAAGCACACGAACTAGAGTCACTACAAACAATTTATTGTAATTTTTTGTTGCTGAATGATCGAAAAATAAAAGTGGAAACTCATCTCCAGATTACGCTATGTTGATGCCTTTTAAACGTCATTTCCAATTAGTACTGTCAAGTTTATACTCTGCAATCAACTGTCGAAGACAAAATCATAGGCTACTTGGGCTATAATTTCGTTATCGAAGGCTCTAATACTGATCAAATTATCTTGAACTAGCAAAATAATCACAATTACATAGCAAAATTACATTCCTATTAATTTTCATTTATTTTCCAGTCTTTAGTCCTTTATCTTGCTCATTTCATTATGATCAGCCACATTGCATGCATTGATAGCTCTTAGTGTAAAAAAACGTTTCACAGGGCACGGTGACTCAATTCACATTATTCATTATATTTGGCGTTGAGTCACAAATACCTCATTGAGTCTTCGGTAACGATGTTATCTGCCTAGGTATTGTTATAAAATATGTCAGTACTTCATACATGATATTTGAACCATACAACATCTCTTTAGCCTGAATAACTAATCGATCGCATATTTTTCTTCGTTTTGATCACGTTCAGACTCATTTCTTCGAAGGCTGTAGCAAGCTCCGTAACCGATTTATTTATCTGCATCTATTCTATTATTCTATTGCGGCAAATAATTTTTTGACATTGTAAAAAAATTGAATTTCATGTGAGCTACTTTTTATTATCAGAGAAATAATTATTCAAATAAATATAGGTAATTTACTGCCGACCCTTTGTTCTGTATAAATCGCGATCAATCATGACAGATAATTCTCATAACCTCAAAGGCTCAATCTCGTGAAATAAATGAGAAGCTACATATGATTATTATTAAATAAAATCTCGCGAACCTAATGTGAACGATGAATTTCATATTTTTCAGAGGACATCGAGGCTAATATTAAATGACAATTTTTACTCCGCACTTTCACCATATTTTCCATCAAGCGTAATAAAAAATCATTTGACATTTGACAAAGGTTTCATGTACTCGTAATAGGGATGGGCGATATATATCGTCGGGGATGTCGAGGATGGCGGATATATATTGAGATTATTCAATAAAACGACTCGATCAAGGACGACCTTATATTTCATTTAATAATCTTCACAAATCTTTATCAATCACACTGCTTCTTCATCGAAACGTAAATCAACAACTCTATCTTCTGTTTCAAAACTCTTCTGTTAATCATCTGCCGATCTGATAACCACTCTCCGACTCGGCCATACTGACTTTCACACGCCCTCGTGTGATGTTGGCTTCTTGACCAAAACGTAGGGGGAATGTCTGTATTTCATCGTACTGTCATGGAACCTGTTTCATCTCACTGTTCCGGCATTTGCCTATCGTCTCAAGGGAAACCATGACTCAAAAACCTTGAGCAGAACAGACCAATCATCACTCATGGAAGAATCTCGCGAATCACGTTGCAGCTTCGAACACTTCACGCTCATGTTCTTCAACATTTTCAGTAAGACAACGGTCCAGACTTGTAACACGGCTTCGTATGCACTTTCTATTGATCTGTAACAACGAATCATTTTCCGCAAAATAATCCAACTCATTTCATTTGATCTTCCTGACCAATATGCAGTGTTTCATGCATTTATCTCAGAGGTCTGTTCAGACATGGCTACGACCACACCAGGGTCACTCAGCTCAGAGGTCTCCTCAGGCATGTTCACTATCACACAAGGCCAGTCAGCTCAGAGGTCTCCTCAAACATGTCTACTGCCACACAGGGTCAGTCAGCTCAGAGGTCTGCCCAGACATGTCTACTGCCACACAAGGCTTTGGTTTTAACCTGCGGTCCTTTAACAAGTCCTCGCAGAGGTACCAAGCATAACACAATTCAAAATTCGCACAACATGTCATACATACTGAGTTCATTACTCATCATCAAAATAAGAACAAAATGAAAACTGCTCACCAGATTATAACAACTGTCCTAACGAGTATCTTTACACAGCGTTGCTACCGTAAGGATAGTCTCAATTTGTGATTGTAGGTCTATCCAGCTTGTCATACATTGTGTTTGTAGGCCTATCCCACTTCTGAAGTCGGGGATGTAGAGGATGGCGGATATATATTGAGATTATTCAATAAAACGACTCGATCAAGGACAACCTTATATTTCATTTATTAATCTTCACAAATCTTTATCAATCACACTGCTTCTTCATCGAAACGTAAATCAACAACTCTATCTTCTGTTTCAAAACTCTTCTGTTATTCATCTGCCGATCTGATAACCACTCTCCGACTTATCGATATACCGAAATATCGATATTTCCACGCAAAAATATCGATATTTTCATCGATATTTAGTGGCCCGATATATCGCTGTATTGATACCATAGCAGCCAATATCGAATTTCGATACCGAATAAGTTTTTATTTTGGTGGTCTTTAAAATATAGTGGCAACCGCCGTCTTAAGTATGTAATAATCTATTCAATTATGACTTTTT
Source organism: Macrophya alboannulata (assembly GCA_949628255.1). Classification (NCBI taxonomy): domain Eukaryota; kingdom Metazoa; phylum Arthropoda; class Insecta; order Hymenoptera; family Tenthredinidae; genus Macrophya; species Macrophya alboannulata. Next base: position 24,476,136 of record OX451208.1, read on the forward strand.
ATATTCGTATGATAATTTTTTTCTGCATTTACACATTCCATCTGTGATGTCCGTATGGGGTCACAACGAGAATGTTGTTGCCGTATGGATAGATATTATGGGGTTCGCTCCCGCTTTACGTGCGGGCGCACAACTAAGGGAAGTGGTATGGCAGGTGATTGAATGATTTGTAGTGAGTAAATGATACTTTATGTTTATTGATAACAATTAAACTTGTACTCGTGAATGGTTAGTGAATAGTAATGAATGGGTGATTGGAAAGGAAAGGTTTTGAGTTAGGAAATAGAGTGTCGTTCTTAGAGAAGTTTGGTGATGATGATTAGGAATAAGGAAGATTGATTTAGAGTGAAGTGAATAGGTTGATGGTTGACGTAGAAGGAAGAAGTAGTTAGGTAGATGGTTGCCGAAGAAGGAAGAAGTGATTAGGTAGATGGTAGCCAGAGAAGTGTCGTGGTGAGGAATTAGAGGAACAAGGTAAACTAGGGATTTAGGTAAGGTGGGAGGCCACGTGTAGCTGAGGATGCATCAGGCCACCGGATGCATACTCAGCGGATTATCTAGTTGCTTGGAGGCTAGAGGAAATTATAGATAGGGTGACCGGATGTAGGTGAAAGATGAGGAAGGTGAAGTCTGGGACGTAACACCCCCCCCGTTAAAGGGAACATAGGGGTGCAACACCTATGTGACCAAGGAAGTATGTGTGGGACGTGGATGCAAATTAGTATGAATTAAATGATACAAATATCCTTATTTACTAACATTACAAGAGTTATAGTTCTAGATTATGTACTAGATGAATGTAACACTTGTGTAGTGTGAATTGTGTAGTGAATGGACCGAGTAGTGTGGCATAAGCCTTTATTAGGTCCGATAGTACATATGGTAAAGTGTATGATATAGCGTGATTGTGAATTATTCCTAGATCTAGAGAAGAAAAGATAGCAAGGGTAATTGAAAGGTTTTCCGGTACACTCGCTCAACCAGGGTATTCCCGAAATGTACAAGACATTATTGAGCGGATGCATCGCTACATTTACGATCTTCTATGTTCTACAGGTTACTTAATTAATAGAAATTCCCTGATATACTTGACCTAACCAGGTCATAAAATTTCGAACTTTTAGAGGTAGACTTAAATAGTATTGAAGTTAAGGTATGCTTTAATTCTAATGATTCTACCCCTACATTAGCCTACCCTGTTTGGATCTTATATATGCTTATATTCTCATTTATTTCTGCTAGAATTATTTACTTGACTATCGTACTGCCTTCAAACATTACTTCATTCGAATTATATAAGCGAGTATAATTGAAAAAGTATTATGTTATGTCAGGTTATTGTCAGTTCACAGCTGAGAGGTGTCAAGTTCAAAACATGAGTTCGCTGACTCGCTGGCGAGAGCCTGTGTTGCTGCTGTGTGCATACAATTATTATACTAGTGTTCTGATGTTTGGCTTCTATAGATATATGTTTGTAAAGAGATGGTACAAAATTTTTTTTTTTTTTTTTTTTTTGGTACACTAGATTAGGATTACTCTCGAAGTGTTTGGCACTGTCTAGTGTCCATTAACCTAGGCGATACCATTGATTGATTCCAAGAGGCGTTTTCCGCACCTTATTTAAAAGAAGTTTGTAATTTCTCTCGGCTCCAGCGGGTGTGTTTAGGTTAATGTCATGTCGTGTTTAAGATAGTTGTATTTTGTAGCGGTAATATTATAGATTCGCTTTCCGAGAGAGTAAAATATCTGAGGTTGTATTAAAATCGGCGGTGTTATCAGAGCTTGTTTCCGTGTCAAGTTCCGGTGTGAGATCTCGTCTGCGCTGTCGCGTCAGTGTGTCAGGGTCTGGTGGTATGAAAATAGCTGGGGGTGGTAACTCATATTGAGGGGGCAGGGGATATCGTAGGTGAGCGGGTATAGTCGTCCGTAGTAGGTTTGCATGGTTGTTTGTTTCTAATGGTTTTTTTCTTGGCGCGCGGTTACTTGAGGGTTCTGTGATTCTTTTTCGTCCAGGGGGCGCAGCTCTAGATAGAATGGATTTTATATCCGAATCGACTGTCGAATTAGAGAAGTCTAGGAGCTTCGTAAATTTCTTTCGCGGTGCTGGGTTGCCCGAGGATTCTGTCGTTTGGAACGGTTTGGACGGTTCTAACGTCCCGCGGTGTTTGTCGCGCGTCATTTCGATATTCGAGCTGTCTAATCTTATGATTTCCTGCGGAGGGAATTCTGTTAATGTTTTTCCTGTTTTTCGTAGCTTGGTAGGTATAAGATTTGTAGAATTGTGAGTATCTTGTCTCGGACGGCTTGGGAGTTGGTGTGACAGTTTTTTGCGTTTGTTTATTTCGGTTTCTGCAGTACCCGATTCCGATCGTAGGCGTTTACTGTCTATAAGTAAAGCTTGCGTAGTCCCAGCAGGAGGGCTCCTCGATAGCGCGTCCGCGTTTACGTTTGCTTGTCCTTTCTTGTCGCCCGATAAGAAAAATTGATGATTATAGTCGATAGAGGGATCAGTTATTGATAGGTTTTCTTCTTCTTTTAGGTGATCTAGTCTAAAGTTTTCTCTACGGATATCAAGGCATTTCGCTTCGCGGTTAGGTAAAATTCGAAGTGCTTGTAGGTTTCTGTCAGTCTTAGTGCCGCGATGGTTGTGTGTTGATGAGTTTGTCTCGTTACTAGCTACGTACGTGTCTATGCTTACTACGGGTTCGTCTACCTCTTCTAGATAAACCGCGGGTCGGGTTATCTCTACTGCTGCTTCGTTGAGGTTCATAACATTTGTGTACGCTAAACCTTGTCTGTTTGTCACGGGCGCTTTGCCTGATAGGATATTTGGTCCTAATTTTTGTGTATTTATTATCCTCGTTTTTGGTGATGAGTTCGTCGATTTGAAAGCTGTCACTGTCGCGGTTCGGGGAGGGATTGATATTGCGTTCTCGTTTGAAATCTTCAGTGATTCGTTATTGTGCGAGGTTACCGTGTTCGCAGGAAAGGAAATCGTAGCGCTCCCGTGATGTAAGAATGTCATGCTCAATATTCCTGCTTCCGTAATGGGAAATGAGTCGTCTACTATGTGGAATTCTTGTGTTTTACTGCCGACTTGTATATCTAGGCTTCCCAGTGTTTCTATAGATTCGGGTGTTATCCCGGTTATACTTATCCTGTTTGGTTGGTTAGGTACATTCTGTTTTACCGCGCTGAGTTTGATTACGTTTATATCAGCTCCGGTGTCGAGAAGAAAAGTGTCGGTTGCGTTTGTGAGTTGTGGTGCAGATATCTGGACTTTAGGAGTCAGTGTGCAGGATGTGGTTAGTATGCGGTAGGTGTTAATGTTAGTATTTTCACTTCGGTAGGATAATGGGATCGTGCCCGTATTTCGCGAAAAGATCTGGTGATTTTTAAAGCAGATAGTTGTATTTTCCGATCGTAAGAAATCCGCGCCTAGGATACCGTCTTCCTTAATGGGGAATAAATTATCTACTAAGTGGAATTCGTGGCAGATGCCAGCGAATTCCAAGTCGATGCTGCCTAACGTTTCTATGAATCCCGTACTTATTCCTTTAATTAACCGCGTGTCTGTTGGTGTTAAACGCGTGTCTGGTGTGATCACTCCGACCTTAATCACATTTACATTTGCGCCTGTGTCTACCAGTAGTGACGCGGTCCTTCCGCGTACTTGTTTTGAAGCTATTTTAATTATGGGTGATCCGAGAAGTATTTTCCTGTTGAGATTGGGCGCTCTTCTTCGATTCGGGACGTCGCGGCGTCCATGCGACGTTCCCGAAGCCCGTTTAAATCGTCGATTGATTCCGTATTTTCGTCTACCGCGAGATTTATTTGTGCGTTATTTCTACGTTGTATGCCTGGTCTATCGTAATTCGGCTGGTTTTGCACGTTATCATTGTTCCGACGAGGGTTAGACGCGTGCTGTCCATAGTTTATGTCTGTGTTATAAGAGGAACTAGTGTTAGGAGATAGGCGTTGAGGGTCGCGCTGGCCCCGAGAGTTTCGTACGCGACATTCGTCGAGCGTATGACCTATCATTTGGCAGAACGTGCAGTATTTATTATTATTACGCTCTCTCGTTCGGCAGTTATCAATGGTATGACCCAAGTTTTTACAGTAATTACAACTCAGATTTCTTTGATTATTCGACCTAGAGGTGTGGTTTGGACCCCACCTGTTCTTATCATCTACTGTATTACGTCTAGTGTAGTTGGATATCGCTTGACTCGTCGAGGTGGCATTGTCAGGTGGCCTCAAGGCCTTTCTATCGTCTAGAAGTTTTTCAAATCGAACTGCTAGATCTATTGCTTCACGTAACGTTCCCGGGCTTTGATTTGTTACTCTCGGTTCAAGTTCGTCTTTCAATCCGCGTATAAATGCTCGTCCGGCTATATCTTTTATGAATCTGGTAGACATAACGACATATTCTGGGTTCGCGGAGTTCCCGAGAAGTTCCAAAGCTGTCTCGACGAGTCCTTCGATTCGCATGCCGAACTCTAGCGCACTCTCATTTCGGTTCTGCACCGCTCGCGTAATTTGCGCCTGAATATCCGGCAGACCGTCTCTAGGTTTATATGCGCGTCTCAAGTCTGTTAATATGTTGTCTAGAGTATTAAGGCCGTTCTTATTTATGCACCGTTCCGCGGGGCCGGCAATTTTTACGGCTACAAGGCTAGTGAATAAAGGTAAATCTCTCGTGCTGACTACATTCTTAACGTTCTCTACTTTGCGGATAAATGACTCTACCGGCATGTTAGTACCGTTGAAGTTCGGCAATAATGATATCGCAGCTTGCAGTGGCAGAAACGGACTGGGAGTGGCTTCGTCAGTCATTATATTAAAGTAATTCTATGCTTATACAGAACAATGAGTGTATTAATCTCCTAACTCTAGTTAGGTTGAAATATTATATAGATCTTGACGAGACTTACAATGCACCGATGATTACGAATGCTGTCAAGGTAGCTTGAATTTCTTTGTGGCGTACGGTTAGGTGTAGATTGACTTCCTGGCTAATCGGTGTTATGTCGGTTTTACTGTCGACTTCTTTTCGGTGCTTAGAGATGAGCGGCTGGAGTGTGGCTGAAGGAATTCCGTTGGTTTGTAGATGGGTTCTCGTGGCTTCGTAGATTATGAATTCGGCTCGTCGGCTTATTGAAAATGCGAGAGCGATTATTTGTTTGTAGATTCGTAGATTTTTGCTTCGTAGATTTGTGAACTTGGCTCGTCGGCTTATTGATGATGCGAGAGCAATGATTTGTAGAATTGGCTCGTCGGCTTATTGATGATGCGAGAGCAATGATTTGTAGAATTGGCTCGTCGGCTTATTGATGATGCGAGAGCAATGATTTGTAGAATTGGCTCGTCGGCTTATTGATGATGCGAGAGCAATGATTTGTAGAATTGGCTCGTCGGCTTATTGATGATGCGAGAGCAATTATTTGTCGAATTGGCTCGTCGGCTTATTGATGATGCGAGAGCAATAATTTGTAGAATTGTATTTGCCACTGCCACTAATTGTGTTATTGTTCCTATTCACTTCAACTGAACTTTGATTTTTCACTCTCTAACTTCACCCGTTTGGTTATCGTCACTCGCTTTCACTATTTTCACTTTACAGTCACTTTACATAGTCATTTCACCAGCTGTGATGATTCTTGACTTGTAAGTTCCGTGTATATATCACGATTTGTCACCTTTAACTTTGTATTTCGCGTACTATCCTCAGAAGCAAAAGGAGGTACTGCTGCTACTAGTTGTGACTGGTGTTATTCGCTTTAATAGATACTTCTGAATAACTTTTTACTTTTCACAATCACGCACTACCCGTAGAAGCGAGAGGTGTTTCTGCTGCCACCAGTTGTGACTGGTGTTATCTACTTTAGTAGATACTTCTGAAGAACTTTTTACGTTTCACAATCACGCACTACCCTTAGAAGCGGGAGGAGGTACCGCTGCCACCAGTTGTGATGTCCGTATGGGGTCACAACGAGAATGTTGTTGCCGTATGGATAGATATTATGGGGTTCGCTCCCGCTTTACGTGCGGGCGCACAACTAAGGGAAGTGGTATGGCAGGTGATTGAATGATTTGTAGTGAGTAAATGATACTTTATGTTTATTGATAACAATTAAACTTGTACTCGAGAATGGTTAGTGAATAGTAATGAATGGGTGATTGGAAAGGAAAGGTTTTGAGTTAGAAAATAGAGTGTCGTTCTTAGAGAAGTTTGGTGATGATGATTAGGAATAAGGAAGATTGATTTAGAGTGAAGTGAATAGGTTGATGGTTGACGTAGAAGGAAGAAGTAGTTAGGTAGATGGTTGCCGAAGAAGGAAGAAGTGATTAGGTAGATGGTAGCCAGAGAAGTGTCGTGGTGAGGAATTAGAGGAACAAGGTAAACTAGGGATTTAGGTAAGGTGGGAGGCCACGTGTAGCTGAGGATGCATCAGGCCACCGGATGCATACTCAGCGGATTATTTAGTTGCTTGGAGGCTAGAGGAAATTATAGATAGGGTGACCGGATGTAGGTGAAAGATGAGGAAGGTGAAGTCTGGGACGTAACACATCCAATAAATGAAAAAAAAACGATAATATTTTCTGTCTTTCATTTTATTTTTATACAAAGATATAAATGTAGAAATTCCAAAGAGAAATTCGTATCGATATATCGGAATATCGATACTCAACGTCCGATATTTAGGCGTATCGATATTTTGTACATCGATACGTATCGATATGCAATATCGATATTTTTTGTGGATATCGCCCATCCCTAACTCGTAATATTCTTCGCCTTACCCCAGCTGTCATTCAACAGTGCGTTCAACCATTTTGGTTATGTATACGCGCATGCGCAGTAGGACTATTTTCCCCTTACACCATGAAATACACGTAACACATAATTATAGTCGAGACCGACAACTCCCACTATATTTTTATCCATGTAATTTTCATCTCTGCGATCATTGATCTCTATGTCTGCGATAGACTCTCTATGTTCGTTGCGTTTGGGTTCTGCTAACTGGTCGACGACGAATAATTCAGTGGTCGATGACGGAGACGACAAAAATTTATCGTGAAACTGACCCGGCCGATTTTAGAAATTATTATTTCTCAGCTGTCGGTGCACCGATCGCCTAGATTGTGGTCTCAAATGGAAGTTTTTTAGACCCTTATTACAAAAATAACACGTCAATCCCTGGTATATTACCAATTCGGTGTGATATATAAAAACATTGTTCCCCTACTCCGCTAATTAGAGCTGCCTCTACGGTAAAGAGATTCGGGCAGAGTCGCGCTTGTAAAAAAACTTTTTCTTTTATGTACTTGGCGCGAGACTCTACCGAGTCTCTTGATCCAACACGAGCGTTGTGTCGTCTCATTACAGTATCATGTCATCGCATTGTGATGTCTCATGATGGGTGCGCTTGGAGCGCAATTTTGCCTAAAACGGTTTCTTAATTTGTCGACAAGGCTTGTAAGGGCATGAACCCATTTGATTATCCCATGTATAGCGAGTGGGGTTATTTTTATTACAAAAGAATCATTGAGAGTAAATTGCAGCATCATTTGAGTCGGCTCAATGTAATTGCAAGCTCATAAAGAAAAATCACGGTCGCAATATAAGCCTATATTCATTAGGGCGGTCTTTTTTCAGGGTGTGGGTGAATTTTTTTCTAGCCATTCCCCAAATCTTTTCTGGATAATTCGAAAAAAATCCCCTTAAAAGGATTTTGTTCGAATTGTTTGAAGATGTTTTGGAGAGCAGCTGCAAAAATATTTATCCACATCCTAAATGAAGACCACCCTAATATTCATATAGGATTTACAAACGAATTATTGATGCTATCTATAGAGCGAGTGTCTCATATGAACGGACAAACCCAAACTCATAGGGTGGTTCTGTAATAATTTCGAAATTCATGAAAAACAATGCCCTCTTTTGAATAGTGGATCCTCCAAGTTGATTTATCCCTGAACGTCGGAAAATTATGGATGAACTTTTTCAAATTTTAGCGCGGCTCTGCCAGCTCCAAGAGTCCAGAGCCAAGACCTGTTAGAAAACCATTCAAGAGTGCATCGAAACATCACGAAGCTGCCGACACTATCAATACAAATTCGGGGTTGGAAGAAACGCATTGTACGAATACCGTCGGCACTTCAGATTTGGAAAATTTGCCAGAGTCATCAACACTGACAGACGATAGAAAATCTTCAACACACTCACCTACGGGTCTGAAAATCAGCGTAAAAGCTTTTGTGGCCGACATTGATGGACATCTTAGGCAAAAAGAACCCGCAGCAATTACGAAACAACCACCCAGAAGACTCTCCACCGAGGTGGGTTTCAATTTGACTATACCTTACCATCGGATTTGCCATTCACAGTGGAATAACAGACGCTTTACTTGCAGCCGCAGCCTTTTCGTAAAATTAGGCTTTTTGTAAAAAGCCTAGCCTTTTCACGAAACGCCGCCTTTTCGTAGAATGAACGTTGATTCTACAATTAGACTGACGAAAATCCGGCTCTTCACGAAGAGCCTGACCACTATCAGCCTTTTCGTAAAATCAATGTTCATTCTACGATTAGCCTACCTGGATTTAACCTTTTCATAAAGAGGCCGAATCATTTCGGCCTTTTCGTCAAACGGTCAGTCAGTAATATTGATATAAAGTTTGAATTAGAAAGTCAAGACATTAATAGTTGGAGCATTTATAGTATGAAGTCCGTGGTAATTTCAATAGAAACCTCGAATCAAAAAATTGAAATATGAATTATTAGAGCATTTATAGTATGAAGTTTATTGGAATTTTCAAACATATATGAAAATTACATATTGTAGTATATGAAAATTACAATAAACTTCATACTATAAATGCTTTAATAATTGATATTCCAATTTTTTGATTCGAGGTTTCTATTAAAATTACCATGGACTTCATACTATAAATGCTCTATCGAATAATGTTTTGAAGTTCTAATTCAAACTCGATATCAATATTACTGACTGACCGTTTGACGAAAAGGCCGAAATGATTCAGCCTCTTTACGAAAAGGCTAAATCCAGGTGGGCTAATCGTAGAATGAACGTTGATTTTACGAAAAGGCTGATAGTGGTCAGGCTCTTCGTGAAGAGCCGGATTTTCGTCAGTCTAATTGTAGAATCAACGTTCATTCTACGAAAAGGCGGCGTTTCGTGAAAAGGCTAGGCTTTTTACAAAAAGCCTAATTTTACGAAAAGGCTGCGACATATATACATATGGGGCATCACACGTCAACTCGACCAGGGTTTGACCCTTGACCTCTCGGATTGGGCCCGCGATTTTTCGTATGATTGTTCTCACTTTGAAAGGCAGTCAGTTTTTTTTTTTTAGATTCTTTCAAATCGATTTGAATTTTTTACAATTTTTGAAAACGACCATATTGATCGACACAATTTAAAAATCTGAAGAAATTCTGGGAAATCGTGTGTCAGATATCGAAATTCTCAAGCCTAGAGCGGGAGTGGGGAGATTTTTCCTACATACTGTTTTCAAGCTTTTTTCGAAAAAAAAAACGTAAAAAAATCTAGAAGTGGGAGTTATTTTACTATGGATGGTTGCTGAAACATTTTCACATGTCACACCGGATTTTTGTAAAATATTTCAGATCGTTTGCAAGATTTTTTTTTCTTCTTCATTTCGAAACATCTCTTGCCAAGAATCTAAAAAAATTTTCAAAAATCCGGTGTAACATATGAAAATGTTTCAGCAACCGTCCATACTATGTAAAATAACTCCGGCTTCTAATTTTTGTATCGTTTTTTTTTCGGAAAAAGCTTGAAAACATTAAGAACGAAAAATTTCCCCGCTCCGGCTCTATGCTTAAAAATTCTGATATCTGACAAACGATTTTTCAGAATTTTTTCAGCTTTTCAAATTGTGTCGATCAATATGGTCGTTTTCAAAAATTATAGAAAATTCAAATCGATTTGAAAAAATCTGAAAAAAAAAAACTGAGTCCCTTTCCAAGTGAGAACAATCATATAAAAAATCGCTCTTATATAAAAGCAGTTAAAGCAAAAGATTGTAATCGTCTTGAATTCTGAAAAAATACAGAATAAGGAAAAGAAACCTGAAAACAGAAGGTCGTATCCACCTGGAACCTAAAAAAAGGAAAAACTTAGAAGGGAAAGGTCGTATATTAGTCGAATACATAGGTTTATTGAGCGTCATTTTTCTCATTATAAAAATCTAAAAGCAGAAGGTCGTATCCGCTAACATTCGAGCTTTCGCTCTTAGGTTTCCAAAATCTTAACCTTGAATTACACAGGTCTGAAAATTCATATTTTTCTTAAGGTTTTTTTATTAACCTGTTAATATTCGTGATAATAGTCCCGAATGTAATATGAAACGACATTGATATGATATACACCACGTCATATTCAACAGATCCAGATGACACAGTGTTTGAATGGAGAATAGGTGCTTTTTGACTTGTCTCAAAAAAAAGGCTCTACTATACGTATGTGTAGTGGGGATAGTGCGGGATATCATAGAATAAACTATACTAAGAATGTAAATATGAATGTACTAGATTACTCCTCTAGAACTGATGGAAATTTTCAATTATTTTAGTAAATGAATCAGCAGACCAAAATCCATATGGGGTATTCCATGCCAAATCGACCACATTTGAACCCGACCCCTTTAGATTTAGCTGAAACTTTTCTACCCTTTGAAAGACATTTTTGAGAATTTTTGAGAATTTTTTTATCCAACCCAAAAAAAGTTATGAATTTTTCAAAAAAATGGCTTTTTTATTTTCAAATAGCCATAACTTTTTCAGACATTGACCTTTGGGGACTTTTTTTTTTTTGAAAATTTTTGTTTTTGGATGACCTTTTCGAAAAAATACACAAAAAAAATTGAATATGATTAATTCTATAAAATAATCGGTTTTTTTGAGCAAAATCGTAATTTTTTCAACGTTCGCCACTTTTTATTTTTTATTTTTTTGTCTCTAAAAAAACTTCAATCAATTTGACAACTATTCCCGCTCATCCCGAAGTGGGCCGATTTTTTTTTATATTTTTTTTATTTAATTCAAAAAAAAAAATTGTCAAATTTTCTAAAATAAATTTTTTTTTTTTTTTCGCAAACTTTATTTCTATCATAAAATAAATGTAATTAATCTATTTTATGGGATGATATTCTCAATTTATAGACTTAATTCACGAATGTAATGGCCAAGATTCGAATTTTAACATGTCAGTAAGATCGATAAGCAAGGGCATGACAATTATAGACTTATCCCACCCAGCGTTTTCGGTGAATCCGTCCACCCCCTTCCTACGGCAAAACCAACACAGGCCTACGCCGTGTGCATGAGGCCCGTTCGGGAGGGGATGGGCAATACCACGGGTAGTCTATCCCCTCTCGAATGGACCTCACGCACGTGGTGCATGCTTGCGCTGGTTTGACCGTAGGAAGGGGGTGGACGGATTCACCGAAAACGCTGGGTGGGATAAGTCTATAATTGTCATGCCTTGCTTATCGATCTTACTGACATGTTAAAATTTGAATCTTGGCCATTACATTCGTAAATTAAGTCTATAAATTGAGAATATCATGCCATAAAATAGATGGATTACATTTATTTTATGATAGAAATAAAGTTTGCGAAAAAAAAAATAAAAATTTTATTTTAGAAAATTTGACAATTTTTTTTTTGAATTAAATAAAAAAAATATAAAAAAAATCGGCCCACTTCGGGATGAGCGGGAATAGTTGTTAAATTGATTGAAGTTTTTTTAGAGACAAAAAAATAAAAAATCAAAAGTGGCGAACTTTGAAAAAATAACAATTTTGCTAAAAAAAAACCGATTATTTTATAGAATTGATCATATTCAATTTTTGTTGTGTATTTTTTCGAAAAGTTCATCCAAAAACAAAAATTTAAAAAAAAAAAAAGTTCCCAAAGGTCAACGTCTAAAAAAGTTATGGCTATTTGAAAATAAAAAAGCCATTTTTTTGAAAAATTCATAACTTTTTTTGGGTTGGATAAAAAAATTCTCAAAAATTCTCAAAAATGTCTTTCAAAGGGTAGAAAAGAATAGAAAAGTTTCAGCTAAATCTAAAGGGGTCGGGTTCCAAAGTGGTCGATTTGGCATGGAATACCCCATATGTATCATGTAAAAGTATTCAGAAAACTTTTTCATTACAGACCTGTGTTATTCATACGTTTTCGTCGTTTTTATAGCAAATGGTGAAATAAAAAAAAATTATACATTATGTCAATGAAATCGCCTTTTTGAGGCTTACGACCTTATTCCATTACTCACGCTGTATAATAATTTCAATAGTCATTGATAATATAGAATAAGAATTAGGCACGCAGTAATATATCGCTGGAAGGCTGGTTTATAGTTTTATCTAATTGTGTTGCTCCAGAATTAGTCTAGTCAAGGAGTTGGTTTCCTGCGAAAAATCGTTACAGGTCTCGTAAAAATATGAGCGATAGCTCATTCGATCCGGAATCGCACCTCGAAAAAGGAGTTTTTTGGATTTTTTCTGCCAAACAAAATTACGATTGTTATTAACAAAAAACTAAAAAAAAAAAAAGCCCTTTCGTTCTTTGGCTATAACTCAAAAACTATAAGTGATAGCGAAATTTGGAAAAAAGATCCTGAAAGGGGAGGAAATTTCCGATGAAAAAGTCCCGACTCCCGGAATTCTAGTTCCATTATTTATAATTTTAATTTAACGCTGAAAGTAGGCTTCCGCGCGGCAGTTTCGGCGTGCGCGCGCCGCCCCTATAGAGAGTACTGCACATATAATAATTTTTTTATGTCATTTAATGTTTTTTTTTAAATTTGAAAAAATTCAGGTGTCATCTAGAGACTTCAAAGAATACGGTGCCGTTGGAATTTTATGTCTATCTCAATTTTTCAAAAAGTTATGCAATTGTCAACTAACTAATTTTTTCCGGGTTTCCGTTATTAAAGAACCCGGTATCAAAGTTTAAATAATAGAGCTATACATTTTTTGCTTCTTGGAGCCTTTTTTATAAGCATACTGAACAAGATGACGTCATAAAAATTTGTTACAATTTTTTATTTTGTTAATTATGAATTTGTAAAGTAAAGAAAAAAATTGAAAATTCGAAATATTGTTGTTAAAAATTTTTTTTTTTAAATATGCACGCTGAAACTACCGCGCGGAAGCCTACTTTCAGCGTTAAATTAAAATTATAAATAATGGAGCTAGAATTCCGGGAGTCAGGACTTTTTTATCAGAAATTTCCTCCTCTTTCAGGATCTTTTTTCCAAATTTCGCTATCACTTATAGTTTTTGAGTTATAGCCAAAGAACGAAGGGGCTTTTTTTTTTTTTAGTTTTTTGTTAATAACAATCGTAATTTTGTTTGGCAGAAAAAATCCAAAAAACTCCTTTTTCGAGGTGCGATTCCGGATCGAATGAGCTGTCGCTCATATTTTTACGAGACCTGTAACGATTTTTCGCAGGAAACCAACTCCTTGACTAGACTAAATGTAGTAATCTGAATTGCATTTTATAAGCAATTACTTTGCAAATGATCATCATTAATTATGTTTCTTATGGTTGGTCGCACGACTATTCCACCGTATAAAAAAATCGTTCGACTAGAGCAGAATATGGCAATGGGATATTATATTTTACAAATATCGGAGATATATTGCTAACACTAAAGGTGAATTGTAATTTTCAAAGATGATTATTTAGAGAAGTGCATAGAAAAGCGTTCAACTATTCAAAACGATTAGTAAGCGGTTAAATAGATAGCGATTCCCATTCGAAATTTGAAATAGACGTTTTTGAATAGACGTATTTCTATTTGAAATATAAAATGCAAAATGTTGTTTTTAATTCAAACATGTCCTTGAAATAGAACTACATATCATGAATGTTACCCAGCCCTGGGTTGTACCCAAGATACGAGAGGTTGAAATTCGGAGAAAAAATTTTTTTCAGTATTTTGTAATCGCGATACTTCTTGTACTAATTATTATTCCGACCTTCGGCCTAAAACATGCCCCGCTTCACGCTAAATAACCCATATCTTTATGATATAAAAAAAATCGAGTGAGATATTCTTCTACGTAATTAAATTCATGGAAAAAGCGTTTGTCAAATGTCAAAGTTCTGAATGAAAGTCCTGTCTTTCGTTTGACTTCATAAAATTTGTCAACATCAGACGTTTTTATCAAATCCATGTCTCATGATTTGTCCTATCGTATCAGCACGAAGGATGCTGATATTTCGATTCCCAAAGTGATTCACTAAACGTAAGATAGGCTAAATCAACGAAATTTTCAAATTCAGTGTTCTAGTTTCTAATAACCGTACATCATGGCAATGATTTTTAGCGGAAATCAACAACTCAAAATCAAAGGCACCTATCACCGACTGCGAGTCTTTCGCCACGGCCACCATCCGCTCTGTCAACAGCATCGAGTACAACTAGCTCTGCACGGGGTGGATCCTCCTCAGACCGTCAACTGCGACATATGGCTACTAAGGCAAAGAATCCAACTCGGTCTCCCGGAGCGACGTCAACAACCAGCACGAGAGGACCACCCCCGCTCAGGAATGATTCTACGGCGCCGAGCAGGTACTTCATTAGCCCTTTTCTTATAACTGTATTGTATACTGTAACAATTTTTTCTTCTGACTCAAGAGAATCTTAGCTCAAAAACGGCTCTCTAAAAATAGTACTTTAATTTCGGTTCTGTCAACCTAACAGTTTATTTATTGTATAGTCGGTCCTGAATTCAATGACGATAGTGAGACTCGTCTCTGGGCAATTTCAGCAAGTCGATTTGAAACCAGCTGACCTTGGAACAAAATTTTATATTTATCAATCGAGCTGTACTGGTGAGACTTTTGATCCATAGGCTCATAGAACATTGATGTAATCGGATAGGTTTTGATCGGAGTTGTGTTGCATCAAGTCCTGAATGCATGTACACCTTGGAATCGCATATTGGCGACGTCGCAATAGTGTGCAAGAAATAGATAGTTACAGAGTTATATGATCATATGAAAAAGAGAGAGATGGCGAAGCTCGAGTTGTATGAAATCTGCATTTAGAAAAAAAAAAAGTTGATTAAAATAGTTTGGGGGTCCCAGGCCAAGTAACCGGGCTGTTATCGTGACTCTCTTTATAGCTGACGATCTGTTATATGGCATCATATATTACATACATGCCTAATATCTAACGGGTAAGCGGAATATTAAGATTTGACAAATTTTCCGTTAATTTTATTCGAAACTATGATCACAATCGTTTTCAAATATGAACAGTAATTCTCTTAACCTTTCATCAAATAATCTCCTTCACATTTTTCAATCCACGCTCGTAAAGTATTATTCTTCTACTACTACTACTTGCTGCGCGAGTTTTCAGAGTCACGTGCTTAGCGAGTAGGTAAGCTGTTTAAGCGCGTCAATTTTCGAACTTGTAATTGACTTAGTGAAGCTAATGCTCGAATATATATTATACTTATAATTGGAATTCTGGAAGCTTGTGATCACTTTTAAAATCATGTCCATTTCTAATGTTGCGTAAACCACGATATGCCAGTCATAGTTTTCGGTCATGTAGTTTGAGTGTAGATATACTGTATAGGTCTTTATAGGTACTTTCTAGGTCAATCCTCCCCTGCCCTACTATTGATCGTGACATGATTGAAAATGTGTTTATTTCGTATGCAATACGACGTCGCGTCGCGACCTGTCTCTAGAAACGGATCTGCTATAGGTATACTATAATGAGTAAGAGTGACGCAGCCAGCGGTGTCAACTTTCTTTTCCGGTAGGCTCCTCGTCAGATTACCAAACCGAAGTGACCTACATAGTTGAGAGATCTTGAACTCTCAACATAAAGAGCTATCAGAAGAATGTGGATAAAACACAGGCTAGGTGGTCCACCAAGAAGTTTCGTATTTTGCATGACGTATGACCCCGTGATTATAAACCAATAGTTCATACAAGCGAATTTATCGGACGAGATAAGTTCAAATTTTTAATGCAATAGTCAATTTTAATACTAAAGTCATTTTAACTGTGAGATTCCCACTCAATTAGAGCAGCGTAATCTACAGAAGACAGAAAAAAACTGAAAAGAACATTCTAAATTTTTATCAAGTAAAAATTCCTTCGGCCCGGGCTCGAACCGGGACCATCGCATCTGTACTGCGACGCCTCATCCAATTCGACCACCGAAGGACCGATGACTTTAGTATTAAAATTGATTATTGCATTAAAAATTTGAGCTCGTCTCGTCCGATAAATTCGCTTGTATGAATGTTAAGCACACGAACGATAGAGTCACTACAAACAAACATAAACTAATAGTGTTCGAAGTTTCAAGAGAAAAAATATTTCATCGAAAAAAGCAAAGGAATCTTAGGTTTTGAAATTCTTAAAAACATCTGCAAATCGTGTTTTGTTAGTCGCGAGTTATATTCCAAAATCATTGAGTTGTCGTCAGAAGTACAAAAGTTACAAAGCTCTACAAGTATACATGTCCACTGTTCTGAAACCGAAAGTGGTGTAGGTCTGAAAAGCTTATAAACGCATTAGCAACGAGTAGATATGATATTCTGTCAAAAATTTTGTCAAATTACCGGCGTGGTTTGTCTGGAATTGTGAATACAAAAATTCCGTGCGTAGTAAATTCGAAAGATCTGATAAAATTCCGGAAAATAAATTTCAGTAGCAGACAGTTCCATCCACAGTTCATTTAATTCAGTTATCTTGAGATATAAGGGATTCGTCAATCTTCTTAAAGTTTAGACGTCAGCCATTTTGAAACCAAAAGCAGTTT
Source organism: Macrophya alboannulata (assembly GCA_949628255.1). Taxonomy (NCBI): domain Eukaryota; kingdom Metazoa; phylum Arthropoda; class Insecta; order Hymenoptera; family Tenthredinidae; genus Macrophya; species Macrophya alboannulata. The sequence goes on from OX451208.1 coordinate 24,492,990, forward strand.
TCATTTCCCCGGTAATTCATGTAACCTCCGACTTTTTATGGCCTCTGGCGATTGGACTATTACCGATAGGGAAAACAAAGCTCAGATTCTTAGGATTGGCCTTAATGGTTTGAAAGGTTGAAACGATGAATGATTTTAGTTTGAAATATTTCAGTGTTGCTCTAGTAGCATGCAAATCCTGCGGACGTCGTTTTGCTCAGGACAGGGTATCGCTACATGAAAAAATCTGTTCTTCGACTGGGCAGAAGAAACGAAAGCAGTTTAATACAGCGTTGCATCGGGTCCAAGGTACCGAACTAGAAGCGTTCGCTAAGAAGAGCGCACCTGTCGGGAGGCAAGCGGAGGTAAGTTTCTCGCCGATCAGTTGACCACCTTGTGTTCTTTTCTACTTCTCTCACTCTTCCCAATCTAAAATTTGCAGAAGATTTTAAGCCAGTATCGTGTAGGATCTTACAGCCTTCATGCATGAGTACCTGAGAATCACGTAAAAAACATGTATGATTATAAAATCGAACGTAAAGTAACAGTGTTGAATAAGATTCCTGGTTAATTGACGCAGGAAGACAGAGATGCACGATGCCCTACTGTGAATACATATTTGAATTTTCCACACAAGATGACACAAGTCATGATCATATGAGAAAATGGGACAAGACCATATATCGATGGCTGCGTGGAATAACCGGCTCTCTCGAAAGTTGGTTGAAAATGTGGTTATACCGAGTTTGCTTAAAAAACCGGTCATTTCAAGTTTTGCGTGAGGAAACAGCTATGGCAAAACTCGAAATGGCCGGTCTGTCAAGCAAACTCAAGATAGCAGCTTCGTCAAGCAAATTTCGAGATAGTCGGTTGTTCCACGCTATTAATAATAGAACCATATCAGTATGGTAGACATTTATGAACGTCATTTTGATCTATTGTGGATGCGATCTTGTAGAGTCTTATAGGATCTTATAAGATCTTACACGCCAAATTGCAATAACTGAATAAATAAGATTTGTGATAATATAAGATCTTACAAGATCATAGACAATATGATCATACAAGAAACATATACAGGGTGTACCGAAAAGTTTGGTCACCGCTTCACTGGGTGGTTCTCCAGCTCGAGATCGGTGAAGATCTATCAAAACTTGTAGCCGCAAAACTGACCTTGATCTTCAAGATCAAGGTCAAAATTGTTACTGTCTTAAAAAATCCTACTAATTCAGATGATAAAAAGTCCCTGAGGAACCATAGGTCTACATCGATTCCTTCCCATCATCAAAGATTCCGGAAGATAAAAGAAATTCGGTTTAATCATAACAACGGAAATTTCAATCGGTTGTCGACCACAAGACTTCAGTCTCGTCTTAAATTTCTTTTTATAGTAGGGGAGAGTTGCCCAGTACGGCTAATTATGTGTTTCCAGCTTCCACCAACAATTGGCGCAACTTTAACTCGGTTATCTGGTGTATATTTGTCATCTAATAAACATACTTCGTGACCGATATTTTAAATTCATCATAGCAAAAGTCGCACGATAAATAAGGAATTTCTTGTTTTTGTGCGTGTTAAAAGTTAATTTACGAGGCTAACCCCTTTCCCCTCAGTTAAGTTTAAGTCTTTCCAACAATTGTTACATACAGTTTAGACCTTTTCGAGTAGAATGAGACTTTATAGAACTTCAAATTATTTTTCTGCGCGGAGTATAACATAATAGTATATTTCGATACAAGAGGCCAAACGGGCGTTTTGCGCACTGCAAGTGTGAAGACGAAACCGAGCCGAAGGCGAGGTTTCTGTCTTCACACGAGCAGTGCGCAGGGAGCCCGTCTGGCCTCGAGTATCGAATACTATTTTTCTTTACGAATGTAATGCAAAATATGAGTTATTTTGATGTTACGTGTATTCAGCCAACGATTAATGGATGACTCGACCTCACTAAACTCGGTGTTGACGTAGTAACCATTTGCGAGGCTAGATGGCACTGGTAGTAAAATCAGTGTGCAAAGTATTTTGCGCACCGGTGAAAGAATTTTGCATACCGTTGAAGGCACTTTGCCCACCGGTGAAAGTATTTTGCGCATCGCCTTTGCACACGGTGCGACAATCAGCCATTTTGCATGTTTGTAAACGGTGGGCAAACGAAGATTTTGCATGCATGAGTAAAGAAAAATACTTTTTTCGCTGTTTTCCCCGTATGGATAATAGAATTATCTCCCAGTATGGATCATTAAAATTGCATCAAAATCATTGGTCAAAAATGTCTGAAAAAAAAGACAAAAAAAAACGACAACTGAGTGCATTATTTGTCATGAATCATTTCAGGAAGATTTGGTGCAATGTTTTGAGTGTCGAGGCTGGGCACATGTTGACTGTACTGATAGCCTAAATATAAATTATTTTGGATGGTAAGCAATGATTGTAGTATTTATAAAGCTATATTTACAATAAATATAACATACTGCTACTTATAAAAATATTTTGAGTCTCATTAAAATACATTTAGACCTCAAAAATAATAGAAACAATAATTATGCCATACTGGGAGCAACTTTTCAAAACCTCGTGAATTGCACGTTTCACATTTACGCAGATAACTTTATTATATGTCGGGTTTGACTCGCGCCAATTTTTTTTACCATAGAAAATGATCCAAGGAACTTGTAAAAATTATAAATTTAAACTTTCACCGCGTCAATGTAAAGTTATGCCCAAAATAGCTATGGGTAGCCATACCGGGCAACTCTCCCCTATTTTTAATTTTTTTGAAAATTTTATGGATTTTTTTTTGTTTGATTTTCTCAATTTCTTTGAGTTTTTTCACATTCTCTTGAATTTTATTGAATTTTATTTGATTTTTTCGAAAGTTTTTTGAAGTTTTCTAAGGATTCGTGGACTAGGCTGGTCATCAAGCGCGACTGCTAAACCCGATTGATCATGATGGTTCGATCTTATGGGTCTCGCGCTATCAACGCCGTAACCTGCAGTAAAGATTAAGCGCAAGACGTAAATGTAAAACATCTAAACAGAATTCAAAAAAATTCAAATTTTGTTTTTCATAATCCTAAGAGTTCAAGAGACTTTGAAAATCTTAAAAAAAATTCGAAAAAAGTCAATGAAAATTCAAGAAAATTCAAGAGAATGTTAGAAAACTCAAAAAAATTGGAAAAATTTGAAAAAAAAATCAAAAAAATTTCAAAAAAATTGAACATATCATAAAAAGAAATTTAAGCCGAGACCAGTCTTGTGATCGACAATCGATTGGAATTTCTGTTGTCATAATTACACCGAATTTCTTTTATCTTCCGAAGTCTTTTCTGATGGGAAGGAATCGATCTAGACCTATGGTTCCTCGGGGACTTTTCATCCTCTGAATTAGTAGAATTTTTTGAGACAATAAAATTTTTGACCTTGATTTTGAAGGCCAAGGTCAGTTTTGCGGCACAAGTTTTGATAGATCTTCACCGATCTCGAGCTGGAGAATCAGCCGGTGAAGCGGTGACCAAACTTTTCGGTACACCCTGTACAAGTGATTTCGCCGATTATTGGTCCGGTTTTGTACTTCCAATTTTTTTATTTTTATTTTTTTATTATATGCAGCGCGAGAGACCAATTTTTGTGATTTTCGAGTTTTTGACTAACTATAGGAGTGTCCCGGGGTTCCGGTGCACGGATTTTGTTCAAATTTGGAGGGGTGTTTCTTTGGCCCAAAATACTAGTCCTCTGATCTTTAGTTCCATCACATAGGCCTTTCTTCTCTTGAAAGATACTATTATCGTGCAATTTATTGGACCTTCGCCTTGGCTTAGATTGATGCAGCGAACTTGAATATATCACTGAAACTTTTTCATTTGAGCATGAAAATGAATATTTAACGCGTTAATTTACCATATCTTTTTTTTCTTTTAATAATTCAAATTTTTTAATAAAAAAAAGGTAAAAAAATTGTATAAAAAAAAGATATGGTAAATTAACGCGTTAAATATTCATTTTCATGCTCGAATGGAAAGGTTTCAGTGATATATTCAAGTTCGCTGCATCAATCTAGAGCCATGGCATATGACCAATGAATTGCACGATAATAATATTTTCTAGGAGAAGAAAGGCTTATGAGATGGAATTGAAGATCAGAGGCCTAGTATTTTGGGCCAAAGAAAAACCTCTCCAAATTTGAACAAAATCCGTGCGCCGGAACCCTGGGACACTCCTAGTAAGTATAACTTGAAAACTATTGATTATAGAAATAAAAGTTGCATATAAAAAAGTTTCAGTTTTGAGTGAACTTCAAAGCCAGAATATGCACAAATTTATCGAGGCCGCTGAAAGTTCGCAAAAACTCAAAAAATATTAGTTTTTGAGATTTTTCAAGAACGGTTCAATATTTTCCGCTAAAAATTTCAGAGGATGTTTCTATCTTACTGTTCGAAGACTTGTGTAAATTTCATCATGGGCCGGAAATTGGTTTCGAAGCTATGCTATTTTTCTGAATTGTTTTTGAAAAAAAAAAAAACTTTTTCAGCACATGAAGTGTAGAATCGACGCAAACATAATACAAATGATGAGATTCCGGTTATTTTTTTTTTTTTTAAGATTGTCGAAGAAAAAAAAAAATTTCTAGATTTTCAAAATCTTTAAAAAACAAAAAAAAAAATAACCGTAATCTCATCATTTGTATTATGTTTTCTTTGATTCCACACTTCATGTGCTGAAATTTTTTTTTTTTTTCCAGAAAAATTCAGAAAAATAGCATAGCTACGAAACCAGATCCCGGCCCATGATGAAATTTACACAAGTTTTCGAAGAGTAAGAGAAAAATATCCTCTAAAATTTTCAGCGAAAAAAATTGAACCGTTTTGGAAAAATCTCAAAAACTAATATTTTTTGAGTTTTCAAGAACTTTCAGCGGCCTCGATAAAATTTTGCATATATTGGCGTCAAGTTCACTCACAACTGAAACTTTTTAATAGGCAACTTTCCTTTATATAATCAATAGTTTTCGAGTTATACTCAATTGAACTTCGGACATTCTCGTTTTCTGCATATATTATGTCGGATGCTGACGTCTAAACGTCGTCGAATAAAAAAATCACAAATATTCTCGACAAGTAACAGAAAGTTTTCACAAAGTTTAAACTAATTCTGAGAGAGTTAGGCTTTTGGTCAGGTCGAGTTGACGTGGAATGCCCCATATATATATATGGGGTAGTCCATGCCGTTTCGACCAACCCATGACCCCGACCCCCTCCGATTTTGGAATAAATTTTTTATACGATTTGCCGGTCTTCAAAATGCAACGTCAATTTTTCTCAGATTTTTATTATTCTTGGTTATTTGTTTAAAAATTTCCAAAGTCAAAAAAAAAATGCCATGTTTTAAAAATCTGAAAAAATTCAATAAAATTCTACGAAATAAGATAATTTTTTCCATATTAATTTTCTAGTGGTGTTCTCGAGGGGACACCCGGGACGGGACTAAGCCAAGGGAAAAAGTCCAAGTCGGATGCTGTATTTTTTTTTTCAGACGTCAATTTTTGTGCCTAAAATAATACCGCATAGTTGAGAATGAAAATTAATTTTTTTTTTTTTTTGCTTTTCTATTTTTTTTTTTTCACTTTTAAAAAAAAAATTTTTTCTGAATGAACGTAAAAAAAAAGGAATTTATTTTCAACTATGCGGTACTATTTTGGGCACAAAAATTGACGTCTGCAAAAAATAAGACGGTCCGACTTGGACTTTTTTCCTTGGCTTAGTCCTGCCCCGGGTGTCCTTTCGAGAACACCACTATAAAATTAATATGGAAAAAATTATCTTATTTCTTAGAATTTTATTGAATTTTTTCAGATTTTCAAAACATGGCGTTCTTTTGTTGACTTTGGAAATTTTTAAAAAAATAACCGAAAATAATAAAAATCTGAAAAAAATTGACGTTGCATTTTGAAGACCGGCAAATCATATAAAAAATTTATTTCAAAATCCGAGGGGGTCGGGGTCATGGGTTGGTCGAAACGGCATGGACTACCCCATATATATATATATATATATATATATATATATATATATATATATATATATATATATATATATATATATATATATATATATATATATATATATATATATATATATATATATATATATATATATATATATATATATATATATATATATATATATATATATATATATATATATATATATATATATATATATATATATATATATATATATATATATATATATATATATATATATATATATATATATATATATATATATAAGTTCTTTATTGTTTTCCGTTTCGGTATACAATTTTGCTCACATCTCTCCCGTTTCACATTCTCCTTCCTCTCCTGACCTCTCTTACTCTACACAACTCACTTAAATTAACAAAATCAATCTCTTTCTCTTTTTAACAAAAATAAAATAAAAATATAAAAAGCAAAATAAAATATAATCCCCATAATAATCAGGTAACAAGTTTCTCTGGATGCTGCTCCTCCGGATGTTTCCACCCGGTACGTCTCTCTTCCTCTAACTCTTCCCCTCCTCCTTCCTACTCCAGTGCCTCCAGCTCGCGGTCTCTCTCTCTTAGGCTCGCCTGCAGTTCCTCCACCCTCGCAGCCAGCTCTGTCCTTTCCTTCTCTATTTTGTCTCTCCTTTCTTCCTTCTCTTTCCTTTCTCTCTCCTCCTTCGCCCTCTTCATCTCTCTCTCCTTCTCCTCATCTTTCAGCCAGACCTTCAGCTCCAAGTTCAGCTTCCACCATTCTCCGTCTATTTCTATTCTTCCTTCCCCCGTCTCTACTTCCTTTCCGGCCTTCCTTATCTCTCTCTCCTTCTCTCTTACCCACCATCTGACTTCCCTTTCTTGGAAAGTCAGATCCCTGTCTACGCTCACCCTCTCTCTCCTCTCTATCTCTCTTTTCTTCTCCAGAATCACCTCTCTATCTTCCGTTCTCCCCAGTTCCACATCCATATTTTTCCCCCCCTGCCATCCTTTCTCTCCCATTCACTCCTCACCTCTATCTCTCTCTCCGCTGCTTCGTTCAGGATCCTTCTACAATCTTTTGCCCAGCCTTGCTCTCCTACCCTCGCTCCCTTCACTACCAGGTTCCTCTTCCTCTTCTCCCTCTCTCTTTCCTCCTGCCTCTCCTTCTCTTCTTTCTCCTTCCTCTTTTCCCTCTGGGTCCCGCTCGGGTCCGTGGTGGGGGTCGTCCCCTCGGCCACCACGTTCCCCTTACCCTTTGCCTTCTCTCTATCCTCCTCGTTCATCTCCAGCCTCCTCACTCTCACCTTCAGCTCATTTACCTCCTTTTTCATCTCCTCCCATTCGCTTTTTCTCAACTCCGTCTCCATTTCTCCGTTTGTCTCGTCTATATCACTCCCTACTTGTTGCACCTCTCCACGTGTTTACTCTGCCGCAATCTTTCCAGCTGTGTCGGCCATCTTGCCTCTCCCATATTGCCGCTTAGTCCCCACTGCCTTTCTAGTGGCTCCCCCTTCTCTTGCCTCTCTACCTTATCTTCTGCCGTATCGTCTACCTAGCTGTCTAGCTCTTTCTCCGCTTGGCCTCCTTCCTGCTAGGCGTCGCCACTCATCCCTCTCCTTGCTCCTCTTCCCTCGCCTTCGCTCTGTCCCTCATTTTATCTAGTTCTCTCATCCATCCTTCTCCTTCTCCACCGTCACTTAGTAGTTCCGCTAGCATATTCCTGCCTACACTTCCTTTCTCGAATCTTGTACAGTGTTCCATCACATGCTCCCAAGTTTCCTCTTCCCAGTTACAGATCCTGCATTTTCTCCTTTCCTCGCTTTCCCAGTATCTCCCCTCCCTCACTTCATTCCCCAGTCTATATCTTGCAATCCTTATCATCCTTTTCTCTTTACCTTTTTCCTGTAGGTACCGAGGAGTCCCCACCGTTGTTATCTCCTTGTAAATTTTGTTGAATCTCGAGTTTCTGATCCTTCCATCTTTTTCCTGGCCTTGAACCTCCCTGTCTCTTTCCTCCATCCACCCCTCTATGTTTTCACCCTCCCTCCTTCTTCTGTTCACCTCTTCCGCACTGCAACCTCTCTCTTCGTAGAATTTCCTTCTTCCCTCCTCCCATTTTGATCTTTTGTCTTTCCTACTCGATTTCACTTCCTCCCAGCACCCCCTTGCCAACTCGCTTCCTCTGCCCTCCTCTAGCTTCCTTTCGTACTTCATTGCCCTTCTTCCGGCTCTGGTTCTTACTTTCTCCCTCTTTGTCTCTTCTCTCACCATATACCCCGGCGTCCTACTGTCTAGTCCCAGCGTCCACTTGATAAACTTCTCTTGCATTCTTTCCATACATTCCCTCTCTTCCCACCCCCATATTTCTGCTCCATACATCGCTACGCTCTCCACCAGCGTCGAGTACAGTTTGCTCTTCCTCTTCCAATCCCCTCTGAACTTCCTCTTTCCTAACCCCCATACCTGCGCCAACACCACTGTTGCCTTTTTCCATCTGTCTCTTACGTGCCTTTCCTTCCCCCCGCTTCTTTGCAGTACAAACCCTAGGTATTTAAACTCTTTTACCTCCTCCAGCTCTTCCCCTTTCCACTTCCACTCTATCTTCCTCTCCCTCCCCCCCCCTTTTCTGAACCTCATTACCTTGGTCTTGCCTACGTTCAGCTCTAGCTCTTTCTTCTCCAGGTACCTTTCTGACCTCCTCAGCATCTCCTTCATTCCTTCTTCTTCTCTAGCCAGCAGTACTACGTCGTCCGCGTACGCCAGCGACCATATTTTCCTCCCCCCTGTTACCACACCCCCGTCTTGCCCCCTCTTTAGCATTTCTTCCCAGTCTGCTACATATAGGTTGAATAAATACGGGCTTAGCGGGCATCCTTGCCTGACCCCTTTCACCGTCCAGAATTTTTTCCCCTGTTCTTTCCCTACCCTTACCCTATTCCTTGTTTCCTTGTATATCTCCTCCACTCTGTCCCTTATTCTTCCGCTCTTCTCTATCTCCTTTATCAGTTTCTCTCTGTCTACTGTGTCGAATGCTGCCCTTAGGTCTACGAAAGTCGCCACCAGCTTCCCTTTTGCCTTCCTTAGCTCTCTTCCAATTGCGTGATTTAGTACATACATACTATCTATCGTCCCCTTTCCTTTCCTGAATCCCACCTGGTTCTCCGGCACCATTCCCCTCTCCTCTACTTCCTTGTTCAGTCTCTCTGCGACTATCGTTGCGTAAATCTTGTATCCTGTTGGCATCAACGTTATCCCTCTGTAGTTCTTTGCCCTCTTCTCTTCCCCCTTCTTGAACACCGGTACTATTATGCCCTCTCTCCAGCTCTCCGGGAAGCCTTCCCCCCTCCATATCTTCTGTATCAGCCTCGTCAGCCCCTCCTTCAGCTTCTCTCCCCCGCTTATCCACGCTTCGTTTGCTATTCCGTCCTCCCCTGCTGCTTTCCCTCTCTTTAATTTCCTTATTGCCCTCTCTACCTCTTCTCTGCTTATGTCCTCCTTCTCTCCTCCCTCTCCCTCCCCTCTCCTTATTTCCTCCCTCCCCCCGTTTTCCTTCCCCTCTCCGGTCCTTTCCTTTACCTCCCTCCCTCCTAGTTGCTCCCTGAAGTGCTCTTCCCATTCTTCCATTTTTATCTCTTTGCTTATCCCTTTCCTTCTCTTTCTTTCTCTATTTATTATCCTCCATATCTCCCCCTCTGTCCTTGCATTCTCCGCTTCTCTTATCAATCCCTCTCTTTCCTCCTCCTTTTTCCTCTCACACACCTTTCTGAATTTTCTTCTCTTCTCTCTGTATTCTCTGTAGTTCTCTTCCCCCGTTTCCCTTCTCCTGCCCTTTCTTAGCGCCTCTTTCGCCTCTCTCCTTTTCTCCGTGCATTCCTCGTCCCACCATCTGCTTCCCTTCTTATCTTTCCAGCTTGCATTCACCTTTTTCCACTCCGCTGCTTTCCTGACTTCCTTTACTATATTGTTCCACATCTCTTCTACTTCTCTCGACTCTATGCTGACCCCCTTTATCTTCTCCTTAAATTTTCGTTCGCCCTCCTCTGACCAGTCCATGATTACTCTCTTCTCGATTTCTTCCTCCTTCTCTTCCTTCCCCCTTCTTCCTCCAACTGTTAGCAGTACCGGTTGGTGATCCGATTCCGTCCTCTCCCCAACTTCCAGCCCCTCCGCTCTGTCCCCTGCCTCTGTGTTCCCTATTATGTAGTCTATTACCGATTCTCCCCTTGTTCCTACATACGTTATCTCTCCTTCTACGTCTCCTGTGATCACTCCGTTCATTATCCCCAGCCCCTCTTCCTCTAACCACTCTATCAGCCATCTTCCCTCCTTGTTTATCACCTTGTCCTTCGACCTCCTCCCCTCTTCCTCTTCCCCCCCCCCACACTATCCCTCCTTCCTCCCCCGTTCTCGCGTTCAGATCTCCTCCTATTATGATACAGCCCTCCTGCCCTCCTTCCCTAATCCTCTGCTCTAACACTTTCTTTTTCATCCCTATCTCTTGGTTGGAGTATACTGTTATCACCCTCCACCTTTCACCTTCTATCTTCACCCTTCTCTCTACTACCCCTGTTTCTGCTTCTTCTTCGACCTCTTCTTCTTCTATCCATTCCCTCACTCCGGTGATTATCCCTCCCTTAGCTCTTCCTTTTCTGTGCTCCCTCTCTGCTCCTTGACATTTCCATCTATACCCTTTCGGCAGCATGCTTCTCATGTTTTCCCACCTTTTACTCTCTATCCTTGTCTCTGTCAGCCCTATAATGTCCCAGCTTTCTAGCTCCCTCCATACTTCTTCATCCTTGCCCCACGCTCCCGCGATATTCCAGAAGCCTATTCTTACCCCCTTCTTGCTTTTCTTCTCCCTCCTTCTTCCTCCTCTTGTCCTTGCCTGCCCACCTTCGCTTCCTCCTTCTTCTATCTCCCCCTCCTTACTTCTCTCTGCCCTTCTTTCTTCCTGTCTCCCGTTCGTTCCCTCCCCTCTTCAGCCCCCTCTTCCTTCTCCCCTTCCCCTGCTTCCTCTTCCTCTTCCTCTCGAGCTACCTCCTCTTTCTGCTCCCTGCGTACCCCTTTCCCTTGGGCTCACGTCTTCCAGCCTGCCCCTCTCTTCATCCCACCTGAAGACTCTGCCTTCTATCTCTATCTTTTGATAGCTTACCCTCGCCCTCTTCCCCTTTTCTCTCTCCGCCTTCGCGATCTTCACCAGCTGTCTTTGGGTCTCTCTCTCTGCTCTCGTCAGGTCATTATCCACAAACACTCTTCTTATCCCTAGTTTGTACTTGTTCTCCATGACGTTTCGTTTCTCCTCCCATGACCCTAGCTCGGCTACTATCATCTCCCCCCCCTCCTTACCTTCTTTTCTTGCGCTGCATACCTTGATCTTGCAGCCTGTCAGCTCCTCTGTTAACTCACTTACTACCTCCTCCTCCTCCCCCGCTTTCGCTTCCATCCCTCTGATCACTATTTTGTTTCTTCTCTCCCTTCTTTCCTTTATCTCCATCCTCCTTTCTACCTCTCTCATCCCTGACTCCACGGACTCCTCTGCTCTTTTTATCCTTTCCTCCCTCTCCTCTTCTGCTGTCGCCCTCTCTGCCGCTTTCTTCTCTACTTCCTCTATCACCCTCCTCTCTATCTCCCTCTGCTCTTCCTCCCTTCTCTTCTTGTCTTCCTTCTCCCTTTTTCTTGCCCTCTCCTCTTCCCTTTTTTCCAACTCCTGTATCCTCTCTTCTAACTTCTTTCTCTCCCTCTCCCCTTCGTCTTTCACTTCGCCTATCCTCTCGTGTGTCTTTGCTATTTCCTCCTTCAGCTCTCTTCTGCCCCTCTCTGCTTCCTCCCTCATCTTTCTGATCTCTTTCATCATTTCCTCTATTCCTTCCTTCACCCCCTCCCTTATCCATTCTCTTGTTACTTCCCTTCCCTCCGGATCGTTGCCTTTCGGTGACCTCCTGGTTTTGTCACTTCTTTTGAAAGCCCTTCCAACGTCTTCTTCCGATTCTGACTCACTCTCTCCCTTTTCCTCCGCCCCCTGTCTTTTTCTTTTCCAAAGCTCCGTCAGCGATCCTAGCGACCCCAGCGACATCGCTCTCTCTGCTCCAAGTCTCTCCGCGTTTGTCTTTCTCCCACGCCGCTTAGCTTTGGGTGAGCCGCTTGGCGTCCCCCACTCTTCCCTCACTGCCTCGTCTAGCTGTATGAGAGCCTCCTCTCTCTCCGCCTCTCCCGCGCTCGTCGGTATTGCCGGCATGCTTTCGTCTGCTATCTTTACACTGACTCGCGTATTCCTTTGCTCGCTGCCTCTCTATTGCTCTCTTCCCGCCTTTTTCTTTTTAGGTTATCTTATCTACCTTTTGTTTTCTTACCTTCCTCCGCTCTCTGTCCTAGCTTACTGTCGGCACCTTCTCTCCTCTCCACTTTTCTTTCTATGTTTTCTTTCTTTCCTCCCACTCACTCACTTCGCTTGTTTTTTATCCTTTGACAAACGGCTCCCTTATAATCGTGCACCTGTCACTATCTCTAACGATCCGGAAGTCCATATATATATATATATATCTATATATATATATATATATATATATATATATATATATATATATATATATATATATATATATATATATATATATATATATATATATATATATATATATATATATATATATATATATATATATATATATATATATATATATATATATATATATATATATATTATATATATATATATATATATATATATATATATATATATATATATATATATATATATATGGGGCATTCCAAGTGAAACCGGCGAGCTATCTCCCTCACCCCCTACGATTTTTGTCGCTTATTTTTTTTTGGCTTCTATGTCACCCTAAATGAGCCCCAATTTTTTTCCAGCTTTTTCCTCGCCTCCTTGTCGTCGCGCCATGTGTTTTTTTTTTGTTGATGCAAGAGGAAACATCAAAAACGACCTTTTTCAAAATAATGATTTTTTTTCTACAAATCCCGCACCTGAAAACAGTAACTTTTTTTATGATTTGAAAGTGGGCCGAAGTCTGCCAATATTTTTTTTTATCAATTTTGATTTTTCGAAAAATCGAAAATTTTGAAAATTTTGAATTACAATCATCACATCTTGTATAAAAAAAAAAAATAAAAAAAAAATACCTCCTGCGAAAATGTCATATCTTGCTTAGTTTCATATGAAATTTTAAAAAATCACGGAATTTCGCCGCTAGAGGACACAAGTAATATGAAACTAAGCGAGATATGACATTTTTGCAATAGATGCTTCTTTTTTCTTTTTTTTTTTAATACAAGATGTGATGATTGTAATTCAAAATTTTCAAAATTTTCAATTTTTCGAAAAATTAAAATTGATAAAAAAAAATATTGGCAGGCTTCGGCCCACTTTCAAATCATGAAAAAAGTTACTGTTTTCAGATGCGGGATTTGTAGAAAAAAAAATCATTATTTTGAAAAAGGTCGTTTTTGATGTTTCCTCTTGCATCAACAACAAAAAAAACACATGGCGCGACGACAAGGAGGGGAGGAAAAATCTGCAAAAAAATTGGGGCTCATTTGGGGTGACATAGAAACCAAAAAAAAATAAGCGACAAAAATCGTAGGGGGTGAGGGAGATAGCTCGCCGGTTTCACTTGGAATGCCCCATATATATATGAGGTATTCCACGCCGTTTCGAACGGTCGAAAAGTTGATAGATCCCAAAAACATCATAATTTTGTCTTATCACACAAATATATCGAAAGAATTTATGTGAATTTTTTCAGAATTTTTGGATCACATTTTTTGAGTTTTTCCAAATTCCAATTTCTTTCTACGAACCTCCGTATGTCAATCGTACAAAAAAATGTATAAGACAAAAAAGTTGCAGTTTTGAATCAACTTTCTGAAAAAAAATTTTTGGGAATTTGTCGAATCCCAAAAATGCCAATTTTTATCAAAAATACCCAAAAATACGTTCTTTCAACCAATACGTCACTTTGGATTTGCTTCAAAAATTCACAGAAAATACTCTCAAGTGTTTACAGCAACCATATATTTTTTTCAAGATGGTTGGCTTAATCGTTTGGAAGCTGTTCTTTATTAATTCTTTTTTTTTCTTGAAAAATATATAGAATTAAAGAATTAATAAAGCATAGCTTCCAAACGATTGAGCCAACCATCTTAAAAAAAATATATGGCCTCTGTAAACACTTGACAGTATTTTCGGTAAATTTTTGAAGCAAATCAAAAGTGACGTATTGGTTGAAAAGATGAATTTTTTTGTATTTTTGTTAAAACATGGTATTTTTGGGATTCGAGAAATTCCCAAAAAAAAATTTTCAAAAAGTTGATTCAAAACTGCAACTTTTTTGTCTCATAAATTTTCTTGTACGATCGACACACGGAGGTTCGTAGAAAGAAATTGGAATTTGGAAAAACTCAAAAAATGTGATCCAGAAATTCTGAAAAAATTCACATAAATTCTTTCGATATATTTGTGTGATAAGACAAAATTATGATTTTTTTGGGATCGGTCAACTTTTCGACCGTTCGAAACGGCGTGGAATACCTCATATATAAAAAAAAAAAAAAAAAAAAAAATAGAAAAATAAATGAAGATACAAGATCTCAACCGTCCACGATCGGACGAGTCTCAAAAATTCAAGTTTCGATCGTAGAATATCGGTGAATTTTTTTCAAATTTTCGCAGGATGTATTCTATTCGAAGGTGTTATTATTTATAAAAAAGAAATCGTTCGCTGAAAAATTAGAAAAAAAAAAAAAAAAAAACAGAGACGTTCTGTTATCATAGTACATACTACAACATATTGAAAAATTAAGCGAAAAAAAATGTCGAGGTCAAATGTGGGCGAGAATGGATGGAAAGTCCCATATATTTTAACTTATTTCGAAACAACAATTTACTGTCACTCCTTTGGAACAATATCCAATCTTATTTTTATCAATATCATATAACTTATAGTAGTACAATCCTCTTCGCTATTTTCATCTGGACATATATTGTCCAAATCGAAAAGATAGGTGAGCATTTCACCCGGACGTATGACTCTTGACGAGTATGAAAATGTCCACATGAATCACAAATTTGAATTTCTAGACATTATGCACGGGGTTTGAAAATCTAAGAAAATTCATGAAACTAGTATTCAACCATACAAATGATATAGTGGAATAAAATTTTTCGCAGCTCTTTTTTGGTCGAATGAAAATCCACTTTTTAAGTTGAAATATTTTTTTTAGAATGCTTATAGGCGGGCCAAGAGTCTTAAGAAATTCTGAGACGGAAGTACCAATGTTCTCTACTACCATGAATTTTCTCAGATTTTTCACCTCTATGGTTTAGGAAGAAAAAAAAACCAAAACACCACATTTTTTTACCCTTAGAGGGTGGAAAAAGGGTTCGCGAGGTATGGGCTATACGGACCTTAGTTTTTGGCCCCAACTAGACATAAAATCATACTAATTTAGAAATTCGTGACGGGGGGCATTTGACCTATTTAAAACCGAGGTACCCTTTGCCACACTCGTGATACCCGCGAATATCATAGACTTGAACACAGGAGTCAACCCTCCTGTTAATGCGTCCATTATGGAGCTAGCGAACAAACCGATGTGTCCCGTTCAAAAAGAAGTAACTCAGAGAATTTGTGGAGAAAGAAGTAACTCGCGCTAGCGGTTAAGAAGGAAGTAACTCGCGCTAGCAGTTTAAAAAGAAGTATCTCGTGATTGAAATTATTAAACAAAATTAACCAACTAAGAAATTAAAAATTTATATTCAATTGTAATATAATGCTTTAAAAACTTTTTGAAAATTTTAACTTCTTAATAATTTCTGAAAAATATAATTTCTTAAAAACAAAATTAAGCAACTAAGAAATTTAAAATTTCTTAGTTGGCTGATTTTGTTTAATAATTTCAATCACGAGATACTTCTTTTTAAACTGCTAGCGCGAGTTACTTTCTTCTTAACCGCTAGCGCGAGTTGCTTCCTTCTTAATCGCTAGCGCGAGTTGCTGCCTTTTTAACCGCTAGCGCGAGTTACTTCTTTCCCCACAGATTCTCTGAGTTACTTCTTACTGAACGGGAAATGTCGAAAAGTGTTCACAGTTTTTTGTAATGTCGATTTCAGTTTTGTTCGAAGTTTGAATAGTTGTTATCGATATCTGAGAACAATGTCAAAAGTAGAATGATGCATGTTTCTTTGCCAGTAGGTACCTCAATTATACTTGGGACTTTCAGCTTCTCAATGCATGCTGGCCTAAATTCTGACTGGTGTGTGTCAAAAACACCCTATTTGACTCTACACGACTAAAGATCCATTTGCCATTTTCATCCATCCTCAAATCATTTGTAATAACGTTCGTTATACGGAATTATCCACGGCTGTTGTTCAGTTAACACTAATAATAATTTATGCAAAAATATATCACGTTTAGAGCGTAATTAGTATCGTGTGCTATTTCTTGAGGTTACTTATTATCTTACTAGGAGAGTATCGCACCCCCGGACCATGGATCTTGACCAAACTTATAGGGGTGTTTGCTTAAGCCAAAATATGAATTATTTGCTAAAAAACTCTCCGGACTTGGCCTTTAGTCTATCAATTTACTTAAATGTACAATAGAAATCAGCGTAACCTGGGTTTTGCAAATTGTCATGAAATAATCAGTTTTTGTGCAGCGTTATGAGATTCTTTATTGCGCTGAATAATTATTTATTGAATACAGTCATTATTGTACATCAGATTGTCAAAATTTAACATCCCAGCTATAGAATAGCACTTTATTCTGCGCTTATCGACACATTGCTTCTCATCGTTTATTACTTGTACAATATTCACTTGGTGAATCTGAAGATCTCTTCCGACTTGAAAAATGTTGAATACGTAGTCTCAATACTCCCACTGACGGCATACGAAATCCTGTAAATTACCACATAATGTCGGTTTCATTGCAATATTATATTTATTATTTCAGAAGAATGCGTATACCTATATACTTATCTCGTGGAATGGCATTATGTCATTATAAGTGAGGTTAAGTCGTCTGATTGAACGTTTATAAGCGACAGCCCGATTCAGGAACAAACTGCTGCGAAAAGACCTTCCCTAATAAAAATTGGCGATTATTTTTCACTCCACGATAATTTTTGATTTCTTGGATTTAATGATTTTCTGTATGGATTGACGTATCGACCTCAATTGACGCGCGTGCTACCCATATGCGAAACTGCCTTTGCGAAATCGTCGTCTGCTAGAAGCAAAGACCATGGACGTAGGAATTGCAAAGACGTGTTTCTAAGCGAACGAGCAGACGACGCTTTTACAAAGGCAGTTTCGCAGATATGGCTTGCATGCGCGACGATTGACGTCAATACGTCAATCCATACAGAAAATCATTAGATCAAACAAATCAAAAAATATCGTGTAGTGAAGAGTAATTGCGAATTCTTATAAGGGAAGGTTTTTTCGTAGCAGTTTGTTCCTGAATCGGGCTGTCGCCTATAGACGTTCAATCAGACAACTTAACCTCACTTATAATGGCATAATGCCATTCCACGAGATAAGTATATAGGTATACGCATTCTTCGGAAATGATAAATATAATATTGCAATGAAACCGACATTATGTGGTTATTTACAGGATTTCGTATGCTGTCAATGAGAGTATTGAGACTACGTATTCAACATTCTTCAAGTCGGAAGAGATCTTCCGATTCACCAAGTGAATATTGTACAAGTAATAAACCATGAGAAGCAATGTGTCGATAGGCGCAGAATAAAGTGCTTTTCTATAGCTGGGATGTTAAATTTTAAAAATCTGCTGTACAATAATGACTGTATTCAATAAATAAATATTCAGTGCAATGAAGTATCTCATAACGCTGCACAAAAACTGATTATTTCATAGCAATTTGCAAAACCCAGGTTACGCTGATTTCTATTGTACATTTAAGTAAATTGATAGAGTAAAGGCCAAGTCCGGAGAGTTTTTCAGCAGGTAATTCATATTTTGGCTCAAGTAAACAACTCAATAAGTTTGGTCAAGATCCATGGTCCGGGGGTGCGATACACTCCTAGTTAGTGAAGTAGATTTATGTACCCTTATAATCTAAATGCCTATATAATCTGTGTTGCAAAAAGAATTTTAGTTTGTAATTTTTTCGAACAAGAATTGATTACATAATTGCAAAATATTAATGGTACGATAATGAATGACAATGAATTCTGAAAAGGGAAGATGGCCAGTTTTTTTTTTCTTCTTCTTTTTCAAGAAACCATGCATGTTCTAATATATTTTTAGTACCGTCAGAAGGCAAAGAAAGCAGGACCTCACACAAAGTCCAATTGGCGGCGGAAACATGAGGACTTCATCAACGCCATCCGTTCAGCAAAACAAGTTCAAGCTCATCTTGCTGCGGGAGGGAAGCTCAGTGATTTGCCGCCTCCACCGGCTAGTGATACGAGCGATTACATCCAATGTCCTCATTGCGGCCGGAAGTTCAACCAGGGTGCCGCAGAGCGTCATATTCCTAAGTGCGCAACGATGATGCACAATAAGCCAAATCCCCGTGCTCTGCCGAAACCAAAGCGTTAGGTCCTGTTGGCTGTAGTCTACGAAATTCCCCGATATGTCGGATGTTTGAAAATTTTCTTCTTTTATTGTATCTTATATTGATTGCCCTTTATTCTTAATCTATTTTAGACGCGTCAGTGAGTTCCCTGAGTACCATAAGAGATCCTCTGATTAACTTCTTTCTAATATATCTACAATGGTGATAAAATACTTAATGTCTTTATGTAATCAATAATAATGATAACAGACTTCAACGGTGCTATGTTGTTCCTTTTAATCCCAATGAAAAAAATACAAGCCTTCAGGAAAAATTTTTGATACAACCCTGCCAAAAATTTCCTTGAAAATCATAAACCTACGTAAATCGTATCCCGATGTCTCAAGGCCAGATCCATTTCAAATCAGACAAATAATTTCACTCTGAGTCAGACAATGTGCCTGCGATTACATATATTGTTTTTCGAAGGAAATAGGAGGACCCGTAGTTTAAAGATTTTTGAAATTGAAATTTTCACCGAGTTATAATTATTTTCTTTTTGAAGTCCTGTGAACGGTAATTATAAAAATTATGACACTACCGTGTAAATATGCCGAAATTTCCCTCCCTTCCCTTCTGTAAACGGAGTGTCCTAGGTCATTCCGACCTGACCGTGATCTTTACCATCAAATTTTTTTACTCGCATTATTATGTTGTAGGGCGTCACAACAAAACACGACTTGCTAAGACTTCTGCGAACGAATTAAAAATTACAGATGCAATATTAGTTGAATAGATATACTATTAATTTAGGGCACTTAAAATATTTCTAAGTGGATACAAAGTCAAAAAATAAAAGAAGTCAATTTGTATTAAAAAAAAAAAAAAATCTGCGGCACGTGTTCCCCGTAAAATTAGAAGCTGAAGTTTGAGAAAATTTTTTCTTCTGTATTTGGAACCAATTGCGAGGTGGACCTTAAAAATTTGAAATATCACCCTCTTAAGGAGAATTCCACAAATTTTCGACACGGTTTGCAGTCTCATGGTTTCTGATTGAACTCAAACCTTTTTGCGAATAGTACACGGTAAGAAACTTGGATTAATTTTCGGATTTTCTTGCACCCTCAATGATATTTAAATTGAAATTGAGAATAGAAACATACCATTTTTTGTGTATAAGGGTCTGAATTTTCCGGAAAAAAATACAATAGCTTCTTTCGGACTCCATTAAGGGACTATCGAAGCTTTACAAAATCACCTTTTAGTCGGGCTGGATTGCTTAGAAATCAAATCATTATGGAACCAGTAATTCTTCTAGTTCATTGTGCATCATATTACAAGGATTAAAAAAAAAGTTGTTGATATGTTAACAATTATGGAACTTATCCAGCGCTGAGGATCGTCTTGCGGAGCCCGCAACTCGAGTCTGTGGAAATAGTCCCAGGTAAACCAATCATCTGAAAGCAAAACATTCAGGGGTGAATAATTTATATGTCCGTATCTACAATATGGAACCTTTTGGGGGGATTTGAACGAAAATTTTGGAAGTTGCATATGAATGCTATTCAATACATTTTTTTTATACGTTTGTATCTATTACTTTTAATACATTTTTCAAGACGATTTTCTGAGTGAAAATATTCATCTATTCAAGAGTTATGATGTCCATCGTGTTCGAAAATGTAGTTCGCAGGTAAACAGCTTCAATGTTCAGACTACTTTTTTCTCCAATAGGTATATCGACGGCTGAGTAGAATAACCGGCTATTTTGGAATTTGCTTGAAAAAGCGGGTACAGTCCTACCTCGTTATAAGAGTCCTCGCTATAAGAGAATTTCCCCTTCGTTCCGCTTGAGCTAGCTTTATAGCTTCCCCCACTCTGCCTGTGTACATGAGGTACACTTATAACGAGCAGTTGGTGAATGATCACCGACACACTGACACATGTGCAATTCCCGAGCTCTCTGGGCAGTAGTGGGGGAACGCTTCGACGACGAATTTCTTGGAATTCTATTCCCCTAACCGCCCTAACACTCTCTTATAACGAGGTAGGACTGTATCTCGAAATTTTCTTGCAGAAGCGGCCATCCCGAGTTTTCTTTGAAGAATCGGCTATCTCGAGTTTTGCCTGGGAAAACAGCTATAGCAAAACTCGAGATAGCCGGCTCTTCAAAAAAGCTCGAAATAGCCGCTTAATTTTCAAGCAAACTCATTCAGGGTAGGGGCAGGCAAAACGGTGACGCTACGGAAATAATGGACTTTCGTGAACTCAAATACGCTGAATCTTCTTTTATTTACCTATATTTAAAGTAAAAACAAAAAAAAAAATCAGTTGCTATGTGTTTTTTTTCTGCGGGCAAAATGGGGTAATCCTTCAAAAAAGTGAAAAAAAAACTTCCAGTTCCACCAAATCATTCATAATGATTGGAAAAAAAAGAATAGATTTCAATGCAAAAAATAACCTTGAAACGAAAAATTTTTGGGCACCCTAATTGTGCAAAAACGATATCAGAAGTAGTAAATGACCCTTTCCTCTCGAAAGAAAAAAAATGTTTACCAAATTTTTGGGGTGCCCTGTTTTGCCCCCCACTCATCACCATTTCGCCCGCCCTTACCCTATTTACGTGAAATCCCTCGAAATACAGGGTGTCCCAACTTGAACTGTGCATTAGAATATATCGAAGAGTAATGGTTGTAGGGTAGAATGTTTCAAACAAAATTTGTTGAGTTCCGAAGGGGACAGATACTGGTGATATTGGATTTTTTGTGACTTGAGGCGTCAATGAGATATGACGGTGAATTTCGTTTTTTTCAATGGAAACCTATATTTTCCATTACGTGATTCTATTCTACTCGAGAAATTAAACGACTGACGTATAAAACATTTTCTCATGAAACGCCAGTGTTTCATGATATTCAGCTCAACAACTTAAAGAGATTTTTCAACTTTTAAGACGTTTCACCTTTAAACCATCTAGTTGGGAGAAAAATTGCGTAATTTCATGCAAAGAAGCTTGGAGAATATTCTTCCAGAACCTCTTCAACCATTTTCGATTTTTTCACGCAATTGAAGAAAGTGTAATAAAAAATTATAGGAAAGTATTCTGCATTTATTTCACGAAATTCTTCGCATAAAATTATGCACTTATTCTCTCCTGCAATTTTCCTCCCAACTTGATACTTCAGAGGTGAAACGTTCTTAAAAGTTGAAAAATCTCTAGTTATTCAGCTGAATATATATACATCATGAAGAATGGTATTTCACAAAAAAATATTTCATACAAAAGTCGTTTGATTTTTCAAGTAGAGTAAAATTACGTAATGAAAAATATAGGTTTCTGTTATGTATGTATCAGAGCCGTTTACTTTTGTTTGATTTCTTCATTATAGTTAAAGGACTGGCTTTGATTGACCAGTAAATAAGCACCGTACAACGTGTTCCGTCGCAATCTTGCGGTTCTGCTATGCGAAACTTAAGAACTATGTTAAGAACTAAACAGATGCCTATAGATATAACAGATTCTATTCAAAAAAATAAAGTTGACCTTCACATACCCTTAGCGTATCCACTTACAAGAAAGCCAATATCACCAGTATCCGCAGTCCCCGTCGAAATCCAACAAATTTTATCTGAAATATTGTTCGCTACAACCATTACTTTCCGAGATATTCTAATGCACAGTTTGAGTTGGGTCACCCTGTATTTTTAAAAACGTTGCAATTGAAAACTGGCCGAATAAAAGCAGAACGTCGTAAGTCCTGGGTACACAACCTTTCGGATCTAACTGACCTAAAAATAACCACTCGAACCAATTATAAGAAGTCGTAGGCGACTATTATACGACCTGTTGTCATTTGTAAAAGTAAAAAGAAAGGTCGTATGCGCCGAATCTTCAAAAAGAATTGAAATTAACAAGAACAACTCAAAAGCGGAAGGTCGTATCCACCTTGAGATCTCGAAAAAAAAAAAAATATAAAAAAATAAAAGTAAAAACTTATCTAAGCTGAAGGTCGTAGCCGTCTCGAAATCTTTAGACTTAATCCAAATGAAATCATGCAGGCCAGCGGACGTGATGTTCCAGAATCGATCGGCGTTCAAATATGTTATTTCTCATACAAAATGAGCCGACACGTATTTTGTTGTTTACCCCAAAAAAATTATCCAAGCCCGATATCGATTTTTTAAGATTTGAAGGCGAAAAACTTTCTTCGCCAATTTGAGGAACC
The DNA here is from genome assembly GCA_949628255.1 of Macrophya alboannulata. Taxonomy (NCBI): domain Eukaryota; kingdom Metazoa; phylum Arthropoda; class Insecta; order Hymenoptera; family Tenthredinidae; genus Macrophya; species Macrophya alboannulata. The sequence goes on from OX451208.1 coordinate 24,515,738, forward strand.
AAATATTCGAAAAATAGCGGCCAAATCCGTAATTCTCGAGCTTTTTTGACGACTCTTGTTTTATGTGATCCGGAATTTCGTACTCCATCGCGAAAAACAAAAAAATCCCCAAAATTTTGAAAATTGCCAACAATATCGATGTTTTTTGGAAAACATAAGAATTCACTTTTCTCAAAAACCCCATTTTTTTTCTCAAAATTTGATATGTTTTTCGGGGTAATATTGACTACTTACCCTATTGATGGCGACTGGTATTTTTTCTTGCTTTCCGAGTAATTGACTATTTTATTTTCTGAATTCCTGCACAACCGTATTTTCACTGTTTTTATGCTATGTACTCGCGAGCTTGTATTTTCTGTAGAATGCCATTTGTATATTGTTCGGGCTGCCGAATATCTTGTTGTTTAATTTTCTACGCGGTGTTTCTCTTACACAATACTTCAAATTACTTGTATCATGAACAAAAAGTAATGCAATCCCCCCCCCAAAAAGCACCTCTGGTGCAAATACCTTTCGCCAAGTAGGTACATTAATGCGATATTTTCCACAAAAATAGATTTGCAGCCATTCAATCTACAAGAGTATTGAAATTAATGGACGTTACCAAGTACAAATAAATTTGCTCCCAATTAATTGCTTAATGTGATCCAGTTTTAGATTTTGGTAGCAGTTTACATTTCGATGTATACCTATAATGTGCGTAACACGTAATAACATGCGACATACGAACTCATAAGAGAAGATCAGTTAAAATTAAAATGAGGAAAAAACAAAGAAAAGAAAAAAAAAATTGGAGGTAGTGGTACTTGGCGGGCATTTTTGTAAAAATTACAAAAAAATATAAATGCCCGCCAAGTACCACTACCTCCAAATTTTTTTTTCTTTTCTTTGTTTTTTCCTAATTTTAATTTTAATTGATCTTTCCTTATGAGTTCGTATGTTGCATGTTATTACATGTTACCCACATTATAGGTATACATCGAAATGTAAATTGCCACCAAAATCTAAAACTGGATCACGTTAAGAAATTAATTGGGAGCAAATTTATTTCTACTTGGTAACGTCCATTAATTCCAATACTTTTGAAGATTAAATGGCTGCAAAACTATTTTTGTGGGAAATGTCGCATCAATGTACTTGGCGAAAGGTTTTTGCACCAGAGGTGCTCCTTGGGGGGGATTTCATTACTTTTTGTTCATGATACAAGTAATTTGAAGTATTGTGTAAGAGAAACACCGCGTAGAAAATTAAACAACAAGATATTTGGCAGCCCGAACAATATACAAATGGAAATCGACAGAAAATACAAGCTCGCGAGTACATAGCATAAAAACAGTGAAATTACGGCCCTGCAGGAATTTAGAAAATAAAATAGTCAATTACTCGGCAAGCAAGAAAAAACACCAGTCGCCATCAATAGGGTAAGTAGTCAATATCACTCCGAAAAACATATCAAATTTTGAGAAAAAAAAAATGGGGTTTTTGAGAAAAGTGAATTCTTATGTTTTCCAAAAAACATCTATATTGTTGGCAATTTTCAAAATTTTTGGAATTTTTTTGTTTTTCGCGATGGAGTACAAAATTCCGGATCACATAAAACAAGAGTCGTCAAAAAAGCTCGAGAATTACGGATTTGGCGGCTATTTTTCGAATATTTGGTTCCTCAAATTGGCGAAGAAAGTTTTTCGCCTTCAAATCTTAAAAAATCGATATCGGGCTTGGATAATTTTTTTGGGGTAAACAACGAAATACGTGTCGGCTCATTTTGTATGAGAAATAACATATTTGAACGCCGATCGATTCTGGAACATCACGTCCGCTGGCCTGCATGATTTCATTTGGATTCAGTCTTTAGAAGAAAAAAAGAAATTGAAGAGCAGAACGTGGTATACGCCTCGAAATCTTAGAAAAAAAAAATAAGATTGATAACAACAACAACAACAACAACAACAACAACAACAACAACAACAACAACAACAACAACAACAACAACAACAACAACAACAACAACAACAACAACAACAACAACAACAACAACAACAACAACAACAACAACAACAACAACAACAACAACAACAACAACAACAACAACAACAACACCAACAACAACAACAACAACAACAACAACAACAACAACAACAACAACAACAACAACAATAATAATAATAATAATAATAATAATAATAATAAAGAAAAGAAAAAAAATCAAAAGTAGAAAGTTGTATCCGCCTCGAAATCGCAAAAAACAAAATATTTATGAAAACAATTAACCAGAACTTAAACGTAGAAGTTCGAATCCACCTTAAAATAAAAGAAAAAAAACAAGGGAAAACTTGAAAGCAAAGGACTTAGGTTAGGTAAATACGTCCATTGAGCGTCAATTTTTCTCATTATAAAAACCTAAAAGCAGCATTAGTCTCGTCGAGAACTGAGTTTCCTGCGAAAAATAGTTCTGAGTCTCTTAAAAATATGAGCGATAGCTCATTTGATTCGGGATGCGATTCTGAAAAAGACGTATTTTTTTTCTGCAAACAAAAATTGTAATTGTTATTAACAAAAAACAAAAACAAAAAAAGACGCCTCCGGTTTTTGACTATAACTCAAAAATTTTAAGCGATAACGGAAATTGAAAAAAAGTATCTTAAAGAGAAGGAAATTTCCAATAAAAAAGTCTGGACTCCCGGAACTCTATCTCGATTATTTATAATTTTAATTTGACGCTGAAAATAGGGCTCCGCGCGGCCGTTTCAGCACTGACGCGTCGCCGCTGAACAGAGAGTGCGATAGAAATTATTTTTTTTTACTATTAAATATCAATTTAAAATTTTTTAAAAATTATGCTATTATCAGAACACTCCAAAAAATGTAGCCCCGAAGAAAAAAAATTTCAAACTTCATTTTTCTAAAAACTATACAATTGTTAATTAACTCATTTTTTTCGGACTTCTGTTTTCATAAATGGCAACATAAAAGTTTAAATAATTGGCCTATAAAATTTTTACTTCTTGGAGCCTTTCTTATATGTATACTTAACAAGATAACGTAATAAAAAATCATGAAAGTTGTTTTATTTGTTTATAATAAATTTACAAAGTTCCAAAAAAATGATAAATGAAAAAAAAAGTTGATCAAAAATTATTTTTTAAGGAAAATTATATTATGGCTGTTTTCACATGTAACAAATACATTAAGAAATGTTAAAAAAAAAAATTTTTATGTAATTTGTTGAAAAATTGTTTATAAACAAATGGTCAAGTTTAATATTTCCAAAAAATTATAGGTGTATATATTAGGGTGGTCGTTAAAAATTAAATTCTTTCCGGCGCCCAAAAAAATACTTCCTTTCGACGAAAAACTGAGGGGAGAAAACTTTTTTTTGGTTTTAAAGAATAAGAACACGTGCCGGTGGCCAATTGAAGTTTATTTTTCGATAAAATTGTACATTTTTGAAAATATCTCTTACAGAATTTGGTTTTGAGAAAAATTAGTGGGGACAATTTTGTAGGAAATTAAATTCGCTACAAAAAAGGTTTCCATCAATTTTTCCATAAAGTTCATATTTATCAAGATATTCTCATTAGTAAACTTATAAACTTTATTATGTCAGTCATTTTAGCACTAAAAACTTTATCTTTCCTGAAATGTGAACAATTTTGTAACTTCTATCTACAATCATTTATTCAAATAGGTCTAGTTAAGGGGACCAGTACAGCTTCGTTTTGGAAATTCGGAGTACTCCAAAATGCATTTATTTCTCAGCCAAAGTTTGTTTCACATCGAAAAAATTTTTTTTTTCGAAAACCTTTGTCGTAAGGTTTCAGGCACATCGTTGTTCCGATCAAGGTCGTTAAGGGCTCATTTTGTTCAGAAAAGAAATCCTCATCGTGTGAACGAGGGAATTTTTTTACAATATCGTTTTAGCCAAGTTATTTGCAAATTAGTAGCCTAAATATTAGAAATTTTTTATAATTGGCCGTAACTTTTCACATAAATTTTTTTTCACCAATCCCTACGTTCATACGATGTAGAATTGCTGTCTGAAGAAATCAAGACCTTGAGAGGTTGAATTGCTGTCTGAAGAAATCAAGACCTTGAGAGGTTGAATTGGACCAACGATGTGCCTGAAACCTTACGACAAAGTTTTTCGAGGAAAATTTTGTTTCGATGTGAAATAAACTTTGGTTGACAAATAAATGAATTTTGGAGTACTCCAAATCTCCCAAACCAAGCTGTACTGGTCCCCTTAATGACTACCAAATCATATTTATTATTATTTATTTATTTTCAAAACGAAAAAGTGCAAATTTATTTCTCATAAACTGTCTTATCAATTCCAAGGTTTGTATAGACGAAAATTAATGCAAGAATACAATGATTTGTTCACGAAAGATGAAGATTAGAAGCAGTTTATGATTCAAATTTTGGATGATTACAGAGCTCGAAACATAAAAAATACAAAAGTAAGCTTACTCAAACCTTGGAATTGATAAATCAGTTTATGAGAAATGAATTTGCACTTTTTCGTTCTGAAAATAAATAAATAATATCAAATATAATTTGGTAGTCATTAACTAGACCTATTCAAATGAATAATTGTAGATAGAAGTTACAAAATTGTTCATATTTCAGGAAAAATAAAGTTTTTAGTGCTAAAATGACTGACATAATAAAGTTTATAAGTTTACTAATGAGAATATCTTGATAAATATGAACTTTATGGAAAAATTGATGGAAACCTTTTTTGTAGCGAATTTAATTTCCTACAAAATTGTCCCCACTAATTTTTCTCAAAACCAAATTCTGTAAGAGATATTTTCAAAAAACTACGATTTTATCGAAAAATGAACTTCAATTGGCCACCGGCACGTGTTCTTATTCTTGAAAACCAAAAAAAAGTTCTTTCCCCTCAGTTTTTCGTCGAAAGGAAGGATTTTTTTGGGCGCCGGAAAGAATTTAATTTTTAACGACCACCCTAGTATATATTCATGGCTTAAAAAGTTACATAAACTTATTCCTTAAATCTTGAATAATTTCCACGTTTGTTTTGTATTTGGACGTAAAACCAAGGTCTAGAAGCTGACCGAAAACACATTTTTTGTTATTACAAATTCATTTAATGTTGTCATGAGGCTTGTCTGAGTGGTATGAAAAATTAGGTGAGTGAAGAAGCTAATTAAGTTAATTATAATTAACCGGTCGGTTCTGTGAAAAGCAATGAAATATTACTTTGAAATATAATAGTTCTCGTTGATAGTAATAAAATGGCAGAAGACAAGAATAAACATAAAAAAGGTGAGGGGGGTGTCAATAAAATTATAAAGAAATGGAAAAATTGCAAGAAAAAAAATGGTTATTCCCAGGATGATGTTAGAAAAGCTTTGCTACCTGTCGAGAAAGGCATGTCATATGGAGAAGCTGCTAGAAAATTTCGCGTACCGTAAACTACTGTATATTCCAAATCAAAGAAAATATGAGACATTCCACAAATGGTGTCATAGGTTTTGGGCCTCAAAATTTCGATTTCAAATTTTCGTTTATATTTCGTTGAACACATTAAAATGAACAAACTGTAAAAGTTTGAGACCTTTTGCCACGTAAGTAACAGAGAAACACCTATTTCTACGTTTTTCTCGTTTATTTTCAAGGTTTTTCTCTAACTAAAAAAACATACGGTATTTCTGAATTTCTAAAAAAAAACATTTTCAAAATTTTAGATTTGAATTTTGACTATGAATTATGAGTTTAAAAGTCAAAAAGTGAAAAATGATAGCGGTCCCCAAATTTTTTTTCGATTTTTTATTTTTGTTTTGAAAAGCTGAGAAAATTTTACATGAAATCCATGCATAAAAAAAACCCGAGCACTGTGTGTTCGACGATTAAAAAAAAAAAAGATGTAAGACAATCGCTTTATTGAAACCTTAAGCATACATTTTCGCGTAAATTTTTTTTTTTTAATCGTCGAACCCACAGTGCCCAGATTTTTTATATGCATGGATTTCATGTAAAATTGTCTCAGCTTTTCAAAACAAAAATAAAGAATCAAAAAAATTTTGGGAAACGCTGTCATTTTTCAATTTTTGACTTTTAAACTCATGATTCATAGTCAAAATTCAAATTTAAAATTTTGAAAATATTTTTTTTGGAAAATTCAGAAAATTTCCGATGGAAAATAGTGATACCGATGTACCGTATATTTTTTCAGTCAGAGGAAAACCTTAAAAACAAAAGAAATGAGAAAAACGCAAAAATAGGTGTTTCTCTGTTATTTACGTAGCAAAAGGTCTCAAACTTCTACAGTTTGTTAATATTGATGTGTTCAACAAAATATAAACGAAAATTTGAAATCAAAATTTTGAGGCCCAAAACCCATGACTCCATTTGTGGAATGTCTCATATATACATATATCCTATTGATGCAAGAATGGGTCCTTCAACTATACTCACTTCTGAAGAGGAAGAAAGAATTGTTAAGTGGATAATTAGCTATGGAGAGAAGGCATTCCCTGTAACGAAAAAAAACTTACGAAGAATATCAAGTTGTAGCTTGATAAAAGTAAGAGAACAACGCCAATAACTATATTCGAAGATAATCTACCAGGACCTAAATGGTGAAAATTGTTTTTAAGGGAACCAGTACAGCTTGGTTTGGTAAATTTGCAGTACCTACTTGAAAATTTATTTATTTGTCAACCAAAGTTTATGTCACAGCAAAAAAAAAATTTCTTTGAAAAACTTTGTTGTAATGTTTCAGGCACATCGTTGGTCCAATTCAACCTTTCAAGGTCTTGCTTTCTTCAGACAGTAATTCTACATCTTATGAACGTCGCGATCGGTAAAAAAAATTCATGTGAAAAGTTACGGGCAATTATCCGAAATTTCGAATATTTAGGCCACTAATTTGCAAATAACTTGGCTAAAATGAAATCGTAAAAAAGTTCCTTCGTTCACATGATGAGGATTGCTTTTCTGAACAAAATAAGCCTTCAACGACCTTAATCGGAACAACAATGTGTCTAAAACCTTACGACAAAGGTTTTCAAGGGAAATTTTTTTTTGATGTGAAATAAACTTTGGCTGAGAAATAAATGCATTTTGAAGTACTACGAATTTCCAAAACCAAGCTGTACTGGTTCCCCTGAACAGACACAAAGAATCGAGTATCAGAATGGCACAAAATTTGACCAAAAGCAGGGCTTAAGTAAGTGAGGCAGCTATACGTAATTGGTTCGAGCAAGTGACAAAATATTTGCAGAGTAAGGGGCTTCAAGATATTGATTCTTTTATGCTGTGCCCGAAGGCTGTCCTTGTAATCGTTAGGAGAGGAAGTGAAGTAGTGCATAAGACGATTGATGGCGATGAAAAGGAGAGCTGGACTGTTTGGTACACTGTCAGTGCTGATGGAAAACTTCCTCCACCGATGATTATGTACTGGTATAAGAGAGCTCCTAATAATGTTGTCAAAAAAATTCCCAGCGGCTGGAGTTTCCGCAGTACTGAAACTGGATGGATGAATTGTAAAAGTTTTTATACTGATAAAAGTATATTGAGAATGTTTTTTATCCGTGGCTTGTTTCCAACAATGTGACATTTCCAATCGTTGTATGTTCAGATGGGCATACATCTCATATCGCGTGACTAATGAAAGAAGGGCATAAGCGCCATGTTACGCCCTTTTGCATTTCTTAAAGGAAAAAGGGCGTATATATTTTTTTGATGCGCCATTTGACTGGAAAATCTTCGAAACGTGAAAAAACGGCAACATTGAAAAACAAAAAAAAAATAAAAGCAGAAGGGCGTAAGCGCTGGAGATACGCCCCTAGCTTTTCAGCAAAAATAGACAAATTATAATGCCAGAAGGGCGTATCCGCCAAAAATGTTTATTTTTCGTCGGAAATTTATTTTTGGCGGATACGCCCTTCTGGCATCAGTTGGCTTGATTTTTTTCGTTATGCTAATGCCAGAAGGGCGTATCCGCCAAAAATGAATTTCCGACGATAAATAAACATTCTCGGCGGATGCGCTCTTCTGGCATTAACTTGACGAAAAAAATCAAGCCAACTAATGCCAGAAGGGCTTATCCGCCAAAAATGAGGGTCCGACGAAAAATAAACGTCTTTGGCGGATACGCCCTCTTGGCATTAACATAACGTAAAAAATCACACCAACTAATGCTGAAAGGGCGTATCCGCCAAAAATTATTATTTTTTGTTGGACATTTATTTTTGGCGAATACGCGTTTTCGGCATTATTCCAAAAAATTCTTAATGGCAGAAGGGCCTATCTGCGGCGTTGAAGCCCTTTTGCCATTAACTTTTTGACTTGAAAAAACTAAGCGGTATTTTTCGTCTCAACAGTTTCACTATATGGAATGGCGCATAAAAAAAAATATAAGCCCTCTTGGCATTTAAAACGCACTTTTTGGCGCTTACGCCCTTCTTTCATTAGTCACGCGATATGTCACTTCGTCTAAGCACGTTTTGCTCTGAAAAGCAGATTGAATTAATCGCTTTCTCTCCCAACTCTACTCACATTTTGCAACCATGTGATGTAAGTCTTTTTCGCCCCCTAAAACGAGCTTGAAAGACAGCTGCAGACGATTGGAGGATAGAAAATGCACCAGAGCCACTCAGAAAGGAAGACTTTGCTACTGTTTTAAAGGAAGCTATAGATACCTTAAACATCGCCAGAATGATGAAAAACGGATTTGAAACATGTGGACGTCACCCTCTTAATCTAGACACTGCTGCTTACAAGAAACTAAAGGATCTTGATTCCCAGAAATATGTCTCGCCTATGAAAAACAAAACTTTAGATTTTCAAAAAACAAATTCAGATACTAACGACGATAAGAATTTTTTACAATTATTTGACGAAATACTAGCCCCAACTTTACTAGAAGAATTTTAATGTCCAAATGTGAGGGAAAAAACAAACCTAGGATTGTATATGATTACTGGCGGAATTTGAAAAATTTTGCTGGTATTTTAGATTATTAATATAGTTTATAATTTAATGTGCTTTTTTATATATAATTGTAAGAAATAACATTTTTACTACTTATACTTTAAATTATATCGTCGCGTTTTTATAATTACTATCGACCTTTTATTATACGTACATCTATGTATATCCCATCAAAATTTTACAGTACTAGAAGTATGGCACGCGATGCGCGCTCTTTTGATTGTTGATTGTTTTTTATTTTCTATTCATTTTGTGCAATATAACACAACTTCGGAATATCTTACACGAAGTCGGCAGAATCAAGACTTACTTACAAGTGACACGAAGTCAGAATATCTTACATGATATCGGCAAAATCAAGACTTATACTGATCGAAAACCGATTAATTCCCATCTACTTTTTATATACGGATTAATAATAATTTCAAATCTTTATACAGATGAAAGTTTCAATGAAGCTTCAGATGTGAATGACCTTACTGTAGTTTTAGTTCATGAGGATGGGTTTAAGGTTGTTCAGATTGAGTAATGATGATTTGATGTATAATAGCGAAAACTTAGTTTATAATGAAAAAATTGAACCACCTGTGATCGTGACTTCATCGATACACCAAAAAGCGTCAATAACCACTCGAGTATTTGAAACTATAGTAACCGAAGAAAATACAAGACCACAAAGCCCGCTTATTAAAAGAATCTCAACGTCAGCTTCAGAAAAATATCTGAAAACCTCATCTCCAATCATCGATAAATATTAAACTGCACCACCGAAAAATCTGTGACTAATTTATTGCTAGGCATCGACAAGTGTGCAACCATCTCAAGTATAGGAATTGAAGGATCGTTGTCGACTCTACCTTCAGTCAACGAAGAATTTTAAGGATCTTGTTCGTTTTGAAAGATCCCCCAAAGCACTGAAAATATTGAAATGATGAATCAAGAAACTCCAATTAATAAACTTATTCCAACTCCTCCAAGAAATGAAGAACTAGTTGCATGGAAGATTTTGAATCCAAAATCGAAACCGAAGATTATACAGGAAGTCATCTGGAATCCTGCTAATAAGTCTCTAACATTTCATGATGAAAATTGCCAACCGTTAAATTTATGTGTTGTAACGAGTCCAAGTTATAACATTCCTCATACAGCTAATAAACTTTTCCCTTCGTATTTAAGTATATGATTTGACAGTTTAATTCTTTATGTCAGATAAAACGAATAATTACTTCACTGACGACCGCGGTGACACGGTTTTACATGTGCTCTTTTTATTCAATGATACAAACAAGTTAAATAAGCTTTAACAACTAATACTCGTAATGACCCAACGGTGATGTAACGAGATGAATCGCGCAGAGGCTTTTACAAAGACGTATTGACTTGTTCAAAGACCATAATGCCATGTCCAGAGGACCCAAAGCCTCCACGTCAACAAGCCTAAGCCTCTTCGCAAAACAACTCACTCAACAGGCTCTTCCTGAGGCGCCAATAAGTGCACAGCGCACGGTCGAAAAATTTCTTTTTCTGTCGTATGATACCTTTGGAACGAATTAACCGATTTGAATGATTCTTGTGGCGATCCCAAAGGTATACCAGGACATAAATCTAATTGAGACTGAACGATATCTTCTGACATTACATAAAACTCCCTAAAACCTAGAAATGTTGACATTTGAAAAAACTCGATTTTTGATTAAAAATCATCGGAAAAAAATGTGCATATGGAAAACTAACTATACTTATAACCTTCTTCAATGTATTATAAACACAATAGTATCAATTTATTGTAACGTATTCAACACATAGCGAGAAGTTTTAGGGTTGGCCCACAGGTCAACCGGTTTCCTGATTTTTTTTCAATTTTTTTCGTTCAGAAAGCTCAAAAACCGGTTGAAGAAAAAGGCCAGACATTTTGAATATTGGGTCAAAAATTTCTATTTCTGACATAGAATTTTTGAGAATATTTTCAGATTTGTCAATCACGGCCATCGAGGTGTTGAAAAAAAAACTTGAAAAATTTATAACGCGCTCAAATTTATTTAAAAAAAATCTGAAAAAAAGTCTTATAGCTGCTATTTAGAGTCAGAAAAATGATACAAAAAATCGCGGACCAGATCTGAGATGTCGAGGGTCACGGCCAGATCGAGTTGGTATAGAATGTCCCACATGCATTCGATACAAATTTCGGTAAATGGCCCGGAAACTAATTTGTGGTGATACTCCAAACAGCAAAGCTCTCGTTGCTCTCCGATTTTCTGTAGGTAGCTGTTGATCCAGTCTTAGTCGTCCTCACTGCCGTGTATCATTTAATTCGATGACGAGCTTCAACTTATTGGTAAAATCAATCAACACCTAATGGTTGGTTAAGGAGATTGGCATCCAGTGTGCCTCCGCCCACTAGCTAATGCTACCTTTCTCTATTCACCTGATGAATTGATTCCCGATTCTCCTATTCGATACCGACCTTAGTAGACTAGATTTAAACATTTCTATCGGTTCTAATGAGCCGAAGATTACGAGCTCTGGTGATTTATACTTCAGAAACAAACCTACAACAAACTCCTGCCAATTCAAAGAAGACGAGAGTAGATTCGGTAAGTTTACACGATATTTTTTTTGTGGACGTAAAACCAACCATAGTAGGACAACTCCGGCATGATCAAGCGTGACCTCATTACCGAATCAGTGTAATTTTGTTGCCGACAGGCATACGAGGTTGTAGCCACTACGTGACGCTCGCGTCTCACGGCGTGTTTTAAGTGATAGTATCGACTAGTTAGAGTGATCTTGGAAGCCCCTGTTCATTTGGAGACATCTGACGATTGAAATAACAAAAAAGCAAACAAAAACTGTGAGTCTGGACATACTTTTCCAACGCCATTATTCTGTTTAACGTATCTTTTTAATAACTTGTCTTTCGATTTTTTTCACATTCGTACACACGGGTTGGTTCTAATAATGTGAAGATCATATTTTTTTCAAGCCTCTTGTTCGCTTTTTCGTGTACCGCGTGTGAATATAGCGAAAGATGTAACAAAATTAATTTTGCTAAATTGTCGATCGCTATTGTTGTCACCGCTGACAAGAGACTTGACGGATTTTTAGGAGCCTTTGAGCAATTTGCTTGTAAATATAATTCTATGTTCGATGAGGAATGTGCCCACATGACAGCGAAAATTGACAAAAAAATGTGTATCACGAGCATGAGTCCCGCGAAAAGAAATCTTTCGAAGCCACTGATGCAAAAGTATGTTGGAGTATCATCTGAACACGCTGCACAGGAAATGAAGGAGTTAGTACAGAACACTATACTCGAACAGAGTCGTGGAATGAACTACGATTATGAAGGAATGGGGCATTCCAAACCAATCCGGACAGCCTAGGACCCCGACACCTTTTAATTTGCTTGATTTTTAGTTACGACCAGCATGTTGAGAGAAATTTCCATGATATCTTTCAAATTTTATCCGCAAGTGATTTTCAAGGTATAGTTTTTCGAAGCTGTCGAATCCGTAATGATCATCCAGTGTTTACGCGCCTGTATCCTCCGTTTTATCAGCCAGATTGACAAGAACAACCAAATGAAATTATTCAGAAATAAATGTACATTGTGAAAAAAATATATTTGGACTGCTATATCTTGTTCTTCGTAGTTTATTAATGATTTTAATCTCAAGAATCGAATTCTTTGTTCACATGTAACGGTTAATTGTCATCAAAAAATTTCAAAAACTCCTCGGGAGACCGATCATTTTAAGTTTGGCTGACCGTGTCGCTCTCTTACCTTTAGGGGGCATATACACCTAGCAGGGTTCACAAGGAGGTAATTTTCGGGATTTTTATCCCGGGAAACGATTAGAGTCATCGTATCGGGGTCTATTGAGGATAAAAACATACTTTTGGAAGAACTCCCACAATTTTTTTTTTTTATTGAAAAATTCGTTTAACGGCAGAAATATGGCGTCGTGAAGAGGCAGCCTTTCAAAAATCGGTACCAGGTACACTTTCGCCAGAAATCAACTGATATGAAAAAATCAAGTGTATTATTAAAATAGATACTGATATCTTTATCGTATCGTAGCCGATTTTGAGAATTTTAATTTTACCGGAGAAAAATAGTATATTTTGTCTTGATCGCTCCAAGAAAATCGCTTCATTGAATTCAAGCGTTATTTACGTTATGTAAATAAGCCTCCATTTGTCGACGAAATTTCTCGTATTCGACAACTCGGTATACTTCTATTAGTCTAGTTCACAAGATCCATTTTAGTGAATTTCTGTCCAAGGGCACCGAAAATTATGATCCGGGGCTCATTCGATTCTGAATGACCTCTAGAAACTTTTTGAAAAATTTCAAGAAGGGCTCGAAAAAATTGCAAAAGTTATGAACAATTTAGTAAAAAAAAAAAAAAGGGGGTATGATTTTTTGCAAATATCTCGGAAACTATTAAAGATATCCGAAATTTGAAAAAAAAATCCTTAAAGAGGAGGAAATTTCCTATAAGAAAGTCCCACCTTCCGGAACTCTATCACCAATATTTATAATTTTAATTTAGAGGCGAAAATAACGCTAAAAGCGGGTGATGCGCGTCCCGCGCGCGCTGACCGATACGGACCTTTGAACAATAAAAATAATTTTAACCCATTAAATATCATTATTGAGGAAAAAAAAAAATTCACATACCTTCTAGACACTTGAATAAACAAAAATCCATGGAACAAAAATTTTTCCCGTAATTATTTTATTAGATATACCTTAGTTAATTAACTAATTTTTACAAGTTTCAATTTTACATAAAAACCCTGATAATTGTTAAACTAAGAACCTCAAATTTTTTTCACTTTTTGGAGCTTTTCTTGAAAGGCTTTAGAAAAGATTCCCGTTGGAAAAATTAAAAAATGTTGATTTTTCACTTTGTTATTGATAATCAAAGACGTTAAAAAATGAAAAATTCAATTAAAGCGATGAAATTTTTTTTTTTTTTTTATTATTAAAGTTTATTCGTCTTCTTATTATTTAAAGTTACATAAAAATGATTTTTTATAATTTCTAGCTCTATTTGTTTAAAAAATTGTTATAAACAAATGTATTGTTTGTAAGATAATTAAAATTTTTTTTTGGGGTTTTAATCAGTGATGAATATTATGATTTTGAGGAACAAAATCGTTTCTTAAAAAAAATTTCTTATTGCTTAAAAACGCATTTGTTAATTAACAATTTTTTTTTGCTACTAAATATGAATATTAAGGAACGATATTTTTTTTTAAAATCATAATTTCTATTGCTCTTTGATATTCTGAAAAAAAAACTTTTTTTTAATTGATATCTTCTTTATTTCTTTAATAAACAATTCCTTTTAAACAAATTAATTTTTACGATATATTTTTTTTAAATACTACAAAAAAAAAAAAAAAACAACCATGTGTCACTTTTTGTGTAAAAAAATTTTTATCTATTTTTTACAAATTTTTTAATATTTTTCTATTTTTGAGTTTGGCGATTCCTCATAGTTCTCAATCATTGTTAATCAAATAACTCATAAACTAATGGAGATAGGACACAGACACTTCAAGTCTTTTTTGTTCTCCATTTTATAGTGAACAAGTTGAATCTTGAACAAAAGCTCTAACCCTATTATTTATCAAATTTTTTGACAATTGTTTACAAAAATACCCCCTAAATCTGTTTTTTATGGCTTTTAAATTTTCATAACTCATGAACTATTCGAGATAGGACAAAGACACTTCAAGTCTTTTTCGTTCTCCTTTTAATAATAAACAAATAAGATTGTAATCAAACGCTCTAACCATATTATTTATCAAATTTTTTGAGAATTGTTTATAAAGATAGTAAAAAAAACTAATTTTAGTTGGAAATTTTAGTGTTAATATGATGAAATTGATATATAAAAACGTCTGATAATAATATATAAATAAAATATATAGTTGATAATGTTATTTTATTATTAAGAAAAAAAAGATAGAGGGAGCAAACGAAAATTGTCAAATTTGAATCTGTAACAAATTAATAAAATTATAAAAATTATACTTTGTCTTATAATTACTTGTAGTTGATAGGGTACTTAAGATTACAAAATAAGAAATAAAATTTTATTTATCAATAATTTAAGAAATAATTGAGTTGAAAAGTCGTATAAATGAAGTTTCGAGGGTTTTTTTTTAAATAATTCTCAAAAAATTTGATAAATAATATGGTTAGAGCGTTTGTTTGAAATCTTATTTGTTTATTATTAAAAGGAGAACAAAAAAGACTTGAAGTGTCTTTGTCCTATCTCGAATAGTTTATGAGTTATAAAAATTTAAAAGCCATAAAAAACAGATTTAGGGGGTATTTTTGTAAACAATTGTCAAAAAATTTGATAAATAATAGGGTTAGAGCTTTTGTTCAAGATTCAACTTGTTTATTATAAAATGGAGAACAAAAAAGACTTGAAGTGTCTTTGTCCTATCTCCATTAGTTTATGAGTTATCTTGATAACAATGATTGAGAACTATGAGGAATCGCCAAACTCAAGAATAGAAAAATATTAAAAAATTTGTAAAAAATAGATAAAAATTTTTTTACACAAAAAGTGACACATGGTTGTTTTTTTTTTTTGTAGTATTTAAAAAAAATATATCGTAAAAATTAATTTGTTTAAAAGGAATTGTTTATTAAAGAAATAAAGAAGATATCAATTAAAAAAAAGTTTTTTTTCAGAATATCAAAGAGCAATAGAAATTATGATTTAAAAAAAAAATATCGTGCCTTAATATTCATATTTAGTAGCTAAAAAAAATTGTTAATTAACAAATGCGTTTTCAAGCAATAAGAAAATTTTTTTTACGAAACGATTTTGTTCCTCAAAATCATAATATTCATCACTGATTAAAACCCCAAAAAAAAAATTTCAATTATCTTACAAACAATACATTTGTTTATAACAATTTTTGAAACAAATAGAGCTAAAAATTATAAAAAATCATTTTTATGTAACTTTAAATAATAAGAATACGAATAAACTTGTATATTAAAAAAAAAAAAAAGATTTCATTGCTTTAATTAAATTTTTCATTTTTTAACGTCTTTGATTATCAATAACAAAGTGAAAAATCAACATTTTTCAATTTTTCCAACGGGAATCTTTTCTAAAGCCTTTCAAGAAAAGCTCCAAGAAGTGGAAAAAATTTGAGGTTCTTAGTTTAACAATTATCAGGGTTTTTATGTAAAATTGAAACTTGTAAAAATTAGTTAATTAACTAAGGTATATCTACTAAAATAACTTCGGGAAAATTTTTTTTTCCATGGATTTTTGTTTATTCAAGTGTCTAGAAGGTATGTGAATTTTTTTTTTCTTAATAATGATATTTAATGGGTTAAAATTATTTTTATTGTTCAAAGGTCCGTATCGGTCAGCTATTTTCGCCTCTAAATTAAAATTATAAATATTGGTGATAGAGTTCCGGAAGGTGGGACTTTCTTTTAGGAAATTTCCTCCTCTTTAAGGATTTTTTTTCAAATTTCGGATATCTTCAATAGTTTCCGAGATATTTGCAAAAAACCATACCCCCGTTTTTTTTTTTGCTAAATTGTTTATAACTTTTGCAATTTTTTCGAGCCCCTCTTGAAATTTTTCAAAAAGTTCCTAGAGGTCATTCCGAATCGAATGAGCCCTGGACCATAATTTTCGGTGCCCTTGGACGGAAATTCACTAAAATGGATCTTGTGAACTAGACCATATACAGCACACGCAAGTTCTGTGGCGCTTTAATAGCTCAGTTTGCTCATGGGAAATTGATTCCTTGTTTTTTTCATTTAGTTAAATTTTCAAATATAACGAAATTTTCTTCTAATCGATAAAATTCTTAAACCACTTCACATCATTCTCAAAAATATATTTTCGAAGTTAAAATAGAAATGATTCCAATATGAGTGATTCTCAAATTTCATCGATTTGAAGAAAATTTCTTAATATTTGAAAATTAAAACAAGAAAAATAGAAGTATTCAATTGCGCATGGCCGGATGAATCTTCAAATTTGTAAAATGAGCAACAGTTTTCGACAAAAATTCAAAAATAAAATGTGAAAGAAAAAATGATTTATTCTTGAAAATGAAAGAACTATTTCAAATAGCGTTTTCAGATTTTTTTTTTTACATACTTTTGAATAAAAGTACAATTCAAAACATAATTTTCTATCACGTCGTTTGTTTCAGATTTGTTCAGTTTATCACGAAGTTATAGGAATTTGAAATAAACACTCAACATTTTTTCAACAATCCATATCTCATAAACGGTTGATACAGATTTGGAAAAAATCAGGAAAGCTGCTTTCAATGAGGTACTGAAAGGTGAAAAAATTTTAGCTCAATCAAAAATGCAAAGGCTCACCGGTCACCGATTTGGCATGGAATGCCTGTCATGTGATCCAGATATTAAAAAAAAAATACTTGCTACATTTTCCGAACATTCCGTGATTATTACAAATTTGACAATTTTAAAACACGGTATCAAAAAACCTACTAGAGAAAAAGATACGGTGAAAATCGTAAATATTTTTTCAAATATGCTAAACAATAAGGTGATCAATTTGTTCATATTCGAACTTCAATGTTCCCACGTGCTAAAATGTCGCCAATTCTAAATTTTGTCGAAACCAAGGTGTCTTTCTCAATCCGAAGTACAGCCCCGAAGCTTTAGAATTTTCTCACTTGAATAACATACGATTTCTGGCACTTCGCGGTTCGTGATATTGGTCCAAAAAATCTGACACTTAATTGTCTTTCTTAAATTTCTCAAATTTTTTCCGTCGACCTATAGCTACGAAAATTATATTGCGTAAAAGTCTGATGGAATATCCGCTATTGAAGGTAAGGAAATTTGTCAAGGTTCAGATTTTTTGGAGCAATACTGAGATAGCAAAAGAAAAAAAAAAATGAACGGCGAAATGCCAAAAATCATATGTTATTCGAATGGAAATATTCGGAGGCTTCAGGACAATTCGTAGAATTGAGATAGGAACCTGAAGTCTTGGCTACAATTTTTCTACATGTATTTAGAGATATTTCAGCCCACGAAAGCTGGCAGGAGCACTAAAGTACGAAAATGACCAAATTAAGAACCACCCTATGAACATAATACAAAAATTATGAAGGATTGGCGTGAAATGCCCCGTAAGCGTGTATATTAACTCTAGTGTGAGATGAGTAACAAACATTTTCTCTGAAATCGAATTAGTGAAAATGACTGTCAACCAGCGGCTATTCACTGATTGAACAGTGGCACACACTATCACTGGCAATTAGTGAATGGCCACAGTTTGACAGTTTTATTCACTGATTCGATTATGGAGAGTTCGAGGAACCGTTGCGAGAACTGAAGTTAAAACCCGCAATTTGGCCACCTTGCAACCACCGTTTGAAATTTATGTGTTTCTCAGAGGTACACTGCGAGAAAAAAAGGGGACAGCAATATTTTAACGTTAAACCAGACCAAAATTATAGTTCCTTTCACAATATTATGATATTTTGCACTATAAAAATAGTTATCCTAACTATAAAATGTAGATGTCACCTGAGGAAACTATTTTTATAGTGAAGTTAACTAGATTTTTCTAAGAGTGTATCAATGTTTGCCGTAGAATACTTCGTATACGGTACTTCAATTGGTGTCATACTATTATACCCTGTCACTCTGAGATAATGCATTCGGGCTGGCATAAGCGACTAAGCACGGATGTGACAAATACGTACTCCGGTTTAACAGTTTATTCCATGTTGGGCGCAATGCAAATTGCTTCGTGTTACGTCAATATAGCTACTCTTACAGAGACGTATAGTAGTACATAGTATCGGTAATTGAGAACTCTGTTACGTCACGGATCACAGTGAGAAGAACTCTCATTTTGACTAAAATCAATGTTCTGACCTCGCTGTCTCAAGAGGGATCTATCCACTCTGGCTAGTACACTGATAGAAGGATTTGTTAACTGTTAATAGATACATTTATTTGTGAGAAATATACGTTTATTAACAGTTAACAAATATTTATTATTAGTTAATAAATATTTGTTTGAGTGAATCTGTCCCTCTTCCAGTACGGCGTGAAGATCACTCACATTCGCGCCATAACCTCAACACTCAGATAATGTTTTTATACAATCGTCAATGTTGCATTGATGTTGAACCTATAAAAATTCATACTGTTCCAAACGGCTTCAATGTGATTTCTCATCGTGATTTGATTCATTTAATAATAATTAAAAATAACATATGAATTATTAGTTGAAACAAATATAGGTTATGAAAAGTGTCAACTGGAAATTGCCTACGTTCACTTCTTACTTTCCAGAGGTTCGAACAAATATTTATTAACTGTTAATAAATCCTATTTCGCGCGATGTAATGAATGATTTATTAACTGTTAATAAATATTTGGGAGTTAATAAATCATTTGTTAAATATTAATAAATCTTATTAATTGTTAACAAATCCTTCTATCAGTGTAAACAGCATCTCGGTCCTTGACACAAATACAAGCTGACCGAACCCAACTTTTCATTTCTCCTTTCTGCCTCCAAGGCGAATCGATGATGTGGATACCTATAACTCTATTTCAGATATAGTGCTCGTGATGTTGAAATCTCCGATCTGATAGTTAGATACAGAAAAGTGGAAGAATTACAAGGCCGCGATTAAACTTGCGATGGCGCTGGCATTAGAGAGTGAAAGTCCTGTCATGACGCCGCGCCTGGCTCAACGAACGACAAATTATTTAATGGATCCATAGATATAAGGTACTAGATTGGACAAGTTAAAAAAACTTAGTGGTATACGGCAATATGTCACACAATAATAGTGACATCCGATGCTGCCACCTGTAATTGATGGTAAAGCAGAACATTTGTCGATATTGGAAAGGTATTTACCCGGAGGCTGAAATTAAAGAAAATTTTCTGTTGGTCAAGGCAGACTTACGAAACGTCACGTCATGCTACGGTACATACATCACTTTACACACATTGTAATATCCATAGCGTACCAAAATATAAAATCCTATAGAAAATTGAAAAAAAAATTTTCCACATTTTGACATACGTTGTTTTTTATTTTGTTATAAAATTATAGGGAATTTTTTAAACATATCCGGTGATTGTTAGTAACAAATCGCTTACTTGATAAACAATTAAATTATCAACAAAAATGTTGATTCATTTTTTTTTCTGTGAAGAATTGTAAATGATTAATTAGAATTTTTTTTTTCTAATATATTGTTCGAACAACCCGAGAATAAAGAAATTGATTATTAGTTATTACAAAATTTTTCTAAGAATAAATTTTTGTTCTTAAAATTATAATATTCTCTAACAAATGAAATAACAAAAAATAAAATTCTCACAAATATGTAACTCCATTTGTTTACAAAATTTTTCAAACGAATGGCTCAAAAAATTAAAAACAATCGTTTTTGAATACTTTTTTATTGAATAAAAACACTAATAATAATATAGTTCGATTAAAAGAAAATTATAACCACTTTTTTTTGATTTTTTGGTTTCTTGTTAGCTTAGATCATTTATAAAAAATAGGGTATAACAATTGAAGATCATGTAATGTTATGATCTTGTTGAGTATAGTTGTTGAAAGGTCTCCACAAAGCGAAATAATTTTAGCAGCTTTCCTTAAAAAATTACACGATTTTCAATATAGACGAAAACTCCAAAAGAAATGGCTTATATTAATAATGTATTTGAATTTTTAGATTGATATTAATTTGTAGACAAAAAAAAAATATATGCGGAGCTCTACTTTCAACATTAAATTATAAGTATAAATAATTGAGATATGACTCCCGAAAGTCACAACTTTTCTGTTGAAAATTTTTTCTTTAGGAATCTATTTCCAAATTTACGCTATCCCTCAAAGTTTTCGAGCTATCAGCAAATAACTAGACCCCTTTTTTTGTGCTACAACCTGGCAGATTATGAAAAATATATAAGAGGTCGGTGGAGAGAAGAAAGCGCAGTTCACAAGGAATGACCCATATAATATGTATCATTCAGAGGAATTTAATGAATGCACCCTATATATGTACAGTCAGGCAATAAAGTTCTTGTAGGGTCGAAATTTAGGCTCAGGTGTTTTAGTGTCTACGCTGTTGAGCAGGCCCATCGATGCGTTATTTATTATATACAGGGTGTCCCAGAACTAAATGTCGAAAATGAAAGGTGGCCTAGAGGAGGTCGAACTGAGTAAATTTTCCCGAAGAACATGGGGTCTGCGAAGTCGCGTTCGCGAGATATCACAGGTTAAAAAAAAAAAGTATCGCTTTGCGTCGCCGCGACGCGACGCGGCGCAAAGCGATACTTTTTTTTTTTTAACCTGTGATATCTCGCGAACGCGACTTCGCAGACCCCATGTTCTTCGGGAAAATTTACTCAGTTCGACCTCCTCTAGGCCACCTTTCACTTTCGACATTTAGTTCTGGAACACGGTGTATATTTAGGAAGTATTTCTTACTTTACTTTGAGTAGATAGTCTGCCCGATTCGCGTTCTCAGAGAACGGAGTATGCGGAGCGAGGGGGCTGCTCAACAGCGTAGACACTGAAACGTTTGAGCCTGAATTTCGACCCTCCAAGAACTTTATTGCCCGACTGTACATCTCTGCCTGAACCCATACTATGCTACAAAATATATAAAACAACATTGTCAAATGCGCAATCATTAAAAATCTGTAGATCAGATCGAATATCTAGATTATCGATCAATTTATGCAGATCTCTCACTACGATGCAATACTGTTGGTAAAAAAGAGTGCTGAAACGAAATCCACGAAAAAGAGATTTCCGATGGCCATGCCGCCTGCATTCATCTCGCGACACTAAATTCAGCCGCTATCTTGTCCAATGTAGTACATGATATCTATGATGAATCTAACTCCTGGTGCTCAGTATTCATTTCAATAGGGTGAGGCGTGCTCGTCGAATCAGAGTATTCCTGATGTGCAACGCTGATAGTGAGTGACAGATTTTTACTGGCTGGAATTACTTATTTTATATGAATTTCATGGTGCTAATTCTGATTGCTGCGAGTCCGGGGCACAGTCTGCTCAGTACGTTCACTAATCGCTGGGCAGCGCACCGTTTGCATCATTCACATTATTGTAGGTGTTTCACAAGAACAGTAATTATCCCTGCCGTCCAGTTTTGCGCACGTGAAGGTATTATGACGAGCTTTGTTTCAGTTTTCACCTCGACTTTTTATCTAGTTTCATTATTCTGCAGATATAAAATTATTCAACATTATTATTTGATTTTAGTTATGATTATATCAATATAAGTTTTTCTATTGATTTGAATACAAAGAAATAAAAAAAAAAATCAGTCGTTTTCAAGGAGTTTATATAAGCGGTCACCGATCCGCATACTGTCCCTGCTTAATGCTGCTTAACTTCTGTGATTAGCGGGGTCCTCGAGTTCCTCTGTGAATGTGGTGCCGTTATAACTATTCCGATATCTCGACCCCATAAGTATCCAGGAAATAATTTTAGCTTGTCAGACATGAAGTAGGTATTGCTAAGCAACGCGTATAATTTACAATCAAAAACTAGAGTATATGGGCAAGTCCACCAATTATCGACAAATGAACGGGACGTCAAAAATCGATTTGTCTGAAATTTTTACCTCCTTAATAGTGTGTACTAAGATTGAAACGTTCACCAAGTTGGAACCTTCTAGGACTTATCGTTCGCGAGAAATGCTATATGTATACCAATTTGCTATTTTGACTTAATTGAGGTTTAAGCGCGAATTGTTTACGTATTGTTATCGGCATAAAAAAATTATGAAAATATAAGTATCTTATGTGAAAAATTCTCACCCTTCCGAATATGTTATTCATTTCTGGGTAAGTTAACGAAATTTATCTCAAAAACACGTTTTTTGGCAAAAAACCGCCTTTTTTCATGCGCCACCAAATTTGATCTTACTTTTGAATTTTTTATCTGAAAGCTGAGATTTTTTCAGTAAGGAACCCAAATTTGTAGAGTGGGACGGCTACGGGATCCTGCGTGAGCTAAATTCAATTGATGAAAAGTGTATTATCTACACGCTTAATTGGCGTTTAAACCTCAATTAGGTAGAAATAGCTTTGTATATGGCATTTCTCGCGAACGGTAAGTCCCAGAAGGTTCCAACTTGGTGAACTTTTCAATCTTACAAGGGGACCGCCAAAACCCGGACAAACGGATTTTGGTGATTCTCAGGTATGTTGTAGAGTGACCCAACCCTAGTACCAGGTTACCGGGATTTCCTCCATTAGGGCCTGGTTTCCGAGAAATTTGACTTCGAAGTTTTACACTCTATTCATAACCTCGTAACGTTTGCATATTTCCGAGCCAGCGAGTGTAGCGTAATTGGCTAGGCTTACGATTGGCACGCGGGAGCCCTGGGTTCAAATCCGATCCGTGTCAATTTTTTTTTTTTTTTGAAAAATATTACTTTTTCCATTGCAAAAAATATTATTTCAGAAATTCTGAAATGCAAAATGATTGAATAATACTTTAATAACCTTTGTTCCACGAACTATTTTCGTCGAGAAATAAATAACAAGAACATATTTCATATCAAAAAGTATATTTTTTGATTGAGGTTTAAACGCCAATTAAGCGTGTAGATAATAAACTTTTCATCAATTGAATTTAGCTCACGCGGGATCCCGTAGCCGTCCCACTCTACAAATTTGGGTTCCTTACTGAAAAAATCTCAGCTTTCAGATAAAAAATTCAAAAGTAAGGTCAAATTTGGTGACGCATGAAAAAAAGCGGTTTTTTGCCAAAAAACGTGTTCTTGAGATTAATTTCGTTAACTTACCCAGAAATGAATAACATATTCGGAAAGGTGAGAATTTTTCACATAAGATACTTATATTTTCATAATTTTTTTATGCCGATAACAATACGTAAACAATTCGCGCTTAAACCTCAATTAAGTCGAAATGGCAAATTGGTATATGGCATTTCTCGCGAACGGTAAGTCCTAGAAGGTTCCAACTTGGTGAACGTTTAAATCTTAGTACACACTATGAAAGGTAAAATTTTCAGACAAATCGATTTTTTGACGTCCCGTTCATTTGTCGATAATTGGTGGACTTGCCCATATGCATTAATAAATGGGGAATTCTACGTGAACTTGATCTGGGTTTGGCCGCGCCATTTTTAATTTGTCAAAACTTTTTCGGGTAATAGTATGACGCTTAAAAATATGAAAACCCATCCACCTTTTTTTTTAATTAACCTTATTTTGCCTATGAGCTTCCAAACCTATCTCGAAAACGCTCCAACTGATTTCGATGAAAAAGATATACAAAAAAATATCATCCAAATTTCGAAGCGGGCCGAAGTTTTGTTCTCTGTTTTTCGTCGTATTCTCTAGTTTTATATATGATATTATACGTTAATACACTAATTTTTCGAATTGTATCAAACTATCATTTCGAAAATTGAATCTCTTATATTATTTTACGCATTCTCATATCATTTTTCAAAATGATAGTTCAATACAATTCAAAGAATGGGAAAGTATCAACGTACAATATCATGCATAAACATAGAAAATACGATGAAAAACAGAGAAAAAAACGCCGGCCCCCTTTTAAGTTCGAATGATGATTTTGAGGCACAATCGTTGAAGAACGGAGTGCCTTATACATTCGCTATCGCGAAAAACGTTGGATTGAGAGAAACGTCTCAAACCATATCGGGAGCACGTTTTGGGATCTGAAAAGTTGTTTTCGAGCATTTTCAAAAGTGTATGTATGTGGTCCCCGATTTGTGGTAAACAAGGTTACAGTCAAACCACCGAACCGATTTTCGTAAAATACTTTCCTCACATCGCAGATGTGCAAGTGATCGTGTTTTCCCGATCAGACTTCCGGTTTGGAAACGGCAATCGCTAACTCCGTCAATTTTGAGGATACGATAGCGGGCTTTGAAATACTTTCAATTGGCTTGAAATGAAAATTTTCAGAATTTTTTGGGAATTTTCGACACATGCGTCTTGCTGCGCCTGACCCCCGATTCGTGGTAAACAAGGTTACAGTCAAACCGCCGAACCGATTTTCATGAAATTTGCACAGAATACTTTCCTCACATCGCAGATGTGCAAGTGATCGTGTTTTCCCGAGCAGATTTCCGGTTTAAAAACTGAAATCGCTAACTCCGTCAATTTCGGAGATACGATGGCTAGATTTCGAATACGGTCTATTGACTACGAATAAAAATTTGACGAGATTTGAAAGATTTTTTTTTCCGTGCGGGTGGTTCCTCGAGAACCCACCCGCCAGGGGCAACGCTCCTTGACTCCACCGGGGCTGTGCCCCTGCACCCAGTTACGTGTTATCAGAATCAATCACGTATTTCACATGATTGTAACAAAACTAGGTATATTTACAATTTTTTTTTGTCATTGACACGAAATGGCCTTAGAAAAACATTAATTTTGTACAGTGTATTTCATTCCAATTCAATCCGGGTGTGTTTGTAATGTTATTTTTGTCATTGGCAGGGATTGCTCTATACACACACACACACACGTACATACATACCTACATAAGTTTTTCGTCCCAAATTTTGAAATCTAAATATGAGTATAATAAGTCGCAAAAGTCGGAATTAAGTCCCTGCAAGAGCTGCGTGAAGTGGGCACCCGACCTTGATGGATTTTAATTTTCGAATGTGTTTTCGATAGATTTCTAGCCATAGATGACTGTAGGAGAATTTTTTTTTTTTGTAGTTGATCAATAATTGTGTAATCCATGTTTGAGAGACAATTAGTAATGAATTTATAATTACAGCTGAAATGACATCAGATTCTTATCTACAATCGTATGTAGTTGATTGTAGGTATTAAATTTTTCCTGTGAGAAAAAAAATAGACACGTAATTAAGTATTCGATGATCCCAGGGATCATTTCGCGTTGAAAACTCAAAAATTATTAAGATACTCAGTGAAATTCGTTTGTAGTTATTTGTAGTGCCAGGATTCTAAGCGAGAAATTCGAAACAAGTATATTATCAATCGCTAAACGGTGACTGTCAATTCGCATCCGTTTCATATTCGAAATTGTTTATAATTAATTGTAACTTTATGGACGGCTCTTCGAAAATCAAACATGAATGAATTTTCGTTGAAGTATGTTTGTAGTTTTTTGAATGCTAATCCTTTCGAAATCTGAAATGGCGAAACCGAAAATTAATGTGTCCTTGTTTTAAATGAAAAATTTTGTTCAAAGTTGATTGTCCATGATTATTTTTTTTATTACTAATCAATAGTTCCTAATTTCCAATAATCCTGACCACAGTGAATCTTTACAACATGAAAAACTACGGACAAATCCTATGGGAATCAAATTCCCGTTTGCATTACGAAATAGTGACATGTATCAATATTTCGGAATTCCAGGGTGAGATCGAAATTTTAGCGATGATCGAATGTTTACTTCATGATATACTAATTTCAGGGCTACGAATCAAAATTCCGGGACTACAAACAACTACAAACAAATTCGAACAGTAAGTCTGTTCCCGCAAAATAGTACAAACGAATGCGAATGAAAATTCAATCCTGTTTGTCTATCTTAACAGGGATTGGCTCCCGAATCTTATTAAAAAATTGATAAAGTATTTCTTTTTCGTTTTTGGAACTTTTTTTCGATTCTACAATCAACTATAAACAAATGAACAAATGGATCAAATTTGATGCAAGCTTCCACTCGAAATTAATCGCCATTTGTCATGCAAAAATGGATACCACGCTTAATTCCGCACTACAAAAACAATACTCAGCAATACAGTTCACTACAAACCATTACATGAAAATCGCACTTGGAATGGGAGAGCGTTTGAGTTCTGACCGAGTAACCCTTTTAAAATGATAACATATAATTCTAGTAATATTGTTATTCCCTTGCTTACGAATCAAAAAACGACTGCTACAAACAACTACAAACAAATTCCGATAAGAATCTTATTCTTTTTTCGTTCTTAAGACGATTTGATTCCCAAATATCTTAAACCTATTAATTTGAGATTGATTTTTATTTCTGTGTCAATTTATTGATTCTACAATTACAGTAGAGCGTCGATTATCCGAACATCAGTTATCCGAAACGTCAATTATCCGAATGGTGATTTGATTTATCCGAAACGTCAATTATCCGAAAGATTATTTAGTTGCTGATTGCAGGATTTGGCGGCAACGAAATGAGCTTCCGTTGTAAGACAGGAGAAAACTCGTGGACTTTTTTCCAAAGAAGTAAACCAAATACAGTCCGACCTCTCAATAAGAACGAAAAGCCCCCAAGGGGAAGAGTTTTTCCTAGAATTCGAGTACCCCCACCAGGCGCGCGCTCCGCACTCACTAACTCTGTCTGCCTCTCTCTCTTCCTTCGACATGCGATCTTTACAATGAGAATCGGAGAATAAGAAGTTGGAGTGGGGGAAGTGCTCGAGCGAGAAACTGGGGAAGCGTTCTTATTGAGAGGTCGGACTGTATGTACACAAAAAAAAAAATTGTTTTCGCTGGAGATAACTATTCTTGATTCAAGAAAATAGAAGATCGAAGTCATTCCTGACAAAGTAAAGAATTTTCTTGAATTAAGAAAATTCCTTGGTTCAAGAAAATACTTACTTCGTCATGGATAATTTCGATTTTCCTAATCACTTTCTTGGTTCAAGTTTACTTTTTGTTCTGTGTACATACACCGATTACTTATAACATATTAATATTAGTATAGACACTTGTTTTTCGATACTCGTACATATACTTTATACACTATATATTGTGTGAAAGTCAAGAGTAGGAAAACCAGAAGGGAGGGCCAGAAAGCGCAGGTAAGAAAAAGGGCATAACCGAGGGAGCAATAAAGTGAGAAAGGAAGGGATAAGAGAGTGAGAGAAATCTGAGGTTAGATAGAAAAGGCGGGAAGGTAGAGCAGAGCATAGAGTAAGCGGCGCCAAGGGGGCGGGCAAACAGCGAGTAAGAGTACCAAGTAGGTAAGGTAGGAAGCGGAGATAGTTAGACAGTCGCAGAGGTAGACGGCTAGAAGCAGAGATGACAGACAGCGAGAGCAAGGTAGAGGGCGGGAGTGCGAAGGTAGGAGCCAGGGAGGTAGGGAGGCCAAGCAATGCAGTGAGGCTGCTAAGAGAGGGCGGGGGGGGGGGGGGGGGGAGAAGCCAGAGCTCATGTTCACTACAAGAGCTCTGGGAGAGAAAGAGGGATGCGGAGAAGGAGGGAGGAAAAGAGGATACAAGCGAGGAAGAAGGGCAGGGAGAGATGGACGAAAGTCTAATCTTCGCGAAATCGAGAAAGATATATCGGTCACCGGAGGAGAACAGGAGCGGAGGAGAAGGGGAAAACCAGATAGAAGAGGGATGCGGAGAAGGAGGGAGGAAAAGAGGATACAAGCGAGGAAGAAGGGCAGGGAGAGATGGACGAAAGTCTAATCTTCGCGAAATCAAGAAAGATATATCGGTCACCGGAGGAGAACAGGAGCGGAGGAGAAGGGGAAAACCAGATAGAAGAGATAAAGAAGGAGATAGAAGAAATCAGAAGAGAGGCGGAAGAAAAAAACGAGAAGTTAAGAGAGGAAATAAACAGAGTGGAAAAAGAAGGGGAGAGAAAAGAAGCGAAATGGGAAGCTGAAAAGAATAGCTTGTTGGAAAGAATAAAAAAACTAGAAAAAATCGCCGAAGAAAAGGGCAAGAGAGAGGCAGAGGCAGACGGGGGAGCAGAAAACAGAGAAGAAAAAACAGAAGGAAGAAAAGCAGGGGAAGGGGGAAGCGCAGGATGGAAAGATAGGATAAAAGAAATAGAGTTCACGATAGAGAGAAGGGAAAGAGAGGCGAGAAGGAATAATATTCTGAAAAAGGAGTGAAGGTGGAAAGGGGAATAGAGAAGGAAGCAACCGAGAAGCTGCTGAGAGGAATAGGAGTAGAGGTAGAAGTGGGAGAAGTGAGAGGAATAAGGGGGAAAGGAGGCAGACTAGGAGAAATGATCCTCGCAAAGCTAAGCTGCGGCGAACAGAGAAAGAAAGGTCATGGAAAACAAAAGAAAACTATGGGGGCGGGAAGAAAGAATAGAAGACGACCTAACATGGAAAGAAAGAATTGGAGTGGAGAATTGGAGAAATAGCAGTCGAGGAAGAAAGAAAAGGAAAAAACGTGAAAACAGGCTATGGGAAACTATGTATAGATGGGAGAAGATGGAGATGGGATGAGATAGGAGAAAAACTAGTAGACGAAAAAGAAGAGAAAGAAACAGGAGAGAAGAAGGGGAGGAAGGGCAAGAACAGAGAAAACGAGCCGGGGGGGGGGGCAGAAGAGGGGGGTGAGGAAGAAGAAAGACTAGGTCAGTGGACAAGAGTAGTCAGGGGAAGGGGTAGAGGCAGAGCAAGGGGGACAGGGAGGGGGCAAGGAAGCGAATAGAGGGAAAAGGGAAGCAGAGTTGGAAAGTAGCGTTTTGGAACGTGGCCGGGCTGGCGAGAAAAGATGAGGAGTTTTGGACAGGTATACAAAAGTGGGACGTAATAGCGTTAAGTGAGACGTGGTTAGACAAAAAAGGATGGGATAGGATAGCTTATAAGCTACCTAAGGGGTACGTATGGGAAGCACAGCATGCGAGAAAAGAATGCAAAAAAGGAAGGGCGAGCGGAGGCGGTAGGAATAAGAAAAGAGCTGGCAGAGGGGATAGAGAGGCAGGAAGGGCGACAAGAAGAGGGGTGAATCACTGGAAAGGTGAAGATTCAGGGGGGAAAATGGACGATAGTAGGACTATATGTCAGAAAGGATATAGAAAGAAAGATGGAAAAGATAAAAGAATATGTCGAGAGCGAAGGGCAGGGGAGAAAGATTATAATAGAGGGAGACTTTAACGCGAGAACAGGGGAAGAGGGAGGAGGATACTGGGGGGAATACAGCAAAGACGAAAGAGGGAGAAGGTCAAAAGACAAAAAGGTAAACGGCGAGGGAAGGAGACTAATAGAAGGGCTAGAAGAGATGGGATGGTCAATATTGAACGGTAACACGAAGGGTGACGAGGAAGGAGACGGTGATAGATTATGTAATAGGAGATAACGAGGTGCAGGGAAGAATAAGAGGATTAGAGATAGGCGATAGGATAGATTCTGATCACCATCCATTAATAGTAGAGGTTGAATCAGAGATATGGGAAAAAACGAAGGAAGAGAGGGAGCAGAGAGCGGCGAAAGTAGTCTGGTCAAGGCTAGGAAGGGAAAGATTCAGAACAGAGATAAGATGGGGTAGAGAAGAAGAAAGAGACATAAACGAAACAATAGCAGAGAGAACTGAGGAATTCAGAAGGGTAATAGAAATGGAAGCGAGCAGGGGAGGAGGAGGGAGAAAGAGAAAAAATGGGTGGTGGGACGAAGAGGTCAAGGCAAAAAAAGGAGAGGTTAGAGCAGCACTAAGAGAATGGAGAAAGGGGCGAGCGGACGTAGAGGGATACAGAAAAACGAAAGGAGAATACAACAAGTTGTGCGAGAGAAAGAAACAGGAAGAAAATGAAAGGTTCGTGAGAGAAGCGGAGGGAGCAAACACAGAGGGAAAAGTATGGGACGTAATAAATCGGGAAAGAGTGAGGAGAAAAAAAGCGAGTGGAGTAATCGGGAAGCAGGAGTAGAAAGACTACTTCATGAAGCTGCTAGGTGAAGTAGAGAATAGGCCAGAGGACAGAGAGAAAGAGGTAGAAAGGGTGGAGGACACAGAAGGGGAAGTAAGTAGAGAAGAGGTGAGAAGGGCGGTAGCGAAGCTGAAGGATGGAAAATCCCCGAGAGGAGACAACATAGAGAACGAGGTGTGGCGGTACGGAGGAGAGGAGGTAGAGAGGTGGGTAGAGAAAGTATGTAACAGGGTATGGAAAGGAGAAGGGTGGCCCGAGGTATGGAAAGAAGGGTGGATCGTACCGATAGTAAAGAGCGGAAACGGCAAAAGTGTAGAGGAATACAAAGGAGTGACGTTGATGCCGACCCTGTATAAAATATACGCAACAATACTGGCAGGCAGACTAGAGGAGGAAATGGAAAGAGAAAATATGATACCACAGAACCAGACGGGATTTAGAAAGTGGATGGGCACAGTAGATAATATAGGTATATGTTCTGAACCACCTAATAAACAAAAACATGAATAGAAAAAAGGGAGGGATGGTCGTGCTTTTCATAGACCTGAAAGCAGCGTTCGACTCCGTCAACAGGGAGGTACTATGGGAAGCGATGAAGGAAAGGGGGGGGAGAGAGGAGCTAATAAGCAGGGTGAAGAAAGTATACAGAGATACGAAGAATAGGGTCAAGGTAGGTGGAGAAGTAACCGAAGTTTTTTGGACGGTGAAAGGGGTGAGGCAGGGCTGCCCCCTGAGCTCGTTTCTATTCAACATATCAACGGCAGATCTAAAGGAGAAAATGAGCAGGGATGGAGGAGTGGTAGGGTTATGTTAGGAGGGAGGAAAGTATACACATTAGCATATGCGGACGACGTAGCAATGGTAGCAGCAACAGTGGAGGGGATGAAAGCGATGATAAGAAGTCTAGAAAGGTACCTAAGCAGAAAAGATTTGGTACTAAACTCGAAAAAAACGAAGGTGATGAGGTGCAGGCGAGGAGGGGGGAGGTTCAAAAGGAGGAGTGGAGGTGGAAAGGGGAAGAGATAGAAGAAGTGAAGGAATTCAAGTATTTGGGATATGTGGTGATGAGAAACGGGGGGCAGGAGGCACACGTGAGAGACAGAGTAAAAAAGCAGGGGTAGTAATGAGACAAGTATGGGGAATAGGGAAAAGAAGATTCGGAAAAGACTTGGAAAGAAGGATGTGGATGTTCGATAGAGTAGTATGGACGGTAGCCGAATACGCGGCCGAGATTTAGGGATGGAGGGAGTGGAAAACAGTAGAAGCGCTGCAAGAAAGGTACATTAGATGGGCACTAGGGGTGGACTAGAGAACGCCAGGTTATATGGTAAGGGAAGAGCTAATGAGGATGAAGCTGAAGACAAGGGCAGGTGAAAGAGCATGGAACTTCGAAAGAAGGCTAGAAGGAAGGGAGAGGGAGTCAACTGGCAAGAGTGTGTTGGAAAGAGATAAAGGCGAGAAACGAAAGAGAAGGAAGCATGTCAGGGTGGGAGAGAGATAGAAAAGAAAGGATAAGGGAGTGGGCGGAAAGAGAGGGATGGGTAGGATCAGAATATGAAATGATCAAAGCGCAAGAGAGGGAAAAACAAGCGGAGGAGAGGTGGGAAAAGATAAGAAACTCGAGATACAACAAGTGGTACAGAGAGATTAAAGGGGAGGGCGTGCCGGAATATCTAAGAAAGGGATGGGGGGAAGGTAAGTGGTGGCGAGTGACGAGGTTTAGACTAGGGGGGGAGATGAGAGTAGCAAAATACTGGGAAAGAGAAGAAGAAAGAAAATGCAGGTTGTGCGGGATGGAAGAAGAGACGTGGGAGCATGTATGGGAAGGATGTGTAGGAGGGGTAAGAAAGGGAGAGAGCTGGCAGGAAGTAGTAAGAACAATGTTAGGGGAAGAAGGGGAGGGAGAGGAATGAATGAGAGAAGTGGAGAGAGCAAGAGGAGTGGAAGGGCATGTTAGAGGAAACGAATGGGAAACGGAAGGCGATAGGGTGGAATGAGTGAGAACTAGAGGAGTGGGTAATGCAAAACGTAACGCGCAAAGCGAAAACAAAAAGCGAAAAGAGACGAGAAGGAGTAGCAAAAGAGAAACTAAGAGAGAGAGTAGAGAGAGAAACCCAGTAGGGAAATGAAAAGAAAAGAGAAAGAAAAAACGAGTAGTGGAGGCAGGAGAAGCGAGGGATAGATAGATAGACAGATGCTTATTTATTATGCCATAGCCTTGATCAAGGCAAAGAAAAAGCAAAGAAAGAAAGTACAATCAAACAATAGCACACTTACAATAATAAAGTAACAGAGAATACTTAAAGTTCTAGCAATACACAACAATAATGTAGTAGAGCACAAATAGCAATTAAGTACAGAAAAGGAATCAATAATAGATAACAACTACTATTAATTGAAAATTAAACATTAGGTATTAAATATTAGATATTAGATATTATATTATTAACTCAAGTAAATAACCAGCCCGTCAATTAAAAGACGTAGCGATGGAGGCAACCGAAGAAGGCAACATATTATACTGGCCCAACCAAATTGGAAGAGATAGGCAGATTGAAAGAGATAGACAAGCAGATTGGCGAGGCCAGGCAGCAGTGCAGGATTTCATTAGAGTTGAGATCTAGGTGAAGCTCGGACGTTGCCAGCTTCGGCTGCCACCGAGTGACCACGCAGCCGGGTCTTAAACGCATCTAAAGAGGACGCCACTCTGATTGACGGCTCCAACTCACTCCAGAAATACGTGGCTGACATCATAAATGAGTTGTGGAAGGTGGTAGTTCTATGAGTCGGTATAAAGAGCAAGGTTGATGGTTCGGATTCCGACGCGGCTAGCCTAGAGGATCGCCTCACAGTGGGGTCTAGATCAATAAAAAGCTCACGCAGGTAAGAGGGAGTCTTAGTACCGAGGACTTGATAAAGAACACAGCCCATAAAGTAAGTTCGACGATCCGCGGCCGATAAGCACCCCAGTTTGTGACGATAGGGGGTGATGTGGACATCTCGTCTCAACTCAAAGATGAATCTGATTCCACAATTTATTAATCGCTGAAGCTTAGTGTTAAGGTATCCCGTCAGATCATGATAAACCACACAACAGTAATCTAAGTGCGGCTGAATTAATGCTGCTCCCAATAACGCCTTCACGCTGGGAGGAAGAGAATCACCGCGATGTTTAAGCCTATACAGCGTCGCATAAACTTTTCTCGAGATCTGGGCAACGTGCGCATTCCAGGTCAGATCGCCAGACAGATAAACTCCCAAATTACGGACCGTATCGACGAAGGGCACGACAGCCCCATTTATAATAATCGGTGGCACATCTGTAAGTAATTTGAGATGCGCAGAGCTACCAAGAATGATAGCTTTTGTCTTGCCCACATTCAGTTTAAGACCATTTCGCACAGCCCAAGAAGAGACAGCATCGGCGTCAATGGTCAATTTGGCAATAGCTGCGGATATGTCCTGAGGTCGAGTACGGAGGTAAATCTGGAGATCGTCGGCAAAGATCATATGGCTGGTGAATTTAAGTACAGCTCCTATATCGTTAATAAATATAAGAAAGAGCAGTGGCCCAAGGACAGAGCCCTGAGGAACCCCCGAGAAGCTGCACAAAAAACTAGAAAGACCCTGTGATGAGTCCCACACGGCCTGCGACCTACCCGAAAGGTAGGAGTAAAACCACCTGACAACGTTATCAGAGAACCTAGACCGCTTAAGTTTCGAGAGAAGGAACGCGTGATTTATGCTGTTGAATGCTTTACTAAAATCAAATAATAAGAGAATAGTGACGCATCTATCATCAACAGCTTTCCGAGCATCATCAAGGACTCTAAGCAAAGCCGTCTGAGTACTATGACCTTTGCGAAACCCGGCCTGGGCAGGGTCCAGAATGTTATTGAGCTCAAGGTAAGAAGTCATTTGATTAGCAACAACCCTCTCAAGAACTTTAGAGAGATGAGAGAGATTAGCAACAGGCCGAGTGTCTGCAACCGAAGCCGGAGGATTTGTTTTGCAGAGCGGGACTATGTACGCTCGTTTCCAGATCCGCGGAAAGACTGACATAGACAGTGACGCATTGAACAGCTTGGTTAATACAGGCGCAAGCACCGGCAACACGTCTCTTAGATAGCCCAGCTGGATGTTATCAGGACTCTGTCCACGAGACTTAGTGCTGTACACGCTGGATGGGCACTAGTGACGGATGAGTAATGGGCATTGAGCTGATGCGCTGTAAAATGATGGAGGGGTGAAGCAGATGACACACTAATAAGACCTAAGCGCCTAAGTTCCGACCAGACACTCGCAGCATCCGGTAATTCGCTCAAACGTACCTTAACATAATTATCTCTGGCTTTTCGAACCGCAAGCTTAATGGCCTTACGCAAGACGCGAAACTGCTCGAAGATGACAGCTGAACGCTGCCGCTGCGCAGATTTATACAGTTTGTTGCGTAATCTTATACGTCCTTTAATTACCGCAGTCAGCCAGGGGGCAGAAGGGCCCCTGAACTCACGCGAGACCAATGGTGCATGGGCATTCAGTACATGCAAAATGGATCCGCACA
Organism: Macrophya alboannulata; assembly: GCA_949628255.1. Lineage (NCBI taxonomy): Eukaryota > Metazoa > Arthropoda > Insecta > Hymenoptera > Tenthredinidae > Macrophya > Macrophya alboannulata. The sequence continues at coordinate 24,550,962 of OX451208.1, forward strand.
GGGCTTCCACTGACAAATCAACATCTTCAATCAGATTATGCAACAGACTGCTAACATCGGACGCGAGAGCATTCTGCAACGCTAATGGGCTATAATTTCGGAAAGCACGAGATGTCTTGACGCGACTCACACGTCCGTGAACAGCCAACTTGTACTCAAACTCAATGACGTCGTGACCAGCAATAAATGGGGTCGGTGATTTCGCGAAGGAGAGCAGTTTATCAGCCGAATCTATGATCGCTACATCCAACCACGAATCAGAGGATACCGTGTGATGGGTGTTCCCATGTGGGACCAGGAATAACGACTCACTTAAGATAACGTCGCGTAGGTATGTAGCCTCAAAGCCATCGCCGCTTAGGTTACAGTTCAGGTCACCTGTTCTAATAAGATTCGAGTAACTATGTGAGAAATGCTCAAGCCTGTCGAGAAATGCATCAAGCAAAATGCCTTTTGCCCTACGGTAGACAACTGCAAACAAGATCAGATTACGCTGCGACTTGAGCTCTAAAATCAAGAATTCAGGGGAGTTGGAAAACAGGGAAGGAGAGGCTGCAAGGACCTTACAACCTAGAGACTTATGAATATAGCAAGCCACCCCTTCCCCCCGTTTACCTTCCCTATCGTTGCGCAGTAAGCAATAGTCTACGATAGCGACAACATTATCCGGAACGTCTCCGTGCAGCCAGGATTCAGAGATGGATATTACGTGACGGATGTACTCAGAAAAATATACTCTTATTTCATCAATGTGACCTGACAGCGAATTTGCGTTAAAATGAGCGACCCTAAGGTAATGTAAATTCTAGGAATCGGTAAAACTCGGTGCCGCAGCAATATCCATATCTGTAGGCCGCCCAGGGAGTCACATGGACACAGCGGAACTGGTAGAGGGTTGACTCTGATGATCTTCATCCGGCGGAGCATCACTGGGACCCGGGTTTCCAGACACCTGAACAGGTGCACAGGGCTGCTGCACATCCTCTTCACTGCGGATCACGACCGGCTCAGAATTCGCCTCACGCCTATCATGAACCGACCCATTCCTCGTCCAGACATAGCGATAGCCCTTCCTTTTTGCCGCATCCTTTGACTTTCTGAGAAGATTTGCCAATGACGGTGACAAGTGTTCGTTGAGGAAGATCAGTGTATGGGACTGCACTCCCTCCAAATCGAGCTCATTGGCATAAAGGTGACCCTTGGCCCGCTTGGCCGCAAGGAAGCGATTTCGACAAGTGGACGATTGCAGTCAGACTAAAATCATCCGTGGCTGTTCAGTAGTTCTGGTGCTTTTTACTCGATCTACCTCGCAGATATCCGCCCGAGAGATTGGGACTGAGAGCACGGAAGCAATGGTAAATATGATGGCTCGAAGATCTTCAGCATCAGTCTCCGGAACTCCAGATATCATTAGGTCGCGGTTCAGTAGGCTGCGTTCAACTAGATCCAGCCTGGATGCTAATTGGGAGTTGACGGTAGTAAGCCGAGTGATATCTGCCGATTGACTTTCACAAGTACCCTCCAGCTGACTGACCCGACCCTTCAGCAGAACATTTTCGGAGGTAAGAGCTTCAAATTTAGTACGCAGCTCATCAGTAAGCTCAGTGTTGGCCTGAGAAAGCGTGTCCAGCTTAGATGCTATTGCCTCAACTCGCGCAGGTAATCCAACCAACCCATTAAATTTTTTACTAAATATAGCAGCTTGCTTATTATGACTGTCGGCGAAATTGTGCATGAACCGCGAGCTAGTCTCGACTGCGGCTAGGATGCTATCCAACGAAGGTGACTGGGACGGAGCTGTATCCTTATGAGAGCCCGATACACTAGCGGTAATGGTCTTCACATAGGAGCTACTAGCGGAAGATGCACCAGTCGCCGCTGAACACTGCCTACATCTCAAGAAAGACCGTCCATCCTCAGTCAGCTTAGTCATGGGGTAGTGCAGCTTGGATGGTAATGACTACGACACACGGAACAATATGACGAATGCTTGACGACGTCCTTCTTGCACCCCCTACAGGTCTTCGGCTGTGATTGGGTAGCAGTGCCAGACATGATGTCGAATTCCCAATGAATCGCGGGAGAAACCGGCTGTGAGAGTCAGAAGAAAGATGCAAGGAGAACGGTTCGCTGACAATGCCCAAGGAATAGCGTTAAATATGTATATACGAGGTATCACAATATATTACACAGGTCGATAATAGGCCGAGCCGATATCAAGATAGAGAAGGAAGGCACGCAAACACCCGAGCACACAGCCGACGAGAGACGCACACACCGATTCCGCGTATATATTGAGTCCAAAGTCCGATCCAGCGCACCTGTTATAAACACAATAGCAATTTATACCTGTCCGAATACACCGACACACTACACACGCAGCAGGATTACCGTATATAGCCAAGGAAACACTTCAATTTTTATATCTCAAGTACTAATCTACTCAGAATAATTCTGCACAGCTACTTTTGTTCAAAATTGAACGCTCTACAAAAAAGGTCTCTTGGTATTTTTCGATAAATCTAACTGTTTCCAAGTTGGTTATTGGCTATCGATGGTGATTAACCAATAGCCAACTTGGAAATAGTTAGATTTATCGAAAAATACCAAGAAACCTTTTTTGTAGAGCGTTCAATTTCGAACAAAAGTAGCTATGCAGAACCATTCTGAGTAGATTAGTACTTGAGATATGAAAATTGAAGTGTGCCACTAGAACATTTCCCGTGTTATTTAAATGGGACATAGAAATTCGCGATGAGGCACCTCTTGATATTAATAATAAGATCTCAAATTTCAACAGGCTTCTTATTTTACCTTCTTGCAAGTATACAACCTGTATGTAAGTTAAAAAAAAAATGTTGCTTCTAAATGACACACTCTAATACGTATCTGAGGTATTCCACGCCGTTTCGAACGGTCGAAAAGTTGACCGATCCCAAAAAAATCATAATTTTGTCTTATCACACAAATATATCGAAAGAATTTATGTGAATTTTTTCAGAATTTTTGGATCACATTTTTTGAGTTTTTCCAAATTCCAATTTCTTTCTACGAACCTCCGTGTGTCGATCGTACAAGAAAATTTAAAAGACAAAAAAGTTGCAGTTTTGAGTCAACTTTTTGAAAAAATTTCTTTGGGAATTTCTCGAATCCCAAAAATACCAATTTTTATCAAAAATACACAAAAATACGTTTTTTTAACCAATACGTCACTTTTAATTTGCTTGAAAAATTTACATAAAATACTCTCAAGTGTTTACAGCAACCATATATTTTTTTCAAGATGGTTGGCTCAATCGTTTGGAAGCTATGCTTTATTAATTCTCTGATTCTATATATTTTTCGAGAAAAAAAAAGAATTATTAAAGCATAGCTTCCAAACGATTAAGCCAACCACCTTGGAAAAAATATATGGTTGCTGTACACACTTGAGAGTATTTTCTGTAAATTTTTGAAGCAAATCAAAAGTGACGTATTGGTTGAAAAAACGTATTTTTGTTTATTTTTGATAAAAATTGGTATTTTTGGGATTCGAGAAATTCCCAAAAATTTTTTTTCAAAAAGTTGATTCAAAACTGCAACTTTTTTGTCTTATAAATTTTCTTGTACGATCGACACACGGAGGTTACATATGTAATACTAAGTATTTGTGAACTTAGCGTGGCCTTCGATTTTTTTTTTCAAATTTCGACAACGGCAAAAGTATAATTGTCACGACTCATTAGCGGCTAAATAACGGCAAATTATCCAGTAGGTCGAATTCGTATTTGCACACTTGGTAGTGCTAACTTATCTAACCTCACTTACAGGGACTGGCGATATAGGGATATCGCCAGTCCCTGTAAGTGAGGTTAGATAAGTTAGCACTACCAAGTGTGCAAATACGAATTCGACCTACTGGATAATTTGCCGTTATTTAGCCGCTAATGAGTCGTGACAATTATACTTTTGCCGTTGTCGAAATTTGAAAAAAAAATCGAAGGCCACGCTAAGTTCACAAATACTTAGCGTTACCCAGTTGAACTACGCAAGAAAAAAAATCGTACAGAACGCGGACAGGGCTCAGAATTTGCCGTTTTTTTTGCCGAAACTCAAATCTGTCCCCAGAAAATCAAAAACTTTTTCATTCCATTTCCAAAACGCAATTTCAACAGTCGCTCCCAGTTAGCGCAACCAGGTTGACGCTCTACCTGAGAATCAAGAGTCGTAGGAAACTCTGACTAGGCTCGAAATTTGCCGTTTTTTTTGCCGTTGTTACGTCCCAGACTTCACCTTCCTCATCTTTCACCTACATCCGGTCACCCTATCTATAATTTCCTCTAGCCTCCGAGCAACTAGATAATCCGCTGAGTATGCATCCGGTGGACTGATGCATCCTCAGCTACACGTGGCCTCCCACCTTACCTAAATCCCTAGTTTACCTTATTCCTCTAATTCCTCACCACGACACTTCTCTGGCTACCATCTACCTAATCACTTCTTCCTTCTTCGGCAACCATCTACCTAACTACTTCTTCCTTCTACGTCAACCATCAACCTATTCACTTCACTCTAAATCAATCTTCCTTATTCCTAATCATCATCACCAAACTTCTCTAAGAACGACACTCTATTTCCTAACTCAAAACCTTTCCTTTCCAATCACCCATTCATTACTCTTCACTAACCATTCACGAGTACAAGTTTAATTGTTATCAATAAACATAAAGTATCATTTACTCACTACAAATCATTCAATCACCTGCCATACCACTTCCCTTAGTTGTGCGCCCGCACGTAAAGCGGGAGCGAACCCCATAATATCTATCCATACGGCAACAACATTCTCGTTGTGACCCCATACGGACATCACAACTGGTGGCAGCGGTACCTCCTCCCGCTTCTAAGGGTAGTGCGTGATTGTGAAACGTAAAAAGTTCTTCAGAAGTATCTACTAAAGTAGATAACACCAGTCACAACTGGTGGCAGCAGAAACACCTCTCGCTTCTACGGGTAGTGCGTGATTGTGAAAAGTAAAAAGTTATTCAGAAGTATCTATTAAAGCGAATAACACCAGTCACAACTAGTAGCAGCAGTACCTCCTTTTGCTTCTGAGGATAGTACGCGAAATACAAAGTTAAAGGTGACAAATCGTGATATATACACGGAACTTACAAGTCAAGAATCATCACAGCTGGTGAAATGACTATGTAAAGTGACTGTCAAGTGAAAATAGTGAAAGCGAGTGACGATAACCAAACGGGTGAAGTTAGAGAGTGAAAAATCAAAGTTCAGTTGAAGTGAATAGGAACAATAACACAATTAGTGGCAGTGGCAAATACAATTCTACAAATTATTGCTCTCGCATCATCAATAAGCCGACGAGCCAATTCGACAAATAATTGCTCTCGCATCATCAATAAGCCGACGAGCCAATTCTACAAATCATTGCTCTCGCATCATCAATAAGCCGACGAGCCAATTCTACAAATCATTGCTCTCGCATCATCAATAAGCCGACGAGCCAATTCTACAAATCATTGCTCTCGCATCATCAATAAGCCGACGAGCCAATTCTACAAATCATTGCTCCCGCATCATCAATAAGCCGACGAGCCAATTCTACAAATCATTGCTCTCGCATCATCAATAAGCCGACGAGCCAAGTTCACAAATCTACGAAGCAAAAATCTACGAATCTACAAACAAATAATCGCTCTCGCATTTTCAATAAGCCGACGAGCCGAATTCATAATCTACGAAGCCACGAGAACCCATCTACAAACCAACGGAATTCCTTCAGCCACACTCCAGCCGCTCATCTCTAAGCACCGAAAAGAAGTCGACAGTAAAACCGACATAACACCGATTAGCCAGGAAGTCAATCTACACCTAACCGTACGCCACAAAGAAATTCAAGCTACCTTGACAGCATTCGTAATCATCGGTGCATTGTAAGTCTCGTCAAGATCTATATAATATTTCAACCTAACTAGAGTTAGGAGATTAATACACTCATTGTTCTGTATAAGCATAGAATTACTTTAATATAATGACTGACGAAGCCACTCCCAGTCCGTTTCTGCCACTGCAAGCGGCGATATCATTATTGCCGAACTTCAACGGTACTAACATGCCGGTAGAGTCATTTATCCGCAAAGTAGAGAACGTTAAGAATGTAGTCAGCACGAGAGATTTACCTTTATTCACTAGCCTTGTAGCCGTAAAAATTGAAGGCCCCGCGGAACGGTGCATAAATAAGAACGGCCTTAATACTCTAGACAACATATTAACAGACTTGAGACGCGCATATAAACCTAGAGACAGTCTGCCGGATATTCAGGCGCAAATTACGCGAGCGGTGCAGAACCGAAATGAGAGTGCGCTAGAGTTCGGCATGCGAATCGAAGGACTCGTCGAGACAGCTTTGGAACTTCTCGGGAACTCCGCGAACCCAGAATATGTCGTTATGTCTACCAGATTCATAAAAGATATAGCCGGACGAGCATTTATACGCGGATTGAAAGACGAACTTGAACCGAGAGTAACAAATCAAAGCCCGGGAACGTTACGTGAAGCAATAGATCTAGCAGTTCGATTTGAAAAACTTCTAGACGATAGAAAGGCCTTGAGGCCACCTGACAATGCCACCTCGACGAGTCAAGCGATATCCAACTACACTAGACGTAATACAGTAGATGATAAGAACAGGTGGGGTCCAAACCACACCTCTAGGTCGAATAATCAAAGAAATCTGAGTTGTAATTACTGTAAAAACTTGGGCCATACCATTGATAACTGCCGAACGAGAGAGCGTAATAATAATAAATACTGCACGTTCTGCCAAATGATAGGTCATACGCTCGACGAATGTCGCGTACGAAACTCTCGGGGCCAGCGCGACCCTCAACGCCTATCTCCTAACACTAGTTCCTCTTATAACACAGACATAAACTATGGACAGCACGCGTCTAACCCTCGTCGGAACAATGATAACGTGCAAAACCAGCCGAATTACGATAGACCAGGCATACAACGTAGAAATAACGCACAAATAAATCTCGCGGTAGACGAAAATACGGAATCAATCGACGATTTAAACGGGCTTCGGGAACGTCGCATGGACGCCGCGACGTCCCGAATCGAAGAAGAGCGCCCAATCTCAACAGGAAAATACTTCTCGGATCACCCATAATTAAAATAGCTTCAAAACAAGTACGCGGAAGGACCGCGTCACTACTGGTAGACACAGGCGCAAATGTAAATGTGATTAAGGTCGGAGTGATCACACCAGACACGCGTTTAACACCAACAGACACGCGGTTAATTAAAGGAATAAGTACGGGATTCATAGAAACGTTAGGCAGCATCGACTTGGAATTCGCTGGCACCTGCCACGAATTCCACTTAGTAGATAATTTATTCCCCATTAAGGAAGACGGTATCCTAGGCGCGGATTTCTTACGATCGGAAAATACAACTATCTGCTTTAAAAATCACCAGATCTTTTCGCGAAATACGGGCACGATCCCATTATCCTACCGAAGTGAAAACACTAACATTAACACCTACCGCATACTAACCACATCCTGCACACTGACTCCTAAAGTCCAGATATCTGCACCACAACTCACAAACACAACCGACACTTTTCTTCTCGACACCGGAGCTGATATAAACGTAATTAAACTCAGCGCGGTAAAACTGAATGTACCTAACCAACCAAACAGGATAAGGATAACCGGGATAACACCCGAATCTATAGAAACACTGGGAAGCCTAGATATACAAGTCGGCAGTAAAACACAAGAATTCCACATAGTAGACGACTCATTTCCCATTACGGAAGCAGGAATATTGAGCATGACATTCTTACATCACGGGAGCGCTACGATTTCCTTTCCTGCGAACACGGTAACCTCGCACAATAACGAATCACTGAAGATTTCAAACGAGAACGCAATATCAATCCCTCCCCGAACCGCGACAGTGACAGCTTTCAAATCGACGAACTCATCACCAAAAACGAGGATAATAAATACACAAAAATTAGGACCAAATACCCTATCAGGCAAAGCGCCCGTGACAAACAGACAAGGTTTAGCGTACACACATGTTATGAACCTCAACGAAGCAGCTGTAGAGATAACCCGACCCGCGGTATATCTAGAAGAGGTAGACGAACCCGTAGTAAGCATAGACACGTACGTAGCTAGTAACGAGACAAACTCATCAACACACAACCATCGCGGCACTAAGACTGACAGAAACCTACAAGCACTTCGAATTTTACCTAACCGCGAAGCGAAATGCCTTGATATCCGTAGAGAAAACTTTAGACTAGATCACCTAAAAGAAGAAGAAAACCTATCAATAACTGATCCCTCTATCGACTATAATCATCAATTTTTCTTATCGGGCGACAAGAAAGGACAAGCAAACGTAAACGCGGACGCGCTATCGAGGAGCCCTCCTGCTGGGACTACACAAGCTTTACTTATAGACAGTAAACGCCTACGATCGGAATCGGGTACTGCAGAAACCGAAATAAACAAACGCAAAAAACTGTCGCACCAACTCCCAAGCCGTCCGAGACAAGATACTGATAATTCTACAAATCTTATACCTACCAAGCTACGAAAAACAGGAAAAACATTAACAGAATTCCCTCCGCAGGAAATCATGAGATTAGACAGCTCGAATATCGAAATGACGCGCGACAAACACCGCGGGACGTTAGAACCGTCCAAACCGTTCCAAACGACAGAATCCTCGGGCAACCCAGCACTGCGAAAGAAATTTACGAAGCTCCTAGACTTCTCTAATTCGACAGTCGATTCGGATATAAAATCCATTCCATCTAGAGCTGCGCCCCCTGGACGAAAAAGAATCACAGAACCCTCAAGTAACCGCGCGCCAAGGAAAAAACCATTAGAAACAAACAACCATGCAAACCTACTACGGACGACTATACCCGCTCACCTACGGTATCCCCTGCCCCCTCAATATGAGATACCACCCCCAGCTATTTTCATACCACCAGACCCTGACACACTGACGCGACAGCGCAGACGAGATCTCACACCGGAACTTGACACCGAAACAAGCTCTGATAACACCGCCGATTTTAATACAACCTCAGATATTTTACTCTCTCGGAAAGCGAATCTATAATATTACCGCTACAAAATACAACTATCTTAAACACGACATGACATTAACCTAAACACACTCGCTGGAGCCGAGAGAAATACAAACTTCTTTTAAATAAGGTTCGGAAAACGCCTCTTGGAATCAATCAATGGTATCGCCTAGGTTAATGGACACTAGACAGTGCCAAACACTTCGAGAGTAATCCTAATCTAGTGTACCGAAGAATTTGTACCATCTTTTATCAAATCTCATAAAATTAACAAATATCAATAGAAGCCAAACATCAGAACACTAGTATAATAATCGTATGCACACAGCAGCAACACAGGCTCTCGCCAGCGAGTCAGCGAACTCATGTTTTGAACTTGACACCTCTCAGCTGTGAACTGATAATAACCTGACATAGCATAATACTTTTTTAATTATACTCGCTTATATATAATTCGAATGAAGTAATGTTTGAAGGCAGTACGATAGTCAAATAGATAGTTCTAACAGAAATAGATAGGAATATTAGTATAGATATATGATTCAAACAGGGTAGGCTAATGTAGGGGTAGAATCATTAAAATTAAAACATACCTTCACATTATACTTCCTATCTAAAATTGTTCAGCTTCTAATTTAATCTCGTAACAATTGGAATATGTAGCATTATAATTATTTTAGTAGTGTAACTCCTCTTTAGTTGTAGTTTCCTCTTTTCCTTTACAATAACAAGATAATCAAGTTCCTCATTGGAATTATACAGCAACATAATATATTTGTAACTTCTATATTTAAATAATTCTAGAATGGAAGATTTAATATATATATAACTATCTTTAATTAGAGGGTGCTATCTTAGTTACTATTTCACCGGACTCATATTGTATTTCATTATATCATTTCATTACACCATGCTAAATTATAAGCCTCTATTTTGTTTAGACCGTAACTTACCTATATATCTCACTACTAATATCATCAAAATACAACAGTAAATTCAAAATCAATACATAATTGCACCACATTCAACACACCAACATATGTATTGCGGGACCTAATAAAGGCTTATGCCACACTACTTGGTCCATTCACTACACACACATACTATTCACACTCCAGATTATATTTATTTCATATGTTGCCTACTTAGATTTACAAAAACGACTCTTGTAATACTAGAAGATAAGGACCATTTGTATCATTTATTTCATACTAACCTACATCCACGTTTCGCACATACTTCCTTGGTCACATAGGTGTTGCACCCCTATGTTCCCTTTAACGGGGGGGGTGTTACGTCCCAGACTTCACCTTCCTCATCTTTCACCTACATCCGGTCACCCTATCTATAATTTCCTCTAGCCTCCGAGCAACTAGATAATCCGCTGAGTATGCATCCGGTGGACTGATGCATCCTCAGCTACACGTGGCCTCCCACCTTACCTAAATCCCTAGTTTACCTTATTCCTCTAATTCCTCACCACGACACTTCTCTGGCTACCATCTACCTAATCACTTCTTCCTTCTTCGGCAACCATCTACCTAACTACTTCTTCCTTCTACGTCAACCATCAACCTATTCACTTCACTCTAAATCAATCTTCCTTATTCCTAATCATCATCACCAAACTTCTCTAAGAACGACACTCTATTTCCTAACTCAAAACCTTTCCTTTCCAATCACCCATTCATTACTCTTCACTAACCATTCACGAGTACAAGTTTAATTGTTATCAATAAACATAAAGTATCATTTACTCACTACAAATCATTCAATCACCTGCCATACCACTTCCCTTAGTTGTGCGCCCGCACGTAAAGCGGGAGCGAACCCCATAATATCTATCCATACGGCAACAACATTCTCGTTGTGACCCCATACGGACATCACACCGTTACTCGAATCTGCCCCCAGAAAATCAGAAACTTTTTTTTTTCATTTTCAAAACCCAAACTTAGCAGCTCGCTTCCAGTTAGCGCAACCAGGTTTACGCTCTACCTGAGAATAAAGAGTCGTACGATACTCTGACTAGGCTCGAAATTTGCCGTTTTTTTGCCGTTACTCGAATCTGCCCCCAGAAAATCAGAAACTTTTTTTTTTCATTTTCAAAACTCAAACTTAGCAGCTCGCTTCCAGTTAGCGCAACCATGTTGACCTCTACCTGAGAATCAAGAGTCGTACGATACTCGGACTAGACTCGAAATTACTCGAATCTGCCCCTAGAAAATCAGAAACTTTTTTTTTATTCTCAAAACCCAAACTTAGCAGCTCGCTTCCAATTAGCGCAACCAGGTTCACGCTCTACCTGAGAATTGAGAGTCGTACGATACTCTGACTAGGCTCGAAATTTGCCGTTTTTTTGCCGTTACTCGAATTTGCCCCCAGAAAATCAGAAACTTTTTTTTTTCATTTTCAAAACCCAAACTTAGCAGCTCGCTTCCAGTTAGCGCAACCAGGTTTACGCTCTACCTGAGAATCAAGAGTCGTACGATACTCTGACTAGGCTCGAAATTTGCCGTTTTTTTGCCGTTACTCGAATCTGCCCCCAGAAAATCAGAAACTTTTTTTTTTCATTTTCAAAACTCAAACTTAGCAGCTCGCTTCCAGTTAGCGCAACCATGTTGACCTCTACCTGAGAATCAAGAGTCGTACGATACTCGGACTAGACTCGAAATTACTCGAATCTGCCCCTAGAAAATCAGAAACTTTTTTTTTATTCTCAAAACCCAAACTTAGCAGCTCGCTTCCAATTAGCGCAACCAGGTTCACGCTCTACCTGAGAATTGAGAGTCGTACGATACTCTGACTAGGCTCGAAATTTGCCGTTTTTTTGCCGTTACTCGAATCTGCCCCCAGAAAATCAGAAACTTTTTTTTTTCATTTTTAAAACTCAAATTTAGCAGCTCGCTTCTAGTTAGCGCAACCAGGTTCACGCTCTACCTGAGAATCAAGAGTCGTACGATACTCTGACTAGGGTCGAAATTTGCCGTTTTTTTGCCGTTACTCGAATCTGCCCCCAGAAAATCAGAAACGTTTTTTTTTCATTTTCAAAACCCAAACTTAGCGGCTCGCTTCCAGTTAGCGCAACAAGGTTCACGCTCTACCTGAGAATCAAGAGTCGTATGAAACTCGGACAGGGCTCAAAATTCGCCATTTTTTTGCCGAAAGTCGAATCTATCCAGATAATATCAGGATTTTTTTTTCATTCACAACACGCAATTTCGGGAATTTTTACCAAGCTGCCGTTATCCCGTTTTAATAAAAATAGTCGAGAGAGAAAGAAGACTCAAAATTTTCACGCTGTTCCCAATCATTTCAGCATGATTGTAATTTTTCGTGCGTCAACCTAATATTTTCTGCCAGGATGTTGAATATGTCATAGCTGTAACAGTGATTATTTGACATATGATTCATTGCTTATCAATTATATCAAGACAACTTGAATCATCACACTGATAGAAGGATTTGTTAAATATTAATAAATGCATTTATTTGGGAACAATTTTTTGATTTTTTTACATATAAATAAATATTCATTTGTGAGAAATATACGTTTTTTAGAAGTTAACAAATATTTATTAATAGTTGACAAATATTTATTAAATCCAACAGTTTCGTAAAGATCGCGCATAAATACACGCCATATAACCTCAAACACCAGTAAGAGCGCGGGTTTGATTCCATGATGTAATCATAATAGGTATACAATTGCGCAAATTGTTTCTTTTTTCTTTTCTTTATGATCAGGGTGCTAATTCACTAACTTTGGCGTTACGTAACTGCATTCCTTACTTCAATGTGATAACGTCAAAACAGTTAACCGCAAAGACAGTTGAAGTGCAAACGATATAAATTGAATAATGAGTAGTTGCTAATGACAACGGCGTTATCAAATCACGTTAGAGAATGCGTTTAGCATTATTTTGACGCTATTTCACTCTATGAGAAGCAATAATCCGATTGGTTATTACCTGTCGAACTGCAGTTATTTTCGCAGTTATGCGTTAGTGAATTAGCACCCAGAGTAATATTGAGCCTACAGATAATATGAAATTATGAGTATAATATTCGAGGCTATGAAAACTGTCAATCGTAGAATTTCTGTGCATTTCTACGGCGCATTCCTTTCTGTCTTAATAAATATTTGTTAACTATTAATAAATATATGTTGACTATTAACAAATATTTATTAACAGTTAACAAATCCTATTTAAAAAATGATTTGTTAACTGTTGATAGATACTTATTAACTGTTAACAAATATTTATTAAGTATATGAGTTAATGAATCATTTATTAAATATGAATAAATCTTATTAAATATTACCAAATCCTTCTATCAGTGCAGCAGGATCTGTTTTTTGCATATACTGTACTGTGCTTACTTAAGGTAAGTAATGCTTCTCATACAGCGAGACAAAGAATTTATATTCCCGCCTTGATTCAAATTTTACCGCTTTTTACCTGTTATTTAGTTGTAAGATTAGTTTTATCAAAATAGTAAGAAGGGACTGTTTCAGATTTGAATAGCGCACTACAGAGTTGTTTTAGCATAAAGTTTTTATTGTATTTCCAACATATTATATCTGGTGCAAAAACCTTTCGCCTAGTTATATAAATGTGATGCCCACAAAAAATACATTCCCATGCCAAACAAACATCATACAATATTTTACACAAAAATTCCTTCCTCGTAAAAAAAAAGATCCGAAATCAGATGTTACTGCCTAGTATCTACCTACATCACGTTGACTTTTTTCGAATTGGCAATTAGGTTTTCCATAACATGGTATTGACAGCCTTCTTATCTTGCCACGTAGAACCATAAATATAACGATAGGCAATTGACGCCTGCATTGGTTCAAACAGAAATAATTGAAAAAAAAATTTTTAAATAAAATTTGGAGTACGTGGTACTAGGCGGGCCGATATTTTGTATCACTATATTAGGATTATTGACATGGTGTAATTGCCGTTTCCTCCTACTTGTCTACAAAAGGCCCGCCTAGTACCACGTACTCCAAATTTTATTTAAAAATTTTTTTTTCAATTATTTATGTTTGAACCAATGCAGGCGTCAATTGCCTATCGTTATATTTATGGTTCTACGTGGCAAGATAAGAAGGCTGTCAATACCATGTTATGGAAAACCTAATTGCCAATTCGAAAAAAGTCAACGTGATGTAGGTAGATACTAGGCAGTAGCATCTGATTTCGGATCTTTTTTTTTACGAGGAAGGAATTTTTGTGTAAAATATTGTATGATGTTTGTTTGGCATGGGAATGTATTTTTTGTGGGCATCACATTTATATAACTAGGCGAAAGGTTTTTGCACCAGAGGTGCTTTTTATGGGGATCTCAGAACTTTTTGTAGAATTTGATTTATTAATCATTTTTGTTCGTAATGAATTGTGTAAATTGTCGACCACTCTCGATGTGGAAGGTATACATCGAACTCCGTGCCACTTCTGCTGTGCAATAATTATTCAACCGTGTAGTTTATGAAAACACCTATAATCATATAATAATAGCTCACCCATGTATTTTGAAAAAATATATCTAACCACACTGAAAATCATCGTGGGCTGAATTATATAACATTTGAATTTATCGACATGATAAATCATAGCCTGAATTATTAGATATGATACCGTATACTGTAGTTATGAAAAATGAAGACATTGTTGGAGAATTACTAACAGCCCTTACTATAGTTATGAAAACTGCAGTATTAATTTACGATCTAATATGGGAAACTGTGGGAAATATTATCGCTTAACTCTTATTGCCTTTGCGGTAAAAGAAACTGTCGAATCTCGCGCCGGACTTAAAAAAAAAAATGATGCTTGACATGACTCCGCGTGGTAGAAGTGAAACTTCAATTCGATCTGGGTATATTTACAATTTTGTTTTATCATTGGCGAGGAACGCCCTATATATTGATATGTATTTCATACAGTGCATTTCATTCTAATCCAATCTGGGTATATTTACAATTTTTTGTTTGTCATTAGCAAGAAACGCGCTATATATTAACAAACGACAATTTTATACAGTGCATTTCATTCGAATTCGATCTGGGTATATTTACATTTTTTTGTTCGTCATTGACAAGGAACGCCCTATATCTTGGCAAACGACAATTTTATCCAGTGCATTTCATTCCAATTCGATCTGGGTACACTGACAATTTTTTGTTTGTCATTGGCGAGGAACGCCCTATATATTGATAAACAACAATATTATACAATGCATTTCATTACAATTCGATCTGGATATATTTACAATTTTTTCTTGTCATTGGCAAGGAACGCCATATATAATATCATAAATAAGTTCTCCTGTCGCATTTTCGTTACATCCAATTTTCATTTTACGTCTACCGCGCGATATGAAGTTTCACTTCAAAAGTTTTTTAATTTTTATTTGCAATTAATTTTTGATCGTAGCTAGCGAATAGAATATCTTCAATCAACGCTAGTGCCGACCGATGCGCCATCAAACAACTGACGCCCGTACTTGCTAGGTCTCTACTATGGAGTCTATATGTAAGGAGACCGATCTCTGTAACACCGAAGCGTGTCAAGTTCTGTCGCCCTCCAACATATAGCTATCATAGCCTATCATACGACGCGCCGCTAGTGGCACTAAGCAAAGGCTCAGGTCGTCATGGAAACCGCGTCATTTAACTGTGTGCAGATTTTCAATATAGACTCCATATTGAAATAACAGTTAAATTCCGCAGTTTCCATGGCGACCTGAGCCTTTTCTTAGTGCTACTAGGGGCGCGTCGTATGATAGGCTATGATAGCTATATGATATACGGCGCCAAAAACCAGCACGTTTTTCAGGGGAGGGGATGACTTAGTTCGGTCTCCTTACATATAGACTCCATAGTCTCTACATAGCCTAGCGAAGGCCACTCTATACTGTTTATACGCATAGATTTAGTGCCAAGCGATCTGACTGAAGAAGGTGAACAAAAATTCGTGATGAAAACGGGTATTCTAAAACGTTAAATAATCATATCTCAGCTCTCCGTTCATCGATTTCATTGCAAAAGGGCTCAAATGAAAGCTTTTCTTGGCCACAACCTGCGATAAATATTACAATTCCGTATATATAGCGAGGCGGAAGAAATTAACGATCATAAATTGCCGTATAGGCTGTTTAGCTCTCGTTCGGGTGTATAGACTCGGTCGAGTCTCGCGCGGCGCATATAAAAAATTTTTTTTTTTTTTTTTCATATAACTAGGCGCGAGACTCTACCGAGTCTCTTGATATTAGGGTGATTCAAAAAAACAAAATTTTTTTTCTGCTTTCGGTACCAGGCTCGAAAGTTTCATTTAGGTGAAGAAATATGTCTGTTAAAATATGAGCTCTTGATATTAATAATCAGATGCTGCGCATCGCACTTTTCGATTTTGCATAAGAATAACATGGGATAAATTAATTTTGCTTCTTCTGATTTTCATAACTAGCAAATGATGTCACACAAAGAATCTACAGACATATCTGTGTAGAGAATTGAATTAAAAAGAATAATTAAAAAATAATTAATTAATTAATTAATAATGTGTGACGTATCATTTGCTAGTTATAAAAATCAGAAGAAGCAAAAATGATTTATCACATGTTATTCTTATGGAAAATCGAAAAGTGCGATACGCAGCATCTGATTATTAATATTAAGAACTCATATTTTAACAGACATATTTTTTCACCTAAATGAAACTTTTGAGCCTGGTACTGAGAAATTTTTTTTTTGTTTTTTGTGTTTTTGAATCACCTAATGTATATATATATATATATATATATATATATATATATATATATATATATATATATATATATATATATATATATATATATATATATATATATATATATATATATATATATATATATATATATATATATATATATATATATATATATATATATATATATATATATATATATATACATATGTATATAATATATGGGGCATTCCACGCCAACTCGACTTGGGTTTGACCCTCTACTCTTTTGATTTAGTTCATAATTTTTCACATGGTTGTTCCACCTTTCGAAAGCACTTTGAATTTTTTTCAGATTTTTTGATTCAAATTCGTTCGAAAAGGGAAAATAAAATCACTCAAGAAAAAAATCACACAGAAAGACATTTTTTAAAAATCTGAAAAAAATCCCAAAAATCCTTTACTCGATTTCAAAAATTTCGGCGCGTGGACCAGAGTGGGCTGGCGCTTTCATTCGCGATTTTCTGAGAAAACAAAAAAAAATAAAAAAATGGACGTGACGGTTAGTTCACTGTGGGCAGTTGCATGAACAGTTTTATATGTTACTCCGAGTTTTTCGGAATTTTTTCAGATTTTCTTTGAGCCATTTCATTCGTTTTCTATCTTCTATCTTATAGATCTATAGTCTAATCATCGAAAACGAATGAAATGGCTCCAAAAAAATCTGAAAAAAATCCGAAAAACTCGGAGTAACATATAAAACTGTTCATGCAACTGCCCACAGTGAACTGATCGTTACGTCCAGTTTTTTTTTTTTTTTGTTTTCCCAGGAAATCGCAAATAACATATAGAAGCAAGCACCGGCCCACTCTGGTCCACACGCCGAAATTTTTGAAATCGAGTAAAGGATTTTTGAGATTTTTTTCTTCAGATTTTTAAAAAATGTCCTTTTGTGTGATTTTTTTCTTCGTTGATTTTATTTTCCTATTCGAACAAATTTAAATCAAAAAATCTGAAAGAAATTCAAAGTGCTTTCGAAAGATGGAACAACCATGTGAAAAATTATGAACCAAATCAAAAGAGTAGAGGGTCAAACCCAAGTCGAGTTGGCGTGGAATGCCCCATATATATTCTAGTTTATATCAGGTACCTTATAATTAGTCGAACGTTAATATATCTCTAGTATAACAATCATTTGCTTATTCATGTATGGAATATGGGGCATTTCCTGCCAAATAACCCAGGCTGTGACCCTGACCATTTTAGATTTTGTTCATTTTTTATTATGTGATAATTCTAACCTCACAAACGATTCATTTTATGTTAACATTATTAAAACTAAATAACGAAGTCAATCATAAAAAAAAATACAAAAAAATGAAATTCCACTTCTATTTTGGTCTTAAAATCCTCTTTTTTGAGTATAAAATTTGTATGAAATTTTTCGAAAAGCAAAAAATTATGTTCTCGAGGTAGCTTGAATAATTGAAATATAATACACGGGCAAATGAAAGACATTGATTTTTCCAAAGGTTTTGACGTAAAAATTATCATATAAATAATGTGTGATGAAATCTAAAATAATCAGAGTCATAGGCTGGATGATTTAGCATGGAATGCCCAATGTATTGACAGCTTCGAGCAAAGTCGGCTATTGGCTATCGAGATTTGCATCCATTATTTTGACGTAACCCAATAGTTTGGGTTTAGTCTTGTAAGTCGCACTTAATACTTTTGGTGATGGAAACATATCGTTGTATTGGACATACTTCCCGGATCTGTAACAGATCGCGGTATAGTGACCAATCGCTCTTCGATTGGACGAAGTTTCTGGGCCACTGTAGTCAACAATTCCCATCATTTTATAAGTCGCCACGCCATCGACATCTTTAAAGCTTGTTGGTATCCTACCAATTTCCATAGACAGGCTTCCAACTATGGTATAAATTTCAAAAAACACCATGTTTCCTGTAAAAAACGATGTTTTTCAATTAAAAATCAGTGAACATTGTTGTATCGTAACATTGAATTCTAGATTCGATCCAAATCGTCCGGAGATATGGACCTAATCCTTCGTAGTCACACCTGCTAAATGTTCTACGGTTGTCACACTGGGTCAAATTGACCCGTCCGATTTTTACATAATTGCCGTATAAAAGCTATCCATTCAATTGAACCAAGAAAAAAAAAATAGAACATACTTTGGGCTCGGAGAATATGGAACCAGAAGTAGGTAATATTGAGAAATTCATCGTAATTTTATTGCGATCATGTTTAATAATTTTATTGCTTTTCTTGGAACTCACCAGTGTTTAACTTTATAAAGTTAACTGGATGTTGACATGTAATGCAAGTCCGTCTTTTTTTCAGGCTGACGTGGTTCTCGATGATATTCGATTCAAATTCAGTTTCATTCAATAAATTGATATTTAAGCCGCATGTATTCAACTTGACAACTCGTTCCTCGAAGCCCTTTGAACAAAATATGTGTTCTTCAAAACTTGGCGTATCTTCGAAGAGTGCTGTAACGAGGTTGCTTACGATTGCTGCACAGTCAATACACTCAGTTCTATTTTTTTCCGGAATTTTATTAAAATATTTTAATAGTATCAATGCCCGTAGTTTGTAAGTCTGTGGTCGTATTTTATTTTCCATTGTGTCTAATACTAGACTGATCAGCTCATTTTTTTCTCTTTCCGCTGTGAAGTAACTCTTCAAAAATCGTGATCATGAGCTGCTGCTAGTAAAATTTGAAAAACGCTATCAAACGCACAAGTGTTGTCAAATGAATATTGACCGCCATTTATGCGTATAAATTGCAGAAGCATATGTTTGCCGTTTTTCAAAATGGGAAGATTTTCCGTATTTGATGCGGCAGATAAAGCGTCCAAGATTTGTTGCTTGCTTTCACCTAAATATCTTGCCCTTTTCCTACTCTTGTTTGCTTTAGGTTTCATGTCCTTGACCTCTAACCCTTTATGGTTTTCTATTTCTGTGTAAGAGATTTAATCGGCTGAACGGTCAGACTTGTGGCAGGCTTGGCAAATCCGTCTTTGGCCATAGCCTTCATCATCATCCAAAGCAACCGAGCATCCCGGTAGTGCATGGACATTACCTTTACATACTAGGCACACGTGAGCCCCTTGTGGCTTGCCTCTTCTACTACAAGCGATACACATAATGTTATTTTTATTTGACTCTTTCAAAGGTCCAGGTCGTGGTGTACTGCTATGGAATTCGAGAGTCTTAATCGATAATTGTGAGTTTTCTTTTTCAGAGTCAATGCTTATGCCAAATTTGTCACTCAGAAGACTGATCTCTTCGTTCCTACTAGTTCGATCATTGGAAACACTTTCAACTACCGAATTTTCGCAGTGGTCGTCGATACTATCGGGAGAATTTAGATTTTGAGTATTTTCGCCCGGTGTACCTTCCAATACTTTTAATTTACCATCATAGTACTTAATTATTTTTTCGGTCAATGAATCAACTTTCAAATAATGTCGTCCACTGCCAAGCACTTGATGCTTTAGAGTTTTGAATTCCGCTTCTACTCGAGCGCTCGAATTCGCGCGTTTGTTCGAGGAATCCGCCTCGTCATCGAGGATCCTAGACCACATCGGCAAATGTTTCACCTCCTTAATCAAACGTTTTGCAAAGTTTGGGTGATAGTGGGCATTTTCATGATCACCATTTTGTGAAGAAATCGTTATTTCTACATCACGTCTAATTTTTTCTACCCAAGCATCCCACAAAGTTGAGCGAATATCGTCATCTATGGCCGCTGTATTGGCATCAAAATCGCATTTTTTATTTTCGTCACTAATCGAGTTATCGCTATCAACTTTCAGATCTTCGTCGTATAGGTCTTCGTATTCTGTACTTTTTCCAGTCACAAGATCTTTCAACTTGTTTTTGTAGTGTTCACATTTGGTGTCTCTGTTACCGTGTACCAACTTTCCGTCCGTTTCACTTAGTGATATTGTTAACAGAGCTTCGATCAGATCTTCAGCAGAATTAGCATTTGCGCATAAAATCAGTTGCCCAATACACGCCAAATAGAATATTTTAATCCGACGATTTGAGGTTTTCAGAAAATTAGCCCATAGTTTTATATAGTGGGCAACGTCTATAAAAATACGCGTTTCCAATGCATCCATTTGTCCACATCCATTACAATATTCTTCGATAGTTCTGAAAGGTGTGAATGCCCAAACGCATGCGGTCAGCAGCGCTCTTGAAGAATCGCATATCTGTACAGGAAGTTTATCACGATGATGGTGCTTATCTCATTTTTCATTTTATTATGTGAATAATTAATATGTCTAATATTGTCATGTAAGTAGGCATGTGTATAAAATACAATACTTGTTATACTTGTCAACTAATGAAGCACAACTATTTTCAATTTTCAGCTAATCATCATAATAATCATTGAGTGAAATTTGTAGCAATCATTTTCGGTTTGATATTATTACAATTGACAATCGACAATTGATTCTATCAAAAATAATTTTTTCGCGAAAACAGCAGAATGTGTTTTTCAACAGATGATGCTTAAGAATACGTGAAAGACAGAACGCTGTGAGCCTCCCCTAACCACCACAGAATCGAATTGTTCATGAACTGTATATCACGTTACTAATGCCATAAGTCGTTAGCGCCAAAATCGTCAGTTTGTTAAATTTCAATAGATCGATGTGCATTAATAAATTTTGAGGCGAATCCTTCCCAACATAAAATTGAACGACTTCCTGGTTTTAATAAGACCAGATAAAGTCGCATAATGTTGCCTATAACCTTACATAATTAGTGACGCGATGTGATTTCATTAATCCAAGACGGTCACACCTCATGAGAATCCCGTAATAACGTCGAATTCGAGCTCGAAAATAACTTGGGGTGTGTCACACCCCATATGACCGTCTCGGGTTAAAATTATAGGTATGCGAAGTTTTCAATCGCCTTATTTGCACAGTAAGTACTACAAGATGCTCTTTCACCGGAATACTTAATAGTGCATTAAAAATTGATTTCTACACGTACCACATGTTTAGGGAACTTCGCTCCACACTTCACTGTTTCTCGAAGCCAATTGCAAATTGTATTCGTGTCTTGGCGCTCAGAAAGCATTTGAGTCACCGAGAATTGTCCCGCTGGGCATCGTATTACCCCGATATACAGAAACACAGAATGAGACATTTCCCCTCGAATGTGCTCAATCTTGGCTGATATACCTGATGTCGCGTCGATTATTAAAGGTACATCATTTGCGTACTTATTATAGAGTCGTATTTGGTGTGGAGAAGCAAAGTGGACAAAAAACGGATCGATTCCAATATTATGTATCACGTTCCGTCCGATTGCGCTTCTTTTCATGATTTGGAGAGCTTTAATCGGATCACTATGCAGATGTTGCGAGGCGATGTATTCGTGTTTTGCGGTTCTCAAAACGGAACTTTTGTATAACATCGGAGGTTGAGGATCTCCTTCTTGCATTAACTTTCTTGCCATATCTGATCTGAATACTTCCGTGGACTTATGACAGAGCTCGACAGCAACTTTCCTTCTCTTGGCATGCCGTAATTGACGTTTACCACAATCATGGCCACTTCCTTTGGTGACAAAACAGTCAATTTTGGTATCGGCATCACGTGTGCCGTTGTTGATTATAAACCTGATTCTGCTTCCACATTTACAGTGCCCTAAAAATTGAACGTCAAATATAATAGAATCATTGTATTGAAATTAAATTCATTTGATTTCACCACGTTTGGTTAAAGGGTTATACGCTGTTAGAAGTTCGAAAAAAGACGTTTTTTTATAAATTTTCTGTGAGAAGGTATTTTATTTTACAAAAACCAAAAGTATTGATACATTTAGTGGCAACATCTAAGTTTATAATGGCACTAATGATTTGTAAAAATATTGTTCTGGTATGCTCCTGCAGACGATCTCCTGAAGGTCTTCCAAAAAAAGGTGTTCAGCTGTGACCACGATTTTTCCGGTATAGTTCATCTGAAATCAAAAACACCAAAAAGATCCGTTCAGTGGATAGGTAAGATTAGGTATTGATCGAAGGAATAATCGAAATTTATATTTTTAACAAAATGGCGGCTTCGTAAAAAAAGAAATAGAAATAATTATTCGAAATCTTATTCCTCCGATCAATACCTAATTTTATCTAGCCACTAAAAAAATCTTTTTGGTTTTTTGATTTCAGATGAACTATACCGGAGAATCGTGGTCACCGCCGAACACCCTTTTTTTGGAAGACCTTCAGGAGATCGTCTGCAGGAGCACACCAGATCAATATTTTTCCAAATCATTAGTGCCATTATAAACTTAGATGTTGCCACTAAATGTATCAATACTTTTGGTTTTTGTAAAATAAAATACCTGTTCACAAAAAATTTATAAAAAAAACGTCTTTTTTCGGCCTTCTAACTGCGTAAAACCCCTTAAATTAATCTGAGAAAATTAGTTAATTGCAGTCTTTCAGATAATCCGATTTAACACACTTTTTCCAAAAACTATATTTTAACTAAATATTCAAATAGGCATATGAAATTATTTTTTCGTTGTAACTCAATTATTGTTTGTTCAATAACATAATCAGAGACCTACCCAAGCATCGTCGCTTTCCATTTCAGGCAAGAACTCAAAACAAAAATTAGTTGGACAAAGTACACGAATAGAAAAATACATGCCGGTATATTTCAGTAACAGTTTCTGGAATGTTATAAATTGAGATACATTTTTATCGAATTTAGGTCAGTGTTCAGCAGGCTCACAGCAAAATATGAGACTGACGCGAAACAAATTGTCTCTCATTGAGAAGTCGGCCAATCTATGATAATTCTTCCTCTTAATAGTAAGCGTATTTGTGAAAATACATTCTTTGATGTGAGACCTACCTTTTATAGTACCTGAATCACCACCTCGAGTTAGATGATGGCTTTTAAAGTGAAAAGCATGTTTGAGTCTCAGAGAATTCCAGAGATGTGTAGCTAACATTTCCGTCCACTCGTTCTGTTTCAGAATGGTTTGATATCGTACCCTTCGCCTTCCTTTGACATTTCGAGAATATAATGCCTCTGTTATCAACGCATTAAATTCTGTTTTCGGTATGGATATCAGAAAATTTTCGGTTAGCTCCGCACTTGTGCCGAATAATGTGGAATCGGTTCTATTGACAGAATCTTCGGTACCTAACGATGTTACTACACGTTCCACATGTAATAATTTCTCTCTAAAATCATACCGATTGTTCACCACGTATGAATGCAATGTAGTTGGTTTAATCAGATCGTTCAGTTCTTCTGAAACACTGATCCATACGCTATTCGTAGCTGCTACAATTATTCCATCACTTTGGAGAATCTCGGATCTATGATTTAAAAGTTTCTCAAGAATTTGATCTTTATCAACAATGCAAGGTTCACCTCGCCCCCGCAACGGATTCATGTTGAGATATAATCGGAAACAGTGCACGTGAAGAATCCCGTTGTAATGAATAAAAAAAACGAAAACACGAGCAAGCTCTGGGGTGTTCCAAAAATGAATTAAGAAACACGCTGAATGCTCTAACGCTCAGTGTTTGGGTGTCAGCACATACTTTGTTAGAGACGACTGCCGCAAAACCGTATAGTGGCGCAGCCGATCGACGTAATGTCAACCCCCAAAAGCACCTCAGGTGCAAAAACCTTGCGCCAAGTAAATTAAAACGTAGTAACTAGCATCAAAAATTTGTTACCATAATATTTGAAGAAGTAGCATTTGATCTACAAAAGTATTGAAATCAATGGACGTTGCCAAGTACAATTAAATTTCCTCCCAATTAATTTCTGATGTGAACTAGTCTTAGTTTTCGCGAGGTATTCACATTTCAATATACATAACATGCGTAACACGTTATAACATGCAACATACGTACTCATATTGGAAACGATCGATTAAAAATAAAATTCGGAAAAAACAAATAAAAGAAAAAAAAAGTTTGGAGTTACTCCAAATTTTTTTTTCTTGTATTTTTTTTTGGGTTCAAGGTTGATCAGCAACTGAGCCACCGATGATGAAATTATAGACCATCGTAGCTCATAATTCTGACTTTGAAAGATGCTCTGCGTACTAAAAGTTGTCCGAAGAGTTTCGTGCTGACAGAACAAAGTTGAAAGAAAATTAAAAAAAACATCTGCCAAGAAAGTTTTGGCTACGAAGAACTGTCGTAGCGTCATCAAAGACCCGAATGCTAATCAAATTAACTTGAACTAGTAAAATGATCATAATTACACAGCAAAATTACATCTTTAGTTTTTGTTTTTTTTTCCATTTTTTCCATATAATTTCGATCAGCTAATTGCATGCGGTGATAGCTCTCAGTACAAGAGATATTACATGAGGCACGGTGACTTAGTTCACGTCATTCATTATATTTGGCATTGAATTACAAATATATCTCATTGAATCTTAGGTAACGATGACATCTCCCTACTTATTTTTACACCATAGAAAATATCCAAATTTTATACACGATATTGGTACCTTGTAACAATTCTTTATCCTCGTAATTAATCGGTTGCATACTTTTACTCATTTTGATAACAGACGGTGACATTTTCTACAACAGCTGTAGTAAGTTCCGCGACTGATTTATGTGGAGATGAGGTAATTTTTATTCTGTTATTTAGCTGAAAAAAAACTCATCGCATCTTAGGTAACGATGTCATGTGCCTACTTACTTTTACAATATAGAATACATCTGAATTTTAGACACGATGTTGGAACCATATAACAATTCTTTAACTCGATAACTAATGGATGACATGTTTTTACTCATTTAGATCACGTACAGTCACATAAACTTCCTTGGAACTGTCAAAATATTGTTGCGATACCACCTCATGCTCCATAAATATTATTAGCATTATTCTCTTCTTTATAACTTAATTACTGAATTTTTCTACGGATTCTATGTGAGCCACCTTCTGATATCACAGAAATGAATATTCAAATAAATATAGGTAATTTACTGCCGACCTAATCGTAACCAACCAATCGTTACAGATAATTCTCATAACCTCAAAGGCTCGATCTCGTAAAATAATCAACAAGCCAAATATTATTATTCCATTGGATTCGGGTAATAATTGTAATGAATAACTATCACTTCACAATCAATTTCTAAAATTAGTTCATCTTATTACTACTCCTAATTATATTATTCTCATCCCTAGTCCCCGCAACTGTCATCGAGAATATGCGATAAATCATACGTTCGGCCATGTGCCGTGCGCGATTATGCTGCCCCTCGTGGGCCATAGACGATACAGAGCATTATTGCATGATAGACCGACGAACTCGCCCGGTTTTTATGCCCATCTATTAGTATAGAAATTAGTGATAACTTTCGTCTCGTCGGGGTACTCTCTATGTATCTATATCCGCACGGTTTGTTTGCGCGGAGCGAAAATCTGGTCAGACGACGACGTTGAAATTGCTGAGATGAAACTGACCCTCTCGATTTTAGAAATAATCATATCTCAGCTATCCGTGCACCGATTGCATTGATATTAGGCTTAAATGAAATCTTTTTCGCATCTTATTCCTGTATTAAATCGGAGAGCCATGAGATATTGCCTGTACGCTGTAATGAAATAATATGGTTACCCCCACTCCCTCGCCGAGCTCCCGTTCCGGTAAAAGAGAGTGGTAGAGTCATACTTGATATAATTTTTTTTTTTTTTTTTTTTTTTCTAATTTACTTGCCGCGAGACTCTACCGCGTCTCTTGATATAATTTTTTTTTTTTTTTTTTTTTTTTTTTAATTTACTTGCCGCGAGACTACCGCGTCTCTTGATGTTGCGGCGCGGCGCATGAAATTCAAAAAATAGTGGTCCTATCATTTGACACTAATTGTAGGAAGCATGAAAAAAATACTACGACGTAGCGATAGACGCGAATAATATGCCGTACCATTTGTGACATCTAGTTTTCACTCGTTTTTGAATAAAAAGTTAAAAACCTGAAAAAAAAACTTCAAAGAAACACGTTTCTGTACCTTTCGCCTCCAACGCTGCTTAAACGAAGGTAGATAGACCATAGTTTGACTGGACCTTTTTTGTAGAGCGTTAAATTCCCTACAAAAAAGTCTGCAACGGCATATATCTATAGTTAATATCCGATGCGTTTGAAGCGATGTAAAACGCACCTACGAAACCACGCTTTTCCGTCGACTAACAGCAACATGGCAGCCGTTGACATGGCCATGGCCTGCAGTCAGTCGACGGAAAAGCGTCGTTTCGTAGGTGCGTTTTGCATCGCCTCAAACACATCGGATATCAACTATAGATACATTCCGTCGCGGAATTTTTTGTAGAGAATTTAACGCTCCACAAAAAAGGTCCCGTCAACCTATGATCTATCTGCCTTCGTTTAGGCAGCGTTCGAGCCGAAAGGTACAGAAACGTGTTTTTTTCGAGTTATTTTCGGGTTTTAATTTTTTATTCAGAAACGAGTGAAATCTAGATGTCACAAGCGGTACGGTATATTATCCGCGTCTATCGCTAGATCGTAGTATTTTTTTCATGCTTCCCACAATTAGCG
Source organism: Macrophya alboannulata (assembly GCA_949628255.1). Lineage (NCBI taxonomy): Eukaryota > Metazoa > Arthropoda > Insecta > Hymenoptera > Tenthredinidae > Macrophya > Macrophya alboannulata. The sequence continues at coordinate 24,578,427 of OX451208.1, forward strand.
TCATTCGAGGCCCTCAAATTGCATAAAGTGAGTGGTCTATAATACTCAGATTGTTAAGGCGATGCAACAATACTCATACTTGACGATCACTCTTATCTTTCGCTTCATTTATGGGGTGTCTCTCAATTAGTCATACAAACCTACATAGGGCGATTCCTCTTTGAAATAGAAAACGATTTTTCGCAAGAATAAAAAAAAAAATAAATAAAGATAGGTCGGGGAACACGGGGAAAGCGGGCACCAAATCGAAAAAAAAAAAAAATTTTGTCGAAAATGATTTTTTATGATACGGCAACGTGTTTTGGATCAATAATGACACAAAATAGCAAAAGAAAAAAATACGAAATAAAAAATTTCAAATTAAAAAATTAAAAAAATTAAATAAAGACCGGCAAATAGGTCAAACGGTTCATCAATTTTTTTTTTCGATTCGAATCGAATCAGATTTTTTTGAACACTTTTTTATAACTTTTTTCAAAAATTTAACTGTTAAATAAAATTAAAATTGTTCAAAAATAGAAGTAAAAACTTGGTATAACTTGATTTCATCCTTCAATACTTGCATTTTTATTTTATTCTAATAACTTTTCATCATAAGGTGGTAACAACGACAATCAAGCCGATAGAATAGCACGATTATAAATCAATTTAATTTTTTTTTTTCGCTTTGTGTCATTATTGATCCAAAATACGTCGCTGCGTCATATAAAATCATTTCCGACGAAATTATTTTTTTATAACACGTGCATGTAAAGTGGGGCGTTGCATGTCAGTTTAGCGGGACGAAAGTGGTCCCTGGTCTGCAAAGTAAGGTTGACGCATGCGCAGTCCACAATTATTTCACTTCCGTCCCTTGGGAAACGTCCCGCTACTGACATGCACACCCCACCTTCATGCACTTATTATGAAAAATATCGTGCGTTACTATGGCCAACAATTGCCGATTGCGACTCGTGTGTTTGCGGCCCTCGCTTCGCTCGGGCGGAAAACTTCACACTCGTCGCAATCGCCAACTTTCGTCCCTAGCAACGCAATATACTATTTTTTGATTTGGTGCCCGTTTTGTCCCGGGTTCCCCTACTGAGTTTTAAGTTTGTGTTTTTTTTAGTTTGATTGTAAGTTTTTTAAATTATTTTTGCGAAAAATCGTTTCTATTTCAAAGACGAATCGCCCTATGTAGGTTTGTATGACTAATTGAGAGATACCCTATATATTAAAAATTGAAATCATTTGTTCAACTTGATAGATCCAAATATATAGAATGATATTGCGCCACGTACATCGCTAAGATTCAGAAATTATGACTGAATTTTTGGTCGTTTAAACTGACATATGAGCCATTCTTTGCAAATTGTGCAACTCGTTTCCGTGGACTTCTTGGATGTTTTTCATACTTCACCAGTTGCTGGTGGTACTTCAGGAATTTTTTTCGGATCTTCGAAGCCAAGTTTTTATGAAGTACATTGCAAAAGAAAATCGTGGATCAAAGTGCATTGAGAAGTTTACAAAAAAGTGGATTTTTTTTTGTACTCGGCCTTTTTTATTATTCGGAAAAAAGTGCATTTTCAAGACAGTCGGCTTAAGGGAGGAAACCAGTTTAAGATTTTCGAAGAATCGGATTTTTTTTCATCATATAAATTGTTGGTATAACCATTTAAGAATACGTTGCCAAAATTTCAAAGCGAAATTCAAATTCGTTCCGATTCTAGGAGCCTATAACCGACCGCCCGGGCGCACCGCAGGTTGGGTGGAGCCTCGCTCAGATAGTCAATTACGAAGAATATGAACTAACATTTGGGATGACATCATAATTTGAAGGGATTTTTCAATGCAAAATAAGTGAAAAAAAATGGTGAAAATCGAGAAATTTTTTTCAAACACCTGTCAACATTTAAATTTTTACAATTTTGACCCGCAATGAAGTTCATATTCTTAGGAAACATGTTAATGATGTAAAAAAACAGAACGATTTCGCTTTCGGATAAAAATTGCGACCTCCACATTTCCCACAAACAAAGAACTCGGACGACGACCTTCAGTGGACAACAGCCAATAACTTCGAAATTTCGGCCGAAATGACTTGAAAAAATTTATAAATGCAATTCAAAATATCAATAAAATATTGTTTTTATTGATATGACTCTCTAATTCCAAGATATCATCGTTTAAAAATTCTGGGATTTCATAAGATAGCAAATTTCCATTACTTATGCCTCCGAGACGGGGGCTCGAAAAATCCTGAAAAAATTGAGGTTCCACTTTGTACCTTGAGTGAAGCAAAAAAAAAAGTCACTCGAATCTGAGGCGGTCAGGTCTGGAAGGTGATCGAGAAGAGCTGGAATCCCCCATATCCAAAAAATAGCCCTACTGATGATTAAAGTTGTCTTGACATAATTTGACAGTGATAATTGATGAGTAATGAATCATGTTTGACAGTGATATTTGCTAGCTGCTAAATTAGAGTTTTGAAAATGAAAAAAAAAAGTTTCTGATTTTCTGGGGGCAGATTCGAGTAACGGCAAAAAAATGGCGAATTTCGAGCCTAGTCCGAGTATCGTACGACTCTTGATTCTCAGGTAGAGCGTGAACCTGGTTGCGCTAACTGGAAGCGAGCTGCTAAGTTTGGGTTTTGAAAATGAAAAAAAAAAGTTTCTGATTTTCTGGGGGCAAATTCGAGTAACGGCAAAAAAAACGGCAAATTTCGAGCCTAGTCAGAGTATCGTACGACTCTCAATTCTCAGGTAGAGCGTGAACCTGGTTGCGCTAACTGGAAGCGAGCGGCTAAGTTTGGGTTTTGAAAATGAGAAAAAAAAAAGTTTCTGATTTTCTGGGGGCAGATTCGAGTAGCGGCAAAAAAACGGCAAATTTCGAGCCTAGTCAGAGTATCGTACGACTCTTGATTCTCAGGTAGAGCATGAACCTGGTTGCGCTAACTGGAAGCGAGCTGCTAAGTTTGGGTTTTGAAAATGAAAAAAAAGTTTCTGATTTTCTAGGGGCAGATTCGAGTAATTTCGAGTCTAGTCCGAGTATCGTACGACTCTTGATTCTCAGGTAGAGGTCAACATGGTTGCGCTAACTGGAAGCGAGCTGCTAAGTTTGAGTTTTGAAAATGAAAAAAAAAAGTTTCTGATTTTCTGGGGGCAGATTCGAGTAACGGCAAAAAAACGGCAAATTTCGAGCCTAGTCAGAGTATCGTACGACTCTCAATTCTCAGGTAGAGCGTGAACCTGGTTGCGCTAACTGGAAGCGAGCTGCTAAGTTTAGGTTTTGAAAATGAAAAAAAAAAGTTTCTGATTTTCTAGGGGCAGATTCGAGTAACGGCAAAAAAACAGCAAATTTCGAGCCTAGTCCGAGTATCGTACGACTCTTGATTCTCAGGTAGAGGTCAACATGGTTACGCTAACTGGAAGCGAGCTGCTAAATTTGAGTTTTGAAAATGAAAAAAAAAGTTTATGATTTTCTGGGGGCAGATTCGAGTAACGGCAAAAAAACGGCAAATTTCGAGCCTAGTCAGAGTATCGTACGACTCTTGATTCTCAGGTAGAGCGTGAACCTGGTTGCGCTAACTGGGAGCGAGCTGCTACATTTGAGTTTTAAAAACGAAAAAAAAAAGTTTCTGATTTTCTGGGGGCAGATTCGAGTAACGGCAAAAAAATGGCAAATTTTGAGCCATGTCCGAGTTTCCTACGACTCTTGATTCTCAGGTAGAGCGTCAACCTGGTTGCGCTAACTGGGAGCGACTGTTGAAATTGCGTTTTGAAAATGGAATAAAAAAGTTTTCGATTGGGGACAGATTCGAGTTTCGGCAAAAAAAACGGCAAATTCTGAGCCCTGTCCGCGTTCTGTACGATTTTTTTTTCTTGCGTAGTTCAACTGGGTAACGCTAAGTATTTGTGAACTTAGCGTGGCCTTCGATTTTTTTTTAAATCTCGACAACGGCAAAAGTATAATTGTGACGACTAATTAGCGGCTAAATAACGGCAAATTATTCAGTAGGTCGAATTCGTATTTGCACACTTGGTAGCGCTGACTTATCTCACCTCTGTAAGTGGAAGCTCCGGCGAGAAAGTGAGACAGACAGTGTTCCGTGGTCTGTAATGCGCAGCCTAAGCGCGCAGGCGGTAGCGAGTTGTATCCCTACTGGCTAGTACCGTTGAGTGTAGAAGCCTATATAGGTGCAGACGGCGTGGTGGGGCCATGCTTATTTACTTTTCCGTATATACAAGAGCTTTCGCGCCCATCTAGCAGGTGGCTCTGATGCGAATTGACAGAATTTTACTAACACCTAAGACCTCCAACACACGCTTGCGGCTCACAGACGTCTCTAACTTCGCGCCTAACCACTTGGAGCGCTACGATCGGTCACTTACGCATTCAAAGGAGACCGTGTAAACGACCTGCACACACGCTTGCGGCTCACAGACGTGTCTCACTTCGCGCCCAACCACTTGGAGCGCCACGATCGCTTACAAACACATATAGAAGTTGCGCGTAGATGCGATGCACACATCCAATCGTTTCACACCGACGCTATAATTCTCTTCAATTCAACAATGCTAGTATCCTAGGATCGCTTGAAAAATTCGCATGTCCATATTATAAAACCAAACAGAGCTATCAAAAAATTTTTTTTCAAATGTTCCGATTGTTCTATTTTATAATCATTGAAAACTATATAAAAATATTCTTTTTAAATTTTTTACTACAATTGTTTAAAAAATTGTTATAAACAAATGCATTGCTTATGACATTATCAAAACTTTCTCTTCGAGAATTCGACCATTGATGAAAATGATGATTTGAAAAAAAAAAATTCGTTTCTTGAAAAAACTTTGTGTTGTTTAAAAACGCATTTTTTAATTAACAATTTTTTTTGCCTGTTAAAAATTAATATTAAGGAACAATTTTTTTTTTAAATCATTATTTCCCAGCAAACACAAAATGTAACAGTATATAACTGTTATGTTATATTCAAGTTAACAAAGTGACATAAAAAATTTAACATAACGGTGACATTGCTGTTATATATTTTGGTTTCTCATAAAATTAGATTGATGCAACTAGTGTAACATAACAAATGCAGCATAACAGATCCTTGAACGTTATGTAGCATAGGGATGGGCGATCTCGATTCGATTCTGGCAAGATCGATCCATGAGGTCTGAGAAATCGATCTTTTGTATCGATTCTTCATTGTCTCGATCTTCCATGAATCGATCCTTCACGCCTAGAATCCACGAGTGGCGGTTATGCCCGGTTTTTTCACTTGGTGAGTTTCAAAGTTAAAAAAGATTGATCGATTGCGCTAAATGACGATTTTTTTACTTTTTTTAAATATAAAATTATGAGGAAACCTCGAAAAAACGATTATTTTATATTTGTAAGAGTGTAAAATATAACAATCGTTCAAAAATTTTGTTTTCATTGCAGGGGAAAATATGATTATAAAAAAAACCTTCCAAGAATAAAGTTTTTCTTCAATTTCAACGATTTTTTAGATCGATTCGCACTAGATCGATTCATTGAAGTCGATTTTGAAGTGAATCGATTCTCGAGAAGCCGATTCAAGATCGATCCAAGAATCGATTCTTTAGAAAGAATCGCCCCTCCTAATCTAGCATGTTATGGAATATAACAATATTCTCAAACCGCTACAATTTTATTTCAAGGTATGACAATTGAAGAACACTGTTATCTTGTAGTAGCTGGATGGATATACTTGTACTATAGTTTTCATTTTTGTTGGTTATGTTCACTCGGCACGAGCGCCCGCGATTTTCACGCCTGTTCCGCACATTGTCGACATCTACGCGCGTCGGGCGTTTGTATCGTGCTGAGTCCACTTGTGATCCGTACTGTGTTTGTAATTGCTGAGGTTTTAAGCAAGTATAATATAAAGTACTTGATTTGAAACTATTTAACCCGCTTTTTGAATTCTGGTCGATTACGCATGATCTTAGTTTTATTTTGATTTCAATCATATATCAAGCGCGCTATGTGACCTAACCTAAACTGCAACTATAACAGTTAATAACACGTGTGTGTCAAAGAACTAGTGGATGATTTATCGGTCTCTTGATGAATTATAGTTCCTGCTATAGAGCAGCATGTAGTGAATGCTATATTCAAAATGCCCAAGGACATATTTTATCTAAAAGAAGAAGAAATCATTTGATTAACTCAAAAAAATTCCTGTAAAGCTTGACCCGCTAATATTAATACGATACCAAGTGCCATAAAAGGACTGACGTTTCAAGTGTAAAACAAATGCATTTTAAACAAGTGATCGATATTAAAAAATTTTTACACTGCGTCAGAATTATTGTGATTATTAGTAATTTTTTGTAAATTTGTAATAAATATATACATCGAGTATACTTACAGTATGGCTGCCCTGCAGACAGCACAAACTATATATGAGCGGATCTCACCAATTCAAATTGCATCATTTATTAGAAATTAGTGAATTTTCGGCTTTAATTGAATACATGAAGTTGTTAATATATAGAGTCGAAATAAATACGGAAACATTGATGCAGTTATTATCGGGTAGTTTGGCGTAGTGGATAGAGCGTGCGACTAGTAATGCGACCGGGCGTGAGTTCAAATCTCGATCAGGGCAAAAAAAAATCGGTGGCGTTTTTAGTAGCGAAATGAAAAGGCGTTTTCATGTATACAGGACGGCGAGCCCCCTAGACGGTGGAGATGTGTACATTTATTTATTTTTTCAACGACTCTTAAGGTCCAAATATTTCCATTCAATTGAAATACCTCACGTGAATAATAAAAGTTTTACAGCAGACTATAGCTATATGAAAGCCACATCAATTTTGGTGTAACGAATGTATTGCTGTTATACATATAACAGCGATAACTTGTAGTGTAACAATGTGACAAGTTCGTTATGCAGCAGCTATACTACTGGTGAGTGGGAAATTCTAACTCCCATGTTACGCAGGTGTGATACTGATGTTATGTTACATGGTTTACCATGTAGCACTGCCGTTATGCAAATGTAATATAACTGTGCTTGCTCGGTTCTAGTGCTCTTTCAAATTCTGAAAAAAAAATTTTTTGCTTCATTTTTCATTTGTTTATTCAATAAACAATTTGTCATAAACAAATGAATTTCCGTACTATATTTTTCGTTAGATACTGAAGAAAAAAAATAAAACCAATCATGTATGACTTTTTGAGGGAAAAATTGTTTTCTATTTTTTATATGATTTCAAATATTCTCATGTTTTGAAGCTTGTCATTTTTTTCTTGTTACTTACATTGCAGTGCAAATAACTTTTGAGCTATTAACAATACGACAGACACTCCAAGTCTTTTGTATGCTCCATCAAATAATAAACAAATTAAGCTTTCAACCAAAGCTCCTCGGTTATTCATTAAATTATTAGCATTCATTTATAAGAATACATAGATTTTTTTTTTCGACCTATAAATTTAAACATCTTATGAACTATTAAAGATGCGACAAGGACACGTTACGTCTTTTCCATGCTCCATTACATAAATGCTAATAATTTGATGAATAATCGGGTTGGACAATAAAAAGTTTTTTCAAGTAACGATTTTTTTTTTTTTTTCAAATCATAATTTTCATCAATGGTCGAATTCTCGAAAAGAAATTTTTGATACTGTCATAAGCAATGCATTTGTTTATAACAATTTTTTAAACAATTGGGGTGAAAAATTAAAAAAAATATTTTTATATAGTTTTCAATGATTATAAAATAAAACAATCGGAACATTTAAAAAAAAAAAAAATTTTGATAGCTCTGTTTGGTTTTATAATATTTTCATCCCTCAAATTGTTAATGAAAAAGTGAAAAATCAGAATTTTCAAATTTTATAAACGGGGATCTCTTCTAAACCCTTTGGAGACTGGATTCCAGGAGTGGACAAAATCTCAGGTTTTTCATTTGAAAATTACACAGGTTTTTATGTTGATTTACAAATTGTACAAATAACTTAATTAACAAAAGCATAAGTAATTGAAAAATCACGGAATAAAAATTTTTTTTCACGGATTATTATTTATTTATGTATCTCAAAGATACCTGAATTTTTTCGTTCCTTAAGATTCATATTTAACGAGTTAAATTTTTTTTTTGTAAATATGAGGGAATATGCCGAGCGCGCGGTAGCTACATCTCCCGTTTTGAGCACTATTTTGACCGATAAATTGAAATTATAAATATTGGTCGTAGACTTTCGAGAGTCCAGAATTTTTTTTGGGAAATTTCCTGCTCTTTAAGGATCTTTTTTAAAAATTGCGATAACTGCAATGGTTTCCGAGATATTCGCGAATAATGAAACCCTTTTTTTTTTTTTTTACTAAATTGTCTATAACTTTTGCAATTTTTCGGAGCGCCACTTGAATTTTTTCAAAAAGTTTTTAGAGATGCTAATCCCAACCGAATGACACCTCAACCATAATTTTCGGAGAAGGCGAACTGGAATTCGTAAAAAAGGTGCTCGTTGACTTATAGACATGCGAATTTTCCAACGATCCTAATATACAAGCATTGTTGAATTGAAGAGAATTATAGCGTCGGTGTGAAACGATTGGATGTGTGCATCGCATCTACGCGTAACTTCCATATGTGTTTGTGAGCGATCGTGGCGCTCCAAGTGGTTGGGCGCGAAGTTAGAGACGTCTGTGAGCCGCGAGCGTGTGTGCAGGTCGTTTACTCGGTCTCCTTTGTATGTGTAAGTGAGCGATCGTAGCGCTCCAAGTGGTTCGGCGCGAAGTTAGAGACGTCTGTGAGCCGCAAGCGTGTGTTGGAGGTCGTTTACACGGACGTGTCTTATGTGTTAGTAAAATTCGGTCAATTCGCATCAGCGCCACCTGCTAGATGGGCGCGAAAACTCTTGTATATAAGGAAAAGTAAATAAGCTTACCCCCACCACGCCGTCTGCACCTCTATAGGCTTCTACACTCAAGCTACTACTCTCATCGAGAAATTACTGGGCATGCGTATCACAAACCGAGTCCCCGTGCGACAAGGAGGGATAGATATTGTCTGCACCGTAACGATTCCGAGTTTCTCCGGACCCCAACTGGCAATATAGGGAGTATTACATATGAGCGGATCCACGTCACTTCTCTCAAAAAAAAAACCGTCAAGTCACAGATTTTTGCGACATTCAAGGTATCCTTAGTACTATGGGAAAAAAAATACAACTTCAAGGATTTTGAAAAATTTTCAAAAATGGCGGAGTCAGAGCTATGTGAATTTTCGTAAACCTCTGTTGCACCGCTATGTTTAAAAATTCATATCTCCGAAAGTATACATCGGAGCGGACTGATCTTGAGATCATTTTGTACGCAAAAGAATGCGCTTTGATACAAAAAATTTCAATTCTAAAAAAAAAATTTCCTTCAATTTTTTTTCATCGTTTTTTTTTCTTTAATTTTACTGCCATTTCCGCGGGACTCACAGAAATTCATGGAGATAATTTTTTTTGGATACCTGAATCCTTCCCCGTCAATACTAGAAAAAAAAAATCATGGAGAAAATACCTGGGCCGAAGAAAACAAATAAAACGTCTCGTCGCGCGTCGCCGCGCTACTCCCGCCAGCTCGTTGTGTTGCATAGTGGAGTTATGGACTGATGGATCTTTTGCAATATTTTGGTGGCTCTGAAAAGGGCCGATGTTTTTAGCGATGATTCACTGGATGACACTTAGTAGGACACCTCCGTTTGAAATCAATCCATAATTTTCATCGACTCAAATTTTTCTGATGCTGAAAATAATTTTGTTATGACGAGTTTATGGGATATTGGAATGACTGCATGTAATTTCAGAGTGCCACGAACTGTCAATCGAATGTTCAAAGTGATGTGTTATGTTTATGAAAATTGAGCAGCTTCCCAATATAAGAACAAAAAGAATTTCATAAACACAACACATCACTTTGAAGACTTTCAATGGCAAGCCGAGTGGCATTTCTTTGCTACATCACATGGGAAAGGGCCGTGTGACGGGGTAGGTGGAACTGTTAAAAGATTAGCTTCACGTGCGAGTTCGCAACTGATTGGCAATTCCGATCCTATTCAAACACCGCTCGATCTATATAATTGGGCATGTTCTTATTTTCGCAGCATATCTTTTGCGTACTGTACGTTTGCAGAACATCAAGCGGGAGAATCTATTTTACAAAATCGATTCGATAAAGCATTGACAGTTTGTGGCACTCTGAAATTACATGCGGTCATTCCAATATGGATGGTTTCATGGATATGAAGGTCAGAAAGAAAAAGTCACTAGTAATGTAACGTTTCGGCCCAAGTTGAGGGCCCTTCTCAGACAGAAGTTTTATTCACTGTTAAATAAACACAAATTACGATAGTATAAACAACTCCAACAGTTCACTTGAAAAAAATTTTTTTGATACATATAAAGCGAAGGAACAAACCTTAAAAATACGTGTAAAACAAAAGTGTGCATAGTGACAATTGCACTGGGATACGCAACTCCCAACTAAACATCTTTAAGATTAAAAATTTAAAGAGACAGAAACAAAGCAACGGATGAGTAATCTAATCCTCGACGCTTGGTGCGAAACTGACTGTAGACAAACCTATTATAAGATAGTATATGTAAGACAAGACCAGGCAAACAGAGAAGGACATCGAGCAAACAAGAGAGACCTTTGTAATCATATGATATACAATAGGTGAAGGTAGACAAATATGAACTAGACGATAGAGAAGGAGATACAGTTAGCAGCTAATTCACATTCTCTAAAAGAAGATTGTAGGTGTTACTGAGATGTTCTACATCCTGTCTTCGATGAACTGAGTTATTATGTCTCACAATACCACACATCTCAAGCAGTAGACGTTTATAGTACTTAGACTCTTCGCAAAGGATGCTGGTAGTGCCAAAATCAAAAAGGTGGTCGTGAGTCAACATATGAGATGTTAGCGCGGTGTGTCTATCTGTATCCTCCTTGTAATTGTTTTTATGTTCTAAAATACGAGTCCGAAGGTGTCTGCTTGTTTGCCCTATGTATACAGAATTACAATCTCTACATGGAATTCGATACACTACGTTCGAACGCTTATCAGACGGTAACCGGTCTTTACCTGAATCAAACAAAAACCTTAGATCGAAAGAATTTTTTCCCACCAACCGTATATTATACTTGCTAAAAAGTCTGTTCAATGACTCGAAGAGCCCTTGGACATAAGGGATAGAGATAAAAGTCCTCGGGGAGACTAGACTAAGATTTCCCGAGGTGCTGTTGTTATCCAAATTAGTCGACAAAATACGTTTGTGTCTCAAATCAATATGTTTCTTTAAAAACCATGACGGGTAGGCGTTCGACCGTAATGCATCGAAAATGTTACCAAGATTCTTGGTGTGAAATTCTTCCATCGCTAATTTAATACCTCTATCAACCAGGTTACTTATAGTTCCAATTCTGTATGACTTGGGATGGTGGAAGTCGTAATTCAAAAACCTCTGAGACCAAGTAGGCTTGTGATACCAATCGGTCTTAATGCCTGTCGCTCCGTTAATAACAACCACATCAAGGAAGTTAATGACATTGTTGTTTTCCTTTTCAAGAGTGAATTGAAGTCTAGGATGGTAATTGTTGAAAACTTGCAATATCAAATCAATTTTGTCACGAGGAATGGCAGTTAGAATGTCATCAACATAGCGGTAGTAGAACGGAAGGTCAAAATCAAGTTGGTCAATGCAGTGTCCCTCAAGGTCATCCATCACCAAGTCAGCTAAAATCGGGGAAAGTGGAGATCCCATCGGTAAACCAAAACATTGTGAGTAAGTCACATTGCTGAATTTGAAAATTGAGGCCTCGAAACATAGATTTAAGGCAGAAACCAACTCATCAAAAGGAATCGGAATCCTGTTAGGTTGCCTAGACAATCTAGACTCAATAGCTGACAGTGCCAAATCACGGGGTACATTTGAGAACAATGACACTACGTCCAAAGAAACCAAAATGTAGTTCGCAGGTAACACAGTGCCTCTAATCAAGTTCACCAACGCGAAACTATCCTTTACCCTAAATGTCGGAGGGTTCACATTAGATTAAATCCAGTACAGTAGAACCTCGATTATCCGAACCAATTGGGACCGGGCCTAGTTCGGATAATCGAAAATTCGGATAATCGAACAGTAATGTTAGGTCACACGATGTTCAGCGCTGGGAAATATTCAATATACCTATATGTAACACACCTACACATATATATGTTATAATATTTACATAAATATATTATTTAATAACATTTATAAACATTTAACATTTGGTTTAAAGTCTTTTTCTAAGTATCAAATGTCTATAAGTAACAAATATGTATGTAATAAAACACGAAAAACGCGCGCATAACAAAACAAAAAAAAACAAAAGCAAGTTGAGGTTCGGATAATAGAAGGTTCGGTTAAAGCGATCGTGGTTCGGATAACGGAGGGTTCGGATAACAGAGGTTCGGACAATCGAGGTTCTACTGTAATTCAAAGTTTTGGCTAACGAGTAAGTTGGGCTGTTAATAAAGGAAACAATGATCCTAACCGGAGCATCCGCTTTGTGAATTTTTGGAAGCCCATAGGCTCTTGCAGGGACACTATAATTATTAGTGTAAATAGATCTTTTTTCCGTATTTGTGATGAATTTCAAACTAAGCCAGCGAGAAGCTAACTTATTCACACGTAGTTGCAGAGAGTACGTTAAATCAGACTTAATGACCTTATAGGTATCCGTATCAGTAAGTTGTCTTAGTTTTCTGTAGGAATTTACGTTTCGATATATATAATGTGGGTAACACGTAATAACATGCGACATACGAACTCACAAGAAAAGATCAATTAAAATTAAAATTAGGAAAAAACAAAGAAAAGAAAAAAAAATTTGGAGGTAGTGGTACTTGGCGGGCATTTATATTTACTTCTAATTTTTACAAAAATGCCCGCCAAGTACCACTACCTCCAAATTTTTTTTTCTTTTCTTTGTTTTTTCCTAATTTTAATTTTAATTGATCTTTTCTTGTAAGTTCGTATGTCGCATGTTATTACGTGTTACCCACATTATATATATCGAAACGTAAATTCCTACAGAAAACTAAGACTGGATCACATTCAGAAATTAATTGGGAGCAAATTTATTTGTACTGCGTGACGTCCATTGATTTCAATATTTTTGTAGATTAAATGGCTGCAAACTTTTTTTGTGGGAAGTATCACATTAATGTACTTGGCGAACGGTTCTTGCACCAGAGGTGCTTTTGGGGGGGGATTTCATTACTTTTTGTACCATCTCGATTCGTACTTAGTCTTGTTCATGATGAATTGTATAAATTTTGATCCTCTAAAAATTGGTTTAAGCTTTAAAAAAGGTTTGTGGCACTTAATAAGAGTACGTATGAATTTTTGTAGATTTTTATTAAAAAACGTTCAGACGTGAGCAGCTGATACGATATATGCGGAAATCGACAATATCCGTGTTTAATTGAGCATAACTCGAAAACTATACATCTCACAAAAAATGTTAGGTATAAAAAAGTTTCAGTTTGAAGTGATGACTAGGCGATGACATACAAAAAAATATGGGGGTTCCGGAAAGTTGAAAGTGAATTATTATAAAATTAGTTTTGAAAATTTCTCCGCAACCATAGATTTTTTATCGCTCAAAATTTCAGAGAATATTCCTTTATAGTGTACAAAGAACGGGTATAAATTTTATCGTGGTGATAGATTTCGTCTAGGAGATATGAATTTTCTACTAAATTCATTTCGAACCAAAAATACAACTTTTTCAGCACTCTGCGAAATTGAAGGAATGAAAGTACAGATTATAAAGTTCTGTTTATTCAACGGTTTTCAAAGATTTTATCAGTCGATACGAAGTCGTTGTGATACAAAGTTTCTGTTGTTGGTTTTTTTTTCGAAATAAATGCAGTAAAAGATTCATATCTTCTAGGCTAAATCTGGCTCCATAATAAAATTCATGCACGTTCTTCTTACACTAAGGTACCGAAGGGTAATCAGGCCTAGAGTATAATGAGGCCTATCTCAAAAATACTGGACTTACAATAGTGTGAATGTATTAGTTACTAAAGGGACCATAAAAAATAAAAATTCACAGCTAATACTAATCCAGTATAAACTATAGCCTTAATACTTCTTATTATATTAGCAATATTGAAAACTGCGGATAATAAGGCCCATGTGCATCGCATAGTGAAGCCTGTTCCTTCTTCAAAGTCAATCTTGTTTGGAAATATCATTCTTGTACAAATGATATACCTAATATAAGTATAAATTGATGAGTGCTTACACTTTAAATCTAATTAGAAAATTATTTATAATGGTTCCATGGTTTTCCGAAAAGATGAAAAAGGCTCAGGCCTTGAGAAACAACCCAGGCCTTGTTAAGCATTATTTTCTTTTATATGATAGTCAAAATTACGCGGCATAAAGACATATTATTCATTTAAATGTATGTTTAAAATTATAAGAAGCAACACTTGCCGTCTTCATGAGATAATTATTTTTAAGTAAAAATGATATAAAGCAATTTGAAATAAGCTGGGCCTTATATGCCTCAAGTGCTTTAAATAGAAGAATATTCTCTGAAACTTTTAACCCCGAAAGACGTGGTTATTGAGAAATTTTTAACACTAATTGTACTATAATTTTTTTTTCATCTTTACGGATCCGCCATATTTTTTTGTATGTTATCACTTTGAAGTTTACTTCCGGCTGAAACTTTTTCATACTTCGCATTTTTTTGTATGATGTATAGTTTTCGAGTTATACTTAATTAAAACTCGAGCCACGACGCTCGCTGTTTGAAACGTACAAATTTCCTCATTCATCTATGGGAAATCCATGGGAAATTTTGCTATCATCTTTTCTCCGTGTACAATCGCCGCATAGGCCGTAGAGCTCTCATGCGGATATAGAGACTCGATCGAGTCCCGCGCTGCGCGTTAAAAATTCTTCCTAATGTATGTATGTACTTGGCGCGAGACTCTTGATTTAAAAATTTCCCGCCTTATAGGCTACTTCGGGGTTATACGCGCGCCACGGCGTGGCTACTTCGTTCCGAGCGGTACTGTCAACACTGCTGGATGGCGACGACGAAGATGGAGATGGAGAGGACGAAAATTCTTGATCGAATTGAGCATTTCGGTAAATCGGA
The DNA here is from genome assembly GCA_949628255.1 of Macrophya alboannulata. Taxonomy (NCBI): domain Eukaryota; kingdom Metazoa; phylum Arthropoda; class Insecta; order Hymenoptera; family Tenthredinidae; genus Macrophya; species Macrophya alboannulata. The sequence goes on from OX451208.1 coordinate 24,593,614, forward strand.
ATATTATAACTCAGCTCTCCGTCTACCGATTGCATAAAAATTGGGCTTAAATGAAAGCTATTTGAACCCATATTCTGAGATAAAAATTTGAATCTCGTGTATGAGTCGAGTCGGAAAATATAAGGATAATACAATCGTCGTATCGGCGGTAGAGCTCTCATGCGGGTATAGAGACTCGGTTCGAGTCTCGCGCCGTGCGTTAAAAATTCTTTTTAATGTACTTGGCGCGAGACTCTACCGAGTCTCTTCATGAGTTCAAGCATGGATATGGGGTACGTTCATAAATTCCTCCGAATGATATATATTCTATGGGTCATTCTTTATGAACTGGGCTTTTTTTTCCGGCACCGACCTCTTATATATTTTTCATAATCTGCCAGGTTGTAGCACAAAAGAAGGGATCTAGTTTTTTGCTGATAGCTTGAAAACTATGAGGGACAGCGTGAATTTGAAAATACATTCTTAGAGAAGAAAAAATTTTCAATAGAAAAGTCTTGACTTTCGGAACTCATACCTCAATTATTTATACTTATAATTTAATGTTGAAAGTAGAGCTCCGCATATAATTTTTTTCGTCCACAATTTAATATCAATCTATAAATTCAAATGCATGTCAAAAATTCAAAGAAAGTGACTAAAATTTTTGTTTAATCGAATTATATGATTATTTTTATGTGTTTTTATTCAATGAAAAGTATGCAAAAACGTTTGTTTTTAATTTTTTGAGACATTTGTTTGGAAAATTTTGTAAACAAATGGAGTAAAAGTTGTACATTTGTGAGAATTTCATCTTTTGATATTTCATTTACTAGAGAATATCATGATTTTAAGAACAAAAATTTATTCATACAAAAATTTTTTAATAACTAATTATCAATTTTTTTTATTCTCGGATTGTAAAAATGATAAATTAAAAAAAAATTTTTTGCTAATTAATCATTTACAATTCTTTACAAAAAAAAAAAAAAATGATTAAACATTTTTGCTAATAATTTAATTGTTTATTAAGTAAGCGATTTGTTACTAACAATCACCGGATATGTTTGAAAATCTCCTTGGATTTTTAGAACGGAAACAAAAACAACGATGTATGTCAGGAAGTGAAAGCGGCTGCTCAGTTTGTTAAGTTATTAACAGCTTTAACTTTTAAACTATCAGAGATACGGTATAATTAGCATCCAAGACGATTTTATGGGCCATTAGTTGATCTATGAAATGAATAAGTTGTCGACCAAGTTCGTTGCTATTATAGATCGTCAGTTACATGCATTTGTTTATGAAAAATGAAACTTTTTTTTCTTATATGCAGCCTGTAATAGTTTATATTTTGTAAACTATTACAGTAATTTATTTTCAACACGATTTTATCAACAGATAAAATTTGTTTCAAATTAATATCCAACTAAATCGATATTTATAATAGTTTTAAAAATATATGCATTCATTTAAGTCATAGTACTTTTTTCCATGCTTAACGATCTTTTATCATTGATAACTCAAAATTTTTATAGTCATGTCTTGGAGTATAACACAATTCGGGACGAGCATTGTACAGAGTCAATCTCGGTTTAAAATGGAATCGAAATTTCCTTTGCCGATTTTTCTCAAAATGCCTAGACTTTTTGTGATAACTTTGAAATATGAATGAGTACAGGGATCACAGAGCCGTGGTGACACGCACGCACACAAGCAGGCACACTGCATCGACAGGCACTGGTTCAAAGGTCGTGCCTCATTGGCTATTATTCAATTAACTATCACAAAAAATCTAGGCATTTTGAGAAAAATTGGGAAAGGAAATTTCGATTCCATTTTTGACCTAGATTAACACTGAACAATACTTGTAGCGAATTCTGTTACACCCTGTAGTTATATGATTACCTTATCAGCTTGCGACCCATCCAGCAGCTATTATTTATTTGACAAATTGATAACTCATAGGTTCTAACAAGGTATAGGTTGTGACGTGACCCTTATTCAGGCCTCGGGTCCAGACCGGATAACTAGGACTCGAGACCGAGCCAGTCGACAATAAATGACTAGACACTGAAAAAAAAATGAATTAATTGAATTTTGGGCGCCAGACGAACTATCTTCGTCATGAGACACAGCAAAAATAAAATGGAAAAAGTTAACAAGCGAAAACACACTGAAATAATAAGCGGCGACTCGCTGCAGTACCGCGGAGAGGGGTCGGGATCATATGAGGGAGTAGCGTACACAATAACGACTCGTGCCAGATAAATGTTAACAAAATAAGAGAAATTTATTCAAAAAAAAAACTAGGTTTCACAACGTGATGCTAATAACAAAAGAAAAAAAATAGTATCGCCACAGCGATCATGCACCTCGGGGTGTCACCCCTCGGGTCTAAAACAACGGTTTATCGAGCTTTACAAAAATTAATCGTAGACAAGATCAGGCTTCCATGTAGGAGAGCAATAACAGGAAAAAATATCGCTTAGCTCGATACAACAATGCCTCGCAGCAGACTAAAACTAGGTAACAAACAAGACAAAATGCTTCTTCGAAGCTCCTCGGTGGCGGTGCAAGATAACAATGAAAAGAAACTCGAAAATAACAAAAAAAAACTAAATTATCACAGAGTATATGACTATTCCACGGCCGAGGCTAGGCATCAGCCGGGATATTAGAGGCTAGGCCCCTACTTCACCGCCCACCGTTTGATTTAAATTACTCTACCCTACGTATTTGACTATTACCTATCCTACTTAATCTAATTCTGCCTCGTGGGCTATCAATTTTTCAGAATTTAATATTTCCTAAGCTTACGAACTATCAAATAGCCTACTGGCTCGACGGGCTTGCGCCTGCTATTACGCCTGACTCTCCTCGTGGGAGGAAGAGAGAGGACGACAGTCACCGACTCAGGCTGTCTTGCTTGCACTCGTGTGCGACAGTACCCGACTGACTAGAAAAATGTTTGTACTATAATTGACGCGAAAATTTATTGTCTTATCAGAAACTCGACTTGACGAGACTCTACAGGGACACAGGTGACGGCCTACCAACTCGGAGATCAGTTTAATTTGATCCAAAATTACTAAGCCTCGTGGCTTCGAACAAGGCAATATGGCTGAGGGCCGTTGCCGGATTCAAATTACCATAGGCGAAGTGAGCTATCGCTTACCGTCTTCCAGCCAGGCGACGAAAAGAACCCACTCGCGGGCGTAGTTCATGGTGAATTCCCTCGGAGAAAGTCCCAAACACTCACACAATCGCACAAATTAACCTTTTTCTTCAAAATATGCCTCGGGGGCTCGCTATACCTCAAGAAACTCAACAATTTAATTAATCTCAAAATCGCAAACGAAACGCTCAGACGTATGTTAGCTATATCCTGGCCTACGACAGAGTGACTAGACCGCATGGCGACAGTTCTCATTACCCTCATTACGCATTCAAATATCGATTTTGCCATCGACCGCAGGATCGCTAACATGGCGGCGTAGTCTGCTACGCGCGAAAACTCAAAACAGGCCCAGATAAAAGAATCCCTCGTAGTAGGACTACGGTTCGCAGGCTCTTGGGGGTGGCGGGAATCTCCTCCACCACCTTTATCCCTCGTAGCTGAGTGCCCTCGGGACTCCCCCGTGTCCTTTGGTACAGGAGATGACTCTTCTTCTCTGTTGGCCTTCCGGAAGCATAGGCGTAGGGGTTTGACTACCCCCTTTGATTACTCCACCAACGTTCGCCGTATTCTCCGCCATCTCTTAGGCCGTGTCTCCCACATGATAAAGGAAAGTGTAAAAGAAAAAAAAAAAATTAGTCTTAACTCAACAGTCTTAAGTCGGTCACGGTCGCCTCCTGGAGTGGATTTTAGCTTCGTGGCTTACCCTAACTCATACCTACAGTGTTCAGGCACTCTTCATACCCTTACTTACGGTCGTCTAAGGGAGTTCGGGTACCTTGTAACATGCAATGTTACAAGGTATAGTCTCTACGAATTGAAATAATCTTAGCTGTTATCCTTAAATAATTACATGACTTTGAATATAGACGAAAACTCCAAAATAATGGCTTCATTAACAAAATGTTCAATTGTTGAAAAATCGATGAAATTTTTTTTTTCTCGACAGTATTCTATTCTCCCGAGTGTCTAGATAATATCATAATTTTTGAAGAAATTTAAATTAATATTTAATGGTATAAAATTTTTTCTCAATTTTCTATGGTCGGTATCGTGGCGGCGTAATAGCGCTGCATTCGCCAAGCGGAGCTCTATTTTCAACATTATATTACAGGTATAAATAATTACGATCGAGTTCGTTAATTAAGATAGAGACAGGAGGCGAGATTTTAGCTTCGGAGATTTTTTCCTCTTTGAGAATCATTTCTCAAATTGGATTTCCATTCTTAAAAAGTTATTTTTAATCTCCGACGAATCACAGCGAAGGGATTGCAGATCTCGACGTCAAACCATTCAAGACATACAGCCTTCAAAAGTTTGAATTCTCAATTAAATACGTGAAAATTGCAAAATTTTATAATTCGAGCGATTCTTGAGTTGAGGGATCGAAAATTCGCCAGACTCTGTTTCTGTAGATAAGAAACGAATACAAAAAATAACATTACAAATAAAGCGACAAGGTTCTTCTCCGTACGATTCGGCGTGGAACATCCCATATATGAGAGTTGAACAATCGAATAAAGAAAACTGATTTTTCGAAAAAGTATAGTGATTCCACTCCATAAAAATGAAAAAAAAAAGGATCAGCCGACACTGGGTAGAAACCATTGCATTCGTAGGATGTTACAATCTATGTAAAGTGATGCACAGCCGCAGCATGACGTGAACGTTTCGTAAGTCTGCTTTGACCGACAAAAAATTTGTTTCATTTCAGCCCCCGGGTAAATACCTTCCCGATATCGACAAATGTTCTGTCTTACCATCAATTATAGGTGGCAGCATCGGAAGTCACTATTATCGTGTGACATATTGCCGTATATCACTGAGATTTTTTAACTTGTCCAATCTAGTACCTTATATCTATGCTTGTACTGTAACACAGTCATTGGGCTTCTAATAACAAGCGGGCTACTTTTTGGAGCATTTTTTAATGTTCATGGCGAATTTTTCAAAAGTTGATCAATATTTTGCTAAAGCATTGTCTCACACCATTCCTGATAGTGCCCCTCACATGATCATGCTATATTGGCTTGCACAACATAATCAGTTTATATTCTACAAGAGTAAGTTTTGTTAGAGGCATAGCTCCGACACTCCTTAGGGCGCCTACCGGACAGCAACCCGCCGAATGAGTTACCCCTCCCCGCCCCGCGCCGAGCGAGCAGCAGTAACCGGGTACCGCACGCCGCGCGCTTCGGCGAGTCGCCGCTACGCGCGTCTTTTTCCCGCAATCAAAGTAGCTTCGCATCAGTATAACCCAGCCGGCCAGCCCACTAGCCAACATGTTCCGGATTTCCGGCAGCTCTCCTATGAGTTTACCAGACAGTTAAGGCGGTTCCCTACCTAATTATGACCTTTTCTAAAAACATTGGGAAAAACAGTGCTGGTAATGAAATATCTCTGCCCAGGTACCGAAAACGGGAACAAAGGGATACGTCGCGACATTCTGTACGTCCCAAAACATGTTTGTTTTACGCTAAGATGGAGAAATGGCGTATGGTACAAGCTTTTTTTTGACAATTATCGATTCTCAAACGCTCGAAATCATGGCGACTCGTCGTGTTTGGAATTGTCGGCGACGCCCCCGAGATGGCGTGACGCAAGAATGTGGTAGAACGGGTGAAACAGTCGCTAGTATAGAACACCATGCTACACGATCACTTGTTCGATATACTGGTCGGACACTGGACAAAATCAGCTTCGAACAGTGTTCTATACCAGCGACTGTTTTACCCATTCTACCACATTCTTGCGTCACGCCATCTCGGGGGCGTCGCCGACAATTCCAAACACGACGAGTCGCTATGATTTCGAGCGTTTGAGAATCGATAATTGTCAAAAAAAGCTTGTTCAATACGCCATTTCTCTATCTCAGCGTAAAACGAACATGTTTTGGGACGTACGTGTTCGAAATTGCAAACAGAATGTCGCGACGTATCTCTTTTTCCCGTTTTCGGTACCCGGGCAGAGATATTTCGTTTAATAGCACTGTTTTTCCGAATGTTTTTAGAAAAGGTCATAATTAGGTAGGGAACCGTCTTAATAGCAGTCGTTACTAGACTTGTACATACTTATGTACTCTACCTGAATAAAGCCACTTTCTGTTACCTTGATGAAAACGTTTGACCTTTTTCTTTCGGTCTGTCGGAGTAACCCGCCGGTTGCTCGGTGGAGGAGGATGAGGAGGGGGGGAACCTGAACTCATTCCAGACGAACCCAGACTAGGGATGCGCGATCTTCAGAAGATAATCGATACTGATATAATCGATGTCTAGAAGTAAAATCGATCATAAAAATCGATAGCTTTGTAAAAAACATCGATACATTGATAAACCGGTGTAAAAATATAAATTTCGCACTACTGCAATAAAGTTCTGTTGATTGTATTTTTTTGACATACATACACAATATCTTCAATTTTCATTTGTTGTACTTTCATTAGGTGCGGTGTGCTTGCAGAGGGTACTGTTTCTTCCGAAGTCTATCAAAATTCAGTATGTCTTACAAATCAAAATAAGACACTCCGTTTACTAACGATCGTGTCTGAACATTGTCTCCAATTCCCCTTATTCTCGAAAAAATTATTTCTTCGAAAATTTCAAATGCTGTATTTTAGCTAAATATATTTTTTTCTAAAACATTTTGTTTTAATTTAGGTACATTCTCTAATAATTTAGGTACTAAATTAAAAACTCTTAATTCAGTATCTCCAAAAATTTACTTCTTGCCAAAAATACATAAACCTAATATTCCATATAGACCTATCGTCTCAAATATAGGTTCTCCTACCTATAAGTTAGCTAAATTTATATCTGAACCCTTAACACAGATTCTTGGTAAAACACCATACCATGTTAAGGAATCTTGGTCTTTTGCAAGTAACATAAGAGGGACTTCCATTCCTCCTGGGTACAAATAGATATCGCTTGATGTTGTTTCATTGTTCACCAGTATTCCGTCACATCTGATCTTTGAATGTATCAATAACAGATGGCCTGATTTACAATCTCACACTCAGCTTCCGAAAAACCAATATATAGAGGGAATTAAGTTATGTTTAGATTCTACATTTTTTGCATTCAAAAACAAATTTTATCAACAAGTTGAGGGTTTAGCTATGGGCTCTCCAATCAGTCCGACCCTTGCTAATTTAGTAATGGAATCTCTAGAGAACTCAGTTATCAACAATCTAGGCTACAACTTACCGTTCTACAAACGTTACGTTGATGATATAATCACTGCGGTTCATCCGCAGCATATCAACGATCTACAGAAACAGTTTAATAGTTTCCATCCAAAAATAAAGTTTACGCATGAACTAGAAACCGAAGGAAAACTGAGTTTTCTTGACATTGCAGTAATTAACTGTGATTCCTCTCTATATATTGATTGGTATCGAAAACCTACTTGGTCAGGACGTTTCTTACATTTCTCGTCTCATCATCCAACAAAACATAAAAAGAGTGTGGTTATTGGTTTAGTAGATAGAGGGTTGAAGTTATCTGAACCTAGTTTCAGAAAGAAAAACTTATCTCTGATTTCTAAAACACTTCTTAAAAATGAATATCCTCCTTACCTTATTAACCAGGTGACTAAAACAAGGGTAGATAAGTTATACAATCCCATATCATACCAATATCTCAAAGAAAACACTACTGATTATATTACTGGTCTAGCGGTACTACCGTATGTACAAGGACTTTCTGAACAATTAACTAAAATTCTTAAAAAACATAACATTAAAGTGATTGACAAAATTAATAACTCTACGTCTCACTTGTTCACACGTTTGAAAGATCCTGTTCCACTATTGGAAAAATCAGAATTGGTATACCAGATTCCTTGTTCAGATTGCCATAAATGCTATATTGGTCAAACTTCTCAACATCTACATAAGCGGTTATACACTCACCGATATAACATTAAATGTAATGATATTGACAAATCTGCTCTTGTAAACCATAGCCTCACTTTAGGTCACAAATTTGATTTCAATGACACTAGAATTCTCACGAATGAACGTAATTTTTACCATAGGGTGCTAAAAGAGATGATTTACATTAAGAAAAATGATACAATAAATAAAAGATCTGATATTGATAACCTTAGTAATATATATGCGCCGTTGTTCACATAATGTAATAATCGTCATATTTTTAAATTTAAATATGGCTCCATATTAAGTCTTACTTGTCACTACCGTTGATATCGATCTGTTGTATCGATTTACTGACATCATGTGATTTTTACGTCACTTCTCCGCTGAGTGCCTTACTATCAACACCTTAGGTGCGATTGAAATCTGTTTTTGGTAAGATTAAATCCGTCGTAATCCGTCTATTGTATTATTAATCGCTTCTATTATGTTCACTTTAGCCTTCTATTTACCATTTCGGTCTCTTTAATTTTGACATCTATTATATCTTTAATTTTGACATTTATTGTAACTTTAATCTAGTCAATGATCTCTATACTAACCTAAGAATGTTAACACGTGTTCCAGAGGTTTGTTGTTGTTAAAATTGTTAGATTTCAATTTAGAAAGAATTTATTATGAAAGAATTAGTTGTTATTATTGTTGTTACACTTGGTCCACTAGACTTTCGCACACTTTATGATTGTTGTTAATCTAAATAGTTTTTATACAAAAATTTTCATAGCATTAGTCTTATCGTTGTTGTCTTCTTACAGTTCTGAGGATGGTTGTCCATGGCTCAACCGAAACGTTAACAAAAATTAATAAAACAAATTCTTGTCGTCTAACCTGACCGTCTTCACTCGAGATTTCTTATCCTAACTAAAACATTTTGGTGATTTTCTGAATAATCTGTCTCCGTTTAAAATTTGTCAAAATAAATCTTTTTCTCCCCAAAAAATTTGTATAGGTGAATTGGGAAATTAAAGTTTATTCGAAGTTTTTTCTCATCCTGTAAACTAGTTTTTGGTGTTTAGACTATTTCGAAAGTCGCATACCTTGTAACATTCGATGGGTTTCTTCTCTATGACTTCTAACCAATAGCATTTTTTTGTAGGCGAGGTCTCTACAATTTTCAAATTATCAGATATAAATGAGAAGTCGGGGAAAATGCAGACACACGGGAGTCATTTCACGTCAAGCGGGACACCTTTTTGACCTCATGTGCTTGAAAGTTATCGTAATTTTTTTTACATACTTACTGGGTAAAATTAATACAAGAAACAATTTTTTTTTTTTTTACTCAAATGGTTTAGAATCTGGGGGGGGGGGGGATTTTCGAAACAAACACCAAAAATCGAAATCGCGCTCTGCTTTGAACTTTGATATCTCCGATTCCCTTTGACGTACAGACGTCTGCGAAAACTCATTTTAAAGCTCTCTAATTGTACTTTCATGTTAATAATTTTCACTTTATCGAATAAACAATCTTCCATTTGTTGAGAACAATTATATTTTTTCAACGTGATTTTCGAAGTATTCACACCCTTCAAAATTTCTGAAAAAAATACGACCGTGTTCCTTGATTCATTCTCTACAAAATATGTAAAATTCAGGATGAACTTCCGATGGACAGTATATTGGAAAAGTGGTTGATTCATGTGGGACGTCGCGCGCGGCCGCGGCTACGAGCGTTGGGGCGGCAGGACCGTGTTCGCGCGCCGTTTCGTACTTGGAATTCAACGTACGCCGCCGCGCGCGACGTCCCGCGCGAATCAACCGCTTTAAATATACTGTCCATCGAAACTCCATTCTGAATTTTATAGATTTCGTAGAGAATGAATCAAGGAACACGCTCGTATTTTTTTTCAGAATTTTTGAAGGGTGTGAACATCTCGAAAATCGCGTTTGAAAAATATAATTGTTCTTAACAAATGGCAGATTGTTTATTCGATAAAGTGAAAATTAATAACATGAAAGTACAATTCAAGAACTTTGAAATAAGTTTTCGCAGACGTCTGTACGTCAACGGGAATCGGAGATATTAAAGTTCAATGGAGAGCGCGATTTCGATTTTTGGTGCTTGTTTCGAAAATTCAACCCCCCGGAGCTTATAAACCATTTGAGTTTGGAAAAAAAAAATTATTGCTTATGTTCATCTTACCCAGAGAATATGTGAAAAAAATTACAAAAGAGTCAGAAACATCGAGGAATATTTTTGGCCAAATCCGTCCCGTTGGACGTGGAATGACTCCAAAGTAGTAAATTTCAGGTAACCAATAATGGTATGTAATATTGTTGAATTTTTTAGATGATTCGGCATAATTGCTACTATAACTCCATCAAATACAGTCGAGTCCACGAGCGTTACCGGTGCACTGGGAAGTACCGATCCGTGACAATTTTCGTCCGGGACAAGGGAACAGGCGTAAGAATTATCGTTCGGGACAACAAGCGGGCGTGACTTTTTTTGATCGGGACAAAGAGCGGACGTGACTTTTCTCGTTCGGGACAACGAGCGGTCGTGATTTTCCTCGTTCAGAATAACGAGCGGTCGGGTCAATGCATTTTCGGAACTTTAGAGTGTCCAAGACTTTTACCTAAAGGGTACCCATTGCGGAACAGTTCAGCTGAAAGAGAATAAAAATCCTGAATTAGAAACCTATAACCCAAAACCAAACCCAAACATGAGACAAGATTACTATACATAATTACGTCCCAATAATTCGTCTGAAATACATGAATCTATTCTGGGTTTCAGCCGCTGCTAAATAACACAGATCGACAAAAAAACTTTTTTTTTTTGGGTTTTTGTTTTGATGCATAAATTCTGATGCTAGGCATCGAAAAACACCAAAATATCCATACTTAGCTTTTAAAGTTTGCTTTTGTCTGTTTCACGTCGATAAGTAAGTTTTGAAGATTCTTATTGATTTTACGAGCAGCAGGTGGTAGCACTTTGATCAAAACGGTAGCAAATTGCATATTTCTCGTGTAGGACACAGTAGTGAGTGTTTACTTGTCTACCACAGCTGTAACAACCGTTCTTGTGTATTACTGAGTTATAAAATGGCGTCAAGACAGTGTAAACAAGATGTTAATTCATTCTGTTTTATTTGCGGTGAATTCATTAAAGTAAGAAGCGAAAAATTTTCTTTGGCAACAAATTTAAAGCTTTGTGAAGCTTATGAAGCTTATTTTGACCTGCGAATTCGGAATCAAGATAAAAAATGGGTACCTCACTTTGCCTGTGTTAACTGCAAAAATACTTTAGAAGGTAAGAAACTAAAAATTAAAATCTAAAAAAGTTTCGAACATATTAATATTTTTGTAAATTTAATACTCAATAACTATTATTATTATACGGAAAAATCATCAGAATTAACCCCAATTGCTCCCAATTTTCATAATTTTAAAAAATTAACAATATGTTCGAAATATTTGCATTTTTTCAACAGTTCCAGAATAACAGTATTTACGTCATTTTTTTTTAATGCATAACGCTTAATGCATAACGCATGTGATGGACTTTGAACGACGTTACCACTAAAAATATTCATTTTTGAACTTGATTTTGTATTATTTTACATTTGTATGCTATTACTAATCATTATTCTTGAATTGAAAAGACTCCGATGTTCAGCAAAAAATTTTCTGATTCTAATTTATAATAAAATTATGAAAAAATCAGTCAATTTTCCTAAAATTCGAAAAATTGCTCTGGTTTCTGCAAAAGCAAACTTTGATCAAAAAAATTATTTTTCCCTTTATTAGTAACGTAGAAGAAACCAAAATTTGACATTCAGAAGTCAGACCCAAAAATCGTGTCGACCTGTGTAATTAACCCAAGATACTTGCTTGCCATACACGAAACACTTTTTTCAAATCAATCTTTATTATAAACCAATGCGACTCTGACCAGATTCAAACCGTTGGTGGAAACATACTCATTAATGATTATCAGTAATGCCTACCTTCTTCGTGGTCATCCAATATTTTTGCAGTTTCTTCACGGTTTCTTCGGAACGATAACCCTCGCGTTCGGAATTTTCTGAATTTTCTCAATTCTCACGAAATTCAAATTAAGGACCGATGTTTCGTAAGTAGAATCGGACATCGATTAATAAAATAGTGAAAACATCGACGAAATATAATCGATTAATCGGAAAAAAAACCTCGGCACTTTCGATTAATCGCTAAGTATCGCGCATCCCTAGCTAGTCGCTCTCGTGCAGCGCCAACTGCAGCTCCTCCAACAGCAGTAAGAGACCAGCTGGAAGCAGCGCCTCCACTCAGCACGTCGCACGTACGCGAAGACCACGAGGGGTATAAAACCCCACGCCTAAACTTCTCCACGACCATCCGGCGAGCCTTCCGCATCCGACCTGCCTTTGCAGGAGTTTTGTAAGCCCAGCCCCCACGCCTTCGCCTGACTAGCCACAGTGCATCCTATCATCCGCCGTGCATCGACTCCACACGAAGAACCTACGCTATCCTAGCTTCTAAAAAACTCCGTACCACGTCAGTTTTCTAGTCTAATTGTTAAGAGTTCAAAAACTGTATCACAAGTATCTAATTAATAATTGGCGATACAGGTCTCCATCTTCCAGTGCCAATTGAATTAAAATGAGGATGTTAACTCGCGATTACGGGTATTTTCGGATTACCGGTTAAACTCTGCACAGAGAGGGCACGCTGCACCATCTGGCAGCACAGTGCAAAATTACAGTTCCAGTGCAGAAAAAAATGTTTAAGCGGAAAACGTTACCAAATTGTCACGCTAAAGGTAGACAAAACATGCGTATATAGGTGGGTCATAGATCGTGCAAATAGCACTACTATCGGTTTCAAAATTCCGGGCTTCTAGCTTGCCGTAGCGGGTTCTCATATACGCCAAATATAGTACCATAAGACAATGTATGAGTACGCTCTTACCGCTAGTTATATCTAGATAGTAATTATATAATAATTTCGTCTCCTTCTTGTCCTTATTCTTTGGGTCTATCGCGTAATCGCATGTGACCAGCCTGCTTGTCCTCCTTCAGACCAAGTTTCTTGCTATTCCTATGAATTAACGAACAGAGGCCTACACTTGACTACATAAAGAGTGGAGATCTAACTACAAGTACGAGCGGCGGCTATCAGATGGTGCCATCATTTTTTATTCTATCCATCCGCGAACGTATCTGAGGACAGGGGATCGATTCCATAACTTTATTACTGCTATCACTACGGCTACTTTTCATATAAAGATTATAAGCTAGAAAAAGAAACTAATTACTGCTATCACTGTCGATAAATATCATAAATGTTCGTCGATGCTTTTCCCGCGGCTAACTTTTTCTTTCGACTTTTTCGGAAACGAGTTTATTTTCTATTCATCTTTTATATACCTATGGCCGGCAAAGTATTTGACAGACGGCAGCCTCTCGCCACTGTCATCCGTATAACCTGTAAGATCGCCAGAGCACGAATAGTTTCTTCCACATAGTGCATGAGCCGTCAATTTAAGGGGATGGTCTAGTCGATTTTTACCGGCATAATTATTATTTCGAATATCTCGGAAACGGAGGGCTCAATCAGATTGTCTTCTTGGCAGCGGATGATTGACGAGCAATGAGTTCGAGTTAGCATGAAAATTCGAGAAAATAGAATTATTGTCATGTTTTTTTTTATCGTCAAGTGTGAGCGTGTCACTTATGTCGATTTATATCAGAGTCTACGCATCTTTTTCGCAAAAACGAGCTTCGAAGCACCATTCTATATGGAATTACAAACACACCCATCAAAAAACATCTCTGTTTTATGCAGAAATGAGGCCTGATAGTGAAAACTTGCTGTTCATTGTAATTAGCGATTGTAAATTGTTGGGAAGCCATGATAATTCTCGGTTCCCGCCGAGGTTCCTGCATTGCCCGAGAGAGAGCTCAGCTCGCGAATCGTTGCATCGTCTTCTTCCTCTCGTGACGTCGTAGCGGACGTTTGTGGGCAAATCTAGAGACCAGCAACTAGAATTGTCCTTTAGAACGACCTAGACGTACACTCAGTAGTTTAGTGGGTCACCAATACCGACTAAGGGTACGTTCCGTTATTTGCTGTTGGTACTGATCAGTACTGATGCTGCTAGAGCTGATATCGCCTGTTCCGAATTACTTGTCAGTACTGGCAATACTGTAAAAACGGAATGTTTTTACAGCAGCGGCCAGAGACACAGTGCTACTGCCTGGCGGCCCACAAATACACTTATTTGAAAAAGTGCGGGATTGACACGGATTTTGAAAATATCAATATAGAAACATGTCAAATAGTGTCACTGATTGCTCGGAATGTAATTGAATTACTAAATACGGACGAAAGCTCATCGGACAGTTATGATGAAAATGTTATCAACATTTTAAATATTTGCCGTATTCGAGGACATCAAGAACTTCGACCACGAGTTGAAGATTACGTCTCAAACGTAGTTTCGTTATATACAGATGTGGAATTCAAGAGTCACTTTCGGTAAGTATACAACCCATACCTAATTATTGAATTGGTATTTATGACCAAAGTAATTACAATTATCTCTTTACTTTTGAATAGTCAATACATATCTTGTAGGATGAGGCGAGACACATTTCATTTCTTATTGGATATGATTTCGCCGTATCTTGCCAAAAAAGTAAATGTTGATATCCGTAATCAAGGACTAGGTCGGCAACCGATTGATCCTGCACAACAATTATTAATAGCTATTTAGACAATAGCAACACCAGATCCATATCGGTTGTGTATTCTTCCAATATTTATGATTATCGTTTTTGTTAGTACCTACATATATTAATATTACACTACCATAATGATTTCTAAATACTCCACTTTCTTTCAGCTCCGTTTGTGACAGATTCAACATTGGACGAGCAACAGCAATCAGAACGGTACGCCGTGTGACGAAAGCCCTTTTACATCTTTTGCCACATTTTATCAAATGGCCATCTGAAGAAGAAGCTATACGCATAAATATTGCATTCGAGATGCAACAAGGTTTTCCTAATGTATTGGGAGCAATAGACGGAACCCACATAAGAATTACTGCTCCAAAAATGAATCCAGAGGCATACATCAATCGGAAAGGGGTTCCATTCCATCCAATTACAAGTATGTACCTTCTCCCACCACATTTGTAAATATCTTGTGCCACAGTTTATTTGAACAACCAACCAATACACAGAAAATACTTTCCATAGCTAAGTTTAATAAAAGTATTTGATTGTTTCAGGTTGTATGCGACAATCAATTGAAGTTCCTACATTGCTTTGTAGGACATCCTGGATCAGTACATGATCAGAGAGTGTTTAGACTCTCTGGTATGCTGGATATTTGCAGCGATCATGGCAAATTTCCAAATGACAGTCATTTGATTGGTGATGCGGCATATGCTATACAACGGCATGTATTGGTACCCTATAAAGATAATGGGCACCTGTCTGCACGCCAAAAGAATTTTAACTTCTGTTGATCCTGAACACGAATGGTGGTTGAGCGATCACTTGCTCTCTTGAAAGGCCGATTTCGTAGTATGCTAGACAAGCTGCCTATGACTCGTACCGATCTTATTCCAGATTATATAATGGCTAGTTGCGTTTTACACAATGTGTGCATAATCAGAAACGACTTACTAGGAGTGTCCCAGGGTTCCAGTGCACGGATTTTGTTCAAATTTGGAGAGGTGTTTCTTTGGTCCAAAATAGTAGCCCCCTGATCTTCAATTCCATCTCATAGACCTTTCTTCTCCAAGAAAATATTATTATCGTGCAATTTATTGGTCCTTCGCCATGGCTCTAGACGCTAGATTGATGCAGCGAACTTGAATATATCACTGAAACTTTTTCATTCGAGCATAAAAATTAATATTTAACGCGTTAATTTACCATATCTTTTTTTTTCTTTTTAATAATAAAAATCTCATAATAAAAAAAAGGTACAAAAATTTTATCAAACAAAAAAAAAGATGTGGTAAATTATCGCGTGAAATATTCATTTTCATGCTCGAATGAAAAAGTTTCAGTGATATATTCAAGTTCGCTGCCTCAATCTAGAGCCATCGCAAAGGACTAATGAAGTGCACGATAATAATATTTTCTAGGAGAAGAAAGTCCTATGAGATGGAATTGCAGATCAGAGGGCTCGTATTTTGGGCCAAAGAAACACCTCTCCAAATTTGAACAAAATCCGTGCACCGGAACCCTGGGACACTCCTAGTTAGTCGAAATACCAATCATCGATAATCAGTTGAACAATGATATTGCACGAGACAATGTAGACCCAGCATTACGTTTCGATGGGGTACAAAAACGTGTGAGGATTACAAATGCGCTTGATATGAGGGTATAAAATATTCTATTTACAATTGAGCCCCTCATTCAAATAATAATCTAAGTCGATTCAAGTTTTTGCACTAGATAAATGAAGATTCAACTACCCGTTGTCTATGTCTTCGAAAAAATCACGCAAGTCGACCGAGGTAATTATTTGAGCGAGCGGCTCAATTTAGGAGTTTCTAACTTTCACGTAGTGCCAGGTTATTCGAGATCTCAATAAAATGTAACACTTAATGTAGAATACTTATAACATTTTTATATCTTTTTTAAAATGTAAATACAAACATTAACAGACGTAAATGTTATGTGGTGCCGTTATTGATATGACCCGCATATTTTTTATGAATCGTGAATATACCAATATAATTTACAAATAGTAATACTGTATTGTTTTTAAAGTATAAAATACTCAGACTCTCATTGGTAATTAAAATTAGCATTGCAATTTAAGACTTGGCAGCATTATCTCAAATATATGAACACGTATTTTGTAATAAAAATATGTCCAAGCTAAAATCTTGTCAAATCGCACAAATCGACATTATTCATTTTTTTTGCTATTTTAATAATACAAATTAACCCACACGCTAATATAAAATAATAGGTAATACAGTTTGCCTTATTAACCTTATATCAGACGTACTTATATACCTAAATGGATCAGTCTTATGAAAATCGACATAAGTTTCGACCTTCCACGAAACAGATCTTCAAAATCAAGGCTATGTTATGGCACTGTCACAGTGAAAGGGATAAGTTGGCTAATATTATATGCATTGACTTCCTAAAAATGTTAAATCAGGTACTTGCATAAAGTGAATAAAAAATGTAAAATTATTTAGTTTCCTTCTTATTCAACTGAATCGTCGTTCATCTGGTCCAGTTTTTCCATCTTTTCACGGTGCTGGGCTAGCTTTTCAGTACGCTGTTCCTTTTTCTCATTTAAATTTTTATCAAAATATTGCTCGAGCGCTTTCTTAATTTTTCTCTTCCTTGAGTCTATAAGAATAAATTGTGATTATAAGGTACTACTGGCTACATCTGATGACGGGATAAGCCCAAGGAGAAAGAAGGAGATTATAATGTACTGAATAAATACATTCCCAGACTTTCTCTTCCTTGAGTCTATAAGAATAAATTGTGATTATAAGGTACTACTGGCTACATCTGATGACGGGATAAGCCCAAGGAGAAAGAAGGAGATTATAATGTACTGAATAAATACATTCCCAGACTTGCCATTGTGGTCTTTAATTTTTTTGTACATCCTTTTTGATTAATGATGTCATTTTAGATGCACATTGTTTAGCTGTTACAAAGTATTTTTGGTCGGACATTTTTCTGGCAATTGTATCAAAAACTGTTTTTTGGGTAATTCGGCCCTTGGGAAGACCTTCTTCGTGGTCTTTGAAAAGATTTGAAAAGTTTAATGTTGGTGATCTGGACCACAATAATGAATCTAAAAATGTTTAATAATTTTTAAATTGTTGCACTTGCTGTTTCCTGAAATACTTGAGTCTCGTAATTTATAAGGAGAATGTTAAACTGTTCGACTACTCACCAGTATCAGCATGATCATCTACTGCTGAGTTTGGTATGTCGTCTAGAGTCTCTCTGTTCACGTTCCTTATATTTTCTTTGTCCTGATGCTGATCTTCTGTTCCAGGGTTCTGAATGTTTTCAAGGCTCGCTGCGTCGTCGGATTTTTTACTAGCATTTAAATTTCTGACGTTGTTCAAAATTCGAGTGGCGTATACCAAATCTTCAAAATAATAAGTAACAATATCAAGATTCGCGGCAGCGAATCGCCGCCAAGTACTTTTTATAACTTTTTTTTTATATAATATTATTTTTTATAAAAGGCGAGCGCAGCCAAAAATTATTTACCCGAGGCAACGTTTATACCTGTAAACAAGGCGTCGTATCTCCCGAACGGCTGAATATTTTTTGACGAAATTTGCAGAGCGAAAATTCCCAGCCCATATGAGCCCGCTCCGGTAATCTGAAGCAAATCGATTACATAGTTTCAGAGATATTAACCATCAAAGTTGCTTAAATTCTTCTTCTTCTTCTTCTTCTTCTCCTTCGTCACATTTTCGCAAGCAGCGGCTATGCCACACGATTTGAGACGAACCAGTGTACGTCTTGACTTGAGATTTAAAACATAGCTATTCTCCCTCGAAATCTAGCCCCCTATTGATTTTGGTGCGAATTTGAACACGCACTCAGTCGGTTTATTTTACCGAAGTCACAAGGTGGTAGTACGGTCAAAACGATGAATTGGTGATTTTCAATTTCTAAATTTGCGGTTTTCGAAATCCAAAATCTTCTGAACTGATCAAGATTCGTAGCAGCGAATCGCTGCCAAGTACATTCCGGCTGGCGAAGAAGTAAGAAGAAAAAGAAAAAGAATAAGAAGATTGAGATTTTTCATCAACTCTAGGGGTCTGTAATTTCGAAAGTACTCGGTCAATTACGTCCAAATTTCTTGAGGAAACTCATTCGGACTTAAATAGTTGGCCCTATGAAGTCTAGCCCTGAATATTGTGTGATTCCGGAAATATGACGCAATGTTTACAAGTACGAAAGTTTGCTGGAGTATGAATGATCCTCTGAAAGATACCTGAGAGTGATTCGCTGCCGTAAATTTATTGCATTTGTTATTGTTATTGCATTCTTACAAAAAGAAGTGAAATCCGCGCCAAAAACATCTGAAATGTAAAAAAAGCCGCCAAGTACTCAGATAACAACACAATAGAAATTCACGAAAAACTTTTCGCCAGTCTCTGTCGTGAAGTCGGACGTCGCTGTTTCGTGTAGTGATATCGAAACATCATTCCAAGAGCTACGTACTCGGCGGACACATTTTTTTTATTATTCTTCGCCCCGTTTACTTATTACGAAATATCTTGAAGCCACCTATGGTATCATGACATTAGCAGTACTGAATTGATAATAATATGTAGTTATACTGATAACAATAATGTGTGAGCAGAGGGTGATACATCATCAGTTATAATCATCATTGGTCACATAGGCAATTTTTAATAATCATCAGCCTCATCGCGTCAAGTGTTCTGTCTCTACGTTAAAGAACTTGGAATTCCTGACAAATATCGGTCGATTTATGAACGATTTCATGTAAGGTATAACCAATCAAACGTATCACTCTGTTGCTTCAAAGTTACATATCCTAAGCCCAAATCGAGTATGTTATACATTAAAGCCATAAATGTTAGAAAATAAAAATGGTCAGTGCAGAAGTACGCAGTATAATCATAGATATTTAGAATGACCTATCATACAAATACAATTATGGCAACATGTGTGTAAAAGAACGTGATTTCCTTACTCGATTACAACAAAATTCCGATAACTATTGACTGTATCTGCATTTGATGATTGTTTTCATCTCGAGCTACTGACTGTGAAAGTCGGAATATCGTTGCTCGTGCGAGGGCGTCCTTGGGCGCCCGCGCGCGGGCACGTCAGTATGCTCGCGCGCAACGATATTCCGACTTTCGCATTGCGACTAGTTCCGAACCAGTTCTTTACAGTAAAATACCAAAAAGTGTCAACTGAAACAGATTGTTATATCTTCTAATTTTCTGAAAGAATTACTTTCCATGATCTATTGCCAATCGAGCTCCGGAATTCAAGATCAATTATATCATACAAGAATATATGTATAAGAATGTTTGTTTTCGAATTCATCAATTCTATGCTAGAATAGAATCACGCAAATTGCAAACGGGTTCTAATCATGGCAGAGTAAAGAAATCAAATGTGCCCGCCAAGTACGTAGCTCTTGAAATGATGTTTCGATATCACTACACGAAACAGCGACGTCCGACTTCACGACAGAGACTGGCGAAAAGTTTTTCGTGAATTTCTATTGTGTTGTTATCTGAGTACTTGGCGGCTTTTTTTACATTTCAGATGTTTTTGGCGCGGATTGCATCTTTACTCGTCTATCAATATATTCATTATTTCGGTGAAATGCACGTGGTAGTCATGTTTCATAACCTTATATTTACAAAATTGTAAAAATCAATTTCACTTACCACGTTCAGCTCTTTGAAAATCTTCCTGTGTTAAATAAATAACGAATTCTTGGTTCGTCTCAGAATCGATGAAGGTGTACGGATTTTTATCACTGATATCCATTTTCGCTCACTAATTTCTTTATCTTCCTATTATTTTTCTTACTTATTCATAGAACCCTGGACATCATCATATGCAACACTGAGTTACTGACTCGACACTACCTCTTGAAATTCAGTAGAGCTAACTGGAAATCAGTATTCCCCTAGGGTCAATGTTTCAAAAAATGGTAATAACTTTCAGTGACTGTCAGCAGACTGAAGCTGATTTCAGAACGCTCTTCAGTACTGTTCAGTACTGACAACAAATAACGGAACGTACCCTAAGTACTAAAGTACAGTGGACCGGATAGATCTAGTGTTTTTTGAGGGCGAATGTTCTCATCGTCGTGGTCTAACCTTAAGATTCTCGTCTAACTATATTAGCTGGTATTAAAGGAATTGGTTGAATTATTTGAATTGAATGAATCACTTGAATTGTTGAAATTATCGAATCACTGGGATGGTTTGAATTACTTGAATTAAATGAGTTTGAATTTCGTCGTTACCTTCGCATTATTAGTAGGAAATAGAACTCTTGATAAAGGAACGAAGGCAGAAAAAGGATTATTACTTCTAATAAATAATTGTGAGTTTTTTCTTACCTTGTTGTAGTATGAAATAAAAAATGAAAAATAAAATGAAGATCGGCTGCGGCCGCGGCCGGCTGCAGGTGACGCTGGAATCGCAAAGCGTTGGTATTTATATCTTCTAAAATGAATTTGAAACTTGGTAAAGTTCTTCTGATATTTTGACACTATTTATTATTTTGAATCAACACTGGTATAATTTTACAGTAGATCGTACTAAAACTCTCACTATCGTAACCGATAAAATAAGAATCAAAGTTGAAGTTAAATAAAAAGTATAAACAGCAAAGGAATAAATTTTTATGAAAATCGTTTAAGTCCCGAGTTAAAATAAGCTGAGGTTAAGAAAACTTTCTGAGTCCATAAAATCGTTAAAATTGATATCGAAAAAGAGTCTAACTTTTAAAAATCGTTGAATCGTTGAAAATGAGCTGGTAATAATGATGTTGGATAATTCCGACGTAAGTTGTTGACACTTTTTGAATAATGGCGAAGTGAGAGCGATTTTCAGCTTGGTGGGTGTTATATATGGTAATTGAGGTGCGGGGGTCCCAAATTGAAGTATGATAGTGGGGTAGTCTTCGCCATCTATGACCAGTGGGGGTCTTGTGGGTGCGCGGGGATCCCAAATTGACGTAAGGTAGTAGGGGCAATCTTCTCCATCCACAACCAGTGGGGGCCATGGGAAACTTCTCCCTTTGTTTATGCAGTAGTACATCGGTACATTCCAGGATGCTGCGTTTGTTCTTTATCTTCGTAGGTATTACGCTCTGTCTTTTACTGCGCAGCGTGTTGACACGTGTTCGGAAGGTGTCGAAGAAGGTTCTCAATAACTTGGCATCCGGCTATCGTATTTTTCCTTGTCCCCCATTTGTCCCTTTGGGTACAAGATATGTTTGTCGTCATATATGTCATCCCTGTACCTCTCAGATATTGCTCATTTTGCAGTTTTATAAGTTTATTTTCATGGTTTATAAATCTTTGATTTTACCTCCGATAATCTGGTTTTAAGGGTTTTCAGTGAGAGTTAAGTATACAATAGATATAGATACTATTACATGAGTTTATAATGATTTACTCACTAGGAGTGTACCAGGGTTCCGGCGCACGGATTTTGTTCAAATTTGGAGAGGTGTTCCTTTAGCCCAAAATAATAGCCCTCTGATCTTCAATTCCATCTCATAGGCCCTTCTTCCCCTAAGACATATTATTATCGTGCAATTTATTGGTCCTTCGCCATGGCTCTAGATTGATGCAGCGAACTTATATATATCACCGAATCTTTACATATAGTCATTCAACCATGAAAATGATTATTCAGTACGTTAATTTACCATATCATTGTTTTTTTTATTTTTTTTTTTGTATTGAAATTTTTTTTTTCTTTTTCAATTAAAAAAAAATAATAATAAAAATAAAAAAAGAATGGAATATGGTAAATTAGGGTGTTGAATAATCATTTTGATGGTCGAATGACTATACTTTCAGTGATATATCTAAGCTCGCTGCATCAATCTAAAGCCATGGCGAAGGACCAATAAATGGCACGATGATAATATTTCTCAGGAGAAGAAAGGCCTATGAGATGGAATAGAAGATCAGAGGGCTATTATTTTGGGCCAAAGGAACACCTCTTCAAATTTAAACGAAATCCGTGTCCCGGAACCCTGGTACACTCCTAGTCAGTTTTAATTATTTTAATCGTAAATGAAATAATGAGATTGGTTGAGTGCCTTCATTTGAATATAGTTGAGATTTTCCACTAATTATAGCGGTCTTGATCTGCGCGTGATATTTATTATCTTAATTGTTCGAATGTTAGATATTCAAAGTACGCAGTCGTATGATCATTTTATAAGGCATTCTGTCTCACGGCGATTCGTTACGATTTGTCATACAGATATAATTGCTAAAGTTTAAATTAGCACATGTTAATTTTACATGATATCGGCAATACGTTCTGAATATATTTTGGTAGTTGATGATAATGTTAGATTTTAATTGATATAATATAAAAGATTGTATGACATTTGAAAGTTTAACAGAGATAATTAAAAATAGCTGATTCTGGATTTATATATCAATATTAAAGGGTTGATTACAATATATAGTATTTAATCAATAATATAATAGTATCTTAATAGCATGAATCATTTGTAAAAAGTATAAGAGCTAGTTTGCTGATTATTGATATAGCAGTATATGTGAATGCGTATAATTCTTCAAGCGTGTGTGAAAGAGTATGTTGTATAGCTCACGATATGCGTATAATAATTTGGGTATATTATGTTTATATAGGCGTTTCATAAATGAATTATAGATAGCTTATATCTACTTATGTAGCTTAAAGTTAAAATATGATGTTTTTAATTGATTAGGATATTCATTTGGTGTGTATGTATATATTGAAGTTGAAGGAATCCGTGGATAGCGTAAATATGGTATATCGATATAATGTGAATTATTATCTTATGGTTACAGTATAATAAAGCATGAATCTTGTTGTAATAAGCAAATTATTTATTGAATTTAGTATATTTATTATCTCTATATTGAATACATGTTATACACTGCAATTTTACACGTTGCGCTTGCCGATCCTTTTTCGCGCATTTTTGCTGTTCGTACATTGAGTTAGTATGTGTAAGTCACTCATCGGAACAGAGATGTCGCTATAGCATCGCTTAAACTCTATACTGCCGCGCTGAACATTCGCATATACTAACACACCTCCTCGAATTTTCAACGCTGCCCAAGTTACATGTAATATATCAATTTTTTTTTTTTTTTTATTTTTAATCCTCACAGGATAGATTACATTAATTTTAATGCATTTCTGTTCTTAGTGAATTTTACTTTATCTAAACTCTTAGTCAGTACATCAGCTAAGTTATTTTCGGAGTCGATTTTTTTAATATCTATTATACCTTTATCATAATTTTCGTTTATGTAGTGATATTGAATTTCGATATGTTTTGAGTTTTTTGTGTAGTTGCCGTACTTAGCAATTGTTACAGCGCCAGAGTTGTCTTCATATATTGTTATAGGTTTGTTTAACCTTAGATTAAATGATTCGTTCAATAAATTTCTTAGAAATAGGATTTCTGACACTGCCTCTGACATAGCTATATATTCAGCAAACGTAGAACATTTAGAAACAGTATTTTGTTTATGTGTTCTCCAATAGATTAAGTTTCCATACAATCTTATAATGAATCCGGTTGTAGACTTTCTGTCTAGTTTATCTCCTGCAAAGTCTGAGTCAACCATGCAATCTAACTTTTGACTTTTTACATTTTCATCAGAATAAGTTAATTTTAAATTTTTAGTTTTGTATAAATATTTTAGTACTCTTAGAGCGTATTTGAAGTGTGTTTGGCTGTAACCACTTTGGAACCTACTCAGGTAGTTTACGCTGAATGAAATATCAGGTCTCGTACCTGTGCTTATGTATAGTAACTCTCCTATTATATTTCTGTATTTGATTCTTTCATCGACTTCAGTTGATAGTTCTAAGTTTAGTTTACTTTCCATGGGAGTGTCATACAACCTCGCATTTTCTAGATTATATTTTGTAGCCAGAGATTCAATATATTTTGTTTGATTTAGAGTCATATTTTTGCGATCTTCACTATATTCTATATCAATGCCTATATAGCTTCCAATCTTACCTAAGTCCTTCATGGAGAATCTTTGCATTAGACTAGCTTTAATTTCGTTGAGTTTACTTTTATTTTTTGAGCAAATTAAGAGATCGTCGACGAATACTAGTATATATATAGGATCTCTGTCTGTATTTTTTACATATAAACAATAATCGTAATTACTTCTTACAAAGCTTAGCCTTTTTACATAATCATTGAAGCACTCGTACCAAACCCTGGGGCTTTCTCTTAGGCCATATAATGCCTTGTTTAGTTTACATACTTTATTTTGCCCTGTCTCATAGCCTAGTGGTTCGTTTATGTATACTTCTGATTTTATCTCTCCGTTAAGAAACGCAGTCTCTACGTCCATTTGATCAATATAAAGGTTGTTTGCACAGCAATAACTAAGTAATACTTTTAGGGTTTGCATTTTCCCTACGGGTGAGTATACATTTTCTAAATAGTCTCTTTGTTGGAAGCCTCGTACTACTAATCTAGCCTTATGAGTTTTATCATTTTTCTTTTTGTAAATCCACTTAACATCTATTGCCTTTTTATCCTTGGGCCTATCAACTACTGTCCAAGTTTTATTTTTTAATAAGCTCTCCATTTCTGAATTCATCGCTTTTTGCCATTCCCTAGATTCGGTGGAGTTCATCGCCTCCTCATAATTGTTTGGTACATTAGCGTTTACATAGTTGACATAGATACAGTAAGTGACAGGATTTCCATATCTTTCTACGGACTTTTTATTTCTTTTTGATGCTCGTTTTACTATTGATTTATCCCGTTCATTCGTTTCATTTTCTGATTCTCTATCGCCATCACTTGCTGTATCACGTTCATTTTCCTGGTCAATATCTCCTTGATTAGGTTCATTTTCAAAATCATTATCACTATGATCAGTCTCATCTTCTAAACTTAAATTTGCGAATTCATTACTGTCTATGTTTGTACGTTCTTTGGTATTAGTTTGTTCCAAGCAAATTATTTCAGTACCTTCTTCAATTACTTTTACATGTCTTGCATTTATTATTTGATTGTTAATAAGTACCCTGTAACTATTATCATTGTAACCGACTAATTTCCCTAGCTTTGCTTTATCGGTCTACTTACCGTTCCTTAAAGCTTCAGGTATTCTTATAAATACTGTACTACCGTAGATTTTCAAGTGTTTAACATTCGGCTTTTTATTGAGAAAAATTTCATACGGTGTCTTATTTTCTTTGGTATTGGCTATTGTGCGGTTCTTTAAGTAGGCTACAGTTTTGATTATTTCTGGCCAATGTTTATGATCAATTTTTGCTTCTCTAGCTAAGCACCTACCTATGTCCATGGCTGATCTGTTAAATCTTTCGGCCACTCCGTTCAGCCCATGCACATAAGGTGGGCATGGAAGTAGTTCAATACCTTTAAATTTACAGAAGTTATAAATTTGCTTATTCATATACTCCCTACCGTTATCGCATCTCAGTGCCTTTACTCTTTTACTGAATTTGTTTTCGACTAGGTTTACGAATTCTATGAAACAACTTGCTGTTTCAGCCTTACTTTTAATACAATAGACTTTTGAGCACTTACTATAGTCATCGATAAACGTTAGGAAGTATCTTTCTCCACCATAGCCTGTAGTTCTATGGGGACCGTTCAAATCTGTATGTATGAGTTCCAAAATTTCTTTAGTTTCATTTCTCTTATTTTCAAAAGTTACGTTGGCCATTTTGCTTTGAATACAATTAGCGCATTGCATATCATTGTTTTCTAATTTGTCTGGCAACCCTTCAACTAGTTTATCATTAACAAGTCTGTTAAGGTATTGGAAATTTACATGGCCCAGCGCTCGGTGCCATTTCTCTTTGTTCGTTAGTTTTACTGCATTTGTGTGAACAATATTTGCCTCATCTTTATAAAAAAAACTTTTCATATGATATAGACCATTCATCAAATCAGCGACGGCTATTAGTTTTCTATTTTTGTTATAAATTTTTGCCGTATTTTCTCTAACAACAATCATATTATTTTTAGATATCAGTGATAGACTTAGTAAATTGTGATTTATACCTTGTACATAGTATACGTTTTTTAACATTACTTCTACTTCATTGTGATACGTTTTGAACGTAGTTTTTACTGAACCTATTTTGGTTGCCTTTGTAACGTCCCAACGAGTCAATCTTTTATTAAACCGGGGAAATAAAATATATACATATATAACGCGAGCTAGGGAAATCGGGACTCTCGTTATACCTGCCACCCAGTGTGAAAAGACTTTACTTCGCACGTTACCGGTAAAGTAGACTCCCTTTCGAATACACTTGTATCGGGATACGGGGAGTATTAGAGAAAATTCTTAATCGGAAAAAAAAACAGTTGGTATAGTAGGAAAATTTAGTTAAATGGAATTACTTTTGTTTACCGTGTGTATCCGGATTTATTCCGTTGAGGGTGTTGGTTGTTGTTGCTGTTGCTGTTGCTGCTGCTCCCAATGATCCACGTCCGTCAGGATATCGTCAGTGAGTATAGGCAGTGCGTAATTAGGGTCTAGAATTGATTTGGCAATCTCCAAATAATAATTTATGTCTTCAAGGGGTGATTGTTCAGGAATGATTGGAGAAAGCTTCGCGTTGGATGGTTCTTGGTAATTTATAGGAGATATAGGATTCGTAACTGGGTTCTCTTGTCTAGAAAAGGGTAGATAAGGATGGAGAAAAAGAGGATCTCGTTCTTCGGGAGCAGAGTCAAGCGGGTGGTTGAGCGGTGTTAAGGGCGTAGCGGGCTGTGCTGGGAGATGGTTTTTATTTGTGATGGTAGATTGAATAGGAAGATTGATCGTTTCAAGGGGAGGTTGGATGATTTGAGGAGGTGAATTTGGGTCTGAAGGAAGGGTCTGAGGGGTTAGTGTTAAGGTTGAGGTATGTGGACTTGTAGGTGGTGGTAGTTTGGTACTTATTCGTGAAACTCCGGACTGGGGTAGTGATAAGGATTTCGGAACGAATATAATAGGATCTCCGTCTGTTTTATTATCGGTTGATAGAGTGGGGAAAGATTCGTTAGTGAATTGAATTAATCGGGTTAATACTTGGGACGCTTTTTCCAACCCGGTGAGGAGTTGGTTTAGGGTTGTTCTGATCTCTATGGGTAAACCAATTTTCTTGGGTTTATTTACTCTACCTCCAGTTACCGATGATTTTCTAGGCATTAGCGAAGGGTATTGTCAGGAAAAGGAAAGGAATATGTTAGTACACTTCAGGTGACAACTTGAGGTCAAATCTAGGATATTCTCCTGGATTTTTACCCCGTGACCAGAGATATTGTCTCTAGGTGTCAAGGCTGAAGGCTTGAAGGTTTGGAATATTAATAAATTGATAGGATTTGCTCAGTAAGAAAATCGTCAGGAAAAGGAAAGGAATATGTTAGTACACTTCAGGTGACAACTTGAGGTCAAATCTAGGATATTCTCCTGGATTTTTACCCCGTGACCAGAGATATTGTCTCTAGGTGTCAAGACTGAAGGCTTGAAGGTTTGGAATATTAATAAATTGATAGGATTTGCTCAGTAAGAAAATCGTCAGTAAGTGGATGAGTTAAAGTTCTACTTACGAGAGAGAATAATGAATCTATGCTTGTTTATTAAAATATGAATGGTTTATTGAAAATTGTTGATGTACACTTTTCAAGATTTTAAAATATTCGTGTATTCGACCAAGGAAATTTTAGACTTTACTGAGAAATGAATTTAAGTAATCACGTCTAATATATGGCGTACGACTAATATTCAGAAAAAAGGGTCGTAGAGTGGTAATATGATTAACGTATTTGAGTCGAGAGTGCTAAAAAAAAACGGATGAGTGAGAGTGATTATTCCTCCGGCACCCTTTTTTATAGGAACTTTTCCCAAGGGTGGGGTTTTCATCTCTAAATTTCATTGGTCAAATACTGTATTTTTAGTAAGGAGAAAACTAGTTCAGCTAATGGGAGCACTTTTCCCCCTGTTTACATTTCTTTCTGATTTTTGGTTGGTGCATATATGTAAATTAGGGGAGGTTAGCTTCTCCACCACAGATGGTTTTCCTCTTATTCTGAGTCTTAACTGATATATATATATATACATCTCTTGTAAGGGATTCCCCCCCTCAAGTGTCTCTACGCTTTACGCCCCTTACTCGTTGTTGCATGTATATATATAAATATATTTTAGTTTCTGTCTGCTCCTATGTGCCCACCACCTGTTTTCTCCTTATTTCCCTTAACGTGGTAGGATATATCTATATATCTATTTGTTAGCTACTTGTAGCTTTGGTTTGATGGGATATGTATTATAATAGTTGTTAGAAGAATATGATTAACTCTAATTAGATTATAATTTTTACTTGTAAAATTAATGTTGGTGATCATTGGTTCACTAGGAGCACTGGTAGTATCTCTAGGTTCCCCAATATCTTAGATATTATTAACTAGTTAACTCATCTATGCTAATACGTCTATGACCCTTTAGCATTGGTTATATGAATTCAGTTTAACTAAGATATCAATTAATTTTTGGTTATGATACTGACATTATAATATTGATTATAATACTGAATATAGTATTGGTTGTAATGTAAATTATAATATTAATGGTCGTTGGTTTACCAAGGGGACTTATGTTTATATATATATATATATATATATATATATATATATATATATAAAGGTGTGTTTGTATGCGTTTATGCGTGGTCTAATAACGTCCTCCTGGTTCCCCAACAACTTTAAACTTATTAATTATTCAAAATTCACTTATCTAGTATGATCTTAAAACTATGATTATCGATGCTTGATGTTGGTTACCTTGGTAGTCAGTGGTTGTATGCATTACCCTTACTATTATGTACTAATTTATAATATCGGACCCTACGTATGATAAAGGAAAGAAAGGTTGGTCGGGATACTAATGCGGTTGTAGGTAATACAGGTTTCTAACTGCCTATAGATCGTTAGAGTTACGTGGGTATGGGGCGCTAGGTCCAGAGGACGTGACACCTTTAACATTTTTCCATCAGGCATTTTTACATCAATCGGGATTCTTAACTCTATGTATTTACAAAAATAATTTTCACTCCTTATGATGTGGTCTGAACATCCACTATCCAGTAACCACTCAATTTGATTTGAATTTTTTTCCTCACTATTTTTCTGTTGATTCACTTGCACTTTTAACACTTGTGTTGACCATACTTCGTGTGAATTATCCACACCCTGCACGCTGGACTGTCCTGCTTCTTGGTATCCTTGACCTCTGCCTCTTCCTTGTCCTCTTGGAGCGCCTCTGCCTCTGCCTCGACTTCTCGGTGAGTACCTCCCTCTGCCTCTGCTTCTCCCTCTCGGCGATCCTCGTTGATCGCCTGAGTGACCTTGGTATGAGTTTCCTTGTGGCAGCAGCCAACATTCATTTTTGTAGTGCCCAACTCGTCCACAATTGTAACAACCTTCTCTGGTTTTTGTAGTGAAAGCACTTACACTTGTCTTTTTATCATTTTCACTTTTACTTTGTGACTTTTCTTTGATTTTTGCTTTCACGTACTCCACTGACCTCTGTTCTTCCGGCACCAAGTCAATTAGGTCTCCAATGTAGCAGTAACTTGCAGGCAGTGCTTTGATCAAGTACCTCATTTTTTCTTCTTCTGTTACTTGAGCGCCAGCGGCTTTTAATTCGTTGCAGGCCTTTTCAAACTCACCGAAAAAATCTTCAATATTGTTATATTTTACTAGTTTTACATCTTCGAGTTTCCCTCTGTTGATTATCTGTAGAGACGTTGATTTAGGTGAGTACATTTTTTCTAATTTCGTTATCATCTCATATGTCGTGTTACATTCACTAATGTATTCCAATTGTCTGTCTGAGATCGCACTAATAAGTATTGTTTTCGCCTTTAAATCTCTTTTCTTCCAGGCTGCTGCATCTTCTGTCGCTGTTCTTAACCTAGTAGCAGGTTCTTGACAATCTTTGTACTCCAAGATATTCATTAGTCTGAACTTCCAGCTTGAAAAATTTATTCCCTCAAAGACTGGAATGAGCACATCATCAATTTTCACTTGTCTAGCCATTTCTTCAATTTCTCTATTCTTCAAGCTATTTTCAATTTCGACTTTTAACTTCAATATCCTTTTAAGTATTTTCAAAAAAAAATTTCTTAGATAGTTTCTCTGTTCTTTACTTATTTCGAAGTCTTCACTTTTCTTTACCGTTGATTTACACTCAGAGAGCATGTGCTTAACCTCTCTTTTTCCACATGGTCGAATAACCTATGCTAATTTAACCTGTGCACTCAACTACACGGAAAGAAATCCTTCAGGCCTGTTAAAAATACCATTCTGGTCGAGAAATATAGTAAAGTTGGAGAGGAATTCTGCTTTGATTGAGTAAACGAATAGTACTATTGGAAGGCCTAGGTTGCTGGATGCCCCTTACAAATATAGTTGTTTATATTTCGCTAAACCATTCATTTGAATAGAAAGTTTGGACGACTGTGGCTTAGTTATCCTGACTGGATACAAAAATTGCAGAAATAGATAATAAGTATGTGAGCACTATTATTCTGATGTTCCTCAGGTTCATAATTTGGTATTGCTGTATCACTGAAACCCGATGCTCGCTACTTGGTGAATAACTATACCGAAGATCTGAGTTTACTAGTATAGCTGATCAACTTATAATGCATCGTACCAGCTGAGATTTACCGAAGCCAATATCACTAATGCGACTACATTATAGGGTCTGCAGATTTAACCGTACCGGTGTAGCTGGCAGAACCTTATTTTATTTCGAGATTCGTCTGCTAACTAGAACAGTATCGCTACATCGTGTATAATGTAACGTGACCTGCTTGCCTTAGCTATTCATCATATCTTACTAGGAGAGTATCACACTCCCGGACCATGGATCTCGACCAAACTTATAGGGGTGATTGCTTGAGCCAAAATATGAATTACCTGCTAAAAAACTCTCCGGACTTGGCCTTTACTCTATCAATTTACCTAAATGTACAATAGAAATCAGCGTAACCTGGGATTTGCAAATTGCCATGAAATAATCAGTTTTTTTGCAGCGTTATGAGATTCTTCATTGCACTAAATATTTATTTATTGAATAGAGTCATTATTGTACATCAGATTTTTAAAACTTAACATCCCAGCTATAAAAAAGCACTTTATTCTGCGCCTATCGACACATTGCTTCTCATCGTTTATTACTTCTACAATATTCACTCGTCGAATCTAAAGATCTCTTCCGACTTGAGAAACGTTGAATACGTAATCTCAATACTCTCATTGACAGCATACGAAATCCTGTAAATTACCACATAATGTCGGTTTCATTGCAATATTATATTGATTGTTTCAGAAGAATGCGTATACTTATATAATATATACTTATCTCGTGGAATGGCATTATGTCATTATAAGTGAGGTTAAGTTGTCTGATTAAACGTCTGTGGGCGACAGCCCGATTTAGGAACAAACTGCTACGAAAAAACCTTCCTTATAAGAATTCGCAATTACTCTTCACTACACGATATTTTTTGATTCGTTTGATCTAATGATTTTCTGTATGGATTGACGTATTGACGTTGATCGGCGCGCATGCTAGCCATATCTGCGAAACTGCCTTTGTAAAAGCGTCGTCTGCTCGTTCGCTTGGAAACACGTCTTTGTAATTCCTACGTCCATGGTCTTTGCTCCTAGCAGACGACGCTTTTGCAAAGGCAGTTTCGCATATGGGTAGCGTCCGCGTCAATCGATGTCGATACGTCAATCCATACAGAAAATCATTAAATCCAAGAAATCAAAAATTATCGTAAAGTGAAAAATAATCGCCAATTTTCATTAGGGAAGGTCTTTTCGCAGCAGTTAGTTCCTGAATCGGGCTGTCGCTTATAAACGTTCAATCGGACAACTTAACCTCACTTATAATGACATAATGCCATTCCACGAGATAAGTATATAGGTATACGCATTCTTTTGAAATAATAAATATAATATTGCAATGAAACCGACATAATGTGGTAATCTACAGGATTTCATATGCCGTCCGTGGGAGTATTGAGACTACGTATTCAATTTTTTTCAAGTCGGAAGAGATCTTCAGATTGACCAAGTGAATATTGTACAAGTAATAAACGATGAGAAGCAATATGTCGACAGGCACAGAATAAAGTGCTTTTCTATAGCTGAGATGTTAAATTTTAAAAATCTGATGTCCAATAATGACTGTATTCAATAAATAAATATTCAGTGCAATGAAGAATCTGATAACGCTGCACAAAAACTGATTATTTCATGGCAATTTACAAAACCCAGGTTACGCTGATTTCTATTGTACATTTAGGTAAATTGATAGAGTAAAAGCCAAGTCCGGAGAGTTTTTTAGCAGGTAATTCATATTTTGGCTCAAGCAAACACCCCTATGAGTTTGGTCAAGATCCATGGTCCGGGGGTGCGATACTCTCCTAGTTAGTCAAATGTACCGCATGCAAGCTTCGGCGAGTTCGGGAATTGACGGTCTCGTTAGTTCCCATCCGCCAACAAACTTCATTCGGGAGTGAAGATTCAAGTGATTCGGACGTTACACGGCTTGTTTTAGTTCCATCATATATTCGTACGACAATGGATGATTTCGTGAAAAACACTCGCAAAGTATAAGATATCTATAGCGCATAAAGCTCATATAAATAAATACCGTTTGTAACTATACATATCAATTTGTATCCTTTCTTTAGACGAGCTAAAAAAGATGTTTTCCGCTTTACCCTCTTTTCATTATAATATAATTATGTAGGGGAAAGGCGGGCACAACGGACCTCCTTAGAAAAATTTGTGATATTATAAAAATTTATCCATTTTTTCAATCTTATCCTTATTCAATGACAACTACTTTTTAGATAATAATTGTTACAATTTTTTGTGAATTTTTTCATAGTTACATCTATAAACAATAATCACAAATATATAGGCTATTTGTGATTATTGTTTAGAAATATAACTCTTAAAGAAATTAAAAATTTGTCAATTGTTACGTGAAAAGTAGTTTTAATTGAATCAAGATAGAATTAAAAAACTGGATTAATTTTTATAAAATCATAAAAATTTTTTAGGGGGGTCTTCTGTGCCCACCCTCCCCTGTAGTATATTACGATACTATATATGAGCATAGCTAGTCTTCCAAAATATATATATTTCACACAACTAGATCCGTATTGATGTTGCTACAATACCGAGATCGTTCAAGTACCCAAAAAATGAAGATGCATTTATTGTATGGTTACACAGGTCTAGCGGTCGCATGCAGTGTAGTATAGGCATCACAGCTATACTAATATAATTGATTCGCACGCTCGTGATTTTGTCTGTTACTGCGATACTTTCTAACCGTGCTGCTTCCATTCGCAATATCGATATCCTTCCAATATACCGTGTGTTTGCTTGAAGGCTTCTCAGTAACTCCAGTTGCGGCACGTCAGACAGGTACAGTCATCCACGGCGTGGGTAGCCACGCTGCGCTGTATTATCGGTATGGCGCGCCATTGAACGACGCCGTTGAAGTATTGAACTCCACAGCTTATGATCACGTGGGTCGAACCTAGACTGTGATCTACTATACCATACATAATAGTCGAGCAGTGAGCCATACCGATAATACAGCGTAACGTGGTTACCCAGGCCGTGGATGACTGTACCTGTCTGACGTGCCGCAACTGGAGTTACTGAGAAGCCTCCAAGCAAACACACGGTAGTGAATCTATGGTAACAATAAACACTAGCCAAAAATGTATAAGTTGAATAGCAATGCGGTATGGCAGTGGCTGAGACAGCGGTTCATTATGGTTGATCAAAGTAGAAATATCGCTAATAGCCCGAAAGATTTTTTTCCGTGTATATTTTCCTTTTTTAATCCGCGTGCATCGAGCTTTGTACTGAGTCTAGAACCAACCACGCTCTGCTACCATGTCGTAATGAGCAAATTATTTATTGAATTTAGTATATTTATTATCTCTATATTGAATACATGTTATACACTGCAATTTTACACGTTGCTCTTGCCGATCCTTTTTCGCGCATTTTTGCTGTTCGTACATTGAGTTAGTATGTGTAAGTCACTCATCGGAACAGAGATGTCGCTATAGCATCGCTTAAACTCTATACTGCCGCGCTGAACATTCGCATATACTAACAAATCTGTTATTAGTGTGTATTATAAGATAAGGTCCAGGGATAGCCCGAGTGCGGTGAGTCAAGATGTACTCATGTATATGTGTGTGTGTGTTCCTCTCAGAAGAATATCTTCCGTATGAAGTTAGATAGGTATGTGTGTTAGGTATTTAGAGCTGAATCCAAAGGTGTATTATAAAATATAATTTCTATTACTTGATTATTGATGAAGATAATGATTAATAGGTAATGGGTAAAATTGCTGTGCATAATCCTGAAAATAAGGTAATGATAAGTAGCGTGGTCCAGTGAATAATATTACGATAATTTTATATTGAACTTGAATGAAAGTAACTTACATAAAGTTTTTATTTAAGCGATTAATATTCTTGAAGCGATATAGCAATGAATAATATAATGTGATTAATAATATAGCGATAGCGTTTATAATATTTTATAGCAAAATCAATTATTTGAATTCTCTGATATTTATCCGCCAAGCATAAGAGAATCTCACTGGGTAATGTCGGTAAGGTCTGAGTTCTTTAGTATTAACAAAAATGGGGAATTGTAGGTAGACAACTCCTAGCGATTTTATGAATAGTCAGTCGTTTAGAAAGTTAGACAAAAATACTCGAGGTATACATCATAACGAGGTTCTCATATTCTATGGAGATATAGGAAATTCTAGGGGTATTTCATAGTTATAAACAGAAATAGAGTATACACGTCCAGACGGACGTTACACTCTCATAGCTACTGAGTGAGAAGAAGATGCAACGATTCGCGCGCTGAGCTCTCTCTCTCGGGCAATGTAGGAACTAAGAATTGTCATGGGATCCCAACAATTTACAATCGCTAATTACAACGAACTGCGAGTTTTCAGAATCAAACCTCATTTTTGCATAAAACAGAGATGTTTTTTGATGGGTGTGTTCGTAATTCCCTATAGAATGGTGCTTCGGAGCTCGTTTCTGCGAAAAGGATGCGTAGACTCTGATTATATAGGTTGACATAAGTGACACGCTCACACTTGACGATAAAAAAAGAAAAAAATAATTCTATATTCTCAAATTTTCATGCTAACCCGAACTCATTACTCGTCAATCATCCGCTGCCAAAAGGACAATCCGATTGAGACCTTCGTTTCCGAGATATTCGAAAGAGTAATTATGCCGGTAAAAATCGACTAGACCATCCCCTTAAGACTCGTTGGATGTTAAATATTTATACCGAGAGTTTTCGGTGAATCCGCACGACCCCCTCCTAAGGCCAAACCAACACAGGCACGCACCGCGTTTATAAGGCACGTTCAGGAAGGGATAGGCTACTAATAGCATTGCTTATCCCCTCCCGATTAATATATAAATATGTATAACGCCGGGAAAAAGACGCCACTGATGAGGTTAACCTGTGCAGTGATTTTAATTGTTTTTCGATTCACTGCAACGAATCGATGATACTATAAGCTTATCAGTTTATCACGTATAAAATTATAAAAACGGCACGTAGTTAAAAAAGGGTTGATAATATGGAAATTTATTCTGATTCTCATTGTCAACAAATTGATATTAATCTATCGCATTTCACTATACCTGATTCTCATTGTCAACAAATTATTATCAATCCGTCTCATTTCACTATACGTGTTCTCATCATCCATTCATCTAGCATTAATGGCGATTAGGTTTATTTCGATTCCTTGACAATTTTATATCCATATAGACATTAATGAGTACAAGGGTTTTAGTTTTTATTACAACTGAGGTTGTGGTATATTCGGGTTTTAAGATACCTATGCAATGAGAATACATGATGAATGACCTTCAAAAATGTTGGTCAGAACCTAATTGCTCATTAAAGTCCATATATCATAACATTCGAATTATGAAATACTGTTATGATGAGTCACAACTCCAACCCTGCGTGCAAGTAACTCTGCCATTACTGCTCCCAAGCCCGGATGAGAAAAGAGGAGGGCTGCACGCAGGGTTAGATGTAGTAGGTATAAAGAATATATAGAATTATTACAATGAAACAATTTCTAAACGTGATGAAAGTACATTACGCATCCGTATACAAATTTGAGACTTGAGGAAAATTATGAGCATACGCGTGGTCGTTGCTGTTGGCGTTCCCGCTCATCGGGGGACTTTGGATGGTGTCAAATAGTACAAAACGAGGGATGAATCACTTGACAAAAATACGTACACCAGATCTCCTTTTCCTCAAAACCTGCCAACATTTTCTCACATCTCCCGACATTTCCGCACATCTCCCCACATTCCCTCACATCTCCTCCATATCCCCCACATCAAGAGACTCGGTAGAGTCTCGCGCCAAGTACATTAAAAAGAATTTTTAAGCGCGCGGCGTGAGGCTCGACGAGTCTGTATACCGGAGACATTGGATTCCGGCGGAGTGGGGGTAATAATGGTATAATATTTTTTAATATTGTGTCGTATTCTGTAACATCCTGGAGACTATCAATTGATCTTTAGAATGAGGGTCTAAGCAGCTTTCATTCAAGACCAAGGTCAATGCGATCGGTGCACGGTGACTGATATTATGATTTTTTTACAAATTACAAGCGTTCAGTTCGACAAAGAATTCTTT
This sequence comes from Macrophya alboannulata, assembly GCA_949628255.1. Lineage (NCBI taxonomy): Eukaryota > Metazoa > Arthropoda > Insecta > Hymenoptera > Tenthredinidae > Macrophya > Macrophya alboannulata. The sequence continues at coordinate 24,631,226 of OX451208.1, forward strand.
TTCCCGTCCGTGTTCTCCCCGACCGCGTCATCGATGTTTTGTATGACTATATAAGCAACATAGAGAGGCGTCCCTTCTTTTCTTGGCCACTGGAAAAGAGTGACCGTGCATACTAACACACTCTAGCAAAGTGGACTTGTGTTGACGTGTATGTATACAACATTCGTTACAGCAAATGAAGACAGATGGCGCAGACAACAATTATCATGCTACGTAGTATTACCGTATGAGTAATTTCGCTGGTCTAGCCACGAATATAACAGTCTGTGGCCGTTGTGTAAACATTTCGTCTGCGTGATATGATTTCAATTTTTTAACTATAGGTAGTCGTACCGAAATTTCATTTAGCTATTTGTTACTAAATCGCCTAAAAATTAAACTGCAAAATTTATATCATGTAGCCCCAATTTTTCCTCACATAAAATTTCAAATTTTCAGGTTATGAGGAGTGACTATCAAACTGTCAAATGTATGTTTTGTGACTCTATGCATATACATATAAGTCGGAGAGTGGTTATCAGGTCGGCAAAGATGATTAACAGAAGAGTTTTGAAACAGAAGATAGAGTTGTTGATTTACGTTTTAATAAAGAAGCAGTGTGATTGATGAAGATTTGTGAAGATCAATAAATGAAATATAAGGTTGTCCTTGATCGAGTCCTTTAATTGAATGTTCCTAATATATAGGGTGTATCAGGTTGAGCGCACCGAAATATGTGGGTAGATTCCTTGAGTCATTCTAAGACTAAATTCCCTTTACCAAAAATTCGAGGACCTAATAGTTTCTGAGTTATAGAATATCTTAGTTGACCAATCACAGGGCTTGGAGCTGGCCTATTCAGGGCCGTGTCAAAAGAATAAAATAGGTAGTGCCCATGGGTGTGAACCTGTAAAATTTTATTTTCCTTTTTCGAAGGTGACATCGACTCATCTTCGGGAAATGTCCTCGTATAGCATACGTCTTCCTTATCTGCGTCCTGGCTCTCTGCTTCGTAGTTTTCAGCGTCCAGGTCATCCGCTTCGTAGTTTTCGGAGTCCGGGTCATTCGCTCCGTGGTTTTCGTCCTTTAGGTCATCAGGGTCATCGTTTTTGTTGTCCAGGTCCTGCACGATGAACCTGGAAGATGAAAGCAACGCAGATGACCTGGCGCCGAAGACTACGAAGCGGATGACCTGGACGGCGAAAACTACGAAGCGAATGACCTGGACGACGAAAATTACGAAGCAGATGACCTGGCGTCGAAGACTACGAAGCGGATGACCTGAAAGACGAAAACTACGAAGCAGAGAGCCAGGACGCAGATAAGGAAGACGTATGCTTTACGAGGAAATTTCCCGAAGATGAGTCGATGTCACCTTCGAAAAAGGAAAATAAAATTTGACGGGTTCACACCCAGGGGCACTACCTATTTTATTCTTTTGACACGGCCCTGAATAGGCCAGCTCCAAGCCCTGTGATTGGTCAACTAAGATATTCTATAACTCAGAAACTATTAGGCCCTCGAATTTTTGGTAAAGGGAATTTAGTCTTAGAATGAATCAAGGAATCTACCCACATACTTCGGTGCGCTCAACCTGATACACCCTGTATATCCGCTATCCTCGACATTCCCGACATATAAATCAGATATAGTGTACATACCATTTAGGATGCGTGAGCCGTGGTACGAGTTTCTATGCTTCAGCTACTAATGATCATGCGATCATACAGCAATAGGAGGCAAATAGTAGTACGATACGAACAAATAGTTGACTGAGATTCGTGCGAACATAGGTATACTTTGAATCTTGATTGAAGACGACGGATAGCACATTGAAGTTGTCTGTATTAGCTGTTGCATCGATCATGATCATCAATAACATACATTTTTCATGCATTTTTCAAGTCTGGCTTGAGGTGAACACTATTTTCACCGACTGTATATTTATATATTTATTTAAAGACGATAAATAGATTTGTTGTAGCTGAATTTTCTCCAATTTATAAGATAGCTTGATGATCTATAGAAATGAGCCAGTGATCAACTGTCTTCTGTCTTTAATATTTTGACTTAGGAAATATCAAAAATATAGATAATTTTTCAGTAAACCAAGATTCATGATCGAATTTGTAAACACTATTTACCTCATTACAATTTCTGATTTGGTAGAATCGTCGTCATAGTTTATTCATGTTGAAAGTAATCTTTGGTCAAATTTCGTTCCGATTCTACATTCATGTAAAGCTGATCTTCAAATGTTTCCTGCGTCACAGTTACAGAGTGATTGACTCTACCTGGATTTCGAATCCACAGAGTTCAGAAATATAGTGTATATTTGTTACAAAGAGAAGCTACTGTGTTAGCTAGTATCGCATTATAGCTGCCAGTATGGTGTGTAACGGCAATTTCCTGAGCTCGGGTGACCCAGGAAAATTAATCCGAAAACAAACCTGGCTCCAACGTAGGTTAGGGGTGGTTGCTGGGCGCCAGACTTCAGGGATGAAGTCCTCTCTATTGCTCTCACACGTGACTAGCTCTAGGAACTCGATACAGGTATATGGTGGGGGCAATGAATAAAGACACCAATAAGAAAAATAGTTTAGCGAAAATGTTTATTGAAAAAAAAGAGAAAACGAAAAAGGTCGCGAATTACCGCCCGCTACCTGGCGTATATAATACCAAAAATATAATGACGTGACTCCACTCTACTTTACAATAATTAATGATAAATAATCAATAGAATAAATAATCAAACTATATTAAGAAGTATTTCACTCGCAAACACTATCTCTCACGCTCTCGGGAAATAGGGCATACGTCCCTCGCTCACGCTCTCGTTGAACGGAGAATACGCCGCGTTGGCGGCGAGAGACTCCGCTGCCGAACAGCTGTGGCGGGGAAGGGAGTGGGGGTCGGTACACTCTCGCACGACACTATGGGGAATCGCCTGAGCCTCTGCCTCGCCGCAGACTACTGCGACGCGTGACAGCAGACGACTCGACAATATGGCGGCCGGGACTCGCGAGACGTTAGGTGCGCAGCAGGGACGAAACTGGTATACTAACACGCAGTGCGCGGACCACGTGGGGTACGGGACTTGTTTGAAAACTCTCGCAACGGTCAGGGACTCGCTCTCGAGGTTTTAGGGATGATTTAGGGGAACTCTCGGGGTTGTAGGGTGTTGGGGACCGGGACTAGGGTTTTATGGGTAACCGGACAGATCTTACCTCGATCGGCGACGGTTTCGGCGCGGAACTCTGACGTTGACTGCACTCAGTCAGCCACACGTGGTTGTTAAATCCGCCGAGTCGTCGTATTTACCGCTTCCGAGGTTCAACCAGTCCAGAAAACACCGGGGAAAAATCCAGGGAATATCACGGAGGGAATACAGGGCACTCTCACTCTCTCTCTCTCTCTCTCTCTGTGGCTAGCGCACGATCGTCACACGGTTATTTTGCACGAGGCTCGCAACACGCGGGACGAACATGGACTGACCGGCTTTTCTGCTATCAGTAATTCTCACCTGTGCCACCCGTCCGGTGAGCGCTGCTCGTTGCCGGTCAGCGGCGTGCCTCGCCAGGTGACCAATATGGCTCCTGTGGACGAGGGCGGTAAGAATTCGAATAGCGGAATCGGTACTCGATACTCGTGCGGGACTAGGTACGCGCGTAAGGCTGGTTAGGAGGAGGTCAAACGTTTTGCCACGTTACAGGTGATTTTCTTGTTCATGTCTACACATGGCTTTTCACGACGCATAGCAAAAAAACCGACAAGCCCATAGGTTTGTTAGCTGGCATAAGGTCCTGAGCGCCATAATACGACCGTTTGCCATTTTTAAATTCAAAATGTATAATTTGTTCCTATGTATAAATTATACAATTCATCGTGAACACGACTTACTAGGAGTGTCCCAGGGTTCTGGTGCACGGATTTTGTTCAAATTTGGAGAGGTGTTTCTTTGGCCCAAAATACTAGCCCTCTGATCTTCAATTCCATCTCATAGGCCTTTCTTCTCCAAGAAAATATTATTATCGTGCAATTCATTGGTCCTTCGCCATGGCTCCAGACGCTAGATTGAGGCACCGACCTTGAATATATCACTGAAACTTTTTCATTCGAGCATGAAAATCAATATTTCAGGCGTTAATTTACCATAACTTTTTTTTTGTTTGATAAAATATTTTACCTTTTTTTTATTAAAAAATTTTAATCATCAAAAAGAAAAAAAAGATATGGTAAATTAACACATTAAATATTCATTTCTATGCTCGAATGAAAAAGTTTCAGTGATGCATTCAAGTTCGCTGCATCAATCTAGCGTCTAGAGCCATGGCGAAGGACCAATAAATTGCACGATAATAATATTTTCTTGGAGAAGAAAGGCCTATGAGATGGAATTGAAGATCAGAGGGTTAGTATTTTGGACCAAAGAAACACCTCTCCAAATTTGAACAAAATCCGTGCACCGGAACCCTGGGACACTCCTAGTTAGTACGAATCGAGATAGTAAAAAAGTAATGAGATTCCCCCAAAAGCACCTCTGGTGCAAAAACCTTTCGCCAAGTACATCAATGTGGCATCTCCCATAAAAATAGTTTTGCAGCCATTCAATTTACAAAAGTATTGAAATCAATGGATGTTGCCAAGTACAAATAAATTTGCTCCCAATTGATTTCTGAATGTGATGTAGTCTTAGTTCTTGGTAGGAATTTACATCGAACTCATAAAATGGGATCAATTGAAATTAAAATTAGGAAAAAACAAAGAAAAGAAAAAAAAATTTGGAGTCCGCGGTACTTGGCGGGCATTTTTGTAGAAATTAAATATAAAGGCCCGCCAAGTACCACGTACTCCAATTTTTTTTTAATTTCCTTTGTTTTTTCCTAATTTTAATTTTAATTGATCTTATTTTATGAGTTCGATGTGAATTCCTACAAGAACTAAGACTACATCACATTCAGAAATCAATTGGGAGCAAATTAATTTGTACTTGGCAACATCCATTGATGTCAATACTTTTGTAGATTGAATAGCTGCAAAACTATTTTTGTGGGAGATGCCACATTGATGTACTTGGCGAAAGGTTTTTGCACCATCTCCCTTACATCTCCTCACATCTTCCCCATATCTCCTCACACCTTCTCGAATCTCCCGACATCTCACGACATTTTTTCTGTTTTTCCACCATCTCGTCACATTTTTCTAATTTCTAGACAATTCAAATATTTAAAGTAATATACAGATATAAAGTTAGAACAATTTTCACTAAAATCATACATTTCTTGGTGGAAAAGGCGAATAAAAAAACTGTCGCATAAAAAGTTAGCGACAAGATCAAACATACACTTGTCACTCATATACGTGTATGAGTGACTTTATTGTGGTATTACACTGTATGTCACAGTATGCATAAAATATTAAACCGAAAGTTCAATTATTCAATTGCTTCCCTTTGACTGCTCAACAAAAATAAGTAAGTTACACCCATACATACATACATATTACATACACATGTGCATTAGTACACTCGGTACAAAACAAAAATATTAAAAGCGAGAACATAGTTAGAAACTATATGAACGTCAACGTTAACAAAAATTAAAATGAACATAAGATAATCCAGAACATGAGTTGCGCTACTGAATATTGTTTTTTCGTCTTTCTTTCTTCAAGTATGACTTCAGACATTTTCTTTCTTATCTACGCATCCCTTTGTCACGTATCATTTCTTTGTAATGCCGGATTATCCCAGATCTCTGTATATGAAATATTGTCATTGGTGAATTGCCAATCATATTTATAGGCCCGAAAAAAATAAAACAATCTTCAACCGTTTGGACATCGTCTGGTTTAGGCCATTGAAATTGGCTGAAAGATTCACGCAAGAATTTAACTTTATACCATCTTGAATTCTCGTCGTTCGATTGCTTACGTAATTCTTCAATTACACGCCCTATATACCATCCATCGTCATAGAACACCGCATAATAATTTTCTACGGCAATGGAAATAGCAGTTGATATACAGGGTGAGTTTTCTCCGGGGTCCTGAGAGGGTGTGGCTTAAATCGGCTGAGACTCCGCCTCCTCCTATTCATACTCGTTATCATCAGAGGAACACTCATATTCCATACAGTACTATTTATTTGGCTCTTGCCGTGTATCCGTCGCAGCCTTTTTGTGAAATTAGGCTTTTTGTAAAAAGTCTAGCCTTTTCACGAAACGCCGCCTTTTCGTAGAATGAACGTTGATTCTACAATTAGACTGACGAAAATCCGGCTCTTCACGAAGAGCCTGACCACTATCAGTCTTTTCGTAAAATCAACGTTCATTCTACGATTAGCCTACCTGGATTTAGCCTTTTCATAAAGAGGCTGAATCATTTCGGCCTTTTCGTCAAACGGTCAGTCAGTAATATTGATATCAAGTTTGAATTAGAACTTCAAGACATTATTCGTTAGAGCATTTATAGTATGAAGTCCATGGTAATTTTAATAGAAACCTCGAATCAAAAAATTAAAATATCAATTATTAGAGCATTCGTAGAATGAAGTTTATTGGAATTTTCGAATATACATATGTATATGAAAATTACAGTAAACTTCATACTATAGCATCATTTATTGGGAATTGGTACATTTTCGGCTTCTAACGCAATTAAATACATAAAATTGTTAAAATATAGGCAGCTCTGAATATATAGGAAAACATTAGAGTAATTATCATCGGATAGTTTGGCGTAGTAGGTAGAGCGTTCGACTAGTAAGCGAGCGGACGTGGGTTCAAATCTCGATCAGGAGAAACAGAAATCGGTGGCGTTTTTCGTAGGGAAATTACAAGGCGTTTTTTCATTATACATATTATGAGGAGCATTCTTTAAGACAGTGGACTGAATGTCAAAACGTATAGAATTTATGTTTTTTATTTTTTAATTTCAATAGTTCCATTGAATTGGAATACAAAAAATGCAGGAACTTTTTCAATATTGCAGATTATTTGGCAATATTGCAGAAATGTTGCAATGTTATGCAATGAATAGCGGACATTGAGACATTGCAGAAACATTGCAGGGGAGTTGCAGCAACGTTGCTGCAATGTCTCGGTGCTGTATGGGAAGCCACTCGCTTGGCCATATACGAAGTGGCCTTTTATCTAGAGTCTACTGTATTATAAATACGCGTATATGGTGTCTCGTTTTTGTTTGGGTAGACTTGCAATATCAATCGTGTTAATTCAAAAAATGCAATCGTTTTGTCAGGATGATCAATGACATCTCTTGAAACTTTTTCAACTAAGGGCGACGTTATTTTTTCTGCGGCTCTAAAATTCATTTTGTCATCCAGTTTAGGGTCAGATGGAGTTAGAAGGTTCTTTAGAAGATCTATCAATTAAATCTTTCAAATGAGTCGCGGTTGCTTTATAGTCTCCTAATTGCAAATCTATCGACTCATTCAAGAACCTCGTTCTCAATTTCGTGCCGACATGTACCGCGTCTTGAACGCATACGTCACCGTCATCTAAATCCATCTGAAACCACTTCCACTCTTGGTTTTCGTTCGGGCACTGAAACTTCGAAAAATTTCGCATCGTTTTCATTAGTCGCGTGTCGCCATCAGAAGAAAAACTTAAAATTTGGATGCTAAAATGTTCAGCCTCTTTTTTCATCGTGATCTACCTGCGGACGACATCTTGATCTGAAAAACGGTTATCTGTTCGAAATACATTCAGACAAAACGAGGGACTTTTATCGATCGGGGATTGTGCCATTACGACGTATGCGTACTTAGCCCGTTCACTTTCACGAAAATATTTTTGAATATTCTGAATAGAATCGGCGGGGAAATTATCAAGTTTTGACAAACCGTCATTGTTAAATGGACTTACAAAACCGAGAATCGAATCAGTTTGGGCACAGTATTGTATCCGACCGGTGATACCGGTGGCGTCTTCACTGACCCATACGACTTCAGGTAGGCTTCGCTTCATCAGGAAATCATTTAATTCGGCAAATCTTGAAGATCCTTCTCTGATAGAATTTGAATTATTAATCATTACCTTTTGCAAATTTGCGTGTAGTGTTTCGTAAATTAATTTTCCGCCGATTATATATAAGTATGAGCAAAATTGTATTAAATCAGGCTCGAAATTATTATTTTTAATTTTATTCTCATTTAATGCTGCAGATTTGGCAAATTACGTCAACAGAGACTGAATATTTTCATTCGCACCACGTAATCTATCAAAATTTTTGTTTTCTGGTAATATTATCGGTAGTTCTTCTAATAATCGATTTTTAAGTTCTTTATTTTCCTGAATCAATTTTGAAATTTGAGTAACTTGCACCAAATAATTGGATATCAAAGGTTGATTTACTAATTGTTTCTCGCGTTTCCTACTTTCTCTTAGTCGTCTTGAATATTTTTCTAGCTTCTATTTAGTCTTAGAAGAATCTTTGCCGGTAATATCATCCGTTAAATGATCCCAAGATGTTTCGCAATTGGCAGGGCAAATTGTTTTCGAACTATCATTTACCCTGCCTTTAGAAAAATCCGAATCGTCCGAGAGATTGTCAATTTCGGGAGTTGGCTCGCTTATTTTACGTATCGCAATTTGAGATCTTCTAGCAGGCGCAATCTCTCGTTCCTCGTCAGTCGAACTTTTTCTTTTTTCGGTAATTTTAATAAGTGAAGGTTGACATGAGTTATTGCTGGTTGAAGGGAGCGGATCATCGGGTAGAACTGGTGGGAGTGAAGTATGGGATTGCGATGGCATGGACACCATGTAGTTATAGATTGTGTTAGCTGATGCAGCCGAGGTTTTGGCTGATCTTGAGTTATTTTTTGACCTCTTCTTTTCTTCTGTGTTTCTATCTTTTCCGTGCTTAAGAAAATGTTGCTTAAAGTTTCCTATGAGCCACCGCGTACTCGTGTTAGCACCTTTCCGGTATTTTTGTACCTCGAAAGAAAAGAAATAATAACTCAAGGTGTCGATCGTATATCCAGTTCATAAAAGTTTATAATCATTAATTAAAAATAAAATCAAAGTGAATTGAGTGATCAACACTGTTACGTTCTTATTGCTGATTTATGTTTCCTAATTGTTTTGACATTGTTACGAACGGCCCTTTTTCCCATTTTTTCCAAAGTTAATTTTATTGCAAGTAGTGCAGTCAGCGCATTTCTACACGCGCGCGCTCGACCGAAGGCAGAGCAGGAAATGAGTCGGGGTCATAAGTGCTGATTCCGCGACTTGCGAAAAACCCCACACTTAGCACCATTTGTTACGAGCAACCGAGCTGAAGGCTTCGGGTGTCGAGTTCTTATATAATTCAAAGAGAGAGTAATCTCCGAGCGGCTGAAGATTACAGTGTTGCCAGATTGGGATTTTTTCGGCCAAAATGGCGATTTTCAGGCATGGTGGGGATAATTTTGGGGAAAAAAAATGGTGGGGAAAAATACGGCTAATTTATTTTCATGCAGGGTCATTTGGGGAATTTCTATATTTGACATTCAAAATGTTTAAAATCCGATATTAGCGCTCAGTGCTGTCAACAATCTTTCATCTCTTTTGCTGCCGAGTTCGTAAGTAGCTCTGTCTCTGTCCTAGGGAGTTTTCAACGCTGCCAGTTAATTTCGGAACGCACCCATATTCGCGAATCGCAAGCCTCGAGCCATAACTGTGTTGTGATTCGTCAGTTCTGTTGGTAATGTTTGCGGGCTATGGAGGTTTATCGATACCTATCGTCTACATCCTCTGTACGTGCTTAGATCATATAGGTGCCCTGTGCAACGACTTCATAAAGAATCTGTATAGAGTCCTTCAGAATAAATTCTCTTGAAGTTTGGAGCCATGCCTAAGGAGGCAAAATCTAAATCGGCAATACGAAAATATAGCAAAGCATGGGAAAGTGAGGCTGATTTTGTAGGTATGGATTTCTTCTAGCTTCTTTTGGATGATATTGCTTATATCGCCCCATACGCTATGCCTGTTGTCAAACACGCGCTGACGCGCATCCTTTATTAATGTAATATTTCTTCAACTAAATCGCTAAAATCCGGTTTGATAATAGGTTACATATTGCTGCGCTCGTTTGTTTCGTTTGCATATGTTTCCGCGCTCGTTTCTTTCGTTTTCATATATTCCCGCGCATAAATTCGTCATTCTTTCAGTTTTGAATAGCTAAATGCCTTACATTTATCACGTTTTGAATTTATTTTTGTCCCGCTCAAGGATGGCTTACGTGTTCCCCCGTGGGAGATTCTGAAAAAGCTTTCTGTAAAATATGCAAGTGCTCTCTCAAATATAGAAACGATCTTTCAAAGCACGGTGAATCTAAGAAACACGTGGAAGCGTTGAACCACTCCAATCAAGCAAAGAACCACATCAAAATCACTCAGTTTACAAGAAAGAACATCTCCGACAAAAGAAAAATTGTTGAACTCAAGATCGCTGCATTTATTTCGGAACATTGTTCGGTAAACGCTGTAGACCATCTTGGGGACTTAATTAAGAAACTGGACGATTCTTCTGAAGTCCTAAAGGAGTTAAAGTTACACCGAACGAAGTGCACTGCTTTGATTAAAAATGTTCTGTCACCTTGCCTACTAGAGGACCTGATCATCGATGTTGGAGAAAGCTCCTATTCGATGATAATTGACGAAAGTACAGCTGTGGATACGAAAAAATTGTTATGTATTATGATACGTTATTTCAGCAAAGCACAGCAAAAAATCGTCACTACATTTTATCGATTGATAGAAATCGAAGCTGGTGATGCCATGTATGTACCATGAGTACAGTTTTCAAAGCACAGCTAAAGGAAGATGGGTTATAGATAGAAAATCTTATTGGGATTGGAGTTGATGGAGCCAATGTAATGACAGGTGTTCATCACTCGTTTTCGTCAATCTTAAAACTATCTGTGAAGGACCTTGTCGTAGTAAAATGCGTTTGCCATTCCCTTCATCTTGCAGCTGAACATGCGTGTAAAACTCTCCCTCGTAACTTAGATTTTATTGTTAAGGAATGCCATAACTGGTTTTCGTGTAGCACTAAACGGCAAATTCACTTCGCGCAGTTGTACGAAACTCTCACAAATAAGCAGTCACTTAAGATTAATAAGCTTTCAGGCACACGTTGGTTAGCGAGATGTGAAGCCATTATAAAAATTCTCGAACAATGGGATGCACTGAAATTGCATTTTGAAATCGTTAGGGACACAGAAAGATGCTATACAGCAGATCAGTTGCACAGTATGCTTTCTTCCAATACGAATAAGCTGTACCTAATTTTTCTGGGCTACATATTGAAATCCTTGACCAATGTAAACAAAATCTTTCAGTCTGATAATGTTGATCCTTTGAAATTGCTGCAAGATTTAAATTCACTGTTATATTTATATTTTAAAATATTGATAACACCAGCCAAACTAGATCGTGTCAGCAAGAACGACCTTCCGAATTTCAAATTTCATGATTACATAATGGCATCTGAATGTATTAACTTCGGCTATTCATTTCTTGAATTTTCCCCAGCGGTAAATCCGGTTGATCTCAGAATTGTTAAGGAACGGTGCCGCGATTTGCTCATTAAATTGTGTGAACAATTGAAATGCAGGATACCGGAAAATATTGCGATTCCCGAAAAAATGAGCTATCTATCACCACAGTCAGCAACTTCTCAAGTAAAACCCGATATCACCGATCTCGTGGTGACATTCAGAAATATCTGCGGGAGTATCGATTTCACCATCGACGAATGGAATATACCGCATAAGACTCAGTGGTCATGCTTAACAACATCTGAGCAATTTTGGGTAGAAGTTTACTCCGATCTAAATGCGGTTGGACAGCAACGATTTGGGCATATTTCAAAGTTCGCGCTTGCCATGCTTTGCCTGCCATTTTCAAATGCAGCTGTGGAAAGAGCCTTTTCAATTGTGAATATGATTAAGGATAAACTAAGAAATCGAATGGCTGTCACCACCGCAGATTCGATAATGCGTGTGCGATTTTCTTTAAAAACTGGCGGCTGTATCCAGTTTGAGCCGACCCCAAACATGTTGAAAAAATTCAACTCTGAAGATATGTACGGCACAGGAAATTTCGATGAGTTTGCGAATGCAGAGGTTCTAGAAGCATTCGTAGATGTCTAGTCATTGTAATACGAAAAAAGGCTTCGAAAAAATACTTTATATATTTATAATACGATGAATTAGTTATTTGATAGTATACAATATACTGTATCAGTATGTGCAATAGCAAGTTAGAAGTTGCAAAAAAAAAAACTGTACAAAAAAAATAAAAATATCTTATATTTTGCTAAAATTTGTGATACGTAGGCTATTCGTAACGTTATTGTAAAATTTCATAAATAAATAGTGCCCTAAAAAATTTTGGGGATTTTTCTGCCGCAAACATTTGGGGAATTTCTGGATCAAGCGTGGGGAAAGTTCGATCTCAGTATCTGGCAACACTGGAAGATTACTCTCGTGGGCTTGCTTGAACTAAGTCCTAATAGTCCGGGAGCCCGTGACAGTTTTCAATGTCTTATTTGTTCGTCGATGAAAGTATGCTGTGGTGTTTAATTAGTATGTGTACATCACTAAAAGAGACCGCTTACAGCGAATCCGCGGGACATTTGTTGTCAAGAGCGTTAGTAACATGTAATAAATAATTAGAAATTATAATCTGATTTGTTCGTCGATGACCTCTGGCGAGCTTGTTAATTACCATCATACAATGTTGGAAAAATAGTGCTTACATGGTTTCAACGGGACAATATACCGCTTACAATCCCGGAAAGATGCAATTTTTTTTGTTTAATTGAACAATTTGTTCGTCATTAAAATTTACAGGGGTTATAAAAGACCGATTTATAGGCGTAATGAACTTGTGCTTACATTGAATTTGCGGGACAAAGTCGGTTTAAGCGGTCCTCAAAGTTGCCGCTGCAAGATCCATGCGCGGCGAACTGCTGCGAATTCCACGAAAAAAATTCTATGGAAGAACACTGATAACGTTATCGAGTGAACACTCCAGATCCGCTCTCAGAGCGCTCTGAGAGCAGTTCCCCCACTCTTGGAAATCTGGCCGAGCGATCTCCGACCAATTTTGCTGTCAAGTGGACTGATGGCCATTTTGTTATCTCGATCCTCATATTTTTTGGTTATAACTAGACAATTAACAACGGATATCGAATGAAAACGAGAAAACATGAGCGAACAAAAGAAAAAGAAAGTTCCATTTTCCTTCAGGAGGATAGTGTTAGATGACGACGAGGCCGGTATTGAAACGGATGCCGGCGTGTTGTGTGAGGTTATGATAAATGGTAAGAGGATACGAATACTTTTTTTTTTGTCAATTTTGCAGAATACTATAAAATGATAAGCTTATTGGTGTAATTCATAACCATTGCACTCGTATATTCTTGCTCATAGGTACAAAAAACATCTCATATGTTCCAAAAAGTTTTCTGTCAAGCCTGGGTGTACAACTGCCTAAAAACTTGCAAGGTGAGTTTTGAGAAAACTTTAAAAACAATGTTTTTTCCTTATAACGATGATAAATACATGAATGACATTTGTTTTTTTTCTAGATAAAGAAAATTGCTCGTACGAAACAGTAGACACTGGGAATAATCTAGAAAGTGACGTCCGTATGCAAGCATCATCTGGCAGCATGACTGCTATTTCTACTGCTTCACCTGTATTGCTGCCAACGTTCAATAGCTCCAATGCTGCTGTAAAGTGGGGTGACCATGATACGAAAATGTTGCTTGATCTATACGCTGAAAACTTGAACCAAGTTGGACCATTCAAAAAGTTTAAAACAAAAAAAAAGATGTGAGAACACATTGCGTTTGAAATTTCAACAACTTTCAGTGTATATGTAAATGGACAACAATGCGAGTCACGATTTAAGACTGTAAGGAATCGTAAAGGTTTGGCTGTTACACATAATAAGCAGTCAGGCAACGACACGAAGGTTGTACCGTACCAGCAGGGAATGGATAACATCAGAAGCATTGACGACAGTGTTCAGCCTGAAGTTCTTGTGTCTGTGGGTAACACCCGAGTGTTGAAGCAAAAAGCAAAAGAAGATGCTGTAAGAAGTGGACCTAAAAAAAAAAAACAAGATCCTATGCTTACTATGTATCTTGAATTGCAGGAAAAAAAAGAAGAAAACAAAGAACGTCGGCATCAAGAAAAAATGAAAAACTTCAGGGAATATTGTCTGAAGAAGCAAAGTGAATAACAAAACTGATATAGCGAATTTAACTGGTTGCGCTGGCGTGCACCAAGTGCAGTTTCATTCTTCTCTGCCATACGCTTTGGAAAGAGATGAAAATACACTCATTGCGCACCAGTGCAACCAGTCGAATTGGCTATTATAATATTGCGTATGGTCATTTCAATAAAATTATTTTTTTTTTATGATTATTATAAGCATCAGTGGAAGAAATTTCCTATACTTCCAGCTCTTTTGTATTTTCTAACAGATATCGTTTTATATTCTCTAGATTTATTTGTTATATTATTACTTCGAATTTATAAAATATTATATTACTTCCAACCTGTAAAAATAAGTCTCATCCAAAGTATCACAAACAAATTTCACTGGATACATTATCAATTCTCACATTAAAAAATATCACGAAAGAGCCAAGTCCAAATTAAATTGCAGAAGATGCAGAGATACTTGTTTGCGGTATTTTGATGTTGAACAGTAAAAGGCGTGGCCTGGCAAATAGTCGAACCGAGCATTGTTGCACAACAAACTTATTTCAAGTGAGAACAATCAAAGCGGTAAGATTATTTATCGGTATCATGTCACGTTAATGTCGTGATACTTTGACATGTGATATTGTATCCTGTGATATTTGTTTGTGATGTTTTATTATCATTCGTTTGAATGTTTGATAATTAATTGTTTAGTAAATAAATATAACCAAAGATATGGTTCTATAGAATGTATTTTTATTTCTGTAGATTTACTTCTTTCTATTTATTAACTCCACATCATAATTTTTCAACTATCAATTTTCGTCAACGATAGATACAAACGAAAAGAAATCGAAAGTTCTACTACAACAGACTTGCTTTTGGAGACAAAATGAGGGAGTTTATTAGATGATTTGTAACGAAATTGATAGTTTCAATATTAATAAGTATTTTTATGTTTGACGATCTAGACCTCAACATTTTCCGTAGGTGGTTGAATTTTTTATGCGGCATATCAGACATTACCAAAAGTATTATTCACAATTATTATAAATTCATACATGATGTACGCCAAAAATCGCAGCGCTTCTACATTTACATGAATTGCCTGGCTAGCAAATTGCGTTTCAATACACCTAAACGCCGAGCTTCACCATCGTTTATAAACTCTCCTTCAGGTTCAGGTTCTGCCACATTATGTTCAATTCCATCCAAGAAGTCATTTCTTTCAATACATAAGTTATGCAATACGCAGCATGATAGTATAAATTTCGATGTCTTCAAAACACCCCACATATCTGTTCTTATCAGTTGCCTGAATCTTTGCTTCAAAAGCCCAAAGGCATTTTCAATTAAAACTCTTGTTGAACAAAACCTCCTGTTGTATTCTCTTTGTTCATCTGTTAAATTTCCGTAATCCCGAATCGGTGTCATGAGATTTTCACATATCGGATAAGCAGAATCTCCGAGTATATGAAAATCTGGGCCCATTGATAGCACGGTAGGGCGAATAAATGACAAAGTAAATACACTCGCGTCATGAATTTTTCCTGGTATTCCGGTAAAGACATCAAGGAACTTCTTCTTCGCATCGCATATTGCCTGCAAAGTCAAAGCCGTTGTACCGTGACGATTAACGTAGGTCGACTTGATTTTATGTGCGCGTGTACGGATGTTTATAAACGTACCATCAATGCAACCACATACTCCTGGATATCCTGCAATCTGAAATTTATACATACAGTGCTTTTGTCTGGATGCGGGACACTCGATTTGGTTCGACACAGTAGTTGGCGTCTACGCTATTGCCACCCATAGCAGACGCTATGCATAGCAGACGCCAAGCAGCGTGAGTACGGAGCGGTGGAAGTGAAACACAATAGCGTAGACGCCAACTACAGTGTCGAACCAAATCGAGTGTCCCGCATCCAGACAAAAGCACTGTATATTGTGAAATTTGTTCTCCTTGTTGCTCCCAATTATACCCTGGTAAAAATATTCCCCAGACTCTGATAGATTCTTGTAAAATCTGGAATAACTTTCCAGAATCTTTCAGACCAATGTGACAGAAATGTATTTTAAAATGGTCAAATATTCGCTACTTTACCTCCTCAAATTCCTCAGAAATGTCTTGTTTCTCCTGCAAGGTACGAGGAAATCTGATAACCAATGGACCCAATTCATCTGTTAAATAAATCGTTACGCTTCCCATACAGCACCGAGACATTGCAGCAATGTTGCAGCAACATAATTCCGCAATATTGGCAATGTTGCGGCTATGCTGCGCAATGTTGCTGCAACTCCCCTGCAATGTTTCTGCAATGTCTCAATGTCCGCTATTCATTGCATAACATTGCAACATTTCTGCAATATTGCCAAATAATCTGCAATATTGAAAAAGTTCCTGCATTTTTTGTATTCCAATTCAATGGAACTATTGAAATTAAAAAATAAAAAACATAAATTTTATACGTTATGACATTCAGTCCACTGTCTTACAGAATGCTCCTCATAATATGTATAATGAAAAAACGCCTTGTAATTTCCCTACGAAAAACGCCACCGATTTCTGTTTCTCCTAATCGAGATTTGAACCCACGTCCGCTCGCTTACTAGTCGAACGCTCTACCTACTACGCCAAACTATCCGATGATAATTACTCTAATGTTTTCCTATATATCCAGAGCTGCCTATATTTTAACAATTTTATGTATTTAATTGCGTTAGAAGCCAAAAATGTACCAATTCCCAATAAATGATGCAATTTATCGATTCTTTAATTCATTAATTAAATTATTCTAATATATATAACAAAGTTATATTGGAGAAATCTTGCGGTAACATTCCGAATGCAATGTTGCAAAAATTGCATTGCAGAAATGTTGCAGCAACATTGCAGTGCAATGCAATGAAAATGAGACTTAGCAATGTTGCTGAGACATTGCTGCAATGTGGCGTGCTGTATGGGTTTCTATCATTGCGTGCGCTGTTGACAAACTCAGCCCAAAAAGTTGAGCTACAATGCGGTAAACAGATTTGTTACCTGCAAACCTATTAATTAAAAAAAATTAATCAGTCATCATGAAACAAAAAACAAAGTGACATTAATTATCACTCACCATAAATAACATAGAATATACTCTTCAGCAGTTTTTACTCTCACACCACCGAAAGGTGGTCCTTTGGGATAATGTTCACTTTGTTCAAATAAAGCTATCAAATAATTGCAAGTTTCTCGCGACACTATGAAATGACTTTTGAACTGTAAAAAAGGAAACAATTGTAGTTAAAGCATCCAACTTTCATGGAATTCAATAGGTCAAGAAATAAAGATGATGTGAGGTTAAATACGTACTTGTTTATCGTGATAGTGGTCAACAACGTCACTGATGTAATTTTGGATGCGTGGAACTTTGCGTCTTCCATTGGCGATATTCCGCAACAATAAAATATCATCCTCATCATCAGAATCTTCTGACGAAAACAATTCCTCGATTATTCGCACTTCATCAACTGACTCTGCCATATTTGTTTTGCTCAAACCGCTCTGACCCCTGGTTTCCGAGCAGATTTTTCTCCATAGACCAATCAGAATCTAGTATTTCAATCGTCACTCGAACATGCAGTCGCTACACTCAACCGGCTCGGTTTTCACTCGAACACACAACTCGCTCCCAGGGTGCTCTGAGAGCGTTCACTCGAAAACGCCATGAGAGAATATTCGGACGAAATTTTCGATGGGACTGTACAGGTCCCTTTGTGTAGAATGAAGGGCAGCTGCAGTTGTAGTTCAAACGTCTGTCTGA
Source organism: Macrophya alboannulata (assembly GCA_949628255.1). Lineage (NCBI taxonomy): Eukaryota > Metazoa > Arthropoda > Insecta > Hymenoptera > Tenthredinidae > Macrophya > Macrophya alboannulata. The sequence goes on from OX451208.1 coordinate 24,649,231, forward strand.
ATACACGTTGTGATGGCAGTCTGAACACGTAGATCATGGCGAAATTAAAATGTGTTTTCTGCTATGACAAGACTAATAAAATTCTCTTGTTCACACAAGACAGTCTCAAAGAATGTTTTAAAATTCACAAGATTCGTTCGTACAAAGGATTAAAAGGCAGCGACGTATCTTTGCCCACGACAGTGAATGATTACCAAGACTATCATTCTAAGTGTCTTAGTACCTTTAAAGCATTACCGAAGAGATATAAAGTAGAAGTTATCGATGCCGGTTCTTCAGAGACTGAGCCATTGGCTGGGCCGTCAAAGCCTATTGATACAAGGTACGTACGCAATTGATATTCAAACGACATGCAAATATCTTTGTAGATCGTTCCTATTCCAAAAGTGGACGCTGGATTGTTCAAATCTCGCATATAAAATTTTAATAATTCAAAAATATAGCGAATGGGTCGACTTTTCGAACTTTGCGGTCCGTGGTTATACCTTACAGTCTGAAGAAATAAAATAAAATGTATATTCTCAAAATTATATAATTCAAATTCTTTATCTTATTTATAGCGAGGAAATTAGCGAAACTCAATATGAAATTGAGAAGGACGAGCAGCGCGACGAATCACATGAACTGATGGAGGAATGCGAAAATTCTCCAGATGCATCATTCGACGATGGTGATGTTTCAAAGAAAGTCTGCATTTTTTGTCAATTCTACAGGAAAAAGTATCAAGGACGGTGGTTAAATTTGAGCACATGCGGGAAGGAAGAGACGATCGATGCCCTCAAGGCGAGTGCACTGGAATGTGGTGACGTTGATCTTATCAAAAGGATTGAATCTTCGCAATCCCTCGAGAACCGCGTCTTTTATCATCATCGCTGTAAAGTTCAAAACAACGCTAAAACCAAGTCCATTGCTGCGGAGAAACGTCCCAGAACCTCGTGGCATATAAAAAGAGAAGTCGCGAACACAGCTTTCGAAAAAATTGTTTGCTTCGTGAATGACTTTATAGTTGGTAGGTTACAAATGCATTCTCTCGACTTTTTGAAAAAAATTTATGCCGAGTTCTTACGTGAAGTTTTGGAAGGTCAAGAAGATTTGTTGCCTGAGACTCCCTCACGGTTTTTCGAAGATAGACTTCTTGCTAGATTCAATAGAAAAATTGTTATCATCAAAATGGGTGGAAAAAAAATTGTAAAACCTCATGCAGGTGTCGCGATGCATGATGCTGACTTTGCAAAACTGGATAAGCGTGAAGCAATAGCACTAGCTGCGATTTGTTTAAGAGAAGATGTTCTTTCGATGAAAACCGAAAAATTACCGACACATGTGAACGATAACGATTTGATCAAAGGTGAATCTTATGTGCCTGAAACGCTCGAGTATTTCTATCGCTCGCTGTTGAGCGGAGAATCGTATCGCCGACAAAAAAGTACCTATTGTCAAAGAATGGTCAATTCGCTTTCTCAAGATACCATTTTCGCGGTTTCGAATGGCAAAATAAAAACCTCTAAGCATATTACTTTGGGATTAGCTATAAAGGGGTTGACCAACAGCAAAAAGGTTATAAATATTCTAAATAGGTACGGGCACTGTTGTAGTTACTCTGTTTTAGAAGGCTTAGAAACGGAAGCTACTTTTTCCACCACAAATCAGTCAGACATGTGTCCTGAAGACATTTTGAGAAGCTCCAATCTTTGCACGGGTGTCGCATTTGATAACTTCGACAGATTTGTTGATACTAATAGTGGAAAAGATACCTTGCATGATACGGTCGGTATCATTTTTCAAAATCTAAGTACCGAAAGGACCCAAGACAATGTAAATATCGTATCCGAAATTATTGATATCGACAGCGAAAGTCGTTCAAGTACCCGGAGTAGTACTCCAGACACAGTTTCAAAAAGACGAAGGCGAACATATCATGCCGTTCCTTTAGATTTACAGCCATATCTGAAAAAGCCAAAAGTGATCAAGAATTTACTACCTCTTGAGTCTGCACTGCGATTGAACTCCGGTTCAAATGTAACTGAAATCCGCGGAATTGATTTTGCTTGGATGCTTTCACACGCGTTGCAATTACCGGGCACACCAATGTGGGTTGGATTTAACAGCCTCATTTATGATGATAAATCATGCCAGCAAAAAATATCGTATCTGACAACCATAAATAAATCTCCCACAGGTACGAATGTCGTACAAGAAACGATGTCACGAAGTCTTCAAGTTGCCGATGAGTGTGGCGATCCATACGTACAAGTGACGTACGACTTAGCCATTGCTAAAGTGGCGTTTCAATTACAGATCGCAGAAAACCCACGATTAGATAGAATATTCATACACTTGGGGACATTCCATGTGATGATAGCATATTTCAAAGCCGTTGAGAAATTTATTAACAATTGCGGTCTAACAAACATCATGGTTGATTCCGAACTACTCGCGGGGGGATCGGTTAACAGTTTTCTGACCGGTAAACATTTCAATCGATGCAAAAGACTGCACCCATTGATGTGTTTGGCCCTTGGAATTTTACATTTCCGGAGTTTCTTGAATGAGGAAAATGTCGAAGTATCTGAAGAAGTAAGAACTTATTTACAGGAGTTCACTCGTAACCGATCAGAGCATCCGAAAATTGATCACGAATCCTTCACAGAATTATTTGAGAAATACGAGATTACAAAGAAAAAACCCTTCACGGAGATCACGGCAAAACGGCTCAATTTTTCATGATTTCTTCTCAACTAATTCATTATTATCTCATGTTGAACCGTAGCGTCAGAACTTCCGATTTTGAATTATGCAAATTCGTGCTCCCTAAAATTACGAACATATTTTTCATTATCAACCAACACAATTACTCTCGATATTCAGTTTTGTACCACGACAATTTATCACGAGTTGATGAAACCCATCCCGGTTTGAAAGAACAATTTCGAATGGGATCTTTCGGTGTTAAACGGACTGATAAACCCTTCTGTCGGCAACCGATCGATCTGACTCTCGAGCAAACCATTAACGCAGATGCAGGAAATAAATGAACCGGTATTGTTCATTCAACGAATTCGCTTTCAGCGCGACAACGATGGTGTAAAAATCATAGCATGAGAGTCAAAATAATAAGTCATGTCATGGAAGAGTGTGGATTGAAAAATCGTCAAGATGCTACTGCTGACTTACATAAAAATCGAATAAAAAAAGTCACCGAGCAACTTGATAAATTTCTCTCGAATATGAGTGCGAATATCGATCCTTTTGCATCTCATTCGCAAAAAGACGCTTTGTTCAATATTAGTACCGGTAGAGCGACTTCTGAAGAATCTGCAAATTTCCTTCTGAGTATCGAAGAAAACGGAAACAGTCTCAGAGAAAAATTTATTGCTGAATGTGTTGAGGATGAAAAAAGATTCGAAAATCCAATTCAACAAAATAAAATTCTCGATTTCTTGAACGCAGAGAAGAGAAAGATCAAAACTGCAGGTAAAGTCACAGAGGTGAAACTTCAGAGAGACTTGTTTGGAAAACTTTTAAGCATTGCTTTGGAAAAATCTGTTGATCTCGACAAAGTGTTGTCCTATCCTCTGACTCCAATTCCTTTATCGTTTTGTCATACTGATGGTGGCATATGCAAAACAAATAAATCGGCATTACTCAAAAAATTAGAAGCTGAAATCGATTCTTCTGTGCCTTCAAGAATCGATGTTTCCATCATCGACGGTTTCTTTTTATTATACACCTTGAAAAATTTGCCTGCTACGTTTCGTAACGTCTCTAATCAAATTTTACGCACCATATTACGAACGAGTGCTTCCACAGTTATTGTGTCGTTCGATAGGTATTTTTCTCCTTCCATCAAGGATACCGAACATTCTTTGCGCGGTACGACGAGAGGTAAACAGTACCAAATCCTTGGACCAGATCAAGAACGTCCTTCAGATTTCACAGCAGAGTTCAAAAACATAAATTTCAAGGAGGCGTTTGTGAATTTTCTGATTAAACATTGGGAAAATGATGAAGTGGTCCCTTTCATTGGCAACAAAATTTTGTTCGTAAACTTTGAATCGTGTTTCAAATTTGAAAATACAAACGGTAAAGTTGTGAAGTCTGAAGAGATGAATCTGTCGTGTCCGTTACACGAAGAATCAGACACGAAAATGGTGTTTCACGCGTGCAAAATTGAGGGAAACTCTAATGTCGTCATAAGATGCTCCGATACGGATATTTTGGTAATAATGCTCGCTAATATGCAGCATGTGAGCGAGAATGTAAAAATTTGGATGCAGGTTGGTGTCAGAAATAATGAGAGATTCATTAACGTGTCTGAGATTCATAAAAAATTGGGTTCGGATCTATGTACGGCATTACCAGCGTTTCACGCTCTAACGGGATGTGATTATAACCCTGCATTGTACAGGAAAGGAAAAGTCAAACCCTTCAATATCCTGCGGAGTAATCAAGAGTACACAAAAGCTTTTCCAGATATGTCTAAATACCCAGATTGTAATTTCGTCGAGGTACTGTCAAAAATACAAGGGTATGTTTGTGAGTTGTACGGTTGGAAAAAAACGAAGACACTCAACGAAGCTCGAGTGGAAACTTTTATGAAGGTATATAAGTGTAAAAAAATGAGAAGAGGCTCAATATCAACGTCAGAAATTTCGATGGATCAACTCTTCCTCCTTGCAAATCCGAGGTTGAACAACACTACTTGCGATCGGCATACATTGGTAAAATGTGGAGTAACGCGTACACGCAAAATTTGACGGATTTGACACCTACGGAATGCGGATGGCAGATAGAAGATAACAAACTCGACTTCAAATGGTTCCAAGGTGACCAATTACCGAACACGGTGGAAAAAATTATCCTCGTCTCAGAGCCGAATGACGCATCAGGTACTTGAAAACTATGTTCATAAAGAATAATAACTTCAAATGTATAAAGTGAACAAGTAAATTTGAGAATTGATATTTAAAATCTATTTCAGATTGAATTTGAAATCGATTTCGATTAAAATTTGGAAGTGTTTTGTACTTGAATGACACTACATGAAATTTACAGTTTCAACCGTGTTCTCGACAGATCTTAGAACTGTAAATTTCAAATATTTATTACACATTTTATTTACAGATCCAACTACAAATTTCGAAGAACAAGCCTCGAAGTCGCAAGACGACGACAGCGACGACGACGAGGATGAGACCTCTGATTTAGAATAAGTATTATATTTTTAAGGAGTGTAATTAGTTTTATAAGTATTCCTGAGTTTCTGTCTATAAATAAAACTGTTGAATGAAAAAAAATCTATAGTGTTCTATAGTATCGTCGAAAAAATTAAAAGACACCGCACACGTGGAATTCACTTAGCCGCACATGGCTTCTTGCAGCGGCAACTTTGAGGACCGCTTAAACCGACTTCATCCCGCAAATGGAATGTAAGCGCAAGTTCATTACATCTATAAATTGGTCTTTTATAACCCCTGTAAATTTCAGTGACGAACAAATTGTTTAATTTAAAAAAAAAAAATCGCATCTTTCCAGACTTGCAAGCGGTATATTGTCCCGATGAAATCATGTAAGCACTATTTTTTCAACATCGTATGATGTTAATTAACAAGCTCGCCAGAGGTCAACGACGAACAAATAAGTATATTTCTAATTATTTATTACATGTTACGAACGCTCCTGACAACAAATGTCCCGGAGATGCGCTGTAAGCGGTCTCTTTTAGTAACACACATCACTAAATTGAAAGCAACATTACTATATGAACGACGAACAAATTGACATTTTTTTACTGTCACGGGCTCCTGGACTATAAGGACACCTGCGCAATCTGTGAATTGACTAGGAGGTAGTAATATGGTGAATATAGATTTATTCAAAAACACAAAGAGAAAATACCATCGAATTGATAATGAGATATAATAAACTGTACTAAAGACTAATTCCCGTTAATGTATAACAGTCTAAATGAGGAACAATATAAGTGTAATAACGATAAGATAAAATATAAATAGAAACCTATATATAATTAGATGCTGGGTGAATATTATGATAGAAAGGAGTAAATATTATGATAGAAAGGAGTGAATATACGATATAGGATACGATAACAATTGAGCGATACAATATAAGGAAGGTATAGGAGGAAATGAGCCTCAACAATCTAGACGCTACGGCTCAATTTTTCATGATTTATTCTCAACTAATTCATTATTATCTCATGTTGAACCGTAGCGTCAGAACTTCCGATTTTGAATTATGCAAATTCGTGCTCCCTAAAATTACGAACATATTTTTCATTATCAACCAACACAATTACTCTCGATATTCAGTTTTGTACCACGACAATTTATCACGAGTTGATGAAACCCAGTTATAACAGTCTAAATGAGGAACAATATAAGTGTAATAACGATAAGATAAAATATAAATAGAAACCTATATATAATTAGATGCTGGGTGAATATTATGATAGAAAGGAGTAAATATTATGATAGAAAGGAGTGAATATACGATATAGGATACGATAACAATTGAGCGATACAATATAAGGAAGGTATAGGAGGAAATGAGCCTCAACAATCTAGACGCTACGGTTTCAGCCCATCCACCTTAGCAAGAGTCCTTGGTGCTGGATTCAGAACCCGTCGCCGCAGTGGACCCCGGTCGCCACCCCGCGAGGGAAATGATTCCGGATTCCGAGAACCTTACTGTATCTACTGTAAGCAGGCAGGCCACCCCGTAGAACGATGCGTGACAATACAGCGTCAACGGCGAGAGCTACTGGAAAATCGAAAACCCCGACCGAGGCCGTCCGAACACAAACCCCCAGGGGTGCGAGAGTCATTCTCCATCCGTGTCATTGAACCTCCAAACGACAAGTGCGAAGAAAAGACGGTAGCGAATACAACCTGGCGAGGCGACTGTACAGCTCCAACACGAAATACCACCCCCGCCGGGCCAAATAAACCTACTATGGCACAGCCGCCCGACCCCGAGGAGGCGTTGGAAATCGTGGTTCTGGACTTCGGAACCTTCCGCAAAGAGGACCCGGAAGAGGAGACATTGACTCCATTAGGTAATTTTTGTGCAGAAGTTGACCACCAACAGGGAACTGACGAAAGTGAGGATGAGGAACGAGTCGACAAACTGATGGCTGAGAAGGGAGACGACCCGTCTACGCTGGGCGAAAATTCGATTGGCACCCTGGCATATGGCGAGGTCGGATTGATCACGCCAGCCGATCGAACCAATGGGATAGAAGACTCGCTGCATCCAGCCCCGTATCCGCCACCACTATTCATGGAACAAGCAGAACCTCCCGAGTACAAAGCCAAAGGTCGGACCGCCCACAACTCGGAAGAACCCAGACTCAAGCATTTCGACGACCAGCGGGAATTCTATCTACCCGAGGTAATCCGAGAAACTTTAGACTGTTCCCAGGTAGCAGAAAACAAACCTCGGGAAACAAGTACTTTGATAAACCAGCCCCTAGTCGCGGATGATGCGCCGACACCGACCTGTCAGTACCGAACGCCACTGACCCATCAGGGAAGAATCCAGAAGCAAGCTAAGAAACATCCAGACGATGGGATTGCGGAGGCTCTACGACCACCTTGTGATCCACCTCTTGGGACCGAACCAAGGAAACTGGACCCCAGGGAGAATGAAAAGGGGAGGATAGCGATAGATTATCGAGCGCCAAACAAAACCCTAGTACGAGACTGCCATTCACGCTCCGATATTATCGATATATTGGATGTAGTTGAAGGTGCTGAGTACCCACACGTGGTCGGTCCCGCCAGGAGCTATTGCTGGACTGCAATGGACACGAAAAATCAACCAGAGACAGCTTCCTGCAAGCCCAAGTATGATTATTCGCACATACCACTCACACGAAACAGCCAAGATGGACGCCCATCCTGGAGGACCCTACGACAACATAGAGATGGCCCAACAAAGATTTACCATTATCACAAATGGAAGGAGAAAATTTTTATTTCCGGCCCATACGAACTTGTCGCTCGGTCACAATCCCGGCCCCGACTAACCAAAAAAAAAATATATTTTTCAGCAGTTCCTCGGCCTAGCCGGATATTACAGGCGATTCATATCCAACTTCGCGGACCGTGCACGACCAATGACTAGGTGGTTGAAGAAGAGCGCGGCCTTCGCGTGGGGATGGGCGCAACAGAAAAGCTTCGAAGACCTGAGGGACGCACTTTGCAAGGAACTGGTGCTTAGATACCCAGATTTCAACGAAAGTTCATCCTAACTACTGATGCCTCGGACTACGCATTGGGTGTCGTGCTTAGCCAGGGTGAAAAGGCAGATCAACCCCGTATGGACCGCCAACCACGGCGGATGTCACTTTGGACGCTGAGATACCAACAGAAGAGTCTGAACAAAAGGAGGAGACGATGAAAACCTCTGGGACACTATTCGTTGGCGATACCAGCGAGGCTGATGACACTGGAGACGAGGAAGCAGACCGACGCTCGACGCGTAACCCGAGGTCAGGCCCCGTTAGAGGCGAGAAGGAACGCACGCTCAAGGTTCACGTGATTACGGATACGCTGACCATGCGGAAGGGTAATTATGCTCACTTCATATCAGCTGACTGCATATTAACGACCTCAGTAGGTAAACAACTACGAGATATGCAATGGATTCATCCTGACGACCTGTTAAGAACAATCTCAGTAAAGGGCCAAGCAGCTATTACCAGAAGAAAGAAGGGAATCACATTCTCCGTCGCCTGTATGGAGCAATACTACTACCGGATGATCCCCGAAGACTTTGTGGACGGATTAGAACTGCTAAAGGCCGCCATGAGGGCGGAAAGGGTCACCGAAGTTCGGATTCCCACCAGGGGAGACGCCTTAGAGACTTGGCAGCCCGTGATCGTAAAGTCCCTCGTGGAAACCGCATTCCGAGACTACCCATGCCAAATTTATCTCTGTGACCAAGACCTATCAACGGCTACGACAGAGATATTACTGGCCCAGGATGCGGAACGAGGTGCAGGATGTTATCCGATGCTGCACCAACTGTCAAAGACAGAAGGTAACTCGAATTAAAACCCGAGAACCCATGATCATTACGGATACCCCGGTGAAGGCCTGGGAAAAGATAGCAGTGGACATCGTGGGTCCGCTCCCGACTACCAGAAACGGGAACAAATACATACTAACGGTTCTGGACCTACTAACCAAACTGGGGCACGCCTTCGCACTACCGGACCAGACCTCCCTCTCCATAATACGAGCACTCGACCAGGGGTACTTCAAGCCATAGAGCATTCCGCTGATTCTCCTAAGCGACCGCGGGAGGGCATTCACCAGTGGAAACATGGAGGAATTCCTGCGGGCCAACAAGGTGAACCACGTGATGACATCGGGATACCATCCCCAAACGAACGGTTCCTTGGAACGGAGTCACACAGGGTTGGAATAGTACCTACGTCATTTCGCTCATGACCAACTAGAATGGGACACACTCCTGCCCGACGCCATGAGTTGCTATAACTCAGTTGTTCATGAGGGGACGAAGTTCACCCCCCACGAGATGGCGTTTAGAAAGCCCAAAAGGACACCCGAGTCGCTGCCCCTGGCCAAGCATATACCAACCACTACCAAGTACAGTAATGTTCAATGATGGAGTCCGCAGTGGCTCACTATTTTTTTGGACCAAAAGTAAAACAAGTTTACAATCTTACAATAATTTCATCTGCCTATGCTCGACGAAGCAGTAGCCAACAAACAACTGAACCCGATTGTTTGTTGGCTACTGTTTCGTTGGGCATGGCCATATGAAATTCGCAAGATTGTAAACTTGTTTTAGTTTCGGTCCGAAAAAATAGTGAGCCACTGCGGACTCCATCAATGAACATTACTGTACATGACAGACTTGGCAACACGACTCAATGAGCTAGCCGAGGCCGGAGGAAACAACCTAAACGAGGCAAAACATGCTTCGAAAAGAAGTTATGACGCGAAGGTTAACCCTGTAAAATTCCAGGTAGGGGACCAAGTCTACGTGCAACGTGAAGCCAGAGGGGAGTTAGACCCCTACTACGACGGGCCATATGAGATCGTGGAGTTGCTTAGCCTGAACACAGCGATCATCTCTGATCGGAACGGGAAAAGGAGATTGAAACACCTGGACAAGCTGAAGTTGAAGGACTCCGGCCCCAAGGGAAACGCCCAATGACAGATTACCTCCGTCGCCTCCAGAACCACCGTGGCTAACCCAGCGTCTGGTGTGATCCAACCATACCTACAACCCCAACACTATCTAAAAGAACTTGTAAACCTAATTTTAAGCTTAAAATGTAACTTAGACATAACTTAGCCGTAGGAAATTAGAGGAGCGCGCGCGTGAAAGGAATGCGCACGATTTTTAGGTCCATTCTGATTCTCATACGCTTGACCCCGGTACCGGAGCCAGCGTCTTGGGGGAGGGTGTTACGAACGGCCCTTCTTCCCATTGTTTCCAAAGTTAATTTTATTGCAAGTAGTGCAGTCAGCGCATTCCTACACGCGCGCGCTCGACCGAAGGCAGAGCAGGAAATGAGTCGGGGTAATAAGTGCCGATTCCGCGACTTGCGAAAAACCCCACCGAGAGGTAACCCGAGGTTTCGTTATCGAAACCGAGGTGATTGCCGGGCAGTCGAAGTATTACCGAAAGCTGAGCAAAGTGCTCACCCCTCTAAATGCGCACCCTGAAGCACGCCTAACCGTCACCGAGGACTCGTGACAACGGGCTGTGTGTGAAGCAGACCAGAGAGCAGATTCGAAGAAGGTCCATCAAACAGACAGCTGACTCGGATTGGACTACTCGGCATAAGCTGCACCAGGATCCTCGTGTAGGAGGTCGCTCAACGGTGGGCTCTTGGAGTTGGCTCGGGTGACGCTCGGAGGTTAATTCGGTAGGCTCATTTCCTCCTATACCTTCCTTATATTTTATCGCTCAATTGTTATCGTATCCTATATCGTGTATTCACTCCTTTCTATCATAATATTCACCCAGTATCCAATTATATATAGGTTTCTATTTCTATTTTATCTTATCGTTGTTACACTTATATTGTTCCTCATTTAGACTGTTATACGTTAACGGGAATTAGTCTTTAGTATAGTTCATTATATCTCATTATCAATTCGATGGTATTTTCTCTTTGTGTTTTTGAATAAATCTATATTCACCATATTACTACCTCCTAGTCAATTCACAGATTGCGCAGGTGTCCTTAGGACTCAGTTCAAGCAAGCCGACGAGAGTAATCTTCAGCCGCTCGGAGATTACTCTTTCTTTAAATTATATAAGAACTCGACACCCGAAGCCTTCAGCTCGGTTGCTCGTAACAACATCATATTCTATGCAAATTTTTGTTCTTATGATCTCGGTTATTTCGATTTCTAAATAAGATTTTAGGTAAGATTTTATTTCACTAACTTGCTTAAACAACGCCTTTCATTGTCCAAGTTCTCAAGAGCCATTTCAGGAGTAATATTTTTCGCAGAGTTGCTAATTTTTGTATGACTGGTCTTTGAACTCGGCTTTAATTTAGGTTTGCTCTTTTGCCGGTTCTTAACGGGTTCCTGTATCTTCCATAAAAGTTTTTTCTCACCACCAAAAAATAAGAAATTTTTTGAATTATTGTTGAATATACCCGTTCAGCATAAATGTCAGAAAGATGTCGCAATGTTAACTCAAAAATGATATCTTTTGGAGCTCAGAAAAATGTTATCATTATGACAACTTTTTATCGAAGTCATTTTATGGAGATCTCAAAGATAGCTAAATGATAACTTTCGTAGATTTCTCTACGACATCAAAAAGAAATCTGTTTATCTTGTCTACCATCACCTCAATTTTGTCATCAGCTGATACTTAGCACCTGCAAATACCAATGTTTACTTGGCGAGGTTGATTTTTTCCCGGAAGTGATCATTGGACAACTCCCGTAAATGGGATAACACACGAAATCTGTTTATCTTGTCTACCATCACCTCAATTTTGTCATCAGCTGATACTTAGCACCTGCAAATACCAATGTTTACTTGGCGAGGTTGATTTTTTCCCGGAAGTGATCATTGGACAACTCCCGTAAATGGGATAACACACGTAAATGAGTTGTTCAATTTTCACTTCCGGACCAGAATCAATACCTCCATGTTTACTCTAACCTGAAATAATCCCACGTATAATCAGTGTATACAATAACAATGTAGAAAAGAAAATTATTTCCAAATTTATCAAGAAGTCAAAAAAATAAACGTTTACGTCGTTTTTTGTTTCACTCAGAAAATTCATTAGATGAATCTACCATTGAAATATGTGGAACTAGTGAACCTAATTCATCATGCTTTGTGAGTCATTATAAAAGTCAATTGGATAATTGTGATAACAGCAGCAATATTAAAAGACAATCGTGATGACAGTGAAATCAATGACAATAGTGATGATAGTGAAATTGATAACAATAGTATAACGACAGTGAATTTAGTAACAATAGTATGTATGTTTATTTAATGTTCCCCTCGGGGTTACATGACTTCACGTCTCGTTACATGTGCTCTTAACCTACTTTACAATCTTTTACAATTTCTTATTCTATCTTATCCTACCTTATTCTATGCTTATCTACTATTTTCATACGCCTCTGCCCTTTCCCTTCTTTCTCTCTCTCTCCCTCGCCTCTCCCGTCTCCCTACTCGCTTTTACTTTCTCTTTCTCTCTATTTCCCTACTTGTTTTCTCTCTCTGCTCTCTCTCTCGGTTTCTCTTTTGTTACTCATTCTCGTCTCTTTTCGTTTTTTTTTTTACGCTTTATGCGTTACGCTTTGCATTACCCACTCTTCTAGTTCTCTCTCATTCCGCCCTATCGCCTTCCGTTTCCCATTCACTTCTTCTGTCATTCCTTTCCACTCCTCTTGCTCTCTCCACTTCTTTCATCCATTCTTCTCCCTCCCCTTCTTCCCCTAACATTCGTCTTACTACTTCCTGCCAACTCTCTTCCTTTCCTGCCCCTCCTACACATCCTTCCCATACGTGTTCCCACGTCTCTTCTTCCATCCCACACAGCCTGCATTTTCTTTCTTCTTCGCTTTCCCAGTATTTTGCTGCTCTCACCTCCCCCCCTAGTCTAAACCTCGCCACTCGCCTCCACCTACCTTCTCCCCATCCCTTTCTTAGATATTCTGGCACTCCTTCCCCTTTGATCTCTCTGTACCACTTGTTGTATCTCGAGTTTCTTATCTTTTCCCACCTCTCCTCCTCTTGTTTTTCCCTCTCTTGCGCTTCGATCATTTCATATTCTGGTCCTACCCCTCCCTCTCTTTCCGCCCACTCCCTTCTCCTTTCTTTCCTATCTCTCTCCCACCCTGACATGCTTCCTTCTCTTTCATCTCTTGCCTTTATCTCTTCCCGACACACTCTCGCCAGTTCACTCCCTCTCCCTTCCTCTAGCCTTCTTTCGAAGTTCCATGCTCTTTTGCCTGCCCTTGTCTTTAGTTTCGTCCTCATCAGTTCTTCCCTTACCATATAACCTGGCGTTCTCCAGTCGACCCCTAGTGCCCATCTAATGTACCTTTCTTGCAGCGCTTCTACTGATTTCCACTCTCTCCATCCCCAAATCTCTGCGGCGTATTCGGCTACCGTCCATACTAGTCTATCGAACATCCACATCCTTCTTTCCAAATCTTTTCCGAATCTTCTTTTCCCTATTCCCCATACCTGTCTCATTACCACCCCTGCTTTTTTTACTCTGTCTCTCACGTGTGCCTCCTGCCCCCCATTTCTCATCACCACATACCCTAAATACTTGAATTCCTTCACTTCTTCTATCTCTTCCCCTTTCCACCTCCACTCCTCCTTTTTGTATCTCCCCCCTCCTCGTCTACACCTCATCACCTTCGTTTTTTTTGCGTTCAGTGCCAAGTCTTTTCTGCTTAGGTACCTTTCTAGCCTTCTTATCATCGCTTTCATCCCCTCCTCTGTCGCTGCTACCATTGCTACGTCGTCCGCATATGCTAACGTGTAAACTTTCCTCCCTCCTAACATCACCCCTCCTACTCCTCCTTCCCTGCTCATTTCCTCCTCTAGATCCGCCGTTAATATGTTGAATAGGAATGAGCTCAGGGGGCAGCCCTGCCTCACTCCTTTCACCGTCCAAAAAACTTCGGTTACTTCTCCGCCTACCTTGACCCTATTCTTCGTCTCTCTGTATACTTCCTTCACCCTGCTTATCAGCTCCTCCCTCACCCCCCTTTCCTTCATCGCTTCCCATAGTATCTCCCTGTTGACAGAGTCGAACGCTGCTTTCAGGTCTATGAAAAGCACGACCATCCTTCCCTTTTTTCTATTTACGTTTTTGTTTATTAGGTGATTCAGAACATATATATTATCTACTGTACCCATCCCCTTTCTAAATCCCGTCTGATTCTGCGGTATCATATTTTTTCCTTCCATTTCCTCCTCTAGCCTGCCTGCCAGTATTGTTGCGTATATTTTATACAAGGTCGGCATCAGTGTCACTCCTCTGTATTCCTCTACACTTTTCCCGTTTCCGCTCTTTACTATCGGTACTATCCACCCTTCTTTCCATACCTCGGGCCACCCTTCCCCTTTCCATACCCTGTTACATACTTTCTCTACCCACCTCTCCACCTCCTCTCCTCCGTACCGCCACACCTCATTCTCTATGTTGTCCCCTCCCGGCGATTTTCCATCCTTCAGCTTCGCTATCGCCCTTCTCACTTCTTCTCTACTTACTTCCCCTTCTGTGTCCTCCCCCCTTTCTACCTCTTTCTCCCTATCCTCTGGCCTATCCTCTACTCCACCTAGCAGCTTCATGAAATAATCTTTCCACTCCTGCTTCCCTATTGCTCCACACACTTTTTTTCTCCTTACTCTTTCCCGATTTATTACGTCCCATACTTTTCCCTCTGTATTTGCTCCCTCTGCTTCTCTCACAAACCTTTCATTTTCTTCCTGCTTCTTCCTCTCGCATAACTTATTGTACTCTCCTTTCGTCTTTCTGTATCCCTCTACGCCCGCTCGCCCCTTTCTCCATTCTCTTAGTGCAGCTCTGACCTCACCTTTTTTTTCCTTAGCCTCTTCATCCCACCACCCATTTTTTCTTTTTCTCTCCCCCCCTTCCCTGCTCGCTTCCATTTCTATCACCCTTCTGAACTCCTCAGTTCTCTCTGATATTGTTTCGTTTATATCTCTTTCTTCTTCTCTAACCCATCTTATCCCTGCTCTGAATCTTTCCCTTCCTAGCCTAGACCAGTCTCCTTTCGCCACTCTCTGCTCCGACTTTTCCTTCGTTTTTTCCCATATCTCTGATTCTACGTCTACTATTATTGGATGGTGATCAGAATCTATCCTATCGCCTATCTCTAGCCCCTTTATTCTTCCCCACACCTCGTTGTCTCCTATTACGTAATCTATCACCGTCTCCCCTCTCCCTCCTACGTATGTTATTTCCCCTTCCTCGTCGCCCTTCGTGTTACCGTTAAATATTGACCATCCCATCTCTTCTAGCCCTTCTATTAGTCTCCTTCCCTCGCCGTTTACCTTTTTGTCTTTTGACCTTCTCCCTCCTTCGTCTTTGCTGCGTTCCCCCCAGTAACCTCCTCCTTCTTCCCCTGTTCTCGCGTTAAAGTCTCCCCCTATTATAATCTTCCTCCCCTGTCCTTCGCTTTCTACGTATTCTTTTATCTTTTCCATCTTTCTTTCTATGTCCTTTCTGACATATAGTCCTACTATCGTCCATTTTCCCCCCTGAATCTTCACCTTTCCGGTGATCCACCCATCTTCTTGTCTCCCTTCCTGCCTTTCTATCCCCTCTGCCAACTCTTTTCTTATTCCTACCGCCATCCCTCCGCTCGCCCTTCCTTTCTTGCATTCTTTTTTCGCATGCTGCGCTTCCCATACGTACCCCTTAGGTAGCTTATACGCTATCCTATCCCATCCTTTTTTGTCTAGCCACGTCTCGCTTAACGCTATCACGTCCCACTTTTGTATGCCTATCCAGAACTCCTCATCTTTTCTCGCCAGCCCGGCCACGTTCCAGAACGCTACTTTCCAACTCTCCTTCCCTTTTCCTTCTATTCGTTCCCTTGCCCCCTTCCTGTCCCCCTGCCTCTTCCCCTGTTTAAATCTCCTCCCATCCCCCTTGCTCTGCCTCTACCCCTTCCCCTCACTACTCTTGTCCACTAACCTAGTCTTTCTTCTTCTTCACCCCCCTCTTCTGTTTCCTCCCCTCCAGATCCTTCTCCCTGTTCTGGCCCTTTCTCCCCTTCCTCTCTCCTGTTTCTTTCTCTTTCTACTCCTCTTTCGTCTACTAGTTTTTCTCCTATCTCATCCCATCTCCATCTTCTCCCATCTATCCATAGTTTCCCATAGCCTGCCCAGGCAGCAAAATCATGTCACCATAATGTAGCAGATATATAATTTGGTTCTTTCCTCAATCACTGCTACATCACAGGGACTGTATATTTTACAGTCCATGGATATCAAAATGTCCGCCACAGGCTGATATGGCTGGTATGTCACAGTTACAGATTTGCGGTACATAACAATTATATACCAGTTGAGTGTTAGGATCATAACAGATATATCACAGCAGACTCACTGTAGAGTCGGCTTCCAAAACGGTTATGTATGATCTATGTAACTCATATAATTGCAACATTCTAGGCATAAAGGTCCATGTGACTTATGACAAAAAAAAATTAGATTAAACGACGGATATCTGAGTTTTTCTTATAAGATCTTGTGCTAGTCACAATATTTGTGCACCCTACCGAAAACTCACTGCATAAATCTACCTGCCTGTAATTATAATTAACGAAAAAACCGCACGCACGAACCGAGGATTTGAACACGGGACCAGTGGACGCCCTAGTGATCCGTAGCCGGGCACGCTGCCTCGACACCACAACGAACATCTAAACAAAATTACTTTGGACTGCGGTATAATCTGCTACCGTAACATCACGAAAAATTATCATTTATTAAAATTTTGATTTGTCACTTCAATTACATGATTTGTCTGTTAATGCAAACATCATTATGTCATTTACGCTTAAGTAATTAGGTCCAAATTCAAATCAAGTATTGTTATTAAAAATTGAAGTCAAAATTTCTGTTAAGCTTACTCTTACAACGATATTTTTTTACATGTTGTAAAACAATTGTACCTTTCTTCCCGCGATCCCTTAGTTTTGAATATGCACAGATCTAATTTCACGTATTCTAGATACGTGTATAACAAAGAACTATCCGTAATAGTACATATAAACTGATCACGAGCCTGAATAATTTGCTACACATTTGAGGACACGTAGTAAACACATAACCTAAAAAGCTAACGTACGAATTGTTCTCGTTGAAGGCACACGGAGATTTTTCTGAAATGTTTATTTAATATAAAAATTGTGTATCCTTTGTGTCAGAATACTGTGATGTCCTCGTCACGTGACGGATACGTCAACTTTGTATTTAGCACTGATATAGTACTCTGTGACGTAAATTTTAGATACCCAGTTTTGCTTTTTTGACTATATAAAATTGTGACGTTTGTGTGACATTGCTGCTACATCGACTATTTAGACTGCTCAAGGACAGTACCGCTTAATATAAACTCTACAAACCAGTTGTACTTTTCTGGTGATATAACACTGTGACATCTTTGTTATACTACAGCTACATCAAACTTGGACACTGCTCCAGGAGAGAACTAGATGATATTAACGCTACATAACAATGTACTGTCTTTGTGATACTACAGTGTTATATGTCAAGCGTATCTCTGATATATTGAAAGATTGCTGATACACCAATGTTACATAAAATTTACGTGAACTTTGGTATGTACCAACAATTTTACAGTGTGATATCGCGGTAACGTAAATGTACTAAGTTTGCTGCCTGGGTGTTCTTACGTTTTTTCCTTTTCTCTCCTCCTCGACTGCTATCTCTCTAATCCTCCACTTCATCTTTCTTTCCTTCCATGTTAGGTCGTCTTCTATTCTTTCTTCCCTCCCCCATAGTTTTCTTTTGTTTTCCATGACCTTTCTTTTCTGTTCGCTGCAACTTAGCTTTGCAAGGATCATTTCTCCTAGTCTGCCTCCTTTCCCTCGTATTCCTCTCACTTCTCCCACTTCTACCTCCACTCCTATTTCTCTCAAAAGCTTCTCGGTTGCTTCTTTTTCTTTTCCCCTTTCTACCTTCACTCCTTTTATCAGGATATTATTCCTCCTCGCCTCTCTTTCCCTTCTCTCTATCGCGAGCTCTACTTCTTTTATCCTATCTTTCCACCCTACGCTTCCCTCTTCCCCTTCTTTTGTTCTTTTCGTTTCTCCCCCTCTGTTTTCTGCTCCCCTTTCTGCCTCTGCCTCACTCTTGCCTTTTTTTTCGGCATTTTTCTCTAGTTTCTTGATTCTTTCTACCAAGCTACTCTTTTCAGCCTCCCATTTCTCTTCTTTTCTCTCTCCTTCTTTTACTACTCTGTTTAATTCCTCTCTTAACTTCTTGTTGTTTTCTTCTGCCTCTCTTCTAATGTTTTCTATCTCCTTTTTTATCTCTTCTATCTGGTATCCCCCCTCTCCCATACTCCTGTTCTCCTCCGGTGACCTATATATCTTTCTCGATTTCGCGAAGATTAGACTTTCGTCCATCTCTCCGTGTCCTTCTCCCCCGCTCGTATCCTCTTTTCCTGTCTCCTTCTCCGCATCCCTCTTTCTCTTCCAGAGCTCTTGTAGTGAACATGAGCTCTGGCTTCTCCCCCCCTCTCTTAGCAGCCTCGCCGCATTGCTTGGCCTCCCTACCTTCCTGTCTCCTGCCTTCGCGCTCCCGCCCTCTGCCTCGCTCTCGCTGTCTGTCATCTCTGCCTCTGACTGTCTACCTCTGCGAGTGTCTATCTACCTTCGCGTCCTACCTTACCTACTCGGTTCTCTTACCCTCTGTTTGTCGGCCTTCTTATCGCCGCTTACTCTATGCTCTGCTCTACCTTCCCGCCTCTTCTGTCTAACCTCAGATTTCGCTCTCTCTTTATCCCTTCCTTTCTAGCTTTGTTGCTCCCTCGTCTATGCCCTTTTATTTTTTACCTGCGCTTTCTGGCCCTCCCTTCAGGTTTTTCTACTCTTGGCTTTCTCACACTCACTCGCTCTTTACACTTTTCTCACTTTTTGACTCTCGCTTTTCCTCTCTTACTTATCACCACTCTCACGGAAACGGAAGTCTCTAGTAACAATAGTATAATGACAGTAAAATTGATGACAATTTTGATGTATGTACGTACCTTAGTGATCGATAATCCATCTGACACAAATTCAAGTTTATTAACAAAATTAGCCCAGTAGGTAAATGATAAAAAACAATCGAACAGTATTTTTATATCAAATTGAATTACTCTTAATTATAACCTCGAATTTCTGACATATATGACTTTATGACCTCTTGAAATTGATCTCTTTCAGACCTCTGCAAAATGTTATCATTCTAATATCTTTTCGGAGCGCTCTAAAAGATGGCCGTAGTTGGCTCATAAGAGATTTTTCTGATGCCTTTATGTTGTCTTTAGGATAACTATTTCGGATGTCAGATCATAAAAATGTTATCCTTAGGAACGCTTTATGATATGTTTTTGCCGAACGGGTACCTAGGTAATCTGGTATTTCTTCTTTTGACACAACAAGGTGCAGTTCATTTTTGGTAAATCGCTCAATTTCTGATACATCAGCCTCGGAGATATTTTCTAGCGACAAATTATTAGCAAAGCCGTGTAGCGTTAGTTGTTTTTTTATATATAAAGGAATTACTACTTCTAATTCACTCTCGATCGTTTGAAAAAAGTCGTACACAGTTATTGCCATTTTATTCGACGGTTTATTAATTAATCTTTAATAATGTATACTTTTACTATAGTCCAGTCAATAGAGAATTTAACTTTGCAAAATTCGCTCACGGCAATTTTATTGTTGAAAACCTTAAATTCCAAAATGAGAATTATGAAACCTGCTGCGTCAGCCGCCATCTTGGAAAACGCGTTTCATATCATATCTCGGAAACGGCTGACTTGAGGATGAAAAATATAGAGACCTTTTTCGTAGATAATTAAATTCCCCACCTTTTTTGTTTGGAATTTTTTTTTATTCAACTTACCGTTTCAAGAGACTCGGCAGAGTCTCGCGCCAAGTACAATAAAAAAATCCATATATATAGGTATATAGCCGCGCGAGACTCGACGAGTCTTTATACCCGTACGGGAGCTAAACGTCATGGTGGGGGGACAGTATTTTCCTAATTTCTTTCGCCTCGCGATATCAATGGGCACGAAGAGCTTTCATTTGAGTCTAGCATCAATTGAATCGGTGCACTGAGAGCTGAGATATGATTAATTTAAGTTTCTGAGTACCCGTTTCGATCGAAAATTTTTCGTCTCCTTCACCTTATTCAGCCAGATTACAGTCCACTAAAGCTATGCGGATGAGAATGAGGAAAGAGTGGCCACTACAGCACCACTAGACAGCAGAAATATAAGTACTCGACATCAGTTGCTAGATGGCGCTCATATCGACAATGTTAACGTAAGATCAAGAATCGATTGCACAAGACGACGGACTCCCGAGACAGAGCTGTCAGTTCGGTTACAGAATCATTACCTAGTTCTGTTCATATTCATTCCATATTCATACGTCTTAACATATTGCAAATTTTATTTTCTCATTTATGCTCCCTATAGTTACTCATTATGAAATTTACGTTCAAAGAGAGGGTCGGAATCGTAAAAATCTCTCATAAAATGATTGAGCGCGCAATTTTGAGGTTGGGTTTTAGATGCGGTTATTGAATCGCGTGAAGGTTAATCTATACCTTATATGACACAATCGATTATGCACGAATGAAATGAATAAATATGTTAATTTCCGAATATTTTCGTATATTTGATGCGTCAAATATATATCATATTCAGTAAATGCACGAAAAAAGATATCTACATAGTGCTTGGAAGGCAACAAATGGTAGTGGGTGCCATGAATTCAGTCCTCTGTGCTTTCAACACATATTATTTATCTTGCTTTAGTTTGAGAATAGTGACTATATAGAAAACTAGAACTATATAGAAAAGATTATATGGTAACTGGTAAAAGAGTGTTTCTCAAAATAATAATTTGTATTAGACTACCACATTTAACATTACTGTTTACCGAGGGATTCAGATGATATAAAATGTATCGCCGTACATGCATGCATTAAGATACTTATTGAAACAATTAGCAGAATGATGACGACCGAGCGAACCTAGCGAGCAAGGATATAGGGAAACTCAATCGAGCGAGCGTAGCGAGCGAGCACAATTATTAGGTAGTCAAGCAAAATTCTACAAAAAGTAGTGATATCACCCCCAAAAGCACCTCTGGTGCAAAAACCTTTCGCCAAGTACAATACTGCAGTCACCACCGACAAAAAAATCCATCAACAAAATACTATAAAAATGTCTACTCACAGAAGACTTGAAATCAGATACAATTGCCAAGTACATACATGTTTTCTGTATAGTAAAGGCTCACAACGGAAAATTATTAAATAGTTATTATTAAATAGTGTTGTTTTCTTCTGAATAGTGGCTTTTGATAATTTGTAGGGAAAAAATTATGAAAAAAAATTTAGAAAGTGGTACTTGGCGGGCCTTTATAGCAATATTACATATTACAGAACAAACTACGTACCGATCTGAGTGCAGTGCACTCTTCCATTCATCTATACCTGGCCCGCCAAGTACCACTTTCTAAATTTTTTTTCATAATTTTTCCCCTACAAATTATCAAAAGCCACTATTCAGAAAAAAACAACACTATTTAATAATTTTCTGTTGTGAGCCTTTACTATACAGAAAACATGTATGTACTTGGCAATTGTATCTGATTTCAAGTCTTTTGTGAGTAGACATTTTTATAGTATTGTGTTGATGGATTTTTTTGTCGGTGGTTTTCAATTACAGCTCGTCAAATGTCGCAAATCTTCTTTTATCCGCTGTAACTCCCTGAAAAGTTGATTTAACGATGAAACATTCTGTTTCTTTGTTATTCATTATTGAATTCCCTACAAATTTTGTATCAAACTTTTTTTCCGTAGGACTGATAGTTTGAAAGTTATGAACGGTTGAATATGTGAATGAACGCATTATCGTATATATTTTCTATCATTGACTTTTGATAAATTTCTAAGAATTTTTTCTTTCATTAAACATTGATATGATTGTTCGTAGAGTCTATGAAAAATTCGAAATCAGGAAATAGGGTTACAATAAAGTGATTTATTAGTGTTACATGCTAAAATTATATGAAAAAAATGTATTTCAATCTAAACAATAAGTAAGAAACCGGTGTTACAATATAAAAATAAACTGACTTATTGCTGTTGCAATATAAAATTGTGTAAGACATAAAATTTTATGAAATTGATGAAATTTCATTGAAAAAAACAAGCTTATATTAGCCTTCTACGTTTTTGAGATGTAGACGGACCTTCCTCTACATCTGAACAATCTTCTGAATTTTAGCATGTAACACCAATAAATCACTTTATTGTAACCCTATCTGCTGATTCCGAATTTTTTATAGACTCCACGAACAATCATATCAATGTTTATGAAAGAAAAAATTCTTAGAAATTTATCAAAAGTCAATGATAGAAAATATATCGAGGGTTTACTAACGCAACCACGTATCGCGATTTTTGAAGGTTAAAAGTTTCACCCGAAAAAAAGATAATTTAAGATCAATGCGTAATAAAAAAATAATAAAATACAATAATAATTAGTACAATAGTTCCTTAACAAAATACAATTAATGAATATTTCTTTTAAACAACCATTAATTTTTAATATGCCGTTTTCGACGTCTTCTAAAAAGTTGCCATTTTTGAGATACGTGGTTGCGTTAGTAAACCCTCGATATACGATAATGCTACCTATTTCCATGCGTTCATTCACATATTCAACCGTTCATAACTTCCAAACTATCGGTCCTACGGAAAAAAGTTTGATACAAAATTTGTAGGGAATTCAATAATGAATAACAAAGAAATAGAATGTTTCATCGTTAAATCAACTTTTCAGGGAGTTACAGCGGATAAAACAAGATTTGCGACATTTGACGAGCTGTAATTGAAAAACGGTAAGTTGAATAAAAGAAAATTTCGAACAAAAAAGGTGGGGAATTTAATTATCTACGAAAAAGGTCTCTATTTTTTTCATCCTAAAGTCAGCTGTTTCCGAGATATGATATGAAACGCGTTTTCCAAGATGGCGGCTGACGCAGCAGGTTTCATAATTCTCATTTTGGAATTTAAGCTTTTTATAAGCCTACTTAACGATCCCAACAATAAAATTGCCGTGAGCGAATTTTGCAAATTCACACCTATAACGAAATTCTTTATTGACTGGACTACTAACAAGAAAACAGGTCGAAGCCTGAACAAAACGTGCGCGCACATGGAGAGCCATTTAATTGACTCGTTTCAACGCGTCCCATGTGTCCACCACCAACACTTCTACATCATTTCAACAATTCTCGAATACTTCCGATCTCTTCCGACATCTCCCACATCTCACCCACATCTCCCCGACATCTCACCCACACCTCCCTCACATCTCTATATCTCCCACATCTCCTTACATCTCCCCACATCTCCTTACATATCCTCAGATCTCCTTACATGTCCCCACATCTCCCTACATCTCCCCACATTTCCTTACATCTCACAGACATTACTCACCTCATGTACACTAAATCTCCCCGGTGATTTACCCCTCGGTACAAAATAACCGAGCGAGCGAGGAACTCCGAAAATTCAATCGAGCGAGCGTAGCGAGTGAGCATAACTATTAGCTGGTCAAGCAAAATCCCACAAAAAGTACTGATATCCCCCAAAAAGCACCTCGGGTGCAAAAAACCTTTCGCCAAGTACAATGTGTAGATCACTCCACCAAAAAACAAAAAACGTGCTCGTTCGCTCGCTGCGCTCGCTCACTCGATTAGTTTATGATTATTAACATATACAAGCATTGAAATCAGATAAAACTGCCAAGTAACTGTATAATAATAAAAATTGAAATTAAAAAAATTGTTTAAACTAATTAACGTTGTGTCGATTGCAGGTTTATTTTTGTGTTGATTGGTTTATAATTATTGGTTGAAAAAATAGTTTGGATGAATAAATTGGAGATAATCACATTTATAAAAAAATATTCATAAAGAAAAAATTCTTAAAGTTTTTTTTTTTTTTTTTTTCATATTTGGAGGTAGTGGTACTTGGCGGGCCTTTCATAGAAGCAGAACTATGAAATATGAATTGCGAACCATGTCAATGTCCTCTGATAGTCATTTAAATATCGACCCGCCAATGTAACAGTACTATCTCCAATTTTTTTTTTGTTTTTTTTAATTTTTTTTTTTACAATTTTTTGGTTATGAATATTTCTTTATAAATATGGTTACCTCCAATTCAATTATCCAAACTGTTTTTTCAACCAATAATTATAAACCAATCAATACAAAAATAAACCTGCAATCGATACAATGTTATTTAGTTTAAACGATTTTTTTAATTTCAAAATTTTATTATTATACAGGTACTTGGCAGTTTTATCTGATTTCAATGCTTGTACCGTGTGTTTGCTTGGAGGCTTCGTAGTAATTCTTTAGGAGAAGAAAGGCCTATGAGATGGAATTGAAGATCAGAGGGCTAATATTTTGGGTCAAGGAAACACCTCTCCAAATTTGAACAAAATCCGTGCTCCGGAACCCTGGGACACTCCTAGTCAGTAATACGTGATTTACAAGTTCGGATAAATGGACGTCCGAAATATATGGTTCGATATATGCGATATTCGTACCGTATGACTATGACAAACATATAGTTTTGCTACGATCTGTTTCCGGTCTGATTTGAGCGCGAAACAACTGCAGAACAACTGTATCCTCACAGTGGTCATACCAAGTAAATACCTGTCGCGTTTAAACCGTAGAATTGAAGGGTACTCAGCGTACTCGTATATGAGAATCCGCTAGGGTTCAAAGTATAAACTCGTTGAAAAAAAAATCGTAATAATAAGGCACGAAAAGCATTCTGTAGCTTGGGGATGTCTTTTATTTCTCAAGAAGATTCAATTTTTTCAATAATTAGTTCCTTATTTATGGCAACTAAAGTCAACACCGAGTATGGTTTGGAGACTTTTCTGGACACTCAACTTCAACTGCCTGCCATTCGTTTAATAGTAATCGGAGAAATATGAGGATTTTACTGGTGATGCGTCGGTCTTTAGAAACATGTCCATGCTAGTAAAATTATAATATCAAAAAATATTACGACGTTATTAACAAATATATGCGACATTGCTATCTCGTCAACGGAAAATGATCCAACATTGTAAAAAAAGTTTAAATAATAAGTTAAGTACTTACAAACGACGTCTGATGAATGGATAATCATCAACTCTTGTTCATTAGGAATAAAAAATTATTGAATCTTATTTCCCTTCTAAAGCGTGCTGCACAGGTATTGTCACATAAACACTTGAGAAAAATTTTTGAAAGAGCAAAATTATTTGAGAAAAGCCGGACCTACGGCCACCCTCTCCGATGTGGCTGATTTTTTGTGGGCATGTTACAGACCTAGAGAGTGGTCAACAGCCAAAATATTAGGTCCCGCAAAAACTCATTGGCTGAGCCAGAGTCATTTTCCGTTTTTCTTTTTCACATTTTTTACTTGAATTTGGGTATTTCTGATTACGCAGAGGTTTTTTGTACGTAGTGACTGAAAATCAGTTTCCTAGTGTAAAATTGACCGAGGAACAAGAATATGGCCACAGATTTGACCTACGACAAATACCTACAGAAATATTGGCTAAAAACACTCAAAATTGACCAAAAAAGTACCAAATCTTGGGGAAATGGTGAAAAAAAACTTTTCTCACTATCCAAGCCAGCCATCTTGTAGAGAAGGAACCAACGAATCCAATGAGCACACGTCCAGATTTTCAGGACGAACCGTTTAGAAAATACGCGGCGCCAAAGTTGGAGGTTTTTTTTTTGTTGTCAAAAATTGACAATGTTGACCTCGTTGGACAATGTCCGACCTAAAGGTCTATTTTGCGATGTTCCCTGCCTTCCAGGGGTTTTGGTGCGGGCAGCGGGAGGCAAAAAAAGGTGGCGACCCTGCGCTGTGCTACAGCGCAGCGCACGTAGCCCGCGCGCGCGGCGCGTTGAGGGTAGGCAAACCCGCCATACGTGCGCGCGGGCAAGGTCTTCCCTTACTGTCTGAATGATATATTGATACGTTGTTTTCATTGAATGTAATTCATAAGGTTCTGGCCGCAAATAATCGAATTGATTTTCATATGAAACAAAATAATAAGAGACTTCAATGAGGCTTTCTCAAAATTCGCAGAGTACATTTTGTCAAGATCAGAGGGAGTCAAATACATTTTGTTAAACTTGTCTTCAAGTGCTACTTCACAAAGCACATGTGGAAGTGGAATTGTTGCAGTTCTCATGTCTTTTGGCTAACTTAGCTCCTTAGCTGGCAGCTTTGGCATAAGGAGAGACACATCTACTTCTGATTCGGCGCTGTAGATGTCGGTGACCATTGCAATGTATCTGTTCTTTGCCAGTTTGACAACAACATACATTCTATTGAAAATACTCAAAGTTTCGGATGGTCTGGGGGCCTTGGTGAGGGCATGAATTAAGGCTGTTCCCTACTCAATTATGACCTTTTCTAAAAACATTTGTGAAAACGGTGCTTCTAAACGAAATAACTCTGCCCGGGGACCGAAAATGGGAAAAGGGGATACGTCACGACATTCTGTTTGCAATTTCGAACACGTACGTCCCGAAACATGTTCGTTTCACGCTAAAATAGGGAAATGGCGTATGGAACAAGCTTTTCTGACAATTATCGATTCTCAAACGCTCGAAATCATGGCGACTCCTCGTGTTTGGAGTTGTCGGCAACGCCTCCGAGATGGCGTGACGCAAGAATGTGGTAGAACGGGTAAAACAGTCACTGGTATAGAACACCATGCTATACGATCACTGTTCGGAACGCATTTTGTCCAGTGTCCGACCAGTATATCGAACATTGATCGTGTAGCATGGTGTTCTATACCAGCGACTGTTTTACCCGTTCTACCACATTCTGGCGTCACGCCATCTCAGAGGCGTTGCCGACAACTCCAAACACGAGGAGTCGCCATGATTTCGAGCATTTGAGAATCGATAATTGTCAACAAAGCTTGTTCCATACACCATTTCTCTATTTTAGAGTGAGACGAACATGTTTTGGGACGTACGTGTTCGAAATTGCAAACAGGATGTCGTGACGTATCCTTTTTTCCCGTTTTCGGTGCCCGAGCAGAGATATTCCGTTTAATAGCACTGTTTTGACCAATGTTTTTAGAAAAGGTCATAATTGAGTAGGGCACCGCCTTGAAGAAGGCTCATCATACTGGTAATTTGAAATCTTCCAGCAAGCTACTGAATTGTCTAATAAGAGGAGGAAAAATAGTATATTGTGCAACGAGTGCAGGAAGTTGGCGATTCCCGACGAGTGTGAAGTTGCGGCACGAGCCGAAGGCGAGTGCTGCATACATACGAGTCGGGAATCGCCAACCCGCACGAGTTACACATCCTGTTTTTTTGTAATACCTGATGGGAAGTGAGACTTTTGGTTGTAAAACTATTAAAAATCTTCAGGTTAGAATAAGTTCGGTCGCCGACGCCACAACCAGCGACGCCACAACAGACCAAGGGGGGGTTCGGGGCAAAGCCCCGGTGGAGGGGTTCGGGGGGCGAAGCCCCCCGACGCGTCATAAAACGAAATTGGAAAATAATTTAAAAAAAAATCATAAACCAGTCCAAAGTAATATAATAATACACTGAGAGAAAGATTTATTCATAGCTAATAACCATTTATTCACCGTTCTCGCCTTTTTCGAAACGAGATTTTAAACACAGAAAGGCAGCGGACGTGATCGTAGTCGTAACTCATCACGCCCGATGGCGCTATTTACGCCGGTTTCGCACGCAAAACTGTATCGTCATAAACATTACCTAACAGTTTTGAGACATTACCTAACAGTTTTCGAACCGTTCGGGAATCGGCCGCTTCGCCCTCCTCTACGGTGCGGTAAGTCGAACGTCCCATGCAGGTATTACAAAAAATAGATTAAAAACCTAGAGAAATATTAAATACATAAAGAGAGTTCCCTCAATTATTGTTTGGTTATTTAACCTGTGTGCTGGGCTTCATAAATTGGAGTTCTCGTTTCAGGTACTGTTTCTAGATTTGGCATAATTTCTATGTGCATTTTTCTCAGATCTTCTACTTCAGTCTTTGAAATAAACTGAAATAGAAACTTGTCACTCATCTCTGAAGTACAGAATTCAAATAAGTCATGGGTATGAATAATTTGATTGTCTAATGGTCTCTGCAAGCTGGCCCGTCTTGCCTTCCTCTTGACTGAGCCGCCATCAGCATCACATTGCGATTTTCCGTGGCTGGTTGCAAAATAAGTATGCGACACTTTAAGCCCAAACTCTAATTCTTGACTGCAAAGATTTTTGAAATACCCTTCACTCGTATACTGGCTTGCACAGCCATCAGTTGCATATTCAATCTGTTTGATGCGAGGGAGATTTTCTTTTATCCATGATACAGATTTTTCCTGAAATTTTTTCACTAAAGGAACATCATAGGCCAGATCATCTGAAATGAATATAATGCTCTTGTATTGCAGTTCGTTGTTGCTATCTTTAAAATAAATTACTGTTAGATGAATTGTTGCTTGCTTTGGTGACCAATGGTATGACTGCACAGATCCTTGTATCAAACAGTCACAATTCATGCTAAAGTCCATAGCAACAATCACTTTGTCGAGCGGAAGTTCTTCTTTCAACTTTTTCAGGTAGTCTCGCTGACTGCACGATATAAAGTCATGTAGAATCAGATCAGACATCTGTTTTGCTGCGATTTCAAGTACAGTAGACTTTAGATAAAAGGCCATCTAATGGGGCTAGAGAGGAAAATTCTCAGAAATGGCCTATAACCAAGCGCCCCATCTACTCAAGTTACGAGTGCGCCGTCAGGCGTGGTGCGAGAGAGAGACATGCGCGAGAGCGGCTGCGCAAAGCACACCGGTGGCTTGGCGAAGAGTTGTAGTGGGGAACAGCATATTAGTGTGTGTTTGTACGTGTGGAGGGGAAGCCACTCGCTTGGCTATTTACGAAATGGCCTTTTATCTAGAGTCTACTGTAAGTCAGAACGGGAGCAAACTTGAGCTATCATTTCACTCTTATCCGTTGACTTCTATTGTCTATACTTGACATTTTCATCAAAGAAATCGTACTCATCATCGAAAGAAAGTACATAATTCCGATTCTGGAAGCTCTGGCATTTTAATTTGACTTTTGAGAATATCTTTCACTTTCTCTCAAGTTGGGCATTGTTCACAAATCCTTAACATACAATATCTGTCTTTTGAATCACACACACATAATGAAATCAAATCACGGTAATGAGTCTTAATATTTAGAGCATACCTACTAATTTAAAGTTTTGGTGGCTCTGGCAGATGCATTGTTCGTGAGTCCCTGCTTCACCAACTGACACACACCATTTGGGTTTCGAGGAGCAAAAAGTTGAAGATCCAACTTCAATACCTTCATGATCCTTTGTGAGGGACTGGTAGAGCTCAGGCAAGTTGCTGAGGAGTAGCCGTTTCTGTTCATAGACTCCTTCCCTTATGCTAACGCAGTCTCGTGTCCCATGCATAATTTTAGAGTTTTCATCATTGCAGTAATAATGTATTACTAGCAATTTGGTTGATTTCAAAACACTTGATGCTCTTGAAAAATCAGGGATGGACAAAATTCCTTCCTCGTTTGTATATATGGGGCAGTCCAGCTCAACTCAACCAATCATCGACACTCATCTCTTTGATTTTTTTTGGAAAAAACATATGTTAAAGTACCAGCGAAAAGACAATCTTTCTGTAAGTTTGAGGTCCTGTATTCAATTTTTGACCTTCATACGTTTTTTAATAAATCTAGACGGCAGCGGGGCCAAGATGGCGGATAAGCAAGATCGTGCCGTAAATGTGTGCAAAGTTTTTAAATGTCATCCTAATAGTGAAGTGCCAAAAATTGTCATCTGCTTAATTTGTGAGAATGTGTATCAGGAGGGAGATTTTAATAAATACTCTAAAGGTCAATATATCAGTGAAATGTTAGTAGTCTGTCCTAAACATTATGTGGGCAACATAACCTCAAAATCGGACTATGACTTAACGGTTTTGGATGAAAATGTGAGAAAAATAATTACACAAATAAAATTATATGAGAAGGAAACCCTCAGGAATGATTTGTGCAATAATCTTTCTCTGAATGTGTCGAAGAATGATGCTGATGATACTGTTCTCCAGGAGCATGTGAGGTGGCAACATTGAAAATGGAAAATGAGTTACTAAAACGATTAAATCATGAACTTCAAGATAAAAATAAGCTGCTCAAGGAGTTCCTGGACAGCAATAATAATGCCGAAAAATCTACTTATGCTTCTGTTACTAAAAATGATCACTTGATTAAAGAAAAAGTGCCTAGCATTTATGTGAAAGCGAAAGATATTAATAATAAAAAAACCTATGAGTGTGTTAAAAATAAATTAACCAGTGAGGTTTCAATTCCAATAAATAAAGTCAAAGCAAATGATGATGGGTGTGTTGAAATTTCATGTAAATGCAAAAATGATGTTTTAAGAACTAAATCAGTTTTGAGTGATAAATTGGGAAAGGACTATACTGGTTGAAATTCGTCGGGGAAGGTCAATCAGAAACAAAAACTTCTGGATTTGTTGCAACGTTTAGGCTAGGCCCAGCCAGCCATCATCAGGCTATAATAATATTTTTTATTATACAAAGAAAAATTAAAACAATGAAAAATGTGACATTTTTGTGAAATTAAATATGAGGTATTCCATGCCAAGTGAACCAATCGTTGACCCTCACCTCTTCAAAAACTGACGCCGATTTTTCTGGTGATGAAGGAGTATAAAAAAATATTTCCTGAATTTTTTCAGAATTTTCGGATGACAGCCGATGGTCTATATGATTTTTTTCTCTTTTTTTGGTTTTTTATGCATAACTCCCGTTATTTTTCATCGATTTTCATGAAAGAAAAACGAAAATTTTCGTTTTTCGGTCGACTTTCAGAATAAATTTTTCTCATATTTTTATTCTCGCTTTCTGATGCCTGAGACGTGAAGAGTTCGGAAAAATATCAAAAAAATTGAGTTTTGACCACTTATGACGGTCTCGATTTTTTTGAAAAAAATTACCAAGGTTCCTACTCTTAAAACGATTTTTTTGAGCCGTGCCAAATCATGGGCAGAGCACTGGATCCAATTTATTTCTTGGTTTTTCTGTAAAATTTTGCTCATTTTCTATCGATGTTGACATTGAATGTTCGAAAAAGTTATTAAAACATCAAATAATCATAATTTTTGCTCCTAATGGCACTAAATTAACATCAAAGATTCATCGAGTTCGTTGTGGATCATTTTTCATAAGAATAATGATTGAATAAAAGGATAAAAATGATCCACAACGAACGCGATGAATCTTTGATGTTAATTTAGTACCATTTTGAGCAAAAATTACGATTATTTGATGTTTTAATAACTTTTTCGAACATTCAATGTCAACATCGATAGAGAATGAGAAAAATTTTACAGAAAAACCACGAAATAAATTGGATCCAGTGCTCTGCCCATGATTCGGCACAGCTCAAAAAAATCGTTTTAAGAGTAGGAATCTTGGTAATTTTTTTCAAAAAAATCGAGACCGTCATAAGTGGTCAAAACTCAATTTTTTTGTTATTTTTCCGAACTTTTCACGTCTCAGGCATCAAAAAGCGAGAATAAAATTATAAAAAAAATTTATTCTGAAAGTCGACCGGAAAACGAAAATTTTCGTTTTTCATTCATGGAAATCGATGAAAAAGAACGGGAGTTATGCATAAAAATCAAAAAAAGAGAAAAAATCATATAGACCATCGGCTGTCATCCGAAAATTCTGAAAAAATTCAGGAAATATTTTTTTATACTCCTTCATCACCAGAAAAATCTAAGTCAGTTTTTGAAGAGGTGAGGGTCAACGATTGGTTCACTTGGCATGGAATACCTCATATAAATTCCTTAATCTATTAGCAAAGTCGATAGACAACTTGTTTGAAATTACATAGACTCTTTAAAACATAAATACTACGCACTCAAAACACCTATCCTAAACACATCGGTGTTATTGCCATCATGGTCAGGGAGGAAGTGAGGATTAAGCCATGTATGTACTACAATATAGAAGATCGTAGGTCAATGTGTATACAATAAATAGAGGTATAATCATATTCTACGACTAATCAGCCTTGGACAAATCTGTACATATCAACGGACGGTAGGGTAGATTCATACTATTCACCTACGTCATAAGAGATCTGAGTAGAAATGACTGAGATTTTGTATGTCGGACCTTTTGTTGACAGAATTGTTTTTGGAAATGTGGATCATCTCTTTGAGCAACCTGTTGTATTGGTTGGATTCTTTGTCAATGATCTCTACCTCATCCAAATCAAACTGATGTCCTTTATTTAGGGCATGAGCAGCCACTGCAGACCTATCCGGGTCAAGAGATCTGAGATCAGATTCATGATTAAGGATGCGTTTCCTAAGATGTTGTGAGGATTGACCAATGTAACAACTACTGCAATCCTTGCAATTGATTTTATAGACAGTGTTAGTCTGGTGAGCCTTGGGTGTCTGTGATTTAAGTCTCGTGGATAATTTGTTGATATTGTTAGAAATTTTGTAGGTGACATTAATATCCTCATTGTGGAGAATGCGTTTGATTTTTTCTGACAAGCCATCAACATACGGAATCGAGCCCACAATTGTATTGTTCATTATGTCAAGAGGATCACTCCAGTTTATGCTATTATAATGATTATAATGATATTATAATGATAGACTAACACTGTCTACAAAATCAATTGCAAGGATTGCAGTAGTTGTTACATTGGTCAATCCTCACAACATCTTAGGAAACGCATTCTTAATCATGAATCTGATCTCAGATCTCTTGACCCGGATAGGTCTGCAGTGGCTGCTCATGCCCTAAATAAAGGACATCGGTTTGATTTTGATGAGGTAGAGATCATTGACAAAGAATCCAACCAATACAAAAGGTTGCTCAAAGAGATGATCCACATTTCCAAAAACAATTCTGTCAACAAAAGGTCCGACATACAAAATCTCAGTCATTTCTACTCAGATCTCTTATGACGTAGGTGAATAGTATGAATCTACCCTACCGTCCGTTGATATGTAGATTTGTCCAAGACTGATTAGTCGTAGAATATGATTATACCTCTATTTATTGTATACACATTGACCTACGATCTTCTATATTGTACATGGCTTAATCCTCACTTCCTCCTTGACCATGATGGCAATAACACCGATGTGTTTAGGATAGTCCGCGTGTGTTTTGGGTGCGTAGTATTTATGTTTTAAAGAGTCTATGTAATTTCAAACAAGTTGTCTATCGACTTTGCTAATAGCTTAAGGAATTTATATTTAATTTCACAAAAATGTCACATTTTTCATTGTTTTAATTTTTCTTTGTATAGTAAAAAATATTATAGCCTGATGATGGCTGGCTGGGCCCAGCCGAAACGTTGCAGCAAATTCAGAAGTTTTTGTTTATAATTGACCTTCCCCGACGAATTTCAACCAGTATACCTCAAGGGTCACGAACTCGTTACCAACCGAAAGGACTATAGTGTTAACCTTGAAAATTTGAAGATGCCATAAAAGTAACTAATATTGACAACGACATGAGTAAAGAGGATCTCTGGGAGGATATTCATAATCGAAATTTTCATGATGTGGATGGAGCTTTTAATATTCTGGCTGATTATGAAAACGCTTATGTTAAGCGTACTCTGATCCTGGAGATCACCGCTGAGTCGTATCTGTACTTAAAAAATAATGGTTTTAGGCTATACATTGGGCACCAGAACTGTCGTGTCTACGATGACTTTAATTTTACCCTCTGCTACAATTATGGCAGGGCAAATCATAACCGCAATAAATGCAATAATGCTGTTAAATGTTTAATATGTGCTGGTGATCATGATTTTAAATCCTGTTCAAACCGAGTAAAAAAGTGCCTAAATTGTGTGTATTATAATGGCAAGTATGGCAAGAATCGACCAATTGATCATGCTGCTACTGATACTTGTTGCGAGTACCTGAGGTATAAAATCAATAATCTAGTAAATTCTAGACTATCCCGTTGCTCCAGTTTTTCCTAAATATGTAGGTAATATAGGTAATCATTTACTCAATAGTGGTAAGAGTAACAGTTAATCTAATAAGTCAATGATAGATAAGGAAGATCTGCTTATCGAAGACAAATTTTCGGATTTAGACAGTCTAAATAAGTTTTTAATCTGTGATAACTTACTCATACTTCATGTAAATGTAAGGGGTTTAAACTCTAATTTTGAAAAGCTAGAGGTTTTCATTGAGTGTTTAGCAGTGAAACCTGATGTTATAGTTTGCTCTGAAACTTGGTCACTATCGTGTTATACGTTATTTGTGCTAAACAATTACAATATTCACTATAATAAGAGTAATATTAATAAGGCTGATGGTGTTGTTTTATTTGTGAAGAAATCTTTAAATTACAGTATTTTAGTTGAAGAATTTGGTAATCTGAAGGTTTTATCATCGGTAATGAACCTGAATAAAGATGATAAGCTAAAAGTCTCGGGGCTATATAGATGTCATGGTATGAGCAAAGAAATTTTCATCGAATCTCTACACAAATTTGTGTGTGAAATTCAGCAGTTGAGTAATCATGTTATTGCTGGAGATTTTAGTATAAACCTAATGAGTTTAGATAATTTAGTAAATAAGTTTGTATCTAATTTTCTTGATAATGGTTATTTTCCATATTTTAATGGTGTGACTAGGCCCAATGATTGGGGTGGTATCTGTATAGATGATATTCTTATAAGATCTAATCTTACGAGTATTAAGGCTGTCCGAGGGGTCCCATGGTGGGGGTAACGGCACCTACACATGTACACACCGACGAGTGAATTTCGCCCCCTAAAATCTCACGAATAAAGAATTATTTCGCGAATCTAATGTGTGTGAATCGTTCCTTGAATACAAATGTTTGGCGTGAAATAGCAGGGGATAACCACAAATGAACCTGAACTTATAAAAAAATGTTAAATAAATAGCTGACACACGGATACACACACTGACACAACAAACATGGCTGCCGCGTAAGCCGAGTGAAATTTAATTATGGTGATATGAAGATTTCTTGCACTTTTCAGGTACTGAGTACTATTTCACGCCAAACAATATTATTGTAGAAATAATTCAATCCCCATGCCGAGCTGAAACACAACCTACTTTCAGAGAATTTAGGGGGCGAAATTTTATAGCTAATAGATGGCACCACCATTGGTTCGTCGACTCAAGCTATCAGGACTCATAGCCGAATATAAATTCCCGAGGGCCCAGTCCATTCCACTCACACAGTCACACACTTTTGTATCTAATACGAAACGCACACTCTTGCGGCTTGAGCAGTGCGCTGCATGAATATGATAGAAATTAGAATATTCGGTTATACGATAAAATCTCGTTTGAAGGTTAGGTGTCACTTTGGTGTGTAAAATACATAAAGCCAGCATGATTTAGCATAACAATAAGTAACAAATAATTATGTCTTCAACCAACTGTACAGAACTAGATGTAGTTCTAATTATAGTGGCTAGAAAAGAATCCCGAATTTATTTTTGTGTTCTCTGATTCAATGAATTTCTTTTGCAAGTCCTGTCGCATGGATTTTTGTATATTTACGAAAGTATGATGTGAATTATTTCAGGCTGAATAAGGATAATCTCGTGAACTTAAAATATTGTTTCAAATAATCACCGATGAATTACTGGATTGTTTTTTTGACAATTTCAATTTTTTTTTACTTGATTTTTAATCTAACGATGCGGATAATTCAGTATTGCATAGCTAAATAAACTAACAACATCATGTGCGGTTTGTTTAATTATAAGAAGAGTCTAGTCCCTTCGTGCGTTGACTGATGTCATGGATTTGAATAGTAAAGTTTCAGGGGATTTCCCAAACCGAAAGTTGAGGCTGCTCTGCTGCATTCATTCTAATGAGCTCTCCGTTCTTTAATTGGGCCCCTGGATATAGTATTATTGAGTGATCGATGCATTTTCGACAATTGCAATAATGCCTATTACTCCTTCTTAAATGAGTCCTTATCATTGAAATATTACATATTCCAATTGATATTAATGTGAGTAGCTAAGTAAGTAGCTAAGTAACAGGCATAAAATTTAGCACATGATTTATTCGATAAGTCACCTGATTTAGCGCTTCGTCACAGGCATGTTAGTAAAAAACATAGAATTGTGTGAAAATAATACAAAATGAAATGACAGCGCTTCGAGTAGCCTGAATGCAATCCTGCTATTTCGATCGTGATCATCATACCAGTTCAATTTGGCCAGATCAGTTTTTGAGCCCTCGATGATGTTAGAATCGCAACGATGAAATATTCCTCCGGAGCCAAAGATCTTGGCTTCGGAAGGTTCCCTGTCAAAAAGTCAACGGAAGAGCTCTACACTTACAGAGCTTATTCAAAATCATATTATAAAAGCAGCTACAGAGCGGAATTTAAAAAGTAGCTACCAGTTTTAGGAAATATTTTTTTTTTAACCCACTGTAATTTTTGGGTCGTGATCAAAACTGAAAAAGTCAAACTGAAGTTGGATATTCTTCGGATTCGGCTCTGTAGTTGCTTTTGTAACATAATTTTGAATACGTT
The DNA here is from genome assembly GCA_949628255.1 of Macrophya alboannulata. Lineage (NCBI taxonomy): Eukaryota > Metazoa > Arthropoda > Insecta > Hymenoptera > Tenthredinidae > Macrophya > Macrophya alboannulata. The sequence continues at coordinate 24,686,236 of OX451208.1, forward strand.
CCATATGTTTGAAGATCTTTCGTTATTTCTTGGAAGGCAGGAGACCTTACGCAGCCAAAATCATGGGCTCCGGAGGAATATTGCATCGTTCAGTCTTTAGCATCATCGAAGGCTTAACAGCTGATCGAACTATTGAGTTGAACTGGTATAATCATCACGATCAAATAGCAAGATTTTATTTAGACTTCTTGAAGTGCTCCAATCTGATTGTTTTATCATTTCCATACAATTTTCTATATTCTACTACCATGCCTCGAGAGGAACCGTCAAGTCAGGTAACTTTTCGCTTTCGCATTGAACTGTACGCTTCTGATATCTGTTCCCTGGCTGCTCACATTAATATCAGCTATAAAATGTGATATCGTAATTATAAAGTCTCAATAATTCAAGATGGAGTACAATAGTATTGTTGTTACAATCAAGAATTCATTAATTGCTGGATAATATTGATTGGGGCTTAAGCAGAAATAAAAACCCATTTGAATGAATCATGCTAACCCGATTTCGAGTTTTGGCCTACGGAATCACTTCAAGGAGCTCTGTTTGATTTAAATCCATGATCCCGAGGGATGGAGATACTCTCCTTATTGCATATCACAAAATACTCCTATTATTTTACAACGTTTAATGGTAATAATTGAAACAATTGGACATTCAATTTCTGTTTCTGTTATTTTAATTAGATAACTGAGAATTTAACTGCCAAATTAACTTATCATGTGTGCCATTGGTCTACCGTCAACTTTTCTGTATAAGTTTATAGATAAGTTCGATGTGAAGATATGGAAAAAGGGATAGATGATCTCAATATTATAAAATATAACCTGCAGAATTGTTTACAGATAGGCAAAAATTTAGCTTGAATAACCATTCTCAATTTATAGGAATTTAGAAAAATTTAGGGGCCCTCTCTATAACACCCGTAGTTTGTTTGAGCACGGCCCTGGCGGGCGGTAGTTCGAAAACGCAACGCGTAGCAGCGCTGCCATCAACTCTCAAAATGGCCGGACCCCCTCGGACAGCCTTAAGTCATTTACATATACTAATGTTTTCACGGATCATTATCCTATTTTTGTTTCTCTTGATTTACGCAAGGCGGTTAAAGCATCTAATGATAAATATCGTCTTGACTATAACTATTTAGCTAAGTTAAGTAATAAGGTTGACTGGTTGTCACTACTTGAGATACAAGATCCTGTAAATTGTCTTAACATTCTTACCAACCAAGTGAAGTTCTTAATTGACAAGTCTAGTTTTAAAACTATAAATAAGTATAGCAAAGTAAGACCGCGTAGTAATTGGATTACTAAAGGTCTTGTGACATCTTGTCGGACGAAGGAATTATTGTACAATACGTGGAAATTGGATAAGGACAATATAAACCTGAAAAATGAGTATAAAGAGTATTGTAAAATATTAGATAAGCTGATAAAAATAGCAAAAGATAACTATGAGAAGGATAGAGTTAGGCAATTCTATAATGACAGTAAAAAGCTATGGAGATATGTTAATAGTAAGATAAGTAGCAAAGCACCTAAGTCTAGTAGCCTTGACTACATCATTGAGGATGATCAAGAATTATCTGATAGTCAATTAATATCCGAGTGTTTCGTTACTTTCTTTAGTAATGTTGTAGTAGGAGTAAGAAATCTCGGGTATACGGTCAAATTCGACAGAAAATTCTTTTTATTTAGTTGACGTTTCGGTTAGAACATGGCTAACCATCTTCAGAACTGTAAAACATACAAAACCAAATTGACAAAAAGTATACATAGCTAAACTGTGTGTGTAAAGTCCTCTTGAGCTAAAAACCTTAAGTACGACTTCATCTGCTCGTTCGAATGAAACACAACCACTATAAATTATATTCAAGATTCTGCTAGTTAGAACAATAAAATAAGTTAACATCACACACACAACCACTCACACACTATATAGTACAAATTACAGAAGCTTAAGTGACAAGAAAATAAACTGTTCAAATGGACAAAAATTTCTATCTCTCCGGATGAAAATTCATAATGACGATACAGATTTTACATAATACGGATAACACTTAAAATAATTCTTACCTAAACAGACTTCGATCGCACCAAAGATGTTAACGGAACGGTGTTGAGCGGAGAAGTGAAAATGAAAGGTTAAGGAAGGAGATCAGATCAAAACAATCAAGCCCGTACGAAATCAATAACGGAACGAGACAAAATCGATATCTTGAGAGGGAAATACAATTCGAATTAGCTAAACCTCTAGTGTAAACAGTGGCGCATATAGATTACTTAGGTTATCGATATCAGACCTCTTATTAACGGTATCATTTTTACGGATGTAGATCATCTCTTTCAGTAATCTGTGGTAGATATTACTTTCATTTTCTAGAATTTTAGTGTTATTAAAGTCAAATTTATGACCCGAAATAAGAGAATGATTGACAAGCGCTGATTTATCAATTTCCTTACACCTAATATTATATTGGTGAGAATACAAACGTTTATGGAGATGCTGAGAAGTTTGACCTATATAGCATTTTTCACAATCCAGGCATGGAATCTGGTACACTATATCTGACCGGTCTAGTGGAGGTACCCTATCTTTAAGTCGTGTGAAAAGGTTAGAAGTTAAATTGCTACTTTTGTCAACAACTTTTAAATTATATTTACCAAGGATCTTTCGGAGTTGCTCCGACAGTCCTTTGATATAAGGTAAAACCGCTAACCCATCATAACTCAAAGACCTATCAATTAGTTGTTCTTGATATGAGATACTATTGTACAGTAGGGTGGTCGTTAAAAATTAAATTCTTTCCGGCGCCCAAAAAAATCCTTCCTTTTGACGAACAACTGAGGGGAAAAAACTTTTTTTTGGTTTTCAAAAATAAGAACACGTGCCGGTGGCCAATTGAAGTTCATTTTTCGATAAAATTGTAGTTTTTTGAAAATATCTCTTACAGAATTTGGTTTTGAGAAAAATTAGTAGGCACAATTTTGTAGGAAATTAAATTCTCTACAAAAAAGGTTTTCATCAATTTTTCCATAAAGTTCATATTTATCAAGATATTTTCATTAGTAAACTTATAAACTTTATTATGTCAGTCATTTTAGCACTAAAAACTTTATTTTTCCTGAAATGTGAACAATTTTGTAACTTCTATCTACAATTATTTATTTAAATAGGTCTAGTTAATGACTACCAAATTATATTTAATATTATTCATTTATTTTCAAAACGAAAAAGTGCAAATTTATTTTTCATAAACTGATTTATCAATTCCAAGGTTTGTATAGACGAAAATTAATGCAAGAATACAATGATTTGTTCACGAAAGATGAAGATCAGAAGCAGTTTATGATTCAAATTTTGGATGATTACAGAGCTCGAAACATGAAAAATACAAAAGAAAGCTTACTCAAACCTTGGAATTGATAAATCAGTTTATGAGAAATGAATTTGCACTTTTTCGTTTTGAAAATAAATAAATAAATAATACTAAATATAATTTGGTAGTCATTAACTAGACCTATTTGAATGAATAATTGTAGATAGAAGTTACAAAATTGTTCATATTTCAGGAAAAATAAAGTTTTTAGTGCTAAAATGACTGACATAATAAAGTTTATAAGTTCACTTATGAGAATATCTTGATAAATATGAACTTTATGGAAAAATTGATGTAAAACCTTTTTTGTAGAGAATTTAATTTCCTACAAAATTTTCCCCACTAATTTTTCTCAAAACCAAATTCTGTAAGAGATATTTTCAAAAAACTACAATTTTATCGAAAAATGAACTCCAATCGGCCACCGGCACGTGTTCTTATTTTTGAAAACCAAAAAAAAGTTTTTTCCCCTCAGTTTTTCGTCGAAAGGAAGGATTTTTTTGGGCGCCGGAAAGAATTTAATTTTTAACGACCACCCTATTGTACAGTTTATCCACCCTAAACTTGGAGACTTGGTTAATTAAGCCCAACGGATAACCATTATCTTGTAATGTCTTAGTAATCAATGACAAATTCTTTTTCCTGAAAGATGGTTCAGATAATATTAGGCCTCTATCTACTAGACCTATAGCTACACTCTTCTTGTATTTTAAAGGATGATGTGATGAAAAGTGAAGGAAACGACCCGACCAAGTAGGTTTACGGTACCAATCAATGCACAGAGAATGATCTTGGTTTATCACAGTAATGTCAAGGAAATTAAATTTCCCGTTAGATTCTAGTTCGTGGGTAAACTTAAGCTTAGGATGGAAACTATTGAACTTATCCATTAAATCAATAATGTGTTCAGGATGGATGGCAGTGATGATGTCATCGACATAACGCTTGTACTATATAGTGTGTGAGTGGTTGTGTGTGTGATGTCAACTTATTTTATTGTTCTAACTAGCAGAATCTTGAATATAATTTATAGTGGTTGTGTTTCATTCGAACGAGCAGATGAAGTCGTACTTAAGGTTTTTAGCTCAAGAGGACTTTACACACACAGTTTAGCTATGTATACTTTTTGTCAATTTGGTTTTGTATGTTTTACAGTTCTGAAGATGGTTAGCCATGTTCTAACCGAAACGTCAACTAAATAAAAAGAATTTTCTGTCGAATTTGACCGTATACCCGAGATTTCTTACTCCTACTACAATTTTACACGGTCAAGAAACTGTCTCACTTTAGTAGTGTTGGAGAAAATTTAGCAAAGAAAATAGTCAATACACCTACTAATTCGGATAGCAATTTTCCAGTGAAACCAGTCAACAACAGTATATTTTTGAATCCTACTGATCGGTATGAAATTGGAAAAGTAATACGTGATCTGAAGGATAAGTCTGGGGGTGTGGATGGAATTAGTAGCAAAGTGCTTAAATGCATTGCCAATGACATTTGTTTACCTTTGGAACACATTTTTATTATTTGTATAAGCAAAGGTGTATGGCCAAATTCTCTTAAAATAGCTGATAAAATCCCAGTTCATAAATCTGGCTCTAAACACTACGCTACGAACTACAGACCAATCTCTCTCATATCTAATATTGCTGAAATATTTGAGAGAATTATATACAATAGATTTTACGAATTTTTTATTAATAATAAGGTTTTTTCTTCTAGTCAGTTTGGTTTTATGAAAAATAGGGGTACTAATGATGCACTTGCGTGTGTATCCAACTTTATATATAAGAACATTGATAAAAATACACCTGTTGCTTTGGCTTTTCTGGATCTTGCCAAAGCTTTTGACACTGTAAATCATGAAATCTTACTATCGAAACTATGGAAATATGGTGCAAGGGGTATTCCATATTGCCTCATTGAGAGTTATCTAAATAATAGAAGGCAATATGTTAAGATAAATAATTGTACCAGTGATACGATATCAGTTAAAGTTGGTGTCCCTCAAGGGACAATTTTGGGCCCATTACTCTTTATTATTTATATAAATGACATTTTTAACATTCTACCGGAAAAGTCCTTAGTCTCTTATGCTGATGATAGTGTAGTTCTATGTTCAGGAAAATCCTGGTATGAAGTTAGAGAATGTCTTCCGGATTGGTTAGACAAATTAGATAAATGGCTTAAAGGTAATCAACTCTCATTGAATGTTGATAAATCTACTTTCATCACATTTGGCAGTTACTGTGATAGTATTCCGTTAAATTTTGAATCATTTATCAATGATATTGAACTAAGAAGAGTTGAAAATTATAAATACTTAGATTTATATTTTGACTGTTTTATGAATTGGAATGTACATGAAATAAAATCCCCCTTTTTTTTAATTGTCCCGTTTTCGCGTATGAGCCCGAAACCTATCTCAAAAACGCCTCAACCGATTTTGATGAAAAAAGTACTAAAACTTACGGCTTTCAAAATAAAAAATTATCATCCAAACTTGAAAGTGGGCCGAAATTTTTTTCTCGTTTTTCATCGTATTTTCTATCAATTATGTATGTTATTAGACTATTATTCGCAAGTAATGCAAGTATTAAATTATCATTTGAAAAATTGAATTTTTTATATTATTTTACGGATTTTTATATTATTTTTCCAAATGACAATTTAATACAATTGCAAAAATTGCTTTGTATTACCGTACAATATCATGTATAAAAACAGAAAATACGATGAAGAACGAAGAAGAAAAATTCGGCCCACTTTCAAGTTTGAATGATAAGTTTTTATTTTGAAAGACGTAAGTTTTCGTACCTAGTTTTTTCATCAAAACCGGTTAGGGCATTTTTGAGATAGGTTTTGTGGCTCATACGCGAAAACGGGATAATTAAAACAAAAAAGGGACGGGGGGGGGGGATGTTTTTTCATGTTTTCAAGCGTCATACTATCACCCAAAAAAGTTTCAATGAAATTGAAAATGACGCGGCCAAACTCAGGTCAAGTTCACGTGGAATTCCCTATTTGTAAAATTCATATCTCTGGAGCCGGAAGTCCAGGCATCTTGGTTAAGGTCTTGAAAATTTTATTTTTCGAAATAGTATTTACAGTAAAAAATTTATACAAATCGGTTATGGCGATATTTGAGAAAGTCGAGATTTTCGACTTTTATCGATCAAAATTGGGTCGAGGGATGATTCAAAAATTTTGACATTAATCCTTGAAAGTCGTAGGATACCGGTTGTTTTCTGTATTCAACATTTTCCTCTAAGATTCCGTATTGACATTCGGGAAGCGTTTGAATTATTCGCCGTCTAGATTTATTAAAAAACGTATGACTGTCAAAAATTGAATACAGGACCTCAAACTAACAGAAACATTGTCTTTTCGCTCGTACTTGAACATATGTTTTTTCCAAAAAAAATCAAAGACATGAGGGTCGATGATTGGTTGAGTTGAGCTGGACTGCCCCATATATATTTTCTTGCCCACTCAAAAAGTGATCTACTAACATTGTAAACTTGGGCCGCTTCTCTCACAGACATACTTGCAGGAACGAGGAAAAGCAACTGGTACGGACGACTTTTGGATGCTGATGGAAGTTTTTCCTTAATTTTGTCCATAAGAACGTCGTGATCCCTAGCCTTTCTTGCTTCGGTATTTTCTATATCTTCTTCATTTAGTCCCAGAGTACGGCACACTTTTGTTTGAATGACCATTGTTGCTTCCTCAATCTGCCTTTTAGCAGCACTAACTTTTGCTCCTTGTGTTCTAGTAATGCGTGTATTCGTCACTAAAGGAGACAAGCCTATTGACTTGAGCGTGCGACTGGCTGCATCAGTTAGTACTGTAGGGCTCAAGAAGGCGGAGCCAGTTGTACCACTCGACTGGCCCGAAAGAATATTTCCACTTGACTGGTTTGAAGAAATTTTTTTCGCCCATGTTTTCGCTATCTGCGTCATCTTTAAAATGTGCTACGAAAATACATGAACAATACATACAAAGTGGTTACATAAGTAATGATCCTCGTAAATAACAAATCTTTGTCTTAAGAGGATGCTATAGTCCTACCTTTACCGGCCAAAAATAAAAGCGTGGATAAATCTGAAACGTTGATTAAAAATGACATAATGGATACATCCGATATTTCGATGATTAACGATAAATGGGATCGATCCAGCACGTGCGATTCATCGAACTCGCGAAAAATTAATTTTTTATGTTCGTCAAGTGTGAGCGTGTCATATATTCTGGTTAATATCAAAGCCTACGCGTCTAAAACGCAAAAAGCAGCGCTGTAGCCCCATTCTACATGCAATACCGAACATTTCTATCTAAAAGTTTTGATGTTTCACGCAACAATGGGACCAGGATATGTAAAGTCGCGGATTAGCTGTAAATAGTCTAAATTGTCGATTGTCAACAGCTGAGAGATACATGAACTTTGGTTTCCGAAACGCCCAATAGATGGCTCCATGCGTGAATCATCGTGAAATATAGAGGGGGCGAAACACAGCTATCGAGAAACCCTGCAGTGCGAAGCAGACAAAAGACTTGCTGACGGCTATAGCACGCGTATAGCCATCTATCGGGCGTTTCGGAAACCAAAGTTCATGTATCTCTCAGCTGTTGACAATTAACAGTTTAGACTATTTACAGCTAATCTGCGACTTTACATATCCTGGTCCCATTGTTGCGTGAAACATCAAAACTTTTAGATAGGAATGTTCGGTATTGCATGTAGAATGGGGCTACAGCGCTGCTTTTTGCGTTTTAGACGCGTAGGCTTTGATATTAACCAGAATATATGACACGCTCACACTTGAAAAACTTAAAAAATTAATTTTTCGCGAGTTCGATGAATCGCACGTGCTGGATCGATCCTATTCACCGTTAATCATCGAATGTATCCATTATATGTCATTTTTGATCAACGATTCGGATTTATTCACGCTTTTATTTTTGGCCGGTAAAGGTAGGACTATAGCATCCTCTTAAGAAAGATACAAAACCAAATCTCACTGGGCGACACTTTCCGGCAGGTGTTACACCAAAACAACCCTACTGTCAAAGCCGGGTGTCTGTCCTTGTTAGTTTCCTTTATTTCCCGAAGACTCTTTTGAATTGCAATCGAGTGAATTTTGAAAGAGCTGCAGCATTCGCCATCCTTTTCAACTACTTTACATTTGCCGTCAAGATTCTTCTTCCCTGTGAGCCATCAATAGGTTGAGGGGAGGGAACCGAGAATTGCCATGGTTTCCCAACAATTTACAATCGCTAATAACAACGAACTACGAGTTTTCAGAATCAGACCTCATTTCTGCATAAAACAGAGATGTTTTTTGATGGGTGTGTTCGTAATTCCCCATAGAATGGTGCTTCGAAGCTCGTTTTTGCGAAAAGGATGCGTAGACTCTGAATATATAAGTCGCCATAAGTGACACGCTCACACTAGACGATGAAAAAAAAAAAATAATTCTATATTCTTAAATTTTCGTGCTAACTCGAACTCATTGCTCGTCAATCATCCGCTGCCAAAAGGACAATCCGATTGAGACCTCCGTTTCCGAGATATTCGAAAGAATAATTATGCCGGTAAAAATCGACTAGACCATCCACTTAATAATTCTTTCGGTCTCATGTCTATCACCTCGAACCTCAACCCTTGCAAACGAAAGTAGAATAATATAAATAATTAATACTAATAATGAATAAAACAAAAAATGAACAAACATAGAATGCCATACCTTCATCTACAGGAACAACATATTTGCGGCAATTATCGCAGGGGTGTGAACCCACGGTAAGATTAGAATTGCTTTCAACATCTTGAGCAGTAATTTTCCGTAAATTTCTAGAAATCGGCTTTCGGTGCCTCTTGTGAGGCTCACAGCAGAAGTTTCCTTGAGACTCTGAAAGGGTGAATATAGGTTATGTTTGTTTCACACAAAATGCCTCCCGCTGCCCGCACCGAGTGCCCCTGGAAGGCACAGACCTTTAGGTCGGACATTGTCCAACGAGGTCAACAATGTCAATTTTTGACAACAAAAAAAAAATCTCCAACTTTGGCGCCGCGTATTTTCTAAACGGTTCGTCCTAAAAATCTGGACGTGTGCTCATTGGATTCGTTGGTTTTTTCTCTACAAGATGGCTGGCTTGGATAGTGAGAAAAAAGTTTTTTTGACCATTTCTCCAAGATTTGTGACTTTTTTGGTCAATTTTCAGTGTTTTTAGCCAATATTTCTGTAGGTATTTGTCGTAGGTCGAATCTGTGGCCATATTCTTGTTCCTCGGTCAATTTTACACTAGGAAACTGATTTTCAGTCACTAAGTACAAAAAACCTCTGCGTAATCAGAAATACCCAAATTCAAGTGAAAAATGTGAAAAAAAAACGGAAAATGGCTGTGGCTCAGCTAATGAATTTTTGCGGGACCTAATATTTTGGCTGTTCACCACTCTCTAGATGGGTAACATGCCCACAAAAAATCAGCCAAATCGGAGAGGGTCGACGACAGGTCCGGCTTTTCTTAAATAATTCTGCTCGAAGTGAATTACCTCGGTACTTACGAGAAATGTAGAATCGCAAATTTTTCACTTCCACATCACTGTCTGTTCTGGTACTCCGAGTGTTCGACAAGGGTCTTCAAGGATATTGTCAAAATCGGACATGTGGCAAAACTTATAGTCACGACCACCCTACAATTCAAGTTCATGTTGAAATTTGTTCAGGGTGCGCCTCTTCACGAGCTTTTTTCCAGTATTCATGTAACACCGTTTCCGCAGCACCCTTTCGAAGGAAACTGAAAATACAATAATTTTTTATTCCTAATAAACGAAAGTTGCCGATTATCTATTCATTGGACTTTATTTATAAGTACTGAATGTATCATTTAACCTTTGTTACGATGTCGTATCGTTTTCCATTGAGAATATTTGTCAAATCATAATTTTATTAGCATGGACATTGGGCATGTTTTCAAAAGATTGATGTATCAGCAATAAAATCCTCATATTTTTCCAATTTTTATTAAACGAATAGCAAGCAGTTGAAGTTGAGTGTCTAGAGAAGCTTCCAAACGACAATTTGTGTTGACTTCAGTCGCCATAAATAAGAAACTGATTATTGAAAAAATTAAATCTTCTTGAGAAATAAAAGAAATTTTCAAGCTACCAAATGCTTCTCGTCCCATATTTTGATGATTTTTTTGAAACGCGTTACACTCCTCGAAAGCTTCAGGTCGGAAATTTTTAAACCAATACTCGCAACTTCTTAGGGTTAGGCAGCGCCATGGTACGTGGATTTGGAAACGATCGCGACTATGAACGTAATATGCAAATTTCTGAGTGCACGTACCACTATTTTTGCATGGTATGATATAGATGTGGCTTCTAATATATATAATAAAAAAGAAGCTTAAATGAAATCGGTAGGGTGGGATGGAAAATTTATTACCAAAGTCATTGACCTAATTACAGTAAATATGTCCTCAAGAATAGTTCCAACATTTTTGAGTCGATGAAATCGAGTCAATCGATTTGTTGACAGTCATATATAGGTAGACTTATTATTTTACATATGGTCAAATTTCATTTGGAATTATAACAATATTATTATTCAATATCATTTTCAAACGTTTGCCATTACCATAATAATGAGTGAGAGTTAGTTTACAGAATAACTGGTGTACTGTCTCCTCTTGGGCGAGCGAAACTACAAAAGCTTTGAAAAAAATTCTCGTCTCTGGCAAAATCATCAACCTCAGCAAAAGAAGATATGCCAGGACAATTCGTTGATATTACGAATGGACGGACCAATTTTCCTCCATCAGAACGATGGCGTATCATGAGAAATATATTATTGATTGGCTTTGCTTTCATGGTGCACTTCACGGCTTTTATGGGCGCAAGCAATTTACAGAGTTCCGTGAATGCAGACGAATCTCTAGGCACGTTCACTTTGGCGGCCATTTACGGCAGCCTGATCCTGAGCAATATATTTCTGCCCGTGTTGATGATAAGGTAACCTCAACGATTTCCAGACAGTGAAAAAATTATCCTGTTATACAGGATGAGTCCTCTCCGGAGTTCTGAGAGGTTGTGGCTCAAATCGGCTGAAAATCCGCCTTTTTCCGAATCATTCCACGTCAAGCGGGACACCTTTTTGACTGCATATGCTTGAAAATTGTCGTAATTTTGTTTACATATTCTTCGCGTGAAATAAATACATAAAACATTTATTTATTTTTTTTTTTCTCGAATGGTTTAGAAGCTATAAGGGTGTTACGTCCAGGCCTCACCACCCAAACGTGCCTTCTTTCCTCCCCTGCAATCTTTCTATTCCCACGTATGCAACTACCATCAACCTATCTGTCTGCTCTTATCTCTATACCGGCTATCCTCCCATCCTCGCCTGATCCTTGTACTACTAAGCCCTGGGAATCACACTCTGCTTACATCCGCACTCTTGCGTCTCCGCCTTAGCTACAATTCTCATCACTCATTATTCATACACTTCTTCTTTGACCTCCCAACCATACACACTTCTTCTTCGACCTTCCAACCATACACTTCTTCTTCGACTTTTCTACAAAATACTTCAACCTCGATCTTACTATAAACTCCTTCGACATTCCTACCATATACGCATCATCATTATTCACTCACTTTACTCAGAACTTGTTCAACCATACACACACTCATACTTTAACCAGTAAAAATCATCATCAACGAATTCATTCTACACAATCATTACCCTCTCCACTCTCTACTCCAGTTATTCTTGGTGTAAAACAGGGTCGAACCCACAAATTTAACATCCCGGGGCGTTACACTGGTGTTAGAAGTGGTTCACAAATTTAACATACCGGGAACCTTTAACATACCAATTTTACAAGGGAACCGCAGATATTAACATTTAAAGCAGAGCGCGATTCCAATTTCTAGTGGTTTTTTCGAATATTTAACCCTCTGTAGCTTCTAAAACATTCGAGTTGGAAAAACAAAAGTTTTATATGGTTAGCTATACCGAGATGTTTTCTTGAAACTGTACGGTCAACAGCGCACGCGTCAAATAATTCGACCTGATTGGTCGGCGAGATCGTCCCGCGACGATATTTTACCCTGTGAGGCAGGGGAGCCAACTTGCATAAAATTGGGCGAGAGCTGTCAAACTCGCGCGCTTAAAATAGCAAGTTGAGGTTATGTTATTTATTTTAGTTCATCGTGAATTATGAAAGAAAAATAGCATCAACCGGCAGTTTGTAATAACGAGGTTGATATCGAAAGACAATTAAATTAACGCAATAATAGATTTCTTGAAAAAACTAAAATCATTTGCTAGAAATAATTTGCTGAGAATTATTTATTGAAAGAAAAAATCTAAAATTAAATCCTGCGTCATTATCGAGTGGCGGTCTGGATAAACCTAGGCAGGTTGATAAAAGAAAACGTTTATTGTAAAAAGATTTTTCATTCACATGAAATAAAAAATGAATTAATCGTTGAAACCCAGTCAAAAGTAGCTCCGGAGTACATTCGTCGTCACAGTGCAGTGCTTTGAAAGCCAGTAATCAGTATTGATGAATATGAAATGAGAAAGAAAATTACTTTAGTAACAAGGAATCAAAAAAATTATTTAGTATCAAGATGAACGCCATACTCACTTTACCACTCTTAAGTAGAGACGCTACTAAAACTTTGACAAAAGTGATTTTTTCGTTTTTAAAATTATTAATAAAAATATGATCAAAAATTCATTTCTACAAAAGTTGAAGTACGTTAACATGTATCTTGAAAAAAAAATTAAGATTCTGCGATGAAAGTGGATGCGCAGGGAACCTTTCGCAGAAAATTTTCTGCGCATGGCTATTGAAAATTCCTTACGCATAACCCTTCATCACAGAACCTTAATTTTTTTTCTCAAGATACATGCTAACATACTTTAACTTTTGTAGTAACGAATTTTCAATTACATTTTATTTAGTAATTTTAAAAATGAAAAAATCGTTTTTGTCAAAATTTCAGTAACGTCTAAGGTTCGTTAATCTCTATTGAGTTTATTCCTGGGTTTCATGTTCGCACTGTTTGAATCAAATAAAATCTCACTCTGAGATCAAAAATAGAACCTGAAATACAGGAGTTATCCAGCGGCACAGGTTGAAAATCAAGAATTTCATGATGGTCTCTTCGCCTCTTCGCTTTTATTTTTCATTTTCAGAACTCATAAAACTTAATTTACCTCTGACATTATGGGAAAGCAAGAAATGTATTTCGAAGATACATTTCACGCATTGATTTGAATCTGAAAAGCCATTATGAGAAAGACCTAGACCGTAGAAAAACCTACGACCTAAGATCTACGACTTCGGTCATCAGCCGACAAAAGTGGTGATGGTCGCTACAGGTCATGAAACTGAATAGGAAGTCTGATGAATGGCAAAGATGCGATGACATTGGGCGTTGCAGACGTATTCCAGGAGTAGCCAACTGATCAGCAGTCATTTATCAATATTTCCTGTAGATCGAAAGAATTTGGGTTGTTATTTATTGATTTATTTGTTTATTTAGGTACAGGTACAGGTGTTATTTTGACTGTGACAAATTAAAATGATTGGATAAACTGGTTTCACCTACCTGCTTTATTTTTACTGAGTACCCATCATTCAAACAAAAAGTTTTCAATCTTGGTTAAATAAAATGAATTCTCGAAAAAACCGATACATTGCATCGAAGCAAGGCAGTATTGCGAATAAATTTCAACAATTCCCTCTAAAATCGAGTTTCAAACTCAACACTGAAAGCTTTCCAAGCATTTTCGAATCACGACTTCAATTATTCGAGATTCTAACCTCAAAAATATAAATCAACCGCTTGGCCGCCAAAACAGAGTTTGACAGCTAAAACTCAGGATGGCTAGCCTGCATGAGCAGACGCCGAAACTCGCGCGTGCGCTGTCGACCGTACAGTTTCAAGAAAACATCTCGGTATAGACAAGTCACGTAACTAACAAAAAGTACATGACGTATCTCCAGAAAATAATTATGTGATTATTACTCAAATTTTGAAAAGGTGGAAATGTTGGTAGTTACGTGACTTTTCTATTTAGCTAACAATTCATTCATTTTGCCCAGAAAATATGTACCCAGATATATTTTACCCGGAAAAATATGTAAAAAAAATTACAAAAGAATCAGAAACATCCAGGAATATTTTTGGCAAAATCCGTCCCGCTTGATGTGGAATGACTCTTCTATTCATACTTGTTATTGTCAGGACAATAATTTCCATTCAGATACAGATACCTTTATTTGTAAATCAACCTATTATTCTGAGCTAGGTAGCTCATGCTAACATGCTGGACAATCTATTCAGAAATTTAGAGTAATAGTATTATCCCATTGTTTTGATAAGACTACATATACCTATATTGTAGATACACGGCAATAGCCAAATAAATAGTCGTTGACGATGAGTGAGAATTATTATTCTGATAATTACAAGTACAGTCCGATCTCTCAATAAGAACGCCCGCAATAAGAACGCTTCCCCAGTTTCTCGCTCGAGCACTTCCCCCACTCCGACTTTTTATTCTCCGGTTCTCATTGAGAAGATCGCATGCCGAAGGAAGAGTGAGAGACAGACAGAGCTAGTGAGTGCGGAGCGCGCGCCTGGTGGGGGTACTCGAATTCTAGGAAAAACTCTTCCCCTTGGGGGCTTTTCGTTCTTATTGAGAGGTCGGGCTGTATATGAATAGGAGAAGGCGTTGTCTCAGCCAATTCAATCCACGCCCTCCCAGAACCCCGGAGAAAACTCATCCTGTATAATCTTATTCCCCCCGTGAACTTTAACGAATTACCAATTATTTTTTCATTAGCTGGCTCGGATGTAAGTGGACTATATCCTTGACTTTCATATCCTACATGCCTTTCATCGGTGCTCAGTTCTACCCAAAATTTTTCACTATGATTCCTGCCGGATTCGCTGTCGGTCTAGGCGGTGGACCTCTGTGGTGTGCAAAGTGCACTTATCTGACCGTTGTATCCGAAGCCTACGCGAGTATATCCGACTTAAGCGCAGACGTCCTGGTCACCAGATTCTTCGGTCTCTTCTTCATGTTCTATCAAATGGCACAAGTTTGGGGCAATCTCATTTCATCGGCAGGTGAGTTATGCACACACCTTGATAATGGCATTTTCGTTTCGTCATATTCGAAATGCAGCTTCTCAAGCACATGGCTTCATCTAGTGGTTGGAACCTGGAGAAATTGTACTGTGAAAAAAGTCCTGAAAAAACTGATATGATAAAATTTGTCACGGAAGTTTATAACAATATTGTTAACAACGTAAAAAACTTTTCCGGGAACAGCGCCCAGGCTTCTATCACTATCTTGTGGGAATGGCTGCAGAAGGTGCGTGCACACAAAACCAATCACAACTCGACAAAAATGCGGAGTTTAAAAAAAAAAAAAGCGAAAAAAATGTTTATAATTCCAACATTCAATTTGCGTACTTTGACGTAACTGAGGGTTGAATGCGTATTTTTATCGTATCTTTGTCGCCACCAAATAAATGTAAAAAAATGGGTTTCTTACGTGAATAATTCTTACCTTTTTGAATATATTTTTTATTTTTGAATATCTCCTCAAAATCCAAAAAAAAAAAAAAAACACATTTTTTGAGATGATGCAATGTTTTATCATTCTTTTGAATTTTTCAGTAAGAACCCTATATTTGAAGAGTGGGGCGGCTGCGGGATCTCATGTGAGCTAAATTCAATTCATGAAAAGTGTATTTTTTACTGACCTTTGTCAGTTAAGCGTGTGAATAATACACTTTCTATCAATTGAATTCAGCCTACGCCAGATCGTGCAGCCGTCCCACTCTACAGGTTTCTTACAGAAAAAATCTTAGCTTTCGGATAGAAAACTCAAACGAATGAGAAAACATTGCAGCGAACTCAAAAGAGCTGGTTTGTCTAAGAAAAAACGTGTTTTTTTTCAATGGATCTCGCGAAGACATTCAAAAATAAATATATTCGAGAAGGTTAGAATTTTTCACGTAAGAAACCCATTTTTTCAGATTTATTTGGTGGCGACAAAGATACGATAAAAACTCGTATTCAACCCTCAGTAATTGAGTCGAAGTACGAAAATTGAATGTTGCATATATCTCGTGAACGATAAATGTTAGAGGAATGAGACTTGGTAAGCTTTCCAATCTTTCTTAGAGCAGACTATGAAAGGTAATGATTTCAGACAAATCAAATTTTTGACGTCCTGTCCATAAGTAACTTTTTATTTTGAACTTGATACAATTTCAATTTGTGTGATATATGGGGCATTCCACGCCAACTCGGACACCATTTGGCTTTTGCATCTCTGATTTTTTTCATAATTTTTTATGTTATAGTATCGGTTGAGAGAGGCCTCCCTGATTTTTTTCAATTTTTTCCGTCGAGCCATTTCCGAGATGTCGATTTTTCAAAAAACACGTTACTTTTTTTTTTAATACCCATAACTTTGCGAAAAATGGGCCGATTGGGTAGTTTTTTTTTTTTGAAATTTCCCTCTTTAAACACACTTTTGGGAAATGAAATTGAAACAATTTTCAAAATCGTATTTCCTCAAAATTTTCAATTTTTTTTCATAAAATGTTGATTCCCAAAAAACACGTATCGATCGATTTCCTTGAAATTGTTTTCGAAAAAACTGTCACTCATTCCGCAACTTTTAAGTCTAGTCTGATAATGGGATAATGATGGGATCTATTTTTTTTCGAATTTTCAAATTTTCATGTTTCAGTCATCAGTACCTAAAGTAAATCATAACTTTTTTTTCAGGCCCCCCAGTAATAGTTATTGTCATCTATGAAATTAAACTGATATAACTCAATCATCTAACGGATAATGACCGTTAATTTTTAGTTGAATATATTACATCAATTTCAATCTTTGACCGTAGTCAAAGATTGAAATTGATGACAAAATGTGCTAACTTTTGAACATCATTCAAATAGAGTTTTGTCTCGTAGGTATCGATTTAAAAAAAAAAAAAAAACCAAATAAAAATTAATACAGTGATCATATGTCTTAATACATTTAACTGAAAATTAACGGTAATTATCTGTTAAATGAATAAGTTATATCAGTTTAATTTCATAGATGACAATAACTATTACTGGGGGGGCCTGAAAAAAAAGGTATCATTTACTTTAGGTACTGATGACTGAAACATGAAAATTTGAAAATTCGAAAAAAAAATAGATCCCATCATTATCCCATTATCAGACTAGACTTAAAAGTTGCGGAATGAGCGACAGTTTTTTCGAAAAAAATTTCAAGGAAATCGATCGATACGTGTTTTTTGGAAATCAACATTTTATGAAAAAAATTTGAAAATTTTGAGGAAATACGATTCTGAAAAATGTTTCAATTTCATTTTCCGAAAGTGTGTTTAAAGAGAGAAATTTCAAAAAAAAAAAAACTACCCAATCGGCCCATTTTTCGCAAAGTGATGGGTATTAAAAAAAAAAGTAACGTGTTTTTTGAGAAATCGACATCTCGGAAACTGCTCGACGGAAAAAATTGAAAAAAATCAGGGAGGCCTCTCTCAACCGATACTATAACATAAAAAATTATGAAAAAAATCGGAGATGCAAAAGCCAAATGGTGTCCGAGTTGGCGTGGAATGCCCCATATGAACCTAGAGTAACAGGTATATGTAGATGCGATACACTAGACGGATTTTTACAAGTTAGGTCCATGTAATAACAATTGCTGAGGCAGGAAGTGAATTCTTTGCTCGAACATGTCTTGCGCTTTGCGCGAGCGTTCATGGCCGAGCGTGTGCGCGAGCGTTCATGGCCGAGCGTGTGCGCGAGCCGCAGAGGCGATGGATCGCATGCGACATCTGTTTTAACAGAACAATTTCTACGGGACATGTAGTTTTATCACCCTTATGTCATTACATACCCTCCGAACGTGCGGCTGAATTACAAACATCATGTTCTGAATCGAAATCGAAAAACACAAATTGTCTGTCAAAAGTGCATTGCTCGAACGCATAAATTTTATACTGCTTGCATAAAATCAAATATATTTTTTCTGCACCACCTTCGAGGCCGAGTGCGTAGTTGATTTACTATTCTTGTGTAGATTTCCTAGTGGACCTAGTCCGCATTGCCAAGATCTTACGGGAGATTTTGGTTAGCAAATAGTAGTTTATGTTACATGTAGACAAAGGGGCAATAGTCCACTCAATAGAGAATTTAATTTTGCACTATTTGCTCACGGCAATTTTATTGTTGGGATCGTTAAGTAGGCTTATAAGAAGCCTTAATTCCAAAATGAGAAGTATGAAACCTGCTGCGTCAGCCGCCATCTTGGAAAACGCGTTTCATATCATATCTCGGAAACGGCTGACTTGAGGATAAAAAACATGGAGACCTTTTTCGTAGATAATTGAATTCTTCACCTTGTTTGTTTGAAACTTTTTTTGATTGAACTTACCGTTTTTCAATTACAGCTCGTTCAATGTCGCAAATCTTCTTCTATCCGCTGTAACTCCCTGAAAAGTCGATTTAACGATGAAACGTCCTGCACCTTTCTTATTCATTATTAAATTTCCTACAAATTTTGTATGAAACTTTTTTCCGTAGGACCGATAGTTTCAAAGTTGTAAACGGTTGAACATGTGAATGAACGCATGGAAACAGGTCCCATTATCGTATGTATTTTCATATCTTCATATTTTTATTATTGACTTTTGATAAATTTCAAGCAATTTTTTCTGTCATCAAACATTGATACGATTGTTCGTAGAGTCTATAAAAAATTCGAAATCAGGAAATAGGGTTACAATAAAGAGATTTATTAGTGTTACATGCTAAAATTACATAAAAAATTTATTTCAATCTAAACAATAAGTAAGAAACCAGTGTTACAATATAAAAATAAACTGACTTATTGCTGTTGCAATATAAAATTGTATAAAACAAAATTTTATAAAATTAATGAAATTTCATAGAAAAAACAAGCTTATATTAGCCTTCTACGTTTTTCAGATGTAGACGGACCTTCGTCTACATCTGAACGATCTTCTGAATCCTCAAGCTGTGAATCTACTTCCTCGACTGGCGAATGTATCAATTGCCACGCATTTGCGAAGCATTCGCCTTCGTCTGTATTATCGCCATCTGCGGCAAGATATTGAAAATCTGGTTCGAAATCATCCGGGTTGCTGATTTCAATACCAGCCTGATTGGTGCATGTCTCCTCATTACAGGAGCATAAAACGAAAAATTTCAGCCCGGCCTTTCGACATCCACAAGCTTTGCCGCAATGTGTGGTTTTTGCAACGAATTGCTTTGAGGAGTTTTTTCGGCGCAACATCTCGAGCCATACAGATTGGGATTAGTCCATGCGCAGTGTGTTTCCAACCCCAATCTGTAGGCTCAAGTTCATGCCCAAGCCAACTCTGAACCTGGTGATACATTCGGTATGAGTGGTACCGTGCCGCGTCTTCCGTCGGAAGTAGACATGCCATGTTTGCCTTGTTTTTTGTGGCTAATCGAGTGTAGGCCCGGTATCGCAGATCGTTCAACGATTTCTTGTTCGGATTTCCACCGTATAGTGTTACAAAAAAGCAACTTCTGGCCGCAGCAACAATATTTGGCAAAATTTTAGAGCTCGTGAAACGATGCAAAATATTGTCGAGGTATTCATTTTTTGAAACACCATTAATAGTTTTCGTTTTGCCCAGATTATACAGTGCTGAAGTCGTATCGCAACCGCTAAAAGCGTGAATTATCAGGAGGTAGTAGATAATGTTACGTTTATTATATTTTTTAGCAAGCGACGCAAAGCTGTAGAATTTCTCGGTTACATTTCCTCGTCCCGGCTTGCGGTAAAAAATGTTGCTGTGATTGTGCCCTAAGGCAGTTAATAAAACTAGTAAATCGACGTCCTCCCCAACGATCACCACTGCTGAATGGTCCTTGCTGAATCCTAGTGCTGTTTCGACGATCACCTATCCGCATCCTCAACAGCTTGTTCCACGGCAATTTCTGATTGTCGTAATTTTTTTCTCAGGATGGCAATAAATCGAGTTTTATAAAACTTCTATGAAACATTTTTCAGTTGAAACACACAAACACGTTCGCGGACTATGTCATTACACGAACGAAACTGATCTGAATGCTTGGGCTGACTAGTCTCTTCCATACCCCCACTTACAAAAAATTCTATTTTTAGAGAGTTAGGGGATCGAGACCCTCGACGCTATATAGAGAGACTGTAACGTGGCAGAATAGAAGACTCATTAATTTAAAGGCCCCAACCACGCGCACCCTCTGTGAGCGCGGCTGGGTGCCTCGTTCAGCGCTAGCGCCATCCCACGGCGCGGGGACATGGCCTCACGGCTAACCACTACGACGGGTCCCTCGTGAAATCTCTATCACTATTAAAGTACATAAAGAAGTTAAATATCAAACCGGGAGAAAATCCTCTTAATCAGAAATTACTTGCTTGCAATATGTGTATCTGAGTGAGAAGCTAGCGGGACGAAGCCGGCTATCACTTGTCTGGTACACTCCGATACATGTATTTCATTTTTATTATTTAATCGCTTCTGATTCAATACTTGAGCTAGCGGGACGCTTCGGCCATCGCTCGTCTTGGGTATTGCTTTCTACAAGCATTAGAAGATTCTAATTACTCGGTGTAGTAAAGAATTATTCAATTCATATTAAACTCAAAATTCATAGTTTCTCAATTAGATTTAAAATCATTTACGCTTTGCCATACTTTTAATAAGAAATAATACGCTTCTGATTCAATACTTGGGCTAGCGGGACGCTTCGGCCATCGCTCGTCTTTGGTATTGCTTTCTACAAGCATTAAGAGACTCTAATTACTCGGTGTAGTAAAGAATTATTCCATTCATATTAAACTCAAAATTCATAGTTTCTCAATTAGATCTAAGATCATTTACGCATAAGAAATATTACGGTACGAATCGTTAGGGTGTATTAACCTTAGAATTAAACTGCTCGCGATAATAAGAATAATTATCTATTGAATAATATTTGTCTGTTCGCACTTTACTTTCAATAAGAAATATGACGGTATGAATCGTTAGGGTGTATTAACCTTAGAATTATAATATCATTTCTCGCAATAAGAAAAAGCATTATCAATCATATAATATCTGTCTATTAAACATTACAAATACACTTGATAGAAGTAAGAAAAACATTTGTCACATCATATTAACCATTTCCAATATCCTGAATAAACTTATCATTTGCATTAAAGTGTCTGACCTGAACCATCTCCCTTGTTTCGTAATTTCACATTTCAGTATTATTATTTTACTTAAATTATAAAGTAGGCCCGAGGTGTATTCCTAGCTCCCTAAGAAAAAGAAATCTTGCTCAATTAATATTAGACTTTAAAGAAGCATAAAAAAAAAGATAAGTTACAAGACCTTGGGATATATGGGCAAGTCCACCAATTATCAACGAATGAACGGGACGTCAAAAAATCGATTTGTCTGAAATTTTTACCTCTTATAGTGTGTACTAAGATTGGAAAGTTTACCAAGTTGGAACCCTCTAGGACTTATCGTTCGCGAGAAATGCCATATACAAATTTGCCATTTCGACCTAATTCAGGTTTAAACGCGAATTGTTTTCGTATCGTCATCGGCATAAGAAAATTATGAAAATATACGTATCTTATGTGAAAAATTCTCACCTTTCCGAATATGTTATTCATTTCTGGCTAACTTATCGAAATTAATCTCAAAAACACGTTTTTCGGCGAATAATCGCTTTTTTTCATGCACCACCAAATTTTATCTTACTTTTGAATTTTTTATCTGAAAGCTGAGATTTTTTCAGTAAAAAACCCAAATTTGAAGAGTGGGACGGCTATGGGATCCCGCGTGAGCTAAATTCAATTGATGGAAAGTGTATTATTCGCCAATTAAGGGGACCCGTACGGCTTGGTTTGGGAAATTTGGAGTACTCCAAAATTCATTTATTTGTCAACCAAAGCTTATTTCACATCAAACAAATTTTCTTCGAAAAACTTTGTCGTAAGGTTTCAGACACATCGTTGGTCCAATTCAACCTCTCAAGGTCCTGCTTTCTTCAGACAGCAATTCTACATCTTATGAACGTAGGGATCGGTAAGAAAAAATTCATGTGAAAAGTTACGGTCAATTATCCAAAATTTCTAAAATTGAGGACACTAATTTCCAAATAACTTGGCCTACACGAAATTGTTCAAAAATTCCCTCGTTCACACGATGAAGATTTTTTTTCTGAACAAAATGAGCCCTCAACGACCTTAATCGGAACAGCGATGTGCCTAAAACCTTACGACAAAGGTTTTCAAGGAAATTTTTTTTTTTTTTGATGTGAAATAAACGTTGGCTGAGAAATGAATGCATTTTCGGAGTATGTATGTATACTCCGAATTTCCAAAACCAAGCTGTACTGGTTCCTTTAAGCGTGTAAATAATACACTTTCCATCAATTGAATTTAGCTCACGCGGGATCCCATAGCCGTCCCACTCTTCAAATTTGGGTTTCTTACTGAAAAAATCTCAGCTTTCAGATAAAAAATTCAAAAGTAAGATAAAATTTGGTGGTGCATGAAAAAAAGCGATTATTCGCCGAAAAACGTGTTTTTGAGATTAATTTCGATAAGTTAGCCAGAAATGAATAACATATTCGGAAAGGTGAGAATTTTTCACATAAGATACGAATATTTTCATAATTCTTGTATGCCGATAACGATACGAAAACAATTCGCGTTTAAACCTGAATTAGGTTGAAATGGCAAATTTGTATATGGCATTTCTCGCGAACGGTAAGTCCTAGAGGGTTCCAACTTGGTGAACTTTTCAATCTTAGTACACACTATAAGAGGTAAAAATTTCAGACAAATCGATTTTCTGACGTCCCGTTCATTTGTTGATAATTGGTGGACTTGCCCATATATTGTAACGTTTGGGTTTAATTGATTATTTAAATTAATTGAAGTGATTTCAGCGGTCGTGGTTACTGCATTAACAAATTTGTTCTGAGCCTCGCACAAAGTTTATAAGAACCTAACCAAGTTACTAACTATCAGACTCGAATCGTTACCGATTAGAGCTAAATTCGCAGAGCTGGATTATTAATTAACCAAGCCTGCACCCTAAGTTGATAGAGCTGGATACAATATCAAGCCTATCACCCTGTAGTGAAGCGTTCTAGACAGAGTTAGACTCCTAGAGTCAAACCTGTTCTCCAGACCTGAAACGTTTACAAATTCAGATACGGATAAATTTTACCAGTGCTGAACCGTAATTATTTGAGGCTGGCAATTTCCCTGACTTAATAGGAATTTGTGTGTGAGGTTAAATTTTGGAATTAGACAAAAATCCAGAAACTAGTAGAAATTTGACTAACATAAAATTCAATTGTTTTCCAAAAAGTTTTTACAAAAATAAAATAATCAAAAATTTTACTTAAATCTACGCTTTTTGTTTTTCTTTCTATTCTAACCTCTGGTGCAAAAACCTTTCGCCAAGTACATTAATGTGATATTTCCCACAAAAATAGTTTTGTAGCCATTTAATCTACAAAAGTATTGAAATCAATGGACGTTGCCAAGTACAAATAAATTTGCTCCCAATTAATTTCTGAATGTAATCTAGTCTTAGTTTTCAGTGGGAATTTACATTTCGATATGTATAATGTGCGTAACACGTAATACCATGGAACATACGAACTCATAAGATCAATTAAAATCGAAATTAGGAAGAAACAAAGACAAGAAAAAAAAATTTGGAGGTAGTGGTACTTGGCGGGCATTTTTAATTTTTAATTTTAATTTTTACAAAAATGCCCGCCAAGTATCACTACCTCCGAATTTTTTTTTTCTTATCTTTGTTTCTTCCTAATTTTGATTTTAATTGATCTTATGAGTTCGTATGTTCCATGTTATTACGTGTTACGCACATTATACATATCGAAATGTAAATTCCCACTGAAAACTAAGACTAGATTACATTCAGAAATTAATTGGGAGCAAATTTATTTGTACTTGGCAACGTCCATTGATTTCAATACTTTTGTAGTTTGAATGGCTACAAAACTATTTTTGTGGGAAATATCACATTAATGTACTTGGCGAAAGGCTTTTGCACCAGAGGTGCTTTTGGGGGGATTTCGTTACTTTTTGTACTATCTCGATTCGTACTAAGTCTTGTTCATAATGAATTGTACGAAGAATTGTATAATTTATACGTAGGAAAAAATTATACATTTTGAATTTAAAAATGGCAAATGGTCGTATGATGGCGCTTAGGACCTTATGCCAGCTGACAAACCTGGGCTTGTTGATTTCATTGCTATGCGTTTTGATAAGCCATGTGTAAATATGAACAAGAAAATCACCATATTGACAGCTATAATTAATGCGGTACTGGCTAACGCAGTAGCTTCTATTTACAACAAATATGCACCATACTTCTGAACTCTGTGGATTCGAATTCCAGGTAGAGTCAATTACTCTGTAACTGTGACGCAGGGAATATCTGGAGATCAGCCTTACATGAATGTAGAATTGAAACGAAATTTGACCGAAGATTAGTTTTGACATGAAGAAACTACAGCGACGATTCTATCAAATCAGATATTATAATGTGGTACAGAGTGTTTATAAATTCACTCATGAATCTTAGTCTACTGATAACAATGAAAATTTATCTATATTTCTAATATTCATTACGTCAAAACATTAGAGACAAAAGACAGTTGAATGTTGATCGCTGGCTACAATGGAAATAAATAGCACTCAGGTAGCCCCTAAAACCTTATACCTTGTCATACTATCGGTCATAATTCACATTTTTCGATTCTTATAAACGATTCTTGTCACTGGATATGAGCGGTTTGCCTAGCACGGTGATATTAAAATAACCTGAAAGCAACAGTCAATCACCCTTTAACTGTACGCAGAAGATATTCCAGAATGAATTTTGCATGAGTTTAGAAAATTTAACATTTTGATTATAGCTCTTTGTACTGAATCAAAATTTGAGCCAAAAGTATTAACTTCCACATGAAAAAAATACCGCGGTAATTCTATAGAAACAAAAATTATAATATAGCAAATAGTATTTGTAGTCTCCGAATGAAGATATCTATAAGTTTACTCATGAATCTTGGTCTACTAGTGACAGTAAAAATTGTCTCTATCTTTCATATTTATTGTATTAAATGTTAGAGATAAAATGATATTCATCGTTGATTTAAGGGAGTATACCCACCTGGAGAATAATTTTTTTTAAATTACTGCTACGGTTTGAGAAAACATTTTTTTGACTCAGTTTTTTTCACGGTTGATTAGTACTATTTTGATACATAGTTCATGATATTTCAAGATTTGGTGGTCTTCGCTGCACATAGATTTAGTCCATTAAAGAAAAATTAGTTGTCGTAAGGTACAGGTTGCTGTGTTGCATGAAATTTCTTCAAATTTGGAGGTAATATTCTAGACGATAATGTAATTTAGGGCCAATCAAATAATAATTCATGAATTTGATTTTTGGACATAAAAATCTATGATTGTAAGACTTTTTTTTCCATTCTTTTAAAAAAAAAAGTGTCTTATAATATAAAAATTCTCATATTTAAAAGTTAAATTCATGAGATAATATTGGCTTGGCCCTAAATTCCATTCATATAGAACATCCCATCGAAATTTGAAGAAATTTTATGCAACGCAGCAACCTGTACCCTACGACAACCACTTTTTCTTCGATGAACTAAATCTATGTTCAGCGAAGGCTACAAAATTTCAAAAAATCATGAACTATGTATCAAAATAGCACTCATCAACTGTAAAAAAACTGAGCTATAAGACACTAAAGTTGATGAGACTTTTTTTGAAGTATATTGAACTTTTTAATTAGTAGACTGAACTTTATTCAAAGATCTATTTAAACTAGATTTAGATATGATCGTGAGCCTGAAATGAGATATAATTCTTTATGACATATAAAATGAACTAAATATGCATAAGTTTTAGATGACAGTCTCTAATGACTATTCCATTGCTCCTGATGCAATATGTTTTATACTTTTCGAAAATTTTTACCTCACGTGCTTCTGCGTAGGGGATATCATTACTTTAATAACATTTGCTACAGTTTATATAGTTCATATAGTTGTAAGTAATGTCACTGCACAAAATATAGCAATTTTATCTCCTGCTTCCTCATTTTCTTATGCTAGCCCTAGCGGGTTCTTATATACGCTGAATATACCATGAGAAAACGTATGACTACGCTCTTACCGCTAGTTATACCTAGATAGTAAGACGGTATTCATACGTTGCCTTATGGTATATTTGCGCCCAAAGCAGACCATGCGCATACCGTATGTATACAGTTCATGAATAGATTTGTTACGGTATACAAATAGGGAAAGATATCAACAATTATTTTTATTTGTCAAAAGCGATTACTTTGAACACTGATTTGCATGATATTTATGTATGAATAATGCAAATTGCGTAGAGAAGAAAGAAATAAAAAAAAAAAAATACCCCACCAAGGGGATACGAACCACCGATCACACAGTTACGCGGTTATGAAGCAGAACGCTTACCCACTGAGCCACGAGCTACTTAAATATTTTATACTATTTGAGACATATGAACGCAGTTAAATTTATTCAAACCTATTCTCTCAGTAACGACTGAGAGGCACATTTTATTATAACTTTCACCTTTTTAAGTCCTAGACATGACCTACACATAAAATGGAAAAGAATCAAATCGGTGGGGTGAAGTAGGTAAGGTCGAGCATGACGCATATAATTTTACATCTCACACTCAGTAATACGTGATTTACAAGTTCGGATAAATAGACGTCCGAAATATATATCTCGATACATCTGATTTTCCTACCGTATGACTACGAGAAACATACGGTTTTACTACGATATGTTTCCGGTCTGATTTGGGCGCGAAACTACTGTGAAAAAACGGTATTCTCACAGTGGTTATACCAAGTAAATACCTATACCGTGTCCATACCGTAGAATTGAAGGGTACTCAGCGTATATGAGAACCCGCTAGGGAGCCGAGAGGGAATATTATTACGGGTATTCACATAACCTCGAAGTCTCGAGCTCGTGAGGTAAACGATAAATCACATAGGTTAATATTTATTGTTGTTTAGAAGATATCGGGTCCATATTCGAACATGTTTACCTCCTACTCTGTGGAAAGTTTTCAATCAAACATTACTTTGTGAATTTTGCACAATTACTTAAGTCTTTTACATGCCGGCTGACTTGAACTGTCAGTTTGACAGATCGACGCGCATGCGCAATGGCCTGGAGCGATGAATTGTGCTGAAAAGGGAGAAAAACTGAGAACGTGAAACGAGCCACCTCAAAATTAAAAATAATCATATCTCAGCTATACGTGCACAGATTCTATTGAGCTTGGGCTCAAATGAAAGCGCGTTCGATCCTCATTCTCACATTTAATCGTAGATCTGCATGATTCCACCAAATACGGTGGGACAGAGAAAACATTATTCCCCCACTCCGCGGAAAATTGCCGTAGCTGTAAAGAGACTCGGAGAGTCGCTACGTACAAAAAAAAAATTTTTTAATGTACTTGGCGCGAGACTCTACCGAGTCTCTTGATAGTAGGGGAGCCCAAGAGGCTAAATAGGGATTTACTCGAGCGTCATGGGGACCTTTTGGATTGTGAAGATTAGATGCTGAATAAAAAAAAAGTTCATATGATGTATGCCCTTTCACTGGTGGGGGGAGCGTGTACAGATTTTCAAAAATGTAAAAAAAAATAGTCACAAAGAAATACTTAAGCGCCTCAGATATTAATAGTGTATGCGGCCCACGTGTTTCTGATAACGGAGGAACATTAATCTGCCGGTTTGCATGGTGCGGGTGGCCGTACGAAGGGGTTGAAAATGGGAAAAAAAAAATTTATTCGAGCGCGTCGGATATTCAGAAGGGATGTTGAGTAAACCCTAAAGGAGCTCCTATTCAAATGACTGACGATTTGGACGCGACCAAAACTCATAGCCGATTTTTGAAAATGCAAAAAAAAATCGTGACATTGAAATACTCGAACGCGTCAGATTAATACACAGACGGTTCAGCTTGATGTCCTTGTCGTGCTGACCCGTAATCTGACAATAATGTGGAGGAATTTCCTTAATCTGAAGGTTTGAAAAAGTATGGCGAGGGTGCGAGAGAGTGAGACATAGAGAAAGAGTGAGAGGGGCAGAGAAGCGCGGAGTGGGAAATACATAGTTCTCACAGCTGCACGCACCACACTTTAAAGATGATTTTAACTACTTCGGCTTGTGGGAATCGGCAAATTACATTATTCCCGTGAGCCTTGAATGATTTCCTTCAAAATAAAAAAAAAAATTAACCGCGCTCGAGAATGTCCAAGTGACGTTTTTTTTTTTTGCAACTTTGTGACTCTCCTATTTCCTTATGTCGGGCGCAAATCGTCAGATTGTTGGAATGCACACTTTTCTGTATGTAATCAACTCACCTTGCCTTAGTCTGACGCGCTCGAGTCTTTCTAACGATCGATTTTTTTTTACTAATCTGATCGGCTGCCCTGAACGCACGACCCTATATAAAGGGTTTACGTATGGTGGGGGTACTTATCAGGGTGTAAGGTTTCCCCCCTTATGTTATTCTGCCGCGCTTGAGTGAATCCCGAAATCCCCGCTTGGGCTCCCCTACTACAGTAGACTCCAGATAAATGGCCATCTGACGGGGCTAGAGGAGAGGAAAATTCTCAGAAATGGCCTATAACCAAGCGCCCCCTCCACTCAAGTTACGAGTGCGCCGTCAGGCGTGGTGCGAGAGAGAGACATGCGCGACAGTGGCTGCGCAAAGCACGCCGGCGGCTTGGTGAAGAGCGTAGTGGGGAACGGCATGTTAGTGTGTGTGTTTGTACGTGTGGAGGGGAAGCCACTCGCTTGGCCATATACGAAATGGCCATTTATCTAGAGTCTACTGTATTAAGTTTGATGATATCGTACAGAAAGAATTTACGGAGTTTTGAAAATAGTCTACCACAGTGTGAAGGCTGATTTGCATTCGCGATTCTCCGAAGTGAAATGATTGTATTTCTTCATTATATTTCGTGTAGTAATTTTCCGAAAATTCCATATGTATGAGGACACCCCAAAAACACCGCTAGTGCAAAAACATCCGCCAAGTACATTATCTTTCACATTATCGACAAGAATGGTGTCTTCATACAAAAAAGTATTGAAATCAGATCTTATTGCCAAGTCGGTGATATGAATCTGACAGAAATAATAGATTGTATCAAATAAACGAATCCCGAGCTGACATGACAATTTAACGAATTTGGAGTAAATGGTACTTGGCGGGCCAGATGCAGAGAAAACAGAAGGTAACAAAAATCGTAAACCTTACGATTTTTGTTACCTTGGAATTATGTTGGATCAGAAGTTTCATTCATCCATCTAGATGTAGGATATGGGTACCAGGAACGCATTCGTGAGTCTTCGAGATTTTTAGAAAGAGTTCAAGACGCTCTAGTACGCAGGTTTTTAAAAAATCGAAAAAATACGAGTATTTCAAAGAGGAAAATCCCCCCCTCTGGTATTCCTGATTCCATAAATCCAATTAACCAGTCATGGCCGGCTTTCAAATTTTTATCCCAATTGGGTGGATACTTTAATTTTTGGTGTTTAGCGAATTCATATACCAGTGACTTGAAATCGTCTCTTGTCATTCCATAAAATACGCTATCCAGTTCTTTCAAATATGATACCAGTTGTTGTTCTTGCGCATTGTCAAACACACACCGAAATCTGCCAAGTGTGTTGGATGTCTTGCCAGATTTAACATGTCTGTATAATGTTGCAAATGCAAAATTATACTTAGCGGCTACCGATTTGATGGAACTTCCTTCGTGACATTCCGGTGTGGCTATTGCCATTATTGCGGTGTCCCAATTGCCCTGGTCGGTTTTTTTCTTATATTTATTCACCATCTAATAACAAAATCAAAATATAAAAATCATTTGCAAATTTTATTAGGATAGAGAAATCAAGTGAGCAGTGTACCGGGCAAAGTGAATACCTATCCGGGCAAAGCGGATTCATAGGTTATAGGTATCCGCTTTGCCCGATTCACTTTGCCCGAGTGGCAGTTTTAGAACAAACATGAGTAGTTTGTATGGATACAATTGGGAATCTAAAAATTGGTAGTAGGTGTTTTGTAGACAAAAGTATGCTGTTCAACCAAAAAATATAACAACTGAACTGCATTAATAATTCACTGAAATACATCACGATACGTACCTTCGAAAACTTTTAACAAATGAAGCAGTTGTATTCAATCTCGTGTCTAACGCCCGCACTGACACGCCTGAGCTCGCTTACCGCTGGTTTTAACTGACTTTCGGTCAGAAAATGTTGCAGTATTTATGCCACTGCGCAAACAAATACAGACATTGAGATATAGGCCGTATTCACTTTGGGCGGGGTAGCCACTTTGGGCTATCTTCCCCTATCCATGTTTCAGTTAAATCAATTATATCTGTTTTTCTTAGCAGCTGTTCCCAGTCCTCATCTTCTAGGTTATTCAGTCCCGCAACGGTTCAGAAAATTAGCTCTGCGTTTTTCTTCTTGCCTTCAGATTCACTCCAGGTAGTTTGGTTTGTCTTTTCAAAACCATTTTTCTAGTTTCTCGTTCCAGTAGAGCTCTTCCTTTTCCGTAATTAACTTATTGTATGCCATTTTGTATTTGATTCCCTTTTCCTTTAACTCCTTGGCTTTCCTTATCACTTCTTTTCTACTCTGCCGTTCTATCCAGGTAGAGTCGTTGTTAATATATATTTTCTCCTGTTCTTCTTTGAGCTTATTAACTTCCCGTTTCTCTGATATCAGAGAAAAGAGGAAGTTATTGTATTCACCCCGAAAATGAAAAGTTGAGTTTTCACTAGATCTCGACGTTTGAAGTCTAAAGAATCATCTCCGATCGTTTTCAGATGGACGTCTGTGTGTGTGTGTGTATGTATGTATGTATGTATTGTTACAAAAAGACCTTAGTCGTGTTGATCTATGAGTTTAATTTTTTATTTTGATTCATCTATGAGAACTATCTCGGAGCTACTTAAGCAAGTTAACGTATGGCTAGCTAGCTATTTCTTTTTTTTTGTGTACCATATAAGATCGCGGCTGCAGTATCTTTCGATACGTTAGCGTAGATTTCCTTTTTACCTGTTTTGTTAAAAAATATATCGCAACCTATGGTGTTGATATTATAATAAGATATGTCGCGGCTTCGGAGTATTTTACTACCCGTTGGCGTTGATCATTTCTTTAACTTAAATCGCAGCCTCAGAAATTAATCGTTGGCGTTGATAATAATGGTTGATCATTTCTTCAACTTAAATCGCAGCCTCAGATGTTAATCGTCGGCGTTGACTTTAACAATAATATGAATTGCGGCCTCAAAAATTAATCGTCGGCGTTGACTTCTACAATTTGAATCGCGGCCTCAGAAATAAATCGTCAGCGTTGATTTTTATAAGTTTGAATCGCGGCCTCAGAAATAATCGTCAGCGTTGATTTTTTAATTTATAAGGATTTTTATAAGGATAATTTCGGTAGGACTAATTTTTTATCACACTTCGGAGATCTTATACTCGTCAATGTGAAAGGATATACTATCGGGCCGTAAAATCGGGGCGCGTGGGTTTGAAATCCGATAGCTCTTCGTAAAAAAATCGTAGGCTATCATGGCATACAGTTCCCGAAACTGTAGAAACTACCACGTCTAGGTATGAATTGCAAAATTTTTTTAAAAATGTTCAAATCACGAATATCGCTATATAGGTATATGTGACAAAACGTAGTTTTGACGTACTTGTATCCGTGGCTTAACTTCAACTCGTCGCCATTTGATTGATAATACTATTGAAAATTTCAAATAATTCTAACGTTATCCTTGATATCTAAGGCGTACAACGCTGGTTGCAAAATCTCAAAATGTTAACAATTATGGTAGCTATCAATGTTAATCTGCGAAGTGGTCATCTCGGATACTGGTGTCGTCAGCCGAAAGTGTCGAGGTTTGAAATATTCCAAAAAAAAAACGCAATTCAGAACCGTTGCAGGAAAATCTATCGCAAGTACAGTTACACCGTAAATGAATTTATTATTTATTCATTTTTACACGCTGATTGACATGGTTCCCCTGCTGGAGTGGGGCGCGCGTCGCAGCCGCTACAACAATTACTAGCCAGAAAATCGAAAAACAATAGAACATCTTTGTTTCTGCCATAGCATTTCTATTAATGCAGCATATGCGTTATATTAGCCACTTTCATTTCGACTGTTTGCGATCTTGGTCAGTTTTCACGTCTATTTTATTGACCGTTAATAATCTACGATCATTATATAAAATCCATCAGAGTTATTGTGTCTGTGGTTCGGTACACACTTACTCGTTAGTGGTTAGCGATTTGTTTTGCATCATTAATTGTGTAATTGAACCCTTTTAATTTAAAACTTTTTTTTTCGTGCGACATTGAATCCAACTACGGTAGCGGACAATCACAATTATGGCATCCTTCATTACTATTGATCATATCAAATTTAAAATTCAGGATGCAGGTGGTGCAGGAGATTGTTTGTTTAAGGCGATAGCTCTCGCAATCAATCGACGAAGTCAGCATTCAGTACGCCAAGAAATTGTGCAGTATATTGTTAATAATTGGCCGTTATACTCCTTTTGGATGAACTTTAGTTTAAATGTTACGAATAAAAATCAATATCGATTGTATATGGGTAAATCTGGTGTTTACGGTTCAGAAATGGAGTGTCGTGCTGCGTCAGAGCTGTACAGAATAAATTTAATTGTTGTTCGTGTTTTGCCTAATGGTGCAGGTAATTACACGCAACGAAATATCGCCGGAGAATGTGATCCAACCGTTCATTTGTTGTTTACTGGGATGCAACATGAAAATGACAGAGACGGTCACTTCCAACTGCTACTTCCAGTTATTGATGAAGCTCCGAATTCCGATGAGATTTCCGTAGAAAATCAAACAACAACAGCTGCAGATGATACGGAGCATACGGATGTAGCGTCAGAAATATCTGATTTTGCGGACAATTCAGTGACTCATTTCATCGAGACGGAAGAGGGTACTGATTGTAAGGAGGAATTAATAAGTGATTTCTCTTGCAACGATGAAAATACTCCTCATCAAATCAAAAAACGTAAATTTCATGAGGAGAATACTATAAAAAGCGTTTCTAGACCTGCTGCTATATCCGTTGCAATGAAAGTTATTATCTGTGGAGTACGGAAATTTTTTCAGGCAGAGAAAGATGGAACCGGTAATTTTAGTATAAATGAAGTCG
The DNA here is from genome assembly GCA_949628255.1 of Macrophya alboannulata. NCBI lineage: Eukaryota > Metazoa > Arthropoda > Insecta > Hymenoptera > Tenthredinidae > Macrophya > Macrophya alboannulata. Next base: position 24,720,076 of record OX451208.1, read on the forward strand.
TCAAAAAAACTGTAGCATGTCTCAAAATTTCAAACAGAAGTATAGACCGAGTTACGTCTGAAGCCAAACGAGGTGAATTAAAAAAACCGCACCAAAAAAGTGGCAGGCCCGCAGTTGAGTTCGACGATTTTTTACAGGGAATTATTAGGCGGAAGATACTTGACTTTTATATGCAAAAAACCTATCCAACCGTCAAGGAATTACACGAAAAATTAAAACAAGATGTACCGGACCTGCCTGATTTTGAGAGCACCACTTTGAATAAGCTCTTACACACTTAAAATTTTTAATTCAAAAAATTCCAAAAACGGCCAGTATTAATGGAAAGTCAGGTTGTTTCTGGCAAGAGATCTGAGTTCCTCCGATTAATTAAACATTATCGCGAAGACGGGTGGAAAATCTTTTACACAGATGAAACCTGGTGCGGTGCTAATCACTCTCGACAACATGGGTGGGTTGAGTGTACTGTGAATGATCAATCTAACAATTTTTCATCAGTATCGGAACTCAATACAAGATATTGCGGGCATTCGTGGTGGTTTTAAGACCCCACCAGGCAGTGGCAAAAGGATCATCATTTTACATATTGGAAGTAATGAAGGATTTTTAGACGACTGCATGGTATGTTTTATTGGGAAGACAGGAAGTAATGATTACGACGATGAGATGAATGCCCAACACTATGAAGAATGGTTTCGGCATGTGTTAGACGTTATCCCAGAAAAATCAGTAATAATGCTCGACCCCGAATTCAGAAATCCAACGACAGCTTGGCGAAAGCAGGAAATAATCGACTGGATGATACGAAGGGGGGTGCCAATCCCAGAACATGCTTCAACCTATGATTCCCTCACAAAGGTAAATCTTTTGAATCACTGCGTCGCCTATAGGTACCCGAAAAAGTATCTTCTCGAAAAAATAGCGACAGAAGTTAGGGGTGACGGTGTTGAGTTACTGTGGCTGCCGGTAGCTCATTGCGAGTTCAACGCAATTGAGCTAATATGGGCATACGTCAAAAACAAGGTTGACAAGAAGAATAGTACATTTAAAATTAAAGATGTTCATCAGTTATGTACAGAGATAATGAACACCGTACCCGCATCCTTGTGGCCCCATTGCGTAAGACACGTGGAAACTGTCGAAGAAAAGTACAGAGGGAAGGAGAGTGCGATGGAGAAGGCTGTCGAACCTATGATAATTAATCTTGGAGAAGACTCTGAAACAAGTAGCGACTATCGATCCGACGTCGATAGTGACAGTCAGTATAATGGAGACTAAACGTCTGAATTTTTTTGATTTACACGTAAACTAACCAAAATCATCATACAATGATATTGGCAATATCGCTGAGCGAAAAAAATCGGCACTTTTCAGAGCCATCAAAATATTCTGCACAGAACGAATCAATAATTACTATAGGTAATGCATTTTAGAAATATTGAATAAAATTTTTTATACCAATCTGGAATTTGAATGTACACTTTGATTGACTTTAATATGACTTCGTAGTTCCATAATTAAAAATTATTTATCAATTATGACTTATGAAGATAAAGAAAATGAATATCGAATGAATATTGTGAATTCGTGAGTTTGTGATTTATACTGAAAAAAAATTTTGTCAGAAGCTTAAAATTTGCAAAATACAAAATGCACATTAATGAGAATACATTTTCAAAGATTATTTTATAGCAACCGATCTTTTTAAGACTTATGCACTCATGGGATGCACAAGTAAGTTGAATGTATTAAAATTAATACAAGCGGTTTCAAAATTTATGGGTCACGTCAGGCTCGTGGCCCAAAAAAAATGGAATTTTCATGAATTTTTTATGGGAAAACTTGTGCAGGTTTCAAATTTATGTTTTTTTTTTTTTGTCACAATAGAGAGTACACTAGACTCTCGATATAAGAACTCTGGATATAAGAAACAAATCGCGCGGCCGGGGCTCGACGCGCTCCGTTCCGAGAAAAACTCAGGAGCGTACGCGTGTTGTTTACATTGTACATGGAAAGAAATTTCGGTATATTCACCAAAAACTATGAGCAAGGTTTTATTTGGTTCGGAAAGGCATTTAGAAACTTTTCGGGAGGATCCCAAGAAGGGCCGAAGAAAATTGCAAAAGTTATAAACAGTTAAGTAAAAAAAAGGGGGAGGGTTCGGTTTTTTGCGAATATTTCGAAAACTATTTGAAATATTTAAAATCGCAAAAAAGATCCTAAAAGAGCAGAAAATTTCCTACAAAAAAGTCCTGCCGCCCCCAAACTCTACAACCAATATTTATAATTTTAATTGTGTGGTGAAAAAAGGGCTAAAAACGGGTTATGCGCCGGCCGCGCGCGCATTTTTAGTCCTTTTTCACCGCACAATTAAGATTATTAATATTGGTTGTATAGTTCGGGGAGGTAGGACTTTTCTGTAGGAAATTTTCTGCTTTTTTAGGATCTTTTTTGCGATTCCGAATATCTCTAATAGTTTTTGAGATATTCGAAAAAAAACGAACCCCCCCTTTTTTTTTTACTTAACTGTTTATAACTTTTGCAATTTTTTTCCGGCCCTTTTTGGGACCCTTCCGAAAAGTATCTGAATGCCTTTCCGAATCAAATGACACCTTGCTTCCTAATTTTTGGTGAATATACAAAAAACTTCTGATTAAAGGTCTGTTGACCAGCCTATTATAAATTTTACATACGGCTCTGTTCCAAACGCGTCAAGTTCAAAGCACTATATCTATATATGCCAAAATATAAAAATATCAAACCCATGAAATACATATCCTGGCCCAATCCATTATTGGTACAATGGGCTATTGATTTTTCTAACGTCTCCTTGTATGTTTTAACTGCACCAAATATAGATCAAATCGCATCGATTTTTTTGTTAGACAATAACAAAGAGAGTGAAGGGTATTCTCTATCCAAAGATACACTGATTTCTGATTTTATCCCACACTGCAGGAATTGATCATTTTCAGAACAATCTATGCCCGCCAAGTTTGTATCGTCATCCGAGATAACTTCCTTCAGCAATATTTCCCGTCGCCGATATGCTGTTTTGTCAAAGGTAACGAATGATCTATTGGTTTTCCATCGATTGCCATTGAATAGCATTGGAAAAACAGATTTCGAAATATGGAAATTAACCATGGGAGTGCTTGGCTTTGTTGTCTGATTTCACGTACAAGGTTTTTGTACTGTTTTATATGAAAGAGTGATGTTTGTGATCTGTCGCTGAAATAAAGAGGGACGGTGAAACTATTTCTGTACTTGGCGGTAATTTTTGACATTTACAATGTTTTTGCCGGGTATTTCATTACTTTTTGTATTTCACAAGATATACAACACTGAATTCTGCGTACAGACATATGCATAGACAACTATTACTAATAAGACACACACACCTATATTTGACACATACGAATTTCCGCAATTTCTGCAATGAATGACTCTGCTTCGATCACATTTTAAAACTTTCAAATCAAGTATATAGTTTGAAAATTTGTTTAAATCTACGTAAATTATGCGCGCAAAACCGTACTTTCTATGACAATATTGACGATATTTCGAAGATTTGGCTAGTACTCTAGTATCGTGTCCGATGCTTCGCACAATCCGAAAAGGATCCATTCATTCGTTTTTGAAATATCGTACCTGCTAGGTTTGTTTTTTTATCATTTTTTTTTTGGGGGGGGGGGGGGGGAGTTACATTCTACGAAGCGAAAAATTTTAGCAAAGTGGTAAATTTTGTAGCTTCACTCCAAGTGCTCTCTCATTATTGTTTTTATCAAATATTTCATTAATATTAGAACCCTGAAAATTATTTCGCTTCTTGTAGAATAACATAACTACCGCAATGGCACGATAAACAATTCGTGCTGACTATGCTTCTGTGTTCGATAGTTGTGAGGGCTCAGTAGAAAAAATATAATTATAGTGTTCGTTCGTTAAACTCGTGAATGAGCGGGTGACGGTTAGACAGCTCATGAAAAATTCAGATTCAAAACGCTTATAAATAAAGCTTCTTTGCTTCTTGGTTTTCTCGGGATATTTATGATCTGATCTTTCATGGGAATTGCAGTCCTTATCGAAATATTCATGTAGTAATAATAATTATAAAAAGCAAACGAAACTTTGGGTCTCATTAGATAAAATATTTAAAAAATGTATGATGAACCACTCGAAGTCGAATTGAAAATTCGAACCCTCGCTAGAAGTTTCCTCTTTATGAAAACTAACTTTTAAGCAGGTAATGTCAGTGAAAAAAAAAAACATGAATGAAAAAACAATACTACGCACCGTGCACGTATGTGCGATTCCATCACGAGAAACTTGGGAATAAAAGAAGAAAAAAAAAAAAAAAATAATAATAATAATAATAATAATAATAATAATAATAATAATAATAATAATGATAATATCATAATATACAACAACAACAACGACAACGACAACGACAACGACAACGACAACGACAACGACAACGACAACGACAACGACAACGACAACGACAACGACAACGACAACGACAACGACAACGACAACGACAACGACAACGACAACGACAACGACAACGACAACGACAACGACAACGACAACGACAACGACAACGACAACGACAACGACAACGACAACGACAACGACAACGACAACGACAACGACAACGACAACGACAACGACAACGACAACGACAACGACAACGACAACGACAACGACAACGACAACGACAACGACAACGACAACGACAACGACAACGACAACGACAACGACAACGACAACGACAACGACAACGACAACGACAACGACAACGACAACGACAACGACAACGACAACGACAACGACAACGACAACGACAACGACAACGACAACGACAACGACAACGACAACGACAACGACAACGACAACGACAACGACAACGACAACGACAACGACAACGACAACGACAACGACAACGACAACGACAACGACAACGACAACGACAACGACAACGACAACGACAACGACAACGACAACGACAACGACAACGACAACGACAACGACAACGACAACGACAACGACAACGACAACGACAACGACAACGACAACGACAACGACAACGACAACGACAACGACAACGACAACGACAACGACAACGACAACGACAACGACAACGACAACGACAACGACAACGACAACGACAACGACAACGACAACGACAACGACAACGACAACGACAACGACAACGACAACGACAACGACAACGACAACGACAACGACAACGACAACGACAACGACAACGACAACGACAACGACAACGACAACGACAACGACAACGACAACGACAACGACAACGACAACGACAACGACAACGACAACGACAACGACAACGACAACGACAACGACAACGACAACGACAACGACAACGACAACGACAACGACAACGACAACGACAACGACAACGACAACGACAACGACAACGACAACGACAACGACAACGACAACGACAACGACAACGACAACGACAACGACAACGACAACGACAACGACAACGACAACGACAACGACAACGACAACGACAACGACAACGACAACGACAACGACAACGACAACGACAACGACAACGACAACGACAACGACAACGACAACGACAACGACAACGACAACGACAACGACAACGACAACGACAACGACAACGACAACGACAACGACAACGACAACGACAACGACAACGACAACGACAACGACAACGACAACGACAACGACAACGACAACGACAACGACAACGACAACGACAACGACAACGACAACGACAACGACAACGACAACGACAACGACAACGACAACGACAACGACAACGACAACGACAACGACAACGACAACGACAACGACAACGACAACGACAACGACAACGACAACGACAACGACAACGACAACGACAACGACAACGACAACGACAACGACAACGACAACGACAACGACAACGACAACGACAACGACAACGACAACGACAACGACAACGACAACGACAACGACAACGACAACGACAACGACAACGACAACGACAACGACAACGACAACGACAACGACAACGACAACGACAACGACAACGACAACGACAACGACAACGACAACGACAACGACAACGACAACGACAACGACAACGACAACGACAACGACAACGACAACGACAACGACAACGACAACGACAACGACAACGACAACGACAACGACAACGACAACGACAACGACAACGACAACGACAACGACAACGACAACGACAACGACAACGACAACGACAACGACAACGACAACGACAACGACAACGACAACGACAACGACAACGACAACGACAACGACAACGACAACGACAACGACAACGACAACGACAACGACAACGACAACGACAACGACAACGACAACGACAACGACAACGACAACGACAACGACAACGACAACGACAACGACAACGACAACGACAACGACAACGACAACGACAACGACAACGACAACGACAACGACAACGACAACGACAACGACAACGACAACGACAACGACAACGACAACGACAACGACAACGACAACGACAACGACAACGACAACGACAACGACAACGACAACGACAACGACAACGACAACGACAACGACAACGACAACGACAACGACAACGACAACGACAACGACAACGACAACGACAACGACAACGACAACGACAACGACAACGACAACGACAACGACAACGACAACGACAACGACAACGACAACGACAACGACAACGACAACGACAACGACAACGACAACGACAACGACAACGACAACGACAACGACAACGACAACGACAACGACAACGACAACGACAACGACAACGACAACGACAACGACAACGACAACGACAACGACAACGACAACGACAACGACAACGACAACGACAACGACAACGACAACGACAACGACAACGACAACGACAACGACAACGACAACGACAACGACAACGACAACGACAACGACAACGACAACGACAACGACAACGACAACGACAACGACAACGACAACGACAACGACAACGACAACGACAACGACAACGACAACGACAACGACAACGACAACGACAACGACAACGACAACGACAACGACAACGACAACGACAACGACAACGACAACGACAACGACAACGACAACGACAACGACAACGACAACGACAACGACAACGACAACGACAACGACAACGACAACGACAACGACAACGACAACGACAACGACAACGACAACGACAACGACAACGACAACGACAACGACAACGACAACGACAACGACAACGACAACGACAACGACAACGACAACGACAACGACAACGACAACGACAACGACAACGACAACGACAACGACAACGACAACGACAACGACAACGACAACGACAACGACAACGACAACGACAACGACAACGACAACGACAACGACAACGACAACGACAACGACAACGACAACGACAACGACAACGACAACGACAACGACAACGACAACGACAACGACAACGACAACGACAACGACAACGACAACGACAACGACAACGACAACGACAACGACAACGACAACGACAACGACAACGACAACGACAACGACAACGACAACGACAACGACAACGACAACGACAACGACAACGACAACGACAACGACAACGACAACGACAACGACAACGACAACGACAACGACAACGACAACGACAACGACAACGACAACGACAACGACAACGACAACGACAACGACAACGACAACGACAACGACAACGACAACGACAACGACAACGACAACGACAACGACAACGACAACGACAACGACAACGACAACGACAACGACAACGACAACGACAACGACAACGACAACGACAACGACAACGACAACGACAACGACAACGACAACGACAACGACAACGACAACGACAACGACAACGACAACGACAACGACAACGACAACGACAACGACAACGACAACGACAACGACAACGACAACGACAACGACAACGACAACGACAACGACAACGACAACGACAACGACAACGACAACGACAACGACAACGACAACGACAACGACAACGACAACGACAACGACAACGACAACGACAACGACAACGACAACGACAACGACAACGACAACGACAACGACAACGACAACGACAACGACAACGACAACGACAACGACAACGACAACGACAACGACAACGACAACGACAACGACAACGACAACGACAACGACAACGACAACGACAACGACAACGACAACGACAACGACAACGACAACGACAACGACAACGACAACGACAACGATAACGACAACGATAACGATAACGATAACGATAACGATAACGATAACGATAACGATAACGATAACGATAACGATAACGATAACGATAACGATAACGATAACGATAACAATAACAATAATCATAATGATAATCTCCAGATATCGTGGTCCCGAGACACATATGCATGTATCTATGTGCATACGTATATAAAATAATTAATATATTGTCAATAACTTTGGTATGCCTGGTCGATTATTGCTCAAAAACAATAGGGGGCGAGATTTCGGTGTCAAGAACACCCGCTCCAAATTGCAAGTTAATAAATGCAACGGTTCGATAGATATCGTAGTCTCAAGAAACGCGTTCTGCAAGGAAGAAGAAGAAGAAGAAGAAGAAGAAGAAGAAGAAGATTGTGTTTTTTGATCAACTTTGACGGTCAATATCTCAGGAATCGCTTGATCGATTTCGTGCAACTTTTGCCAGCACGGTCAAGTGGGGTTGACCTTACGCCTCTATAAATTTGATGACAAAATAATCAGTGGTTCAAAAGATATGACAGATTTTTTACAAGAACAAGAGCTTGCTCGGGTAAATGATTCGGGGCTGCCGCGCCGGCCTACGGGTACTTGGCGGCGATTCGCTGCCGCGAATCTTGATAGTATATGCCCCTGGTTATAGGAAACAAACCCCCGGCGTGTTTCTCATATCGAGAGTCTAGTGTATAGTTTTTATGTATCCGTCACATTTTTCTATCGAAAAATATTCATTAATGTGGTAGACACAATAGCTTGTGCCGACCGCTGTTTAAAAAACGTCCTTCGCGGTGAACACTACTGCTCGGAAACAAATCATTTGAAATGAAAAAGTCAAAGACATTTAGTTTGGAAAGGACATTATTAGTCCAAGAAAATAGACTTTCAAATGCGAATTTCGAGATAAATACCGGAATTTTTTGTATAAGTTACTTTAAAGGATCTAAAAACGAAGTATGAAAATCTTAAAAAAAAAAAACCCCGAGAAGGGATGAAAAAAAATAAACAAAGTGTTTTTCCTAAATTGTGGGGAAAGGGTAAGAGTGAGAAGAAAAAACCTCAAACAAAAGTTGTAGGGCAGTTGTTAGAAGCTAGGGGATGATAGTTAAATCTTTGAAAAATCATAAATTGCTGGAAAATTGATATATGGGGAAGTCCACCAATTATCAACAAATGAACGGGACGTCAAAAAATTGATTTGTCTGAAATTTTTACCTCTTATAGTGTGTACTAAGATTGAAAAGTTCACCAAGTTGGAACGCTCTAGGACTCACCGTTCGCGAGAAATGCCATATATACAAATTTGCCATTTCGACCTAATTCAGGTTTAAACGCGAATTGTTTTCGTACCGTCATCGGCATAAGAAAATTATGAAAATATACGTATCTTATGTGAAAAATTCTCACCTTTCCGAATATGTTATTCATTTCTGGCTAACTTATCGAAATTAATCTCAAAAACACGTTTTTCGGCGAAAAATCGCTTTTTTTCATGCGCCCCCAAATTTTATCTTACTTTTGAATTTTTTATCTGAAAGCTGAGATTTTTTCAGTAAGAAACCCAAATTTGTAGAGTGGGACGGCTATGGGATCCCGCGTGAGCTAAATTCAATTGATGGAAAGTGTATTATTTACACGCTTAAAGGAACCAGTACAGCTTGGTTTTGGAAATTCGGAGTATGTACATACATACTCCGAAAATGCATTCATTTCTCAGCCAACGTTTATTTCACATCAAAAAAAAAAAAAATTTCCTTGAAAACCTTTGTCGTAAGGTTTTAGGCACATCGCTGTTCCGATTAAGGTCGTTGAGGGCTCATTTTGTTCAGAAAAGAAATCTTCATCGTGTGAACGAGGGAATTTTTGAACAATTTCGTGTAGGCCAAGTTATTTGGAAATTAGTGTCCTCAATTTTAGAAATTTTGGATAATTGACCGTAACTTTTCACATGAATTTTTTCTTACCGATCCCTACGTTCATAAGATGTAGAATTGCTGTCTGAAGAAAGCAGGACCTTGAGAGGTTGAATTGGACCAACGATGTGTCTGAAACCTTACGACAAAGTTTTTCGAAGAAAATTTGTTTGATGTGAAATAAGCTTTGGTTGACAAATAAATGAATTTTGGAGTACTCCAAATTTCCCAAACCAAGCCGTACGGGTCCCCTTAATTGGCGAATAATACACTTTTCATCAATTGAATTTAGCTCACGCGGGATCCCATAGCCGTCCCACTCTTCAAATTTGGGTTTCTTACTGAAAAAATCTCAGCTTTCAGATAAAAAATTCAAAAGTAAGATAAAATTTGGTGGTGCATGAAAAAAAGCGATTATTCGCCGAAAAACGTGTTTTTGAGATTAATTTCGATAAGTTAGCCAGAAATGAATAACATATTCGGAAAGGTGAGAATTTTTCACATAAGATACGTATATTTTCATAATTTTTTTATGCCGATAACGATACGAAAACAATTCGCGTTTAAACCTGAATTAGGTCGAAATGGCAAATTTGTATATGGCATTTCTCGCGAACGGTAAGTCCTAGAGCGTTCCAACTTGGTGAACTTTTCAATCTTAGTACACACTATGAGAGGTAAAAATTTCAGACAAATCGATTTTTTGACGTCCCGTTCATTTGTTGATAATTGGTGGACTTGCCCATATCCATAATTTTTGTTTTTGTAATTATTAAGAAAATTATAAACTTCAATTTCAGAGAAAATTTTTTTTTTTTTACTTGTTTATAACAAAGTTATAACGATTGAAAATTTTCATTTTCGAATAAAAATGACTTTACTCGGTAAAATCAAATTTTTTATTTTACTATTTTGTTGAATATTTTATAAATTGACCAGTCGCGTTGGAATTTTTTTCTTACCTTTTATTTTCAGGCAGGTATAAAATTATTTACCTGGTGAAATATTTCATGAGGCGGCGACTTTGCTTTTACCACAGAGAAGCGTACACAACGGGCATGCGCGTCTATGCCTTAATGGGACTACAGTGTGTTTATATTACACTCCGTCTGTGCTGTGAAAAATGTAAACAACAAATTTAACTCCGTTTTTTATTTATTTTTTTTCAATATCTGGACTCGTGCAAATCGTGAGGTGTATTTAATTTTAATTGTGATCATTAGTGAATTATCGTTGTTAATTTGAAAAAGGTAAATATTCAAGTGATATTTTTTTTACTAAATTTCTCAAACCTCATTAACCATACTCCCGCGCATTTATAGGTTATAGAAAACATGTGTATTCGAAATTAACGTTACAAAATTAGATCTGATTAGATTTTGGAGTCGATCGGTCGAGTAGTTCCAAAGTTATTCGAAAAATAAAAATTAAAAAAAAAAAAAATTTCAGGTTTTTAGCGCATAACTCCTAAACCGTTCGTGCGATTAGTCTCAAAACTTAATCAGGTTTAAGTCTTGGATAGCCCTTTCGATTGCAGCAACATTCATCAAAATCGAACGACTAGTTTAAAAGATATTGCACGACAAAAATTTCTTTTTTTGTCGTACGATACCTTTGGAACGAGTTAACCAATTTGAATGATTCTTGCGGCGATCGAAAAGGTATACCAGGACTTAAATTTAATTGAGACTGAACGATATCTTCTGACATCGAATATGACTCCCTGAAACCTAGGAATGTTGATATTTGAAAAAACTCGATTTTTGATTAAACATCAGACGGAAAAAACCTAGAAATGTTGATATTTGAAAAAACTCGATTTTTGATTAAACATCAGACGGAAAAAAACTTGTATATGGAAAACTAACTATACTTATAACCTGCTTTAATGTATTATGAACACAAAAGTATCAATTTATTGTAACGTATATTTAACATACTATAGCGGGAAGTTTTAGGGTTGGCCCACAGGTCAACCGGTTTCCTGATTTTTTTTTTTTGATTTTAAATATATTCGCAAAGCCTACTGGCTGATCTTGCTTATTAAATTTCTGAACTTCTATTGAGCGCCCGTGCGTCGTACGCTACGCCTCATATAGGAAGTGCTCACCCCCATTTACTATTCACAGGTGTTTACAACTTGACCGTTACCAAGAAGTCATAGCATATTTTGGATAACACCAAATTCTATAGTGCTTATGCCCTATTTCTGATAAGTTTTGCTATCATTTATTTTTATTGTATATTCACTAACTGTTTTACATAACAAATCATAATCATTGAAATATTTTCACCTCATGAGGCCTTTATAACATGAAATATTGTTTTAGTATGTATGTATTCATGTATGTACAGTAGACTCTAGATAAAAGGCCATCTGACGGGGCTAGAGGAGAGGAAAATTCTCAGAAATGGCCTATAACCAAGCGCCCCCTGTACTCAAGTTACGAGTGCGCCGTCAGGCGTGGTGCGAGAGAGAGACATGCGCGAGAGTGGCTACGCAAAGCACGCCGGCGGCTTGGCGAAGAGTTGTAGTGGGGAACAGCATGTTAGTGTGTGTGTTTGTACGTGTGGAGGGGAAGCCACTCGCTTGGCCATATACGAAGTGGCCTTTTATCTAGAGTCTACTGTATGTATGTATGTATGTGATCAATTTTTTTGTCCGACGATATCTCGAGAACGAGTGGTCAGATTTTGATCAACTTGGTCTCAATCGACGCGCCTCTTCGAAACTTAAAACTGATTAGATTTTGGTTTCGATCGGTTTAGTGGTTTTTGAATTATTTAAACAACAAAATTCTGAAAAATAAGATAAAAATCATGATGTCTTAAGAATGGATGAATGGATTGGAATGAAAACTGATATCACAAGGTTGTTTGGGGCGCTGATCACGAATCTGAAGTCAGATTTGCAAAATTTATGATGGCGAATTTTTTGAGCTCAAATTACCGTGACAACGGGAAGTTGAAGGGCTGGCACATGGGCAGCCTCAAGCCGCTTGTTTTTGTTTCCCATGACTTCCATTTATTGTTCCATCGTTTCTAGTTGCGCTCTTATGCATTTCTCACCGTTTCTTACTTTGCATGTTTTTCTTACCTGTACCTTTGTCCCAACTTTTGGAGCTAGCCATTTTTTCAGAGCCTGCTTATCCTGCATGCCCGTGCCGCTGATTATTACATTTTTTCTTCTTTTTTCTCTCTCAACTTCTTCTACCATCCACTTTAATTCTTTGTTCGTTTTTTCTTCTTCTCTTCGGTCGTGTGGCGCGTCGTTGCTTCTTGTATTCGTCTTGTCTGTGTGTTTGAGTTCCTGCTTTCTTTTTTCCAAATTTTCATCTATTTCTTTTTGTAGGTATTTCAGTTTCTCTTCCAGCTCTTCGATTTTTCGCTCATTATCTTGGGTTTTTTTTGTGTCTTTTTGTTTGCTTTCCTTGATTCGTTCTATTTCTTTCTTCATATTTCCAAGCTCTTCATTTAGTCTTGGTTCGATAACACCTATTTTTTCTTCTATATCCTTGTTTTCTTTGTCTATTGTTTTGTATAGCTTCTGCCATCTCTTCTCCTCTACGGTTTCTCTCTTCTTTTGCTTTTCTTCCTCCTTCTGCCATCTCTTTTCTAGCATGTGCACCAGCCTCTCCATATCCGTCATGTTTTCCTCTTCTTTATTTACTGAGCTTTGTTTTTTGGTCTCATTCCCTCCGTGTTCCGGGCTATCACTCTTTCGTTTCTTATCTTCTTCTTTTTCTTTTATTTTGTTTCCTTCAAGCCAGACTTTGATGCCGTTGTCCGTATCACTTTGATTACTATTTCTGCTTGTCGTGGAACTGCTTCTGCTACTGCTTCGAGATCCTGCCGGCCTACCTCTTTTTTTTACCTCAATAACTGTTTTGCTTAGGCTGTCATCATCATCTGTTGACATTTCCTTCCCACGGCGAGTCAATCCTTTGGATTTTCGCGTCCAAGAAACTCAATTCGCCTGGCCTATACACTGGCACTATGGCTCCGGGAGGTGGCTCCCTCTTGCGGATTTTTTTTTCTCGCACGCGCAGCGTCTCTTGTATCCTATCTTCTCTCTCTATCGTCAGATATTATCCTGTCTGGTATCCCGCTAACTGTTACTGATGCGCCAAGAGCTGTTGTCCAAAAAGTTTTCACTGCATTAGGTATTCCTGAGCTCATTAGTGAGGTCTTGGATATTCGATCCTTGGCCAGAAGGACCGTGTCTACAGTCGGGGATAATCCTGTAGCTTCCACTTCGGCTTCTACTTCTACTTCCGGTTCTACTTCCACCTCATCACCCACTAACTTTAAATCTTTTATTGCAGTATTGAGATCATTATTAGTTCAAGTGCATGTTCTGTCGATGAAACGCGCCAAGCCTGCCCTTGCGGTCAGTGAAGTCTTTTCATTCCATCGTGGTCCTGGAAAGATTTTTGTCAATGAGTTTCTCCCGTCTGCGACTCATGCTCTGCTACTTCGAACCAAGGCGAAGGCAGCTGAATTGCACTATAATTACATGTGGGTTAGATCAGGCGTCATTCGTGTTCGTAAGGCCAACGGTGAGCCTGTACTGCTTATCAATAGTGAGGAGGATTTAGTTAAACTTATTTGACTCGTACCTGTGCTTCCGGCCTCCGGCGCTCCCGTACCACCCTGGATCAAAGTGGCTCAGTTTAATGCAAATTCTTTGATGGGTCATCTCGAACAAGTCAAGGCTCACCTGTCTGACAACTTTTATCAGATTATTTCAATCTCTGAGACCTGGCTTCACTCTTATGTGCCAGATAGTTTGTTACGGCTCGAGGACTATGTACTTATTAGAAATGACCAGTGGCGTAGCTAGGTGGACAAGGGCCCGGTGCATAAAGAAAAAATCGGGCGCCCTCCCCCTTTTTCGACATGGCTGTATGGCTGTATTGCTGCAGCCCTTAAGGCCATCTATCAGTCGTACGGTCGGTAAAAATCCTGCTACACGTCAAATTCGAAAAGGCTTGATATTTTAAGAAAAATATGAGTTACACGTTATTCTCCTTTCATCAGAGAGGAAGGTGTAACTTTTATTTTTCTCAAAATATCAACGATGTCCGAGAACAACGTGTATCTACTTTTTAGCTGTCTCTCTCGCACTTATAGATCACCTCAAACTTATGGATAGGGATAAGATAAGAATACAGTGACTTGTGACTTGCACTTATCCCTAGTAGGATAAGTCCATAAGTCACCTGTATAATATGGTGTGAAATCACTATCTGTTCAGCAAAAGAAAGTAACAATAAATAAACAATGATGCAGATGACGATACAAAATATCTATTATACGGATGAGATCAACAGACAGAAAAAGTAAGATTGTTAATAAAATTCCCAGTCAAATTCACAATCTCTTGCGCGCTTTAATTTTTGCAAATTCGTCTATCACTTGACTCAAATCCAAGTTTGTTGCGACCTTGTTTTCAATTGCAATTAATGATCAATGTCGGAGTTGATCTTGTCCCATACCGTTTCTTAGATAATTTTTTATAATTTTTAATTTACTGAAAGATCTTTCAGCTGCCGCAGACGTGACAGGAATAGTGTGAAATAGTAACATTGCTGTAAACACTTCCGCAAAGTCACATTCCAGCACTCCAAATTTCGTTATAACTTCCTTACAAAATTGGTGAATTGACCATGTCTCGATCAATTCAGGAAGGATCAGATGATCAATATTAAGAAACTGAAGCGAAAAAGTGGGTCCTATTATATCGGAATATTTCATCTGAAACTGATCACATTTTTTGAGTATAGTTGTTTCATCCATGCTGAGCAAATTTTTTGGAGTTAGAAAATCGAACGTTTTACAAACTGCACTCATACCATTAAAACGCGCCTCTAACTGAGTGATTATTATGTCGAGTACATTGTTAAAAATAGTAATTTTAAAGATTTCTTCCCGGTTTTGAAATCGGTGGTCAGAAGCCAATTCATCAAAATGCTTTTTAGTTTTTCTTTGTCGCTTTTCTGGAAAAGTGGAATCAATATCGTATTTTTTCGCAGTTTCACTGACCTTGCATTTAAATGACTCGAAGTCATTTCTGTACTTTTTCAATTTCTCCGTGGTTTTGTCCAAAGCCCTACTCGCCTCGTCTAAAACGATATCACGTTTTTGCAAAATTTTAGAAACATAATTGATGTCGTTTAATATACGATGCATGAATTCGCAAAGAAATACAAACTCAAAATTGAGCATTTTTGATTTTATAATTCCTGCTTCACTACGTTCGTCTTTACTGGGACTCTTCAGCGTTATTTCGGATAATGCTTTGATAATATCGAAAAAACGAAGTTTGACTGCAGATATTGTGTTAACCCTACTGGACCATCTTGTCGGATTCAATTTTTCCAAGGTAATTTCTGATTCGCCAGTGAATTTCGATAAGAGGTCCCAACGCTTAATGCTGTTTCCAAAGAAGTTATACAAGTCTTGCATTATTGCAAAGAATTTCTGAATTCCGACAGAACCTCGAATGGCATCGTTTATCACCAAATTTAAGTTATGTCTGGCGCAATGTATGTACTCGGCGTTTGGCTGAATATCTTTAATTTGCTTTTGTACACCATTATACGCACCACTCATTACACTGGCCCCGTCATAACCTTGACCGACACACTTTTTGAAATCAAGACTTTTTTCGGAGAACAACGTAGTCACTTGATTGACCAAATCTGCAGCGCTGTGTTTGGTGACTGCATGGAAACCTAGAAAAACTTCTCTTACCTCGATATCGATTGGTTGTCCATTTTCCGATCGGGATATTACTGCATATCTTACAACAATACTCAGCTGATCCACCTTCGATATGTCCTGCGTGGTATCCATGATGATGGTAAAAAACGGTGACGTCCTAATTTGATCCAACAGATGATTTTCAAGTTTGGTGCCCAAACACTCTGTCATTTCATTTTGAATTGTTGCATTAAGGTATCTTGTTGATCCTAAAAACATAAGAAATATTTAAAAAAATTAGATCATGAAATCATATAAATTTAAGGGGGTAGTCTGCCACTTCAATGACTTCTTTCAATAATTTTTTTCTCATGGTAAAATTTATTTATTAATTTGAAACTTTGGATACGTAAAAGAATAGGTTTCAAGGTAATACAATTTTTTTTTTTTTTTTTAATGGTAAATCTTACTGGTATGGCCACCTGAAGTTATACCCCTGCTTTTATTTGGCTGACACAATATCTCAACTGTGCACCATCTGAAATAGAAAAAGTTACGATATTAGTGAAATATAAACTTGTCGCTATCGTCCGAACTAGAATTATTTACATGCGATAGCAAAAAAACAAAATGGCAGACTTTTGAAAATTTCGTTTTTTTTTTTTAAAGTCCGCCATTTTGTTTTTTGGTATCGCATGTGAATAATTCTAGTTCGGACGATAGCGACAAGTTTATATTTTACTGATTTTGTAACTTTTTCTATTTCAGATGGTCCATATTTGAGATATCGTGTCAGCCAAATTGAAGCAGGGGTATAATTTCAAGCGGCCATACCAGTAAGATTTACCATTAAAAAAAAAATAAAAATTGTCTGTATTACCTTGAAACCTACTCTTTTACGTATCCAAAGTTTCAAATTAATAAATCAATTTTACTATGAGAAAAAAATTATTGAAAAAAGTCATTGAAATGGCAGACTACCCCTTAATAGCAAAATCAATTGTTACCTTTGGGCATATCCAAAACTTGACGCAAGATGTGTTCGTATCTGACAACAAGTTGTACAATTGAGAGAAAATTTCCGTGGTTTCCTTCCTGTTCGGGCAAAATCAGCATTTCTAATATCAGCTGTTCGTCCAGCCGCACCGAGCTATCTCGCTCGCACACCAGCGCGTAGTGTTTACCCATCGCACCGGGTGCGAAAGAACAATTCAATGTGTATATCTATGTGTCTAAACTTCTATGTTCAATGTTAACTCAGTATTGTCTCAAATCTCGAAGCTATAAGCCGTGTCTCAACTATCTAAAATCTCGTCTACTTTATGTTTGTTAAAATAATTTTGCGTGCTGAAAATAAAGCTCGTTAAGTTGTAATCGGGTGTGATCAATTATTCCTTCTCATCATCTCTTTCATCAGTCATCTCTAGAGTCAGTCTCCCTAATCGTTCACCCACATCATTTGAATCATTTCATTCCTCACATCACACTTCCTCACTCGAATCCTCTCGATGTCCTCTCAAAGCCAAAGAACTCATCGCAAGAGTAATTATGATATCAAATAATCTGCGAAGAACCTGTCTCCAAAATAATGTTTCTTTGTGAATTTCATTTTCAAGTTTCTTGTCAATGGTCGAACTTTTTTGCCACCTCTCGTATATGGCACATAGCTCCGCATGGCCTTTCGAGGAACTATGTTGTTTGACTCTATCTGATAAATGCCTCCAGTCCCCGATGCCCGTGCACCATACATTTATTTGCGAAGCAAACAACCAACAGGGTTGACAATAGGCAACATCCAGTAGTTTTGAATAACACATCCAAAACCGATCAACTGGTCCGTATTTCGACGTAGAAACATAATACGTTTCTGAAAAGCTCCTGTTGTCCTGGTAGGGGTCTTTCGGAAAAGGTCCTGAAGGCTTTAGTGGTCCCATATCAAGAATTAGACGTTTTTCGTTGTCGTTTAATTTCTTGTTTATGAAGTTTCCCAAGTCATTTGAAGTTTCAAGAACTTTAAAAGATATAGAGATCGATGGTTCCTCTACTACTACTGGAGGTTGTACGGAGGCGTCGACGTGGTCGTTGGCGGCAAAAGCATTTACAGTCATTGAATCACGAACTTCTCGAGCAGGTTTCGTAAAAAAATAGTCCAGCTTGGGCAACTTTTTTTTACTTTCTTCTCTTTCCTGTCGTTGTTTTCGCTTTGAAGCACCACTACGTTCCTTTTTTCTATCCATAATTTTCAGTTTACACTATCGAAACTTACACGATACAAACAATTTTCTCAAGTAAGTAAACCCAAAATGATTCTTTTAGAGGAAAAAGTAATCGCTATGGATATACATGGATACTGTTTTTCGAACGTATCGTTTATATTTTGTCTCTTTGCTGAATTCCGTATTCTGAGTCCAAACGCATTTACGAACGAATACGGTCAGAGCGGTCATTGTATAATACAATGTAGTTGAGTTATCTTCCCTCTAACCAAAATACGGTAGTCAAAAAAATTACCTGGTCGTTATACATAGTGAGAGAGAGTTCAGAAGTGTACGGGCATCGGTCGGTGATAGTTATTCCTTATAATATTTCGCATTCACTCAGGAACAAAACGAACAAAAAGAATTATCACTTGAAACACGTACAACGTACAATAAATGATAATTAGTCTTCATAAATTGAAGAAACGTAATCGCGAAATCGCCGCTCAATTGAAGCTATCGCGACAAACGGTAGACTACAATGTGGAAAAATTTGCACCTACGAAGAGGCTAGCGAATGAAAAACGCTCAGGACGTCCCCGTAAGACAACGACTGCTCAAGACAAATATATGGCATTGACTAGCAGACGGTTATACATGCCGAAGACGGTTACGTCGACGAGTCAAAAATGTAGTTAAATTTCCAGTGTTACTTCGTGTTTTCAATTGTCACTACTTTGTATTGACCTAATCATTAAAATTATGAACCATGAATTACACTTGTTTAAGGTAGTTCGATAGTGAGCCGTGGCGGGAAACAAGCAGCAAGTTAGGCGCGGGGGTGCGCGATGTGTGGCGGAAGCATGAATCTCACCGTTGACAGTCGAGCGGGTACCTCTCTTACTCACGATAAAAAAATAAATAAACAAAACTAAACGTCAGATCATGTTCTTTTCTTTCTTAATATTTTCTTAAGAAGGTACTCTAACATTGTGTTATTTTTTATAAAAACCGTAAGACCCGTTTTCAAGTTATTTCGATAAACATTAGTTTTTGTTACGATTATCACGTGTTCAGATGGAGAAACCATAAAACTTTAACTTGCAATATCTAAAAAACATACGGTAAAATTACTTTTTTTTTTTTTAAATCGATTTGTTAATTTTTTCTGCCCAACATACCGAGAGTTTTCGGTGAATCCGCACGACCTCCTCCTAAGGCCAGACTAACACAGGCGCGCACCGCGTGTATGAGGCTCGTTCAGGAGGGGATAGTCTACTAGTAGCATTGCTTATCCCCTCCCGAACGAGCCTCACGCATACGGTGAGTGTCTGTGTTGGTTTGGCCTTAGGAGGGGGTCGTGCGGATTTACCGAAAACTCTCGGTATATTTTTTTCAAAATTTTCGTAAGAAATCGGGTTCGCTATTGAATTACCTTAATCATTTCAATCCCAATCAAACGAAAAATAGGGTGGGCAAATACTTTTGAGCTTATTTTTTTCAGTGTTTTTTTAAACGATTGAATAGCATCAATTATTCGCATATGTTACTACATGAAAGAAAAAAAATAATAATAAATAATAACAATTGATTAATAATACTAAATTTCTTCAACAATTACAGAAAATTAATTATTTGCATAATATTATTAATGCATATTCGGTATCTTAAAAAAAAAAGTCGACGGGTGGCACTGAACCCAACTAGGCACTGAACCCAATATGCCACAGACGTACTAAACCAAATAACGGTAGAAAATGGTACATGCTTATCAGGGGCGCTTGACATACTAAAGTTTTACGTAGTTGGAAACTGTAGTTAGTGGTTTAAGTTGTTTTTATACTATAATACCATGTAACAACAATATAATAATTTATCCGAGAACAATCATACATTATACATTTCATCTGCATCTCAACCAGTTATCTGCATGTAAGATGGGTTAGGACTCCTAACCTATCTTAAGATAGGTCCTAACTTATCTCAATCGATATAAATAAGCAGTGTTGAAACTCTTAACTTAGGAGTTCTGCTATTATAAATGTTCATTGAACAGCTTAAAAAAAAAAAAATGCTTGGGAGCAGGGTCAGGGTTGCTGAGCTTCAGGAGCTTGCTGCCCCTCACCCCCAGCTCAGGGGGGGGGGGGGGGCAGCGAGCTTTGGGGGCCCCCTGAGCTTCGGGGCCCTGGTGCACTGCACCACTGTGCCCTATGATAGCTACGCCACTGGAAATGACAGGGAGGGCAGGCAAGGTGGTCGTGTAGCTTGCTATATTCACTATTCTCTTAAGGTTGAGGTTTTAGCTGCCTCACCTACTCAATTTTCATATGCACCTGAGTTTTTAATTTTAGATATACGTTATTTTAATGAAAGGCCTCTATTATTCTCGTCTACCGTGAGGTTACGGTCGCGGGAATCCACCTAGAGGTAGCCAACGCAATAGTCATTATATTTTTAATGAATTCGGCGCCAATGTGGTCTGCCGTACCGGCAAACGACGAATCTATGCAGACGACGCGACGTAACGGTAGCTGTGACGTTGTGAGGTTGGAAACAGCTGTCAGAGTGAAATTGAATAATAAGATCGAAATAAAGTTGATGAGCCTCGTAAAAAAGTCATAACAAGTCATGAATTGATTGAAGGTATTGAATTCAGTTTATGCACAACATTATTACTCTTCGCAACGACAATTAATGTACTGCATAGATTTCTACTATACGGTACGGCAGGTGCATTGGCGCCGAATTCATTGAAAATATAATGACTATTGGGTTGCCTACCTCTAGGTGGATTCCCGCGACCGTAACCTCACGGTATACACAGAAGACCGAAGGGCCTTCTTTTCAATGATTTTATTTAGTCCTTCTCCAGATTTGCGTTTGCGTACGATAATATCATCATCAGCGGTGACCTAAATTGTAATCTGCTCAGCACTAACGTTGAAGCGACGTTCCTGCGTGAACTTGTCTCGGCTCATGCGTTGTACTTGGTTGAATCTCAGGCGGCACATCATACGCAAACCTCGGACTCATGGCTTGATGTTTTTATTATTGATAACAAGGACAAAATCTGCAACTTTTCAAAATCTGCAGCGCCATTCATTGCCGACCATGATCTTATCGAGCTCTCTTACAAATTTGACATCTCTTGTACTAGAAAAAAAACTTTAACCCGGCGCAGTTTTAAGCATTTTGACTCTGCCAACTTCCTAAGTGGCCTAGCTACTGAACTCTCGAGGGGAGACTCAAATATGCCACCTGATGGTCTAGAGGCTAATGACATCAACCACTTTGCAGATTTTATTAATAGCACGATAGTAACATTTACGGAACGTCATGCACCCATGCGCACGTTCCAAGTATCTAAACCCCATGCACCGTGGCTAACTTTCGAACTTAGGTCCTGAATTCGTCAGAGGAACTCGCTATATAAGCAAGCGAAGAGGTCAGGAAGTGTGTTGGGCTTTGCCATCTACAGGCACCATCGTGATCAGCTCACGGAAGACATGCGACGCGCAGCTGATGAATTCGTTCGTCATAGACTTTCCATGGTTACTGATCCTACTAAGCTGTGGGTTGACCTAGCGCACCTTGGTCTTGTTCGGCCGAGACTTACGTCCCCACTTACATTTTTTTACGGCTGATGAGCTAAATATTGCATTTGTTGCAATTTCTAATGCTTCTCCTGCCTGTGATCCTAGTGATTTTAACGAATTTTTATCTTCTCCGAGAGAATCACCTTTAACCAGTGCCTCATTTGAGTTTTCTCTAATCAGCGCTGACTACATTTCTAAGGTAATCTAGTCGACAACGAAGCCATCTTATGCAACCGGTCCTGATGGTATCTCTCTATTTATTATTCACCAAGCACTCCCGCTGCTTTGTCCAAGACTTGAGACGCTGTTCAATAGTTGTTTATCATCTGGTTATTTTCCGTCGTGTTAGAAGTGGGCGTTTATTCGCCCCCTCTTGAAAGTGAATCCGCCTCAATCACCTTCTGATACTCGCCCTATAGCTAATTTGTGTGAGCTTTCTAAATTATTTGAGCGCGTCGTCCATGCTCAGATACTAAGTTTTATTAAGGCAAATAACCTATTTGATCCGCGGCAGTCGGGTTATAGAGAAGAATTCAGCACTCAAACGGCTTTGTTGAGGCTATGCCATGACGTCAGAAAGGGAGTTGATGACAGATGTGTGACGATCTTAGTGCTGTTTGACTTTAGTAAAGCGTTCGATACCGTTGGTCACCTTCGTCTTCTTAACAAGCTTAGGAATTTCGGCTTCTCAGATACTGCTACCTCACATGTCGTTCGCAAGCAGTTGTCGGTGAAAGTGGCGTTTGCTCCGATTGGTTGAACACGTCTTCCGGGGTTCCTCAGAGGTCTGTTCTCGTACCGTTACTTTTTTCACTCTTTATAAACGACATCGGAGCCAACTTATTGTATACCCAGCATCTTATATTTGCTGATGATACCCAGATTTACCTTACTTGTCCTCCGTCCGAACTAGTCGGCGGCCTCGCCAAGGTCACCCATGATGTGAATGTGATCGTAAATTATGCAGCAGCCAACGGATTAAAACTCAACCTAAATAAGTCGAAAGTCCTGATTCAAGGTGGCGGGACCTGCATAAATCGTTTAGATTTTCTCAGCCTTCCGCAGATCTCAGTAGATGGTTCGGTGCTTCCCTATGTAGATAAAGTGCGCAACTTAGGGGTCATCATGAGATCAAATCTCTCATGGCGTAGTCATGTTATGGCTATTTCGAAAAAAGTTAACTTTGCGTTGCATAGGCTAAAATGCCATCGTCATGCTCTATCCTTGGAGGTCAAATCGTCACTCGTGGTATCGCTCATCTTCCCACTAATCGATTATTGCTGCTTAGTTTTTAATGATTTATCGGGTGAGCTTAACCTAGTCCTTCAGCGTCTTGTAAACCATGCCATCAGGTTCATTTTCAATCTACGCATGGATGAGCGCATCACTTCGTATCGTAGGCAACTAGGCTGGTTGTCGGTCAGGTCTAGGCGCCGATACTTTATCGGCATCATGATCTTCAAGATCAATAGTGGTGTCGCCCCGGACTATCTATCTGAGCTATTCCTTCGTTCCGTCACCGTGGAAGGTCATTCACTGCGCCATGGCTCTCGGGGCTTTTTTCACGTTCCTACGCACCGTACGACTACTTTTAGGAACTCCTTTTATTTATCAGCAGTATACTTTTGGAACTCTTTACCTACGGAAATTGTCTTCTCCCCGTCTATAGGAGTCACAAGCTCGACCTGATCCATTATACGCTAAACTGAAACTTTATATGCACCTGCGGTTGCGCGTACCCTGTTTTTATTGTTAATCTGAGTTTTTACTTATTTTTACATTATCTTCATTCTATTTGTTTTTCTACCTATTTTGAGTGTTATATTTATTTTACATTATTTGTTGTTATTACGTTATTTTTATGTTTTTATTTTTTAATCTGATTTTTTACTTATTTTTACTTTATCTTTATTTTCTTTGCATTTTTTACCTATTTTTAGTGTTATATCTATTACGTTATTTCATACTTATACTATTTTATTCAACTCTATTTCATTCTTATTGTATGTTTATCCATTTTTGTCTATCCTCTTGGTTACTGTTTCACTGTTACTTTATTTATCGTTATTACTTTACCTTATTTTGATGTACTTGAGGTCGGCTTGCGTTGTAGACACTTTTCGTCAACTTGCTTTCAATTTTAAATTAAATTATTATATCCAACTCTTGGCTAACTAGGAGTGTCCCAGGGTTCCGGTGCACGGATTTTGTTAAAATTTGAAGAGGTGTTTCTTTGGTCCAAAATACTAGCCCTCTGATCTTCAATTCCATCTCATAGGCCTTTCTTCTTCCAGAAAATATTATTATCGTGCAATTCATTGGTCCTTCGCCATGGCTCTAGAAGCTAGATTGATGCACCGAACTTGAATATATCACCGAAACTTTTTCATTCGAGCATAAGAATGAATATTTAACGCGGTAATTTACCATATCTTTTTTTTCCTTTTTTTTTTTTAGGTACAAAACAAAGGTAAAAAAATTTTATCAAACAAAAAAAAAAGATAAGGTAAATTAACGCGTTGAATATTCATTTTCATGCTCGAATGAAAAAGTTTCAGTGATATATTCAAGTTCGCAGCATCAATCTAGAGCCATGGCAAAGAACCGATAAATTGTACGATGATAATATTTTCCAGGAGAAGAAAGGCTTATAAGATGGAATTGAAGATCAGAGGGCTAATATTTTGGACCAAAGAAACACCTCTCCAAATTTGAACAAAATCCGTGCACCGGAACCCTGGGACACTCCTAGTAAGTGTCAACAATCGCATCGTGTACAGAATAAGATATCATGCTTTGTGGAGTGCGTCGATGTATTTTAGTTCACAAAAATCATACCAGAAGATTCATAAATACTGTGTACAGCGTCAGAACCAAGAAAATAGCACCGGTATAAATTATAATTACCTAACCGAATTTCCTAACAAGAACATAGAGGATGGCTACTCTAATACATTAATATTTATTCAAATACTGTGAATATATTTTTTTACCGCAAAATTTCCTTCAATTTAGAGGGTTCATAGTTTTGTGATCTATAAAAATTGAGTATCGCCCAAAATTTCATTGCGCTGCGCCAAGAACATTATATTCTTTAAATTGAAGCAACGTTATTTTCACAAGTTCATATGGCGTTACTGTTATTGTACGTGCGTAGTACGTTTAGGCTCACTTCGATCTGGAATAAATTCAGATTTTTTTGGATTTATTTTGATTATTGTCTCGTTTTCACTGCATGTTTTTTGAAACTTTTTATTAAGTGTGAATTCTATAGCCTTCATAGTCTACTTTACTTTATAACCAATTGAATAGTCGATGAACACTTTACACTTGTAGAATGCTGATTTTACAAAGCATTATTACCTCAGTATCACAAGTAAATGAGGAAACAGGAGATAATATTACTTGATTATATTTCACTAGCATTACTTTACAGCAGTACTACTATTAAAACATTACGGTCTTAGTCAGATCGTTCATGTATACAGTGATAAAAATAGTTTAGGAGAACCTGCAAATAATTTAAATTTCAATGGACCAGTGGGACTAGGTACTAGGTTTCAGCGGCGTCCTAAGAGGTACCCAATTCCAATTACTGGGGTATGCCCACCTTGAAAATAATTCCTTTCAAATTACTCTTATGCTCTCAGAAAACATTTTATTGACTCAGTTTGTTTACAGTTGATAAGTGCTATTTTGATACATAGTTCATGATTCTTGGAGATTTTGTAGTCTTCGCTGAACATAGATTTAGTGCATCGAAGAAAAAGTGGCTGTCGTAGGGAACAGGTTGCTGCGTTGCATGAAATTTCTTCAAATTTCATGCAAATATCATGAAATTTTTTTTTTCGTAAGACAAAGTGTCAAAAACGATGGAAACAAAAGTTTTACAATCGAAGATTTTTATCTCCAAAATTCAAATTTATGAATTATTATTGGTTTAGCCTTAAATTACATTCATATAGCATATTCCCTCCAAATTTGAAGGAAATTCATGCAACGCAGCAACCTGTATTTCATGACAAATGGTTTTTCTTCGATGGACTAAATCTATGTGCAGTGAAGACCACAAAATCTTGAAAAATCACGAATTATTTATCAAAATAGCACTAATCAACTGTAAAAAAAACTGAGTCAAAAAAATTATTTCCGAGGTGGGTATACCCCCTTAAGCCAACGATGAACATTATTTTACCTCTAACATTTGATATAATGATTATGAAAAATTGAGATAACTTTCATTGTTACTAGTAGACTAAGATTCATGAGTAAACTTTATAGATATCTTCCTTCGGAGACTACAAACACTATTTGCTATATTATAATTTTTATTTTTATAGAATTACCGCAATATTTTTTTCATGTAGAAACTAAGCTTTGACTCAAATTTTGATTCAATTCAATGAGGTATAATAAAAATATTCATTTTTTCAAACTCATGCAAGATTCATTCTGAAATATTTTCTGCGCACAGTTAAAGGGTGATTGACCGTTTCTTTGAGGGATAATCCCTGTTCTCGAATCCGCAAAGTTTAAAAGTGTTTAGCATATGTGTTGTGAAGAAAAAAAAATGCCGGTGTGTTAGCTGGTTCCTCATTATAGCCGCTATGCTGATTTTCTTGCTCATATTAACAGATGGCAAAGCAAAGCATATGGCAATGAAATTGAGGAGCGAAGATATATGAGCTAGTCAATAATTATAGAAGACAAATGAAATGTGATAGAAATAATCAGTTTTCATCACTATATCAAGGGTTAACAATTAAACTTCGAAAATATGGTTCATGGGTCCAGCAATGCAGCATGCGATTATTGAATTGATTGCCATTTACAATACATCTGAATGCAAAGGTACAAAAAGTAGTGAAATCTCCCTAATAGCACCTCTGGTGCAAAAACCTTTCGCCAAGTACATTAATGTGGTATCTTCCACAAAAATAGTTTTGCAGCCATTTAATCTACAAACGTATTGAAATCAATGGACTGTACAAATGAATTTGCTCCCAATGAATTTCTGAATGTGATCTAGTCTCAGTTTTCGGTAGGAATTTACATTTCGATATATACAGGGTGAGTTTTCTCCGGGGTCTGATCTGGGAGGAGCTTGAACGTGCTGAAGCTTCGCGAGTGTGCTATACGTGTGGATGTAAACAAATTTGGAGATTAAGACATCCGCTTCATATTCACGCACTATTATTCTAAAACGAACAAGTATGAATTGAAGAAGGCAGAGCTTTAGCACGTTGAAGCTCCTCCCAGATCAGACCCCGGAGAAAACTTACCCTGTATATATGTGTATAGTTATATAGGTATATGTCGGCGCATGATATTCTGGACGCTCTTTCTCACGGCTGTGGTGTTTATTTAAATCTAAATATTGAGACTATTGAGCCGTATTTGGTTTACAGTTTAGTCTAGGCATATTTGTTAGTATTAAGATTCACTGTAGACCCTAAGTCTAATGAGTGGCGTAGAAGGGGGATGCAAGACAGGGTTTCCTTGTCGAGCGTGGCCGCAGCCCAGCGGTGATGATTTTTGAGAGGCAGTCAGATTTTGAACTGAGTCTAAGAAGGACCTCATAGAGAGATCCGACCGAGAGAATTTCCAATCAACTTGAAATCACGCTGTGGCGGTGGATTCGCTATTGTGTCTCCCTTTGCGTTGCAAATGCTTACGAAGTAGTTCTGTTAGTTGATCGTGTTGCGTCGATTGAGACTATGTCTTATTACTTGTTCAAATGATTAAACTGCAAGAGTAACCAAATCGCTCGTATGCGAATAACCGTTCCTCGGTTTCATTCTCCGACATCAGAAGTGGGATCCTTGCGGTTTAATCCTTATAGTGGAGACATAGACGCGCGAGCATGGTGTCACGTAATTTGGTTGAGGCCCCAGTTATTGTGTTATTTAAGAATTGAGTGAATAGTGGAATGCCAAGGGACGGCTGGTGTTTGCCTGCTTTGTTTAAAGTGGTCATATTTCTCCTCAACGTAAGAAGGATGCGGCTGGCGGATCTTCGAAAACTGTCGAGCGCTAGGCCAACACGCTATATCCAATCGAGGCTATGGACGCTGATTTGACTTGTCCCGGTGAGACGTATTTGTCTTGTTTAAATTCTGGCGTTGAATACTTTTTGATGGAATAATCCATTGTTAATGAGTTTTCTGGTAAACGCATTCGATTACCGGTGACTTGGCCCAATATTGAAAAGTTTCACGTAACTAGTGATTTGCAAGGTTTGGCTTGGGCGACCGCTAACGGATGCATAATTGAGATTCTTTTCATTTTTTGATCGTCTCGGTAACGATGTTTTGTTTGGTTGCGATATGATTACGCAATTTCTTATAGCCGAAATGTGACAATTTTCGTTCAAGGAGAACAAAGTCTGTTATGAATCTGTATGGAAGATTGGTAACACCATTAAAAGTTTTGATGAAATTTCTAGCGATATAGCTGAATCGGATAGATAGAATTTACTTAATTCATTAAAGGAATATTCGTTTCATTGTTTATCACGGGAACACCTACTGGTCGTATTACTGTAGGTGAATTACAGATAAAACTGATTACTTCTAACCAACGACGCCCATGTCTTACCTCGAGTGGAAGATAGTTTGTATACGACATAAGTAATGATATTGATGAACTCTTGTCCGAGTTGAATTCTGTACCGAGTTGTTCAAGTTTTACAGGTACTATACTTTGAGTAAAAAAAAAAAAAAAAAATAGTGTGATAGATTGTGCATTGATTATCACAAATTTAATGATAATACCGTGCTTCACAACGGTTGAGTAGAGCTAAATATTTTACAATTATCTTTGAAGATGGCGTCTGGTTTTCGTCAGATACTTGGTCACAGGGAGTCAATTGACCTTACGGCTTTTGTGACCGCGGGCGGTCCAAGCATTTGTCTATGGTTTTCGGTTTACGAAATGCGCCTTTAGATTCTTCTAATCGCAATAAATAAGGCACTCTCAAAACTTGTAAACACTTTTGCAGTGTGCTGCATGTGTGAGGATTATGATTCTAGCCACTTCTGTAAAAGAGTCACTAGCAAAGATTTACGACGGTTTTAGTTCAACTCAGAAAATCGGGCTTGTCTCGTGGAATACATGATATGAAAATATTTGCAAGAAATAATTGCTAGGCTGATAAATGAACCGGTCCTTATGCTATTCAACACAACTTATCCTGCGAATGGATATAAGGCTGTACTAATGCGGGAGATTTGGGAAGTCTGGCAGTGGTTCAAGTTATTAAAGATTTATTTTTGTTACTTTTTACAAGGTGGATAAATTACACTTATTACTGATTGTGACGCATTTGACGCATCATGTACTAGCATAATTCCTACACCTTAAGTAGGTGATGAATTTTTTTCTTGAAGAATTTAATTTCTTTTTTTTGGTATTATTTATCAAGAGGGCAAGCGTATGGGTCATGCTGAAGTTCTTTCGTGAAGCCCGATGACAACCAAAATTGTTAACAAGAGAGTTGCACAAAAACGAGTAAATTCACCCGAGATTTCGGAAAATTGGTTGCAAGCCGACCGACGATGCAATTATGATGAATTAAGTGATATTATTTCGAAATTACAAAATAGTCAAATTGATACAGACAAGACTTTTGAATGTCGATGGATGTCTTTAACTTAATGTTCAATTCTAATCGGAATGTGTAGAGCTAGATTTTCCCAGTGATGAAATGTAGAGGATGCTCTTTGGTTTGAATTGATTGTGAGATAAATTTGATAACTGATCGATTGTATTGATGTTCTTGACTTGTAAATTGATCGAGATTTGAATTTGAAAACTGATTGATTGTGTTGATGCTCTTAAATTATGAATTGAGTTTCTGGTAACGGACTGTTACTGGTTTTGGTTTAGACACGATTCGATCTATAAGAGACACGCGTTCATTGTGCATAGCAGTTGCAGATCATGAGACAACCTAACCCACTTTGGTGGACGGTTAGATGCTGCAATGTAATGGCAAATGGTGTGGTGTGCAGATGTAGTGTGGTGTGGTCACACGAGCGAATGAAAGTTGTTATAGAGTCGAGTTATTGTTAGGATTGTTGCAAATAGCTATCAACTGAGATCGGCAGTTCTGTACAGAAAAATTCAATGTCAAAATCGTAGTCGATATTTACCGATAGTACCTATGAGTTTGAGATGGTCTGTAATTAATAATGTTCATGAATCAGTCATGCATCTTGGATGGGAAAAGACTTTGTAGACGCATCTGGTGCAATTACGACTTTGAAGCAATGTGTGAGTTTG
Source organism: Macrophya alboannulata (assembly GCA_949628255.1). Classification (NCBI taxonomy): domain Eukaryota; kingdom Metazoa; phylum Arthropoda; class Insecta; order Hymenoptera; family Tenthredinidae; genus Macrophya; species Macrophya alboannulata. The sequence continues at coordinate 24,751,074 of OX451208.1, forward strand.
TTTGGTACTCGTGCAAATCGTGGCAGAAATCTATTGATGATCTTCAATTAGCATTAAACTATACAGTCAGTTGTACGATTAAATATAGTCCTTAGGAATTGTTGATTGGGTAGGTCGCAAGACCTGTTTCTTTGTCAGTCATTGATAGGCATGAGAGACTGAGGAAATGGATATTTTGCATATCAGAGAGTAGGCAGCGGTTTCTATAGACAAGAACGTTGTAGAAAATAAAGAAAGTTTTGATAGTGGCAAGTCTAGGGTTCAAAGAATTTCAGTTGGAGACTATGTTCTCGTGGAAAATCATGAACGAAATCAAACCAAGTTAGATGCCAGATTTTGTGGACCATTTAAGGTGGTTGAAAATAGAACTTATGAGTATGCTCATGAACGGTTGAGGTTGATGCCTGATAGCAGTGTTCCCATAGAGCTTGATCCTTGTAAAGATTGTAGTGGTAATGAACAGTCAAAATGTGCCGATGTCGGCGGTGATAACAGTGAGTGATAAGTTTAGTATACCAGTGAGTATACATGATCCATGCGTCTGCTTATTAGTCGCAAGTCACAAAGATCCTACCCCACTCATGTGGACGGAGATGGTGCGATGTAACGGCGACGATGGGTCTGCTTGGTCTAGAGGACCACGGGCCATATGGTTGGTCAAAAAGTCAATATGGTTTGTCTTGTGTATTGGTTATGTTACCAATGGGACCACATAAGTGGTTAGTTATTGTAGTTATATGGTTGACTCTTGTGTGTTGGTTATGATACCAACTGTGGTGTACCGAGATGTACAAAGTGTACCGAGATGCACAAAAATTGCTAAATCACTGGTTATCTATTTAGATCATTTGACGGTTCTTTAATTGATTCGATTATAATCATATTGTTGTAATATTGTGAGCACAATTAAAGTGCTGAGGTGGGGCAGATGTGGGAACACGGCTCTAAGTTGAAAGTCAGAATAATATTGAGACTATTGGTTAATAGTTAGTCTGGGCATATTTGTTAGTATTAAGATTGCTCATAGACCCTTTGATGACCAATTTATTACGAGTGTATGTGTAATCCATGCGTCTTGCTTATAGTCGTAAGTCATAAAAATCCTACCCTACTGTTGTGGGCGGAGACGGCGCGAGCTAACGGCAGACGGTGGGTATGTTTGGTCGTTGAAAACCATTTTTATTGGGATCACGTGGGTGATCCCTGGCCATATGGTTGGCTATTGTTTTGGTTGAAAGATACCGAATTGAGATGTACAGAGTCATATGGTTGACTGCTGTATTTTGGTTGCAAGATACCAAGTTGAGATGTACAGCGTCATATGGTTGGCTGCTGTACTTTGGTTGAGAGATACCAATTGTGTTGCACCTTTTGCAAAGAAACTGCTTGAAACTCACTGGTTGTCTGGTTGTTTGGATCATTCGACTGGTTCTGTATTTTCTGATTGATATTGAGATCAATTTTATGTTGTTGAGCACATGAGTAGTGCATTGAGGTATTGCACCAAGCAGTGTTGAGGTTTAAATTTTGACGCCTGTTCATGCCATCTAGTCGGTGATTTCAGTAACGCGCCGTTTCGGTATCGCGGCTGATACGAGTAGAAAAACGTTTTTCTGCAAATGACCCTTCCAAAACCGGGGTGCGGCTTATACGCGGGTGCGGCTTATTTCCGTGTAAATACGGTATCACCACAAACTAGGCTATAAGCTTACGTGGCTTAGGCTGCCCAAATGGGTAAATTAAAAAAAATAGAAAAGAGTCACCGTATTTACACGGAAATAAGCCGCACCCGCGTATAAGCCGCACCCCGGTTTTGGAAGGGTCATTTGCAGAAAAACGTTTTTATACTCGTATAAGCCGCGATACCGAAACGGCGCGTTACTGAAATCACCGACTAGATGGCATGAACAGGCGTCAAAATTTAATCCTCAACACTGCTTGGTGCATGCACGATCGCTATTAGAATCACGGGACTTCCCCTATTTCTTTATTTTCTACTCTTACATATTTCCGCCGGTTATGTAGTATCTTGATAATTTCCTTCAATTGGGTGAAGCAAATCGTGAATGTGATAAAAGAGCATACGACTGTTGGTTACGATTCTAATAAGAAATATTTTATCAAGTATTTCTGGCATTTTCACTGATTATCACTTTCCTTACAACTATCCTAAGTCATTCTACGCCCTTCCAACATTCTTTGTTCATTTTTCCGCATTTGTATCCTCGTATAAGCCGCCTTCGCGTATAAGCCGCACCCGGGTCTTGGGAAGTTCAAAAAGCGAAAAAAGGTGCGGCTTATTTCCGTGTAAATACGGTACCATATTCGAATTATAATTATCCGATTCGACCGCAAAAATAAAAAGACTTAATTCAAAACAGTAGCATAATGGACTTCAAAATTTTCATTCGATGTCCAAATTAATTAATAACTTTAATAACATAAATGATCTTCAGTGCTAATAATAATAAAATGGTTGTTTTTATATAATGAAATTACTGTTACTTCGGTATAAAATTTCTTCAAAAAATTGGGAGTTATTTTTTTCTAATGTTTCACAGATTTTGTAACCTATTTAGAGGCGCCATCTAGTTTAATTGAAACAGATGATTTTTTTTTTGATTTTTTTTTTCCACATGTGTGAATTGGAAAGTAGAGAGGGGGCGCCGTGGAAATCTCGCCCAGGGCGTCGGTAGTGCTAAAACCGGCACTGGTGGAAGAGAAGCCACTCGCTTGATTATTTACGAAATGGCCTTTCATCTTGCTGTCACCCCAAGTAACTGTATGTATTCCTATATGTATCATGCTATGTATATGTGTGCAGTAGTCATGGAATAAACACGTCGATGGCCCAGTCGAATATCGCAGTATCTCGCGCTCGGATCCAAAACTGGAGTATCTCGCGCTTGGCTCCAAAACCGCAATATCTCCAGCGAATATTTGTTTCCTGCGCAAAACTTTTGAAGAAAATCGCAGTATCTAGTTTTTGGTTTCAAAAACGCGGTATGTCCAGCGTCTACCATTATCACCTATATTTACGTTGAGGTTTAAAACAGTGCAGTTGTATGATAAAAAATTCAATATGATACTGAAAAAAGGATCCAAGAAACAAGTATTCATTGTTTGAATACAATTTTAGATTATTTTTAACTGTATATTGATTTATATTATTATGTACAAAAACAAATTAAATTCCATTTATTTATATTATATACTTCGATTTTGATTATACATAAAAATTACATAACAAAATAATACATCGTATACTTCTGAATCAATCTCGAGTATCAAATACATATGGGGCAGTCCAGCTCAACTCAACCAATCATCGACACTCATGTCTTCGATTTTTTTTGGAAAAAACATATGTTAAAGTACGAGCGAAAAGACAATGTTTCTGTTAGTTTGAGGTCCTGTATTCAATTTTTGACAGTCATACGTTTTTTGATAAATCTAGACGGCGAATAATTCGAACGCTTCTCGAATGTCAGTACGGAATCTTGGAGGAAAATGTTAAATACACAAAACAACCGGTATCCTACGAATTTCAACTGAGATTAATTTCAAAATTTTTGAATCATCCCTCGACCCAATTTTGATCAATAAAAGTCGAAAATCTCGACTTTCTCAAATGTCGCCATAACCGATTTGTATGAATATTTTACTCGGAATACTATTTCGAAAAACAAAAATTTCAAGACCTTATTCAAGATGCCTGGACTTCCGGTTCCAGAGATATGAATTTTACAAATAGGGAATTCCACGTGAACTTGACCTGAGTTTGGCCGCTTCATTTTCAATTTCATTGAAACTTTTTGTGTGATAGAATGACGCTTGAAAACGTGACAAAAATCCCCCTTTCTTTTAATTGTACCATTCTCGCGTATGAGCCCAAAACCTATCTCAAAAACGCCTTAACCGATTTTGATGAAAAAAAGTACTAAAACTTACGACTTTCAAAATAAAAAATTATCATCCAAACTCGGAAGTGGGCCGAAATTTTTTCCTCCGTTTTTCATCGTTTTTTCTATTTTTATGTGTGTTATTAGAATATTATTTGCAAGTAATGCAAGTATCAAAGTATCATTTCGAAAATTGAATTTTTTATAATATTTTACGGATTCTTATATTATTTTTCGAAATGATAGTTTAATACTGTTGCAATAAATACACGTAGATGCGGTTGAGTATGGTATTTATTCAGGCAGAGTATGTATAGTTATACAGTAGAACCGAAAAAGAGAAAAGAGCGTGTAGACTCATTCGAGACGCCGGGCGATACTGCTGGTCAGCTGTCACACGCATACATACATACATACTAATAGCGAGCATCCTCGAAGAACTCCGGACTATTCCGAAGTTCGTGTCGCTTATACGACGCACTCATATCCAACACTCCTCCTATCGACATGAACTTCACACATTTTTTTTTTTTTTTTTTTGATATAAACAAGTGATACAATAAAGGAAAAGAAAAAGATTCCAAACACTCACTCCTTCATTCTTAGTAATCTCACACCTGTTTCGTGCTTATCTTTTGACAATGCCTTGGTAAATACGTCTACTACATTCTCGATAGTTGACTAGTATTTCTCCTACTCTTTGAGCTCCACGGGAGAAGTTATATCTTATGTCGATATGCTTACTTCGCTTATGAAAGATTGTATCTTTACTTAGGTCAATTGCGCTTTGATTGTCGCAACAAACTTCTGTCGGGCCATCCACGTATTTAGTAAAACCCATTAGGTTTAAAAGTTTTCGCAAGTACAGTAGACTCTAGATAAATGGCCATCTGACGGGGCTAGAGGAGAGGAAAATTTTCAGGAATGGCCTATAACCAAGCGCCCCCTCCACTTAAGTTACGAGTGCGCCGTCAGGCGTGGTGCGAGAGAGAGACATGCGCGACAGTGGCTGCGCAAAGCACGCCGGCGGCTTGGTGAAGAGCGTAGTGGGGAACGGCATGTTAGTGTGTGTGTTTGTACGTGTGGAGGGGAAGCCACTCGCTTGGCCATATACGAAATGGCCATTTATCTAGAGTCTACTGTAAACGATTTCTTTTGTAACTTCTGATAACGCTACATATTCAGCTCCCATAGTGGATAGTGCAACAGATTTTTGCTTCTTCGATGACCAACTTATCGGTCCACTAGCTAACAAATACGCATGGATCTGCATCTGATCTCGTCATTCCGATGCTTAATAGAAAGCCGCAAAGTTTCTTATACCATTCTCGTCCGGATTGTTTCAAACCGTACAATGGTTTACGTAGTCGACAAACTTTGTCTTCCTGTCCCATGATTACGTATCCGCTCGGCTGCTACATGTAGATCTCGTCGTCGAGGTCACCCTGGATGTAGGCTGTGACGACGTCCATCTGGTGGACATGCCTCTCCTCTTCGACGCAGCCGGCCAGGAACGCACGAATCGTTTCGTGCCTTACGACAGGTGCAAAGACTTCTTGATAGTCGATGCCGTACTTCTGTTCGCACCCTCGTGCTGCAAGTCTCGCCTTCTTACGCTCAGATTTGCCATTCTGCTGTTTTTTTTACTTGAAAACCCAACGGCAAGTTAAGACACGCCGACCCACTGGTCGATCCACCAATTCCCAAGTCTCGTTCTCCATCAAAGAGTCATATTCGTCCTGCATGGCTCTCATCCATAGGCTTTTGTCGCCTTGAGACATAATGTCTGCAATTGTGGTGGGATCGCCAGGTGCTGTGTCTGTAACAAAACTTGTAACATCGTTATACACCAGTCGAGGCCTTCCTTTCTTACCCGTTCGTTCGATCCTTGGCCGACCTCGTCCGCGACTCGTCTGGCTCGCTGGTACAGTAGCCTTCTGGGGTGTGGCTTCTGACGCCATACTCCAGACTTCAGTTTCTTCTGCTGGTTCCGGTCCCTCGTCGCTGGTGTCTGCAGGCTTCTTTACAGCTACTGGTTCGAGAACTCCTTCGTTCGCCGTTGATTGTTTTGGCTCAACCTTCGCTTGAGTCGCGATAGGTTGCTCTGCTACCTCCACCGCTTCTCCTCCAACGTATCCGAGAGGCAGGTCGACCAACTCTAGATCGTTGTCATGCTTCGGAGCAGCGTACGTCCCCTCGATGAATCGAACATCGCGACTCTTGACGATTTTCTTCGTACCTTGCTTCCATAAGCGGTATGCCTTTGACTCGAAGTCGTAACCAACCATGACGTATTCTTCTCCTTGCGGATCCAGTTTTGTAGTCTTCGGACCTTTTTGGAGTGCAAACGCTTTGCAACCAAAGACTCGCAGGTCTGTTACGTCCGGCTTCTTTCCGGTCCACATCTCCAGTGGTGTTTTGCCTTGTAAGGCTCTCGTTGGACATCTATTTCTTATGTGTGCAGCCGTGCTTATTGCCTCGCCCCATAGGGTCCTCGGTAAACCAGAGTCAACTAGCATGCATCTAGCCATCTCAACTAAAGTGCGGTTTGCTCTCTCAGCGACTCCGTTTTGTTGTGGCGTATATTACACCGTCAGCTGCCTCCTGATGCCTTCGTCTTCCAGTAATTCGGTGAATATATTAGAAATGTATTCGAAACACGAGAATCTTCTGACCGGTTTCTCTCTCTACTCGAAGCATATACTTCCTGAATTCGGGGAAAATATCTGCGCGACTTTTTAGCATCACCACGGTTATCATTGTGGTTTTATCGTCTATGAAGGTCGCGAAGTATTTCGCTCCCCCCAAGGACTGGACTTTAAAAGATCCGACGATGTCTGAATGCACCAGGCCAAGAATGTCCTTCGCCCGCGACGCAGGCTTCGTAAACGGTAACTGGTGTATTTTTGATTTTATGCACACTTCGCACTGGAAATCACTAGTATGCGATTGAAAAACAAGTCCCGTCACCATGTCCGTGTCTCTCAGCTTTCTGAGGTCACTCGCGTTTAAATGTCCGAACCGTTGATGCCATTTCGCGACTTGTCCGACGGGTTTCCCGATTCCGTCGGCGTTCGCGCCCAACGCACTTTGGCTCTCGTCGGCGTTAACGACTTACAAACGCCCGCGTTTCTTCGCATCCATGACGCATGTTCCGTCTTTCCGGATCACTTTTCCCGCGTCACCTTCGAACACGACTTTAAAACCGTTTTCCGTGATTCTAGTCCGGCACGCACTTAACGTCTAAAAGTTCGACTCGATTCGCGGCACCGTTCGCGTTGACGTCGATGACACTACCGACACCTATTGTTTCCATGTCCGGATCGTTTTTCCCCGCGGTTTGAACCGCGCCATCTTGGCTATTGTCTAAACGCGAAAAACGATCTTTTCTGTTACACATGTGTGCCGTGGCACCACTGTCTAAGCACCATTCATTGTCTTTCAGCTGATTCAGCTTCACTGCGGATGTCGAAGCCACCATAGCATCCTCACATGCGGCCTGAGTCACTGCCTTGTTCGGCCGTTTCTTCTTTCCACACTCGGACGCACGATGCCCGGGCTGTTGACATCTGAAGCATTTGAATTCGTGCTGTTGCGCGCCTCTTTCTTCTTGTCCCTTTTTGTGGCCGAACGGTTTTCTCCCCGCTGGTTTCTTAGTATCGCCCCTTCCACCAGCGTACAGAGCGTTGTTGCCGTCGTCTTCGGCATCGCGGCTACCTCCGCTCCTCCTCGACTCTTCCTCGACCAACTTAGCTTTCAGAAAAGCGATGTCCGGGATCTCATCCCTTGATTCGATGGCGACTCGGAAGTTTTCGAACTCTTCCGGCAGAGAGCTGAGGAGCATGATCGAGAGTAACTCCGACGGTACCTTTATTCCAGCTTCATCCAGCATATCAGCAGTTCGGGTGAAATCGCTGACGTACTGCGACATTAGGGTGGTCCTTATTTTTGGTGTTTTTGAAATTTCCTGCGGACAAGGTGGAAAAAGTTTGCGAATAAATTAGAAAAAAAGGACCCAAAACTTGGAGTCTGTAGGTCAACTCAAAGTACTGCCTACAAGGCAGTGAAATTTGGCATACGTCTTCCTTACAGGTATAAACGTTTTTTTTCCGAAAAATCCCCCAATTTTTTGTTGAATACCTATGACTATAGGAAAGACGTATACCAAATTTCAGATTTTTCGGAGCACTATTTGGGCAGGAAAAAAAAAAAATAATGGAGTGAGCCCGAATTTCCATGTAAATCAAATGGGGAAATTCGCTGCCTTATAGGCAGTACTTTGAGTTGACCTATAGACTCCAAATTTTGGGTATTTTTTTCAAAATTTATTTGCAAACTTTTTCCACCTTGTCCGCAGGAAATTTCAAAAACGCCGTAAATAAGGACCACCCTACTGCGACATAGATTTATCTGTGTTTTTTCGCATTTGGTACAGTTTGCGGTAAAGAACCGCTTTTCTCACAGGTCCTCTGGAATTAAACACCTTTTCGAGTTCCTTCCAAGCCTCCGATGACGTCACCGCTTTTCGGATATGGCCAAGCTCGCTGCTAGACACGCTGAGCACAATAAGTGCTAACGCTTTTGAATCCATGGTCGTCCATGCTGCTAGTTCGGTTGTTGCTGTGGGTTGCTCGATACTACCATTTGCGTATCCCCAGAGACCATTATACACGAGAACGCTTCTTATTTGTAGCTGCCATGTTTCATAATTTTCCGATGTTAACTTCCCAATTTGATGCGCACCGGTTGACTGCATGGCAAGATGGACGCCAGACCGCGTGTTCGCGCACAAGCAACGTCGAGCGAGGAAAACGACTAATTACGTTAAACTTCGGCACTACTACGTTTCTTTGAGCAATTCTGGGCCCATAACCTGTTGCAATAAATACACGTAGATGCGGTTGAGTATAGTATTTATTCAGGCAGAGTATGTATAGTTATACAGTAGAACAGAAAAAGAGAAAAGAGCATGTAGACTCATTCGAGACGCCGGGCGATACCGCTGGTCAGCTGTCACACGCATACATACATACTAATAGCGAGCATACCCGAAGAACTCCGGACTATTCCGAAGTTCGTGTCGCTTATACGACGCACTCATATCCAACAAATACAATTGCAAAAATTGCTTTGTATTAACGTACAATATCATGTATGAAAACAGAAAATACGATGAAAAACGGAGAAGAAAATTTCGGCCCACTTTCGAGTTTGGATGATAATTTTTTATTTTGGAAGACGTAAGTTTTCGTACCTAGTTTTTTCATCAAAACCGGTTGGGGCATTTTTGAGATAGGTTTTGTGGCTCATACGCGAAAACGGGATAATTGAAACAAAAAGGGGGTGGATTTTTTTCATGTTTTCAAGCGTCATACTATCACCCAAAAAAGTTTCAATGAAATAGAAAATGAAGCGGCCAAACTCAGGTCAAGTTCACGTGGAATTCCCCATTTGTAAAATTCATATCTCTGGAACTGGAAGTCCAGGCGTCTTGGTTAAGGTCTTGAAAATTTTATTTTTCGAAATAGTATTTGGAGTAAAAGATTCATACAAATCGGTTATGGCGACATTTTAGAAAGTCGAGATTTTCGACTTTTATCGATCAAAATTGGGTCGAGGGATGATTCAAAAATTTCGAAATCAATCTCAGTTGAAATTCGTAGGATACCGGTTGTTTTGTGTATTTAACATTTTCCTCTAAGATTCCGTATTGACATTCGAGAAGCGTTTGAATTATTCGCCGTCTAGATGTATTAAAAAACGTATGACTATCGAAAATTGAATACAGGACCTCAAACTAACAGAAACATTGTCTTTTCGCTCGTACTTTAACATATGTTTTTTCCAAAAAAAATCAAAGACATGAGTGTCGATGATTGGTTGAGTTGAGCTTGACTGCCTCATATACTATGATCATAAACTCAATATCAATTTGAAAAAATTACTTCACTTTATTTTGATAAAAATTCAAATACTTTGCTGGGATTATTTTCTTTTCGCAGAGTTCTGTCAGATCGCCAATTTTAATTTTTTTCAGTGGAATTTTCTGCTCATAAGCATTTTGTAAAGTATGTTTCTCCCAATCGACCTTCCTTTTTCTGACATCATGTTCTTCAGCCTCGTCAGCCAAGTCGTATTTTATACGAACTCTTTTCATAACTGGGTCAAAACCTATTTCTTGCACCTCAGTTATGCAGATTTTATTCCAATTCGGCATCTCAGAAATTATCGAAAAATTTTTTATATCCTCTTGCCCAATTTAATTAACAATGTATAGCATTTTAGTTCTGGACTGAAATATCATTTTGCACCACTCGTCAATCGTGTATATAGATTCTTTTCTGCACCTCCTTCCAGCGCAATGCAACTATGCATTGAATCGCCATCTGATTGAGTGTGTCCCCTCATGAGATATCTGAGTAATAAAACATTTATCAGTCAAAGTAAAAATTTCACATTTTCCTTAAGTAACAAAAAATGACCTGTGTTTTATTCTGACTTTCAAGTCAATGGCAGCTTTCAGATACATGGAGAACACGAATCTATTTTTATTTTCCCCGACACAGTTGTCCGAGTAAAAAATAAATTCTTTTTCATCACTCTAACCTGAAAATCGCAACTTCGTTGCGATTTCTCGGCTTTCGGGATGAAAAACAATGATCGTAACTTGTACGTGAAGGCTTTTTGACGAAACTCGTTTCGCCAAAAAAGCCTTTCCATACTCGTACTGAAATGTACTATTTTGGTATCGGCTTTGCTTTTAATGTATTTATAAAGTATACTGGCGATCTCGTTCTCCTCGATTAGCGATTGTCTCATCCCATATGTTATATACGCCTTCATGTGTTGCCATATCATAAATTGTCAAGTTAAAGACTGACAATTTAGTTTTGTAGTATAGAACTGATTCTCCTGAATGTGGTAGAGACATGACTTTCTGAAGATCGACATTAGCGACGCAATAGTATTGTTACGAAAGTGATATACACCCCTCACATATATTTCACACACGCTCTAGTAGTCATCTTAAATAACAGATGTTAACAACACTCACTTGTCTACCGTTACCAGCCCCAACGTTTATTGTAAATAACAGTCTTGTTCGAGACCTTAAATTGAACACACGTATTTCTAATACAACCAAACTTACGCCAAATACTTAATCTTTGCATTTATTCGTTTACTTACTTTAATTTAATACTCAGAGAACCATTGAAATCATACGGAATTACCTCAAAACCTAATTCCGTAACAGTATATTATGTAACATGGGCGTAAAATACGGTTTTACGACCGGGTGCTGATCGCTGTGCACGAGGGCCGGCGGAGCCGGCCCGAGGGCTGCACCGATCAGCAGGAGGTCGTAAATCGTACGCCCGCGTTGCATACGCTATTTTTCGCATTAGTGTGCGGAAAATTCGTACGTACAAATAACTTATATTATGTACAAATCCGACTCTTGAACATGAAAAACAATTGAATTGATAATACCGAGGTACAAATTAACCCGATCGATGTTCACCCGAAACTGAGGACGGGGTCCAGGGGCGAAGCCCCGGTGGGGGGTGTGGGGGGCGAAGCCCCCCACAAAGTAATATAACTTGATTCATAGTATTATTGTCATAAATAAGCCAACCCGAGTAGAAATTTCGTCCGGCCAGCCAGACATAGGATCAGGATCAGCTCAGGTATAGGTAAGGCTTGCATGATCGGGATAGCCGGATCCGAGCCAGATCATGTTTTGGTAGGTCGTCGATTATCAGGTTAGCCGTACATTATTAGTATCAGGGACGCATCCGATACTACTAAGGCATGCATGATAAAAAATATTATTCGGTATATATATATACATATATATTTATATAGCTAGCCTGATATTTTCTTCATCTGGGACGGAGCAGGAGCCAGTAAGGCATATGCTAGTAGTTTGATACGGCTAGCCTTACATGTATCGGATCAGGTCCAATGCAGGGTCTTTATTAATATGGCTTCAATTATATATATATCGCGTGACTATAAATCCCAGAATAGGGCGTATCCGCCAAAAATTTTTTTTATGTAATTCCAATGGATATACGCGTTTCAATCAATTTCAAGGGTATTCCAATAGGTAAAAAAAAAAAAAAAAAAAAAATGGCGCTCACGCCCTTATGGCATTAGTCACGCGATATTTTAATTGCACATAAAAGGAATAGAAAAAATTCTGATACTCTTTTCCAGAACAAATCAAATTTTATTTATTATTATTCCACTTACTCTGACTATAATGTACGAATGATTCTGTACCTTTGTTGTACTCGTACGAAATGTCTCCATTTATTTTTATCTTTTTATTATTTATTTTAATGAATAAGTGGTACACAGTATACTTTTCGTGCAGATCTGTCTCCTATATCCATAAGTATCATTTTCTTATGAATCGATGTCAAGGTACATGTTTTAATATTTTGTGTTTCTTGCACTTGCCACATAGAAAAAAGCGATGAGTCACATGGGTAGGTGAAAATAGACCTTTTGATACGGTACAATTTTCCTTGTAGTTTGATCTCATCGTTGCCATGCTGCTTGTATATAGGATCGAGTTGCAATATTTTTCCATTGCGTAAAAGAACGGTATTGTTCGGTGATTTGGATGAAATTATAAAACCTTTATATTGAATTTTTCCTATCCTTTGTAATTGGTCAGGATCTCGGCGTTTTGTTTCTTTTAGAATTATTAATTCTGGTGGCATCGTCGCTTTTTGACAATTACCGTGAAATCTCTCGTAGAGCCTTCGGCTTACTTGTGCTAAGGGCCGATTACCACCTCGAAGCATTTTTTTCATTTTTCCGAGAGCATTCTCGAACGGAAAAGCTGTCAGAGTAGTGAGAGTGCGATTCATATTTTTCACATCGTCTGCTAAATGAATCAAACTGTGCATGTTGAGAATTTGGCAATGAGCACCGTAAAATCGTGATGCAAGTTGGAAGAACGTTCGAAGAAACATTTTCGCTTCGTTGTTGTATGCCAACGCCCAATCTTTGCTGCATAATATTCTGCAGGCAGCATGAAGAAGGAGAAAATGCTGGTACAGATCATTGGGTAATATTTTTTTAAAAATAATCGGACCAGCATATAATAAAACAAAACGAAATTCCGTCGCTTTCCATTTCGCGATCTCGTCCAAGTCTCGCGTTGTGCGTTGAAATTCTTCTGGTATTTGCGATGCCAGCAGCCTTAGCAATGCCGATAATCGCTGTTTATTATTTCGCCCCAGCTGTGTCGTTACTTTGCGATGGAGCCAAAAGTCGACGATCATTTTCTTCATCACACCTAAGCAACATAAATGCATGAAGTCGAGCGAAAATTGAGTCACCATATCGATAGGAGGCTCAATAGAGAGCAATGGCGATATGTCACGATGATGTTGGCGATTAACTTGATTCCGGAACGATGCATTCGTCCTTGGACGGGCATCTACTTCAGGGTAAATCATTCGATTCTTCGTATGTTTTCCGGTATCTTCACATCGTTTGCATGCATAATATCCACCGTGTCCAATTATGCACTTCACAAAAGATCGAGCTGGTCGATCACATATAAAATTTCTTACGTGGATACGAAACTGCTTGTTGTCGATCTCGACTCCGTCCCTGAGTATTTTGTTGAGCTCAGCAATAAAATCCGCTAAAAACTGATTCACATTCGCAGGTTTTTTTTTACCTGCATAAATAGCGACTGGAAATGGCTGATATACGTCAGGCTCAAAATCTACCTTGCACAATATTGGCCAGAATTGCATGGAACTCGATTTATAAAGAGGCAAACCATCTATGTTGAACAACAACTCGAGCCTAGATTCAGCATGCAGTTCAATGTTTACAACCTGTTGAAGGTATTTTGCAATACCAAAATAGACAAGTTCACCGCCTTCCCCATTTTCCCCGTCAAGTTTTCGGGTCTCGTATACGTATTTGGTGGTTTTGAGAAACGTTTTTGCAGTTTTTGGTAAAGTTGGGAGTATAAATTGCTGTCTCAAAATATTCAGCAAAGCATCGAGTTGTGTAAAAGGGATGTTTGTGCTCAAGGCCCATGAACGAAGAGCTTCTACAACATTATATCTGTTGTCATCATCTTCACTTTCCTCTTCTTCTGCTTCTTCGTCTTCGTCTGCTTCTCCTTCTCTTTCTTCTCCTGCCCAATCTTCGACATCTGTTGGATTACAATTCGTGTCTTTTCCATTCTTGTCATAAAAATTATCCTCAGTATTGTCACTTTTCCGAAAATACTACCTGCAATCGAATGTTCATCAGAATCGGCTTCTTTCCCTTCTTCGGCTTTGTCTTCGTCTGCTTCTCCATCTCTTTCTTCTCCTGCCTCTTCTTCGACATCTGTGGGATTACAATTCATGTCCCTCTCATTTTTATCATAAAAATTGACCCCAGTAATGTCACTATTTCCGAAAATACTACCTGCAATCAAACTTTCTTCAGAATCGCATATATCTCCAAAATTTTGCCTCTGGCCCACATATAAATGTTGCTCGACGTCTACATCAACATTGCTTGCATCCTCATTGGAATCACTGTTTTGTTCATCGCTGGATATTTGTCTAACGTTATCGATGTCCATATTATCGTCTCTGAGACATTCGACACTGATGTTGCTTTCGTGGTCATTCTCCTGCAAATGCACTTGCCTCATACGTCGAACCTCATCGACATCTCGTTTCTTTAATTCCCGAAATCGCTTCATACGTAAGCGTGCCAGTTCGCGTTTCACTTTAACTCGCCTGCTGTCCATTATAGCCTCGAATTCTATGCAAATATATGAAAATAAAAAAATTACGTCAAATTCCATGCAAATTTATTTTGAAAGATAACCTCAAATTCTACGCAAATATATAAAAATAAAAAAAATACCTCGAAAAAATAGCTGAAGTCACAGATTAAGAAAAACCGTATAACAATTACGTGATGCTCCACGTAACATAAAATGACTTTCAATAAACATTTAATAATTTGGTCCGTGCACACTTGTTCACCTTTACGAAAGTAAGAATTATGTGTAATCGTGTGTATACATTTACTTGGCGAGATATTGGCGAGGTTGATTCTCGTCCGGAAGTGAAAATTGGACAACTCATGTACGTTGTATGGTTTGTGTTATTCGTTTGAAACGATGAGTGAGCGGCCAATCATATTGCTTGAAGAAAAGGAATATAGCGATAATTGGTTGCCGGCGCATCCGAGCGCCGAGCTGCGGCTGCTGTGGGAAGCGCGTGCGAGACTACGAAGCTACAGCTTTCTCAGGGGAATCCCGCTACAATATCGTAAAAGACGCGCATGGGCTCAACAGTTCTAGATTGCAAATTATAAAGTGTTCCGATAGAGAAGAATCGAGGGTTTGTGCATTTGATCGAGAGTGATATACAAAGTATAACTGAAGAGAGGATCTGATTGATAACTGTATTACTTGTAAAAAGATCCATCGAATCTTCTTACGTGAATAATCGTGTGGTCGACAAGAAGAACCGTGATTCACGAGAAAAAAAGTCTAACGGGGCAACATTGTTCATCGAAATTGACACATTCATCGATTAGAATAAAACCCAAAGGTAAGATTATATTCTCTGTATAATAGTGTTTCAAAAAAGTTACAAAGGCGTCAAAGAGTTTTGGTAAGACATTTTTCTAGGTTAGTTTGCGACAGATTTTTTTTCTTGTTGTACTTTTTTTTCTTGACATTTCCGTGTCTTCATTAAATATAAGCAAAAGCTACCTATCTTTTTACATAGACACGCCAATGTCAAGGAAAAAAAAACGCACACCGAATTCTTCGGAAGTAACAAACCCAATTAACTCAGTTTTATATCAATCTATCAGATATATCAAATATTGTGAGGGTTCCATTCGGAAAGTTTTTCTCTGTAATGACCTTGACATATTTCAGTGAATATGGCCAGAAAAGAAAAATACATGCTCGTAGAGTTTGTAGACGATATCGGAGAGAAGCGTAGCATAGACTTTGTACCAGCAAGTTGGATTTTCTTCGACGAGCGAAAACAACATCTAGTCACACCGTTTGTATCAGCCGTTTCGACAGCAAACTCACACATTATTACAGACCTTATTAAGTCTGAAGCTGAACCACCAGCATCATGGCCGGTACACCGGGTATCAATCAGAGGCTCTGCGAGTATGTACAATGATACTGACTATGAGTTGAAATTCATGCAAATATGATAATTTGTGGGCAACTTACTGTATAGGAAAGCACAGCAAGCGCATTTAGAAATTTATTATAAATTATTTGACGTTAAGATGCTGCTGCGTCTTTTGATATTACATATTGCAAATTATTCCTTGTCATATGAACGATTTAATGATTCATTTGAATTTCTATATCATAGATTCTTACGCTGAAGCACTGACCAAAGTGAAAACTCTCGAGATGAAGGATCATGTATTTAGTACAGATAACGAGGATCGTGTGACGGCTAAACAAAACGGAATACTGAAGAAATATAAGATGAAAGGAAAAAAATACGATGAACACGAAATTGAAAAGTTATTTGCAACGGCTGCGCTGGACGTGACGTCTCAGAACGACACAATCCGAGATATCTCGCCAAGTAAGAACTTTGAATTAATATAGCCACATCTGCATTATAATTAGACATAAGTTTATAAAATCTTTTTTTTTTCTCGCTTCTGTTTCCGTTGCAAACTCTTTGTTCGAAATTTTCTTAACGAATACTAGAATTTTTTTTCGTTTTTCCACTCCCGTACTGTATACCTATATCAAATGCTGTAGAAAAAAAAGGGCCAAATATGCTGTGTGCCGAAAATATCTTTACCCCCTACGAAAACATTAAGTAAAAGAAATAACATCTCTCAAATTCTATTTGAAATCAATAAGTTTTTACCTCTGATTGTGAAACTAATGTGCAGTTTTTGAATTCTGTTAACAGCTAAATATCAAAAAAAGAAGGCATCAGTGGGCAAACAGAAAAAAACTGTAGTATGCTCAAAAAAATTAATTTCTCGAAAACTGACAAAAAAAAAACCTCCAACTCATATACACCGTCAATCTGTCGGTGTTGAGAAAAAATCATCGTTCTCCAAAACAAAAGATGCTCGAGATTCCGACAGCAGTAGCCAAAGTCAAGACACAAGTGGATCTTACAAAGCATCGAGCAACAGTGAAAACGAATTCAACAATCATGAAAACCGCTCTACTCACAATTCTAAAGCAAACTCCGGTAGGTCCGAATGAGTTTTATATGACAGATACCAGAGACTCCTTATTTTATAAAAATATATTTATTATATACTTTTCGTTTGATCTTCTCCGAAAGATAAGAATAATAATCGTGAGGCTTCCAGCGCGCCTGCTTCGAGCGGCCGAAGAAAGTATGAGGACGATAAGCCACGTAATACGAAGGATCGCGAGACTAAGAATAATTCACCAGGACTCTTCGATATCGATGGTAAGTCTATTTCAAATTATTTTAAGAGATACATCTAACTGTCGGAGTAAATTGAAGATAAGGATCCTTTTCATTCACATGATGTTTCACTATTGATAATATTTACAGATTCAGATGATTTAAAGTCTTTGATTTTGACAAGCTTCCGGAAATTATCAGTCCAAATTGGACAGGTGCAAAGCCAGCTTGCGGATCTAAAACTGAACCAAATTGAAGCCTCTTCTGAAAAGAAAGAAGAAACAGTCAAGGGAATTGACGCCATCATCGAAAAAAACGATTTTCAGGAGCTGCCATTCGGAACGCTTGAGGAGTTCAACGAGTTTGACAAGAAACTAAAAGCTGATAAAGCTTTCAAGATGGAAATTGTACATCGAATTCATGTTCAATCACATTCATAAATAAAACCCCCGTACTATCTGCGATAATTTTTTAATCTCTTTTCAGATACATGGTATGTCAGCTCTTATCAATCCAGACCTCAAATTGTTGGCGCAGTCTGTACGTGACATCATTAAGAAATTTATTCATCGAGAGGTACTGTTAAATTTCACATCGGTGAAAAAGTCCGGCGACAAAATCGTTTTCAAGGAGGATACTACATTCTACTTGTGCGTACGAGGTACAAATTCAGGTCTTCATTGTTAACATATTATTATAATAAGTATATTTAAATTATTGCACATATCCACACATATAAATAAAATATTCACAAATTAACTCGTCATCGTGAATATCAAGTTGTAAGTTTTGTCTTTATATTGTGTAAAAATTACAGATGCATTGTTAACCGAATTTTGTCGTCAATCGACTGGCGTAACAGTAAAAGAAAAATCAATATCGGATGCATTTGGAGCGGTTATCAACAACGCCAAGGATTGGGGCGGTCGAGCTCGAAGACCCCATGAAAATAAATAATACAAAATTACCTTCTTTAAATTTAATTATTTCGAGTTGCTTTCATGCTTTGATATATACCAAAGCTTTCTACGTCATACATAAAAGTAGTTTGTAATCTGCTGCTGTGCTGTAGTTAATAATGACCAATAAAGTAACTGTTTATTGGACGTGAAACTTTTTTGTAGGGCCTTTTATTCTTATAATATCCGGACGCGGCTGAATACTGCGCATGATCGGGGCAACATCAGGACTGGGTCAGGTCACTAGAGCCGTGTCTGATCAGGAGTCGGATCACTGCCACATCAAAAACTGTGTAACAGAACTGAAATGGAACTGATCCGTAACGTGATCAGGGCCGGCTAACGTGTTTCAGGCCAGCCTGATCTGTGCCATATTTTAGCCGGACGAAATTTCTACTCGGGAATAGGTTCAAGGTTTAAGGTAACATACAAGCATATTAATTCGCAGAAAAATCCGGGGTTTGTTACATTTGTCAATGTTATATGAAATCATAGAAGAATATAATGTATGTACGTACATAATAAAAATAATGAAAAAAACCGGACTAAATTATTTTTTTTATGATTTCATGTAACATTGAAAAATGTAACAAACCTCGAATGTTTCTGCAAATTAATGCTTGTATGTTACCTTAAACCTTGAACCTATTGGCTTATTTATGACAATAATACTATGAATCAAGTTATATTACTTTGCACGTGATGTGTCGTCGATAGTCAAAGCGGTACTAATAATTACATGATTACGCATTAGAGCGAGTGATACATATATACAGTCAATAGAGATATTATTGGTAGCATCGGTAAGGTCGAACTTTGAAGTGTCCAATTGATTATGAATATAAATTTTGAAATGCGGGCGTAAAAATTTCGGGTCATTATTTTACGCCCACATTTTAGGGCCTACTTATTTTCTTTTGTTTACATCAGTCGGACGTATGAACGTTAAAAACGAATATTTTATTTTACGCCCACAAGGTGTAAAATCGATTTTTACGCACAGTGTTGAAAAAAGTAGCATTTTACACCCCGAATATCGAGGTGTAAAATCGAATTTTAGGCGCACTGTTGCGAAAATATTTTTATCCGTCTTCCCTTGCTCTTTATCTGCTTCCATCAGTGATCTAGCAAAATCTTTGTTTAGAATATGCATGTTGTAGTCCTCTTCGAGCTCTTTCTTTTCTAGGATTGTCGACGAGTTATAAATGAAGCATTCATCGCAACGATCTTTCTTTGGTTCAAAAAAATAGATGTTGTAGTTTTTGTTAAAAATCTCTCTATAAAGCCACGCTGAAGCAAGATTTTTTTTTTCAATTCCATCATTTTTATCCAAATACAACCTGTATATTTTGTCAATACTCAGATCTTGTTGTAAATATTGTCGAGTGCTATCTTTTCTGCAATAGTGACTTTCGACGATCGGGAATGACTGGATATGTTTGTGTACCCTTTCAACGATATCTTCTGGGATTCTGTTGGGCCTAGTTAAATGTCGTCTTCATTCATCTTGCATATATCCTGCAGATTGTTCAATTTTGCTGTCTATTGTGGTAATCTTACGACATGATATTCCTGAGTCAAATGAAAATTGAAATAGTAATAAAATTTCCAACATCGTTCATTAAAAATAATTGACTGCACTTTGTATGAAAATTATGCCATGCCTAAAGTTGCCTGAAACATTTCTTTGCACACTTTTATTTGCGACGTTTTTGATGTGGGCAAAAAATATGTGTGAGAAAGTTTCTTTTCAATTGGCTTTTCCAAAATATCCACTGTTCTTGTTTTGGGATCATAGGTATGCATGTAACGAGCGATATAATCCCACTGCCGGCTGTTACCGCCAAGTTTGTGGTAATCTTTAAATATTTTTTCGCGAATTTCATTCGAAATATTCTGTTGACAATTAAAGCGACCTATGAAGCAGCCCAGTCCCATTTTCTTCTTTGTAATAAGTTTTCCTTTCCTCGAAATTCCCTGTAAACCCCTCCTCACAGCATGACTTGCAGCATTGTCTTTCCAAGTTTCCGGCTGTCTCGAACGTTTTCTCGTGCTGTTTTTCACTGATTCTTTGTGTAGATAAAAGAAATATGTTAGTAGACTGATTTTCACAAAAAGTCTTTTTTTTGATACCATTAACCCTTACCAAATGGAATACCGAATTATTAATTGGTAATAAATATTATTTGTAGACTGAGACTTACTTTCAGTGAAAATCTGATTTGATTCTGTGTTTGGTACTTTACAGAGAGGTTCTTCATTATCGATACATGTTGATGAATTAGGTTTGAAAAGCAGCCTTGATAAATCTATTTTCACTAAAATATTGTTTTTAACACTTGGTCCGGAGCTAGCTGCAGGTGCCGAATTGTGGCTAAGTTTATTTAACGAAGATTACGCCAGTGAATTATTTCCGTGATTAGTACAAGAACGTAAAGTCCTTTCAGATTGAAGGTCACCAAACTCATTATTTTCTGGATTATGAAATTGGAATAATATGTCCTCTTCCAATTCATCACATCTAGCAGGTACCAATACATCTATGAACGAGTCAGTTGTTATATTTGTATTGCGAAATAACAAATTTAGAAAAAAAAATTCCTCGAAATTTTCTTACTATTTGAAAGCCTTTCGGAAATGTAGTTTTTTTCAACATAATGCATATAAATTTAGACTATAGTATTGAAACACTGAATTTTAATAAAAAATTTGTCATTACGATTAACATTGGCCAAAATAAAATTGCGTTCGAGATATCAGCGATGTTATCTTCCCGTTCGGCAAAAAGATATCATAAAGCATTCCTAAGGATAACATTTTTATGATCTGACATCGGAAATAGTTATCCTAAAGATAACATGAGGGTATCAGAAAAATCTCTTATGAGAAATCTCTTTTAGAGCTCTTCGAAAAAATATCAGAATGATAACATTTTGCAGAGGTCTGAAAGAGATCAATTTCAAGAGGTCATAAAGAGATATATGTCAGAAATTTGAGGTTATAATTAAGAGTAATTCAAGTTGATATAAAAATACTGTTCGATTGTTTTTTATCATTTACCCACTGGACTAATTTTGTTAATAACTTAAATTCGTGTCAGATCGATTATCGATCACTAAGCTACGTACATCAAAATTGTCATCAATTTTACTGTCATTACTATTGTCATTGATTCCACTGTCATCACGATTGTCTTCAATATTGCTGCTGTTATCATAATTATCCAATTGACTCTTATAATGACTCACAAAGCATGATGAATCAGGTTCACTAGTTTCACATATTTCAATGGTAGATTCATCTAATGAATTTTCTGATTGAATCAAAAAACGACGTAAACGTTTATTTCTTTGACTTCTTAATAAATTTGGAAATAATTTTCTTTTCTACATCGTTATTGTATACACTTATTATACGTGGGATTATTTCAGGTTAGAGTAAACATGGAGGTATTGATTCTGGTCCGGAAGTGAAAATTGAACAACTCATTTACGTGTGTTATCCTATTTAAGGGAGTTGTCCAATGATCACTTCCGGGAAAAATCAACCTCGCCAAGTAAACATTGGTATTTGCAGGTGCTAAGTATCAGCTGATGACGAAATTGAGGTTATGGTAGACAAGATAAAAGGATATCTTTTTGATGTCGTAGAGAAATCTACGAAAGTTATCATTTAGCTATCTTTGAGATCTCCATAAAATGACTTTTACAAAAAGTTGTCATAATGATAACATTTTTCTGAGCTCTAAAAGAAATCATTTTTGAGTTAACATTACGACATCTTTCTGACATTTATGCTGAACGGGTTACCATACACCTTTTTTTTTCAGTGTATTTGAGCTGTCGGTTCACCTTGGTCTAGACACGAAGTATCCAAATACGAAGAATGATAAAAATAGTAGATAAATTTCCAATAATTCAACTATAAAGAAAAGATTAAATAATGCCATGCACAACTCATGTCTCATGAAGTCTACACTTACGTGTACAGCAAACAAGTACTCAAAGTGCAGGAGAATAAAATTAAAAAGGCCAATGTTTACATCGTTTTCGTTCTGTTGGATTTACAAAAGCCCACGGCAGCATAGAGGACAACACTTTTTTTTGTGGAACTGATAGAAGCTGTAGTGCTATATGATATTTACTTCAAATGACCCGAATTATGTTATCCTCCGGCTTTTATAAAAGCAGCAGGGCATTTTTTCTATGTTCGCTTCTTCATACTTTCATACAATAGTTTTGATGGTGATCGAGTTCTATAATATTAAAGCTGAAAACTATATATTATACTTTATACATACTTAGAAACACTTGTTATAACTTACCTTAATATGTATATACCGCCAAATTATACCCAAATAATTATATTTTTTCTTTATTGTGAGCGTGAAAACGTAAAGGAGTAGGGATGGCACGGTTTTATGTCGGACCATTAGGAACTAAATTCGGTGTATATGTAATACGAGCTTCCAATGGCAGTCGCGTCCTTGAAGGCGAGCAGGTAATAAATAAAGATACTCTGGGGTGATGTACTACTCCGATTGTCCGACAGTAATCGCAAAACAGTGGTCTGATTGATACTCATTAAAACGTACACATATAGATTTTCAGATAAATGTGATTTTTGACGAGATCAACAAGACCACTGTTATAGTCTTCTAGAGAAAGCTTTCTAGTTTACAAAACCGTATAACTTTTTTCTGTTGCGTTCAATAAACAAAAAGTACAGAAAATACAAAAATCGCCACTTTCCCTCATCTTTCGCATACATGATTACATTCAACACTACAGTTTTATACAAAATGTAAAAAAAAAAAAAACTAACGTCAAGTAGTCAACTATCTCAGACACTCTGGCGATTTGATTCCACTATTTGAAATCTAAAAAATATCAATCCAAACATTTGTGATCTACAAAAAAAAATTGGGGGTAATATATTGTCCGGGTGACCGCCAGCGGCTTTAGATCGCAAAAATGTACTGTTATCTACGAAGTAAAAAATTATCTTTGAACAAATACTTGTTTTTTAGATCCTTTTTTCAATATCATTTGAATTTTTTATCATACAACTGTACTGTTTTAAACCTCAACGTAAATAAGTGATAATGGTAGACGCTGCACATACCAATCCCAAAACGAGATACTGCGATTTTCTTCAAAAGTCTTGCGCGCGTCATTGGTACCAACTGAAAATTTGAGAAAACAAATGTTCGCTGGAGATATTGCGGTTTTGGATCCGAGCGCGAGATACTGCGGTTTTGGAGCCAAGCGCGAGATACTGCGGTTTTGGATCCGAGCGCGAGATACTGCGCTTTTGGAATCGAGCGCGAGATACTGCGATATTCGACTGGGCCATCGACGTATAGAGATATGTAACAGTGTTTCCGTCATTACGGCATACCCTTATCCCTATTTCCTACTTATCATAGAAATAGCGAAAGAGGTAAACATGGCGCAGTCGATAGTGTGTTAAAAAATAGACACGCAAGACAAAAAGAACCTGAAAAAGAAGAAGTAAAGTGAAAATAAAGTGGAAATAAACCGAAATAATAGAAAACTCAACAAGATAGACGGATTGAACAAACCGACTCCATATAGTCTTGAAGGTGACGTGGCAGAAAACTGGAGGAAAGTCAGGAGAGATTACGAGCTTTTCATGGTTGCAACAGGCCGGAGTTCAAAGGCAAAACATGTGCAAGCGGCAGTACTACTCAACCTGGCTGGTCAAGAAGCAATGGAGCTGTTTGAAACATTAGAAATAAGTGACGACGATGATCCTGACTTGATATTGCAGGCGTTTGAAAACCACGCAAAACCGCAAGTTAACGAGACGTTTGGGCGATTTGTATTCAACAGAAGAGCACGTCAGGACGGAGAAACGATCGAACACTATCTTGTCGAGCTAAAAAGGCTGGCAAAGACGTGCAACTATGATGCGCTAACCGAATCCATGATCAGAGACAATATGATTCAACACATTGATGACACGCAACTGCAACAAACGGTTCTAAAAATCAAAAACCTGAAGGTAGACACTGTGATAGAAAATATGAAAGCAGCAGAAGTTAGCAAAACTCAGGTGAAGAAAATACAAAATGACAAAACGGAGAAAGCTATTGTCGACGCAGTCCGACAATACTCTAGAAAAAAAAAGAAACACAAATATCAACCTCGTGCAAAAGAATGAGAAAGAAGTCGGGCACACACATATTCGAAACGGCGACACTCAGAACGATCGCAAACGGAGACAACTGAATCTGAAAGAGGATCAACAAAACCGAGTTCGAGCGAAGCAATAAGGACGTTCCAGTGTAGGAAATGTGATCGTCATGGGCCGCATCAATGTCCAGCCTATGGTAAACAATGTACGAAGTGTCAGAAATATAATCATAGCGCGAAGGTATGTAGATCGTATAAGAGTAAAGAGAAGATAGATGCGATCAATAACAATGAAAGTAGTGAAGAATACAGTGATAGCACTCATACTAGCGACAGCGATTTCACAGTAAACAGCTTAAAAATAAGCAGAGTAAAAGAAAATGACTCGAAACGAACAGACTGAAAAATGAAACTCAAAATAGGAGAATTGAAATTGCGAGTAAAAGTAGACACTGGTGCAGAAAGTAACGTCATACCGTAGAAAATTTGCGAAAAAATAGGGTATACCGATAACATAAGGCAGAAGAAGATAGTACTAGAAACGTATGGCGGGATTAGAATAAAGGCACTTGGCGTAGTCTCAGTCAAAGCAGAGTAGAACAAAAAACTATACAAGCTTAATTTCACAGTAATAAAAGAAAACACTGAGCCACTGATTGGGCTAGAAACTACTAGAATTCTAGGTCTCATCAGTAACATAGGTACAGTATAAAACAGCGAAATGAGCAAAGATAAATTTGTAGAAAAATATAAGGATGTATTCACAGGATTAGGTCAATTTCCGGGAGAATACGAGATATTAACAAACCCAAAAGCAGAGTCAGTAGCCAAACCGCCGAGAAGAATGCCGAAAGTAGTAAGAAACGAACTAAAAAAATACCTTAATGAACTAGAAGAAAGAAAAGTCCTCGGAAAAGTCATAAGTAAATATGAAAATCCAACAAGCTGGGTGAGCAATCTTGTGTTGAGGGAGAAATCAGACGCTACTTTGCGACTGTGCATGGATCCAAAGCATTTAAATGAAGCTATTAATCGTCCGTTTTACGAAATCCCGATTACAGAATCAATAGCAGCGAAACTCACAGGGAAAAAGTACTTTACTGTGTTAGATTTGAAAGACAGGCTTTGGCAAGTGAAATTAACAGAGAAAAGCTCAGAAATCTGCGCATTCTCGACGCCGTTTGGTTGCTTCAAGTTCAATAGACTCCCGTTCGGTTTGAGTTGCGCACCGGAAATTTTCCAGAGAAAAATTGATGAAGTTTTTGGTACTATACCAGGAACAATGTATATTTTGACGATATTCTAGTAACAGGGGAGACCGTTGAAGAACACGATGAACTGTTAGGGAAAGTTATGAATAGAGCGAGAGAAATGAACGTCAAATTTAACCAGAGGAAAGTTCAATTCACACAATCATCTGTTAAGTACGTAGGCTATGTATTCGACAGTAGAGGCAAGTCGACCGATCCAGACAGGTTAAAAGCAATCCTGAATCTGAAAGATCCGGAAAACAAAAAAGATCTACAGCGCATACTGGGTACGATAAATTTTCTCAGAGAATTTTCACCGCACTTGGCGGCAGAAACAGATCAATTGCGTGAACTACTAAAAGACAAAAACATGTGGTGTTGGACGGGGATCCACCGCGAAATACTTGATCGAATCAAAAATGAAATAGCAACGGCACCGATATTACAAACTTTTGATGAGAGTGAAGAAATAGAAATCCAAACAGACGCGTCCTCCACAGGACTTGGATGCTGTCTGTTGCAAGAAAATAAACTGGTTGCCTTTGCGTCGCGAGGTCCAACTGAAACTGAGAAAAATTACGCACAAGTTGAAAAGGAACTTATAAGCATTGTTCATTCGGTAATGAAATTTCATAACTATATATACGGCAAACCCGTAACTATCTGGGCTGATCACAAGCCTTTGGTAGCTATAGGAATAAAAGAAATCTCAAAGATAGACTCAACTCGCTTACAGAAGCTAGAGATGAAACTTATCAAATACGACTTAAATATCAAATACTTACCTGGAAAATACATGTATGTAGCCGACATGTTATCCAGAAATTACTTGCCAAACAAAACCAGTGATGAAGTAGACCTGACTCAAGTTGTACACATGATAAGCAAATACGTAGCAATAAGTAAATGTCGAATGGAACAATTGACAAAAAATACAGGGGATGATGCAGTTTTGCAAAAGGTAATAAACTATTGCAAGACAGCATGGCCGAATGGAAGAAAGGAAGTGGCAGAGAGCTTGGAACCGTACTGGAGAGTAAGAATTGATCTTTATGTAATTGATGATCTAGTTTTCATTGGAGATAAAATTGTGATTCCAAGTGAACTAAGAAAAGAGATGATAAGACAGTTACATGAAGGGCATCTAGGAGTAGCTAAAATGAAAACGAGAGCCAGAGGTATTATGTACTGGCCAGGTATCAGTAAAGACATAGAAACCGTAGCTGAAAAGTGTGAAGCCTGTGTAACATACCAAAGGGCTAACGTAAAAGACACATTAATATCACACCCACCTCCAAAAATTCCTTTTCAAAAAGTAAGCAGTGATATTTTCGAATTCGCTGGAGATAACTACATAACAGTAGTAGATTACTTCTCTAAATGGATAGAAATTAAAAAACTTAAATCAAAAACTGCTAAAGCTCTTATAGAGACGATAAAACCTATCTTTGCGACACACGGAATCCCAGAATGTTTGATGGCAGATAACATGCCATACTCGTCTCTAGAAATTAATCAGTTTGCTAAAGAATGGAACTTTGAAATAATAACGAGTAGCCCAAGGTATCCGAAATCAAACGGGATGGCAGAATAAGCAGTACACATAAGCAAGCAAATGCTTAAAAAATGCAAACACGATAACAGAGACTTACAACTAGCACTCTTAGCATACAGAAATGCACCCGTCGCGGGCTTACCTTACACACCAGCTGAAATGCTGTTATCTAGAGAAACACGAACTACTTTACCAGTAACCATAAAACGATTAACACCTCGAGTTCCTAGCAAAGTATACGAAAAACTAGTTCAAAGGCAACAAGAAATAAAAAAGAAGTATGATAAGAATGCCAGGAAGGAGGTCACTTATAATCAAGGAGACAAAGTTTATGTTAAAGAAGGCAAAAAGTGGAAACCTGCCGAAATCATTGCAAAGTACCACACGCCGAGATCGTATGTGATAGAAACTGAGACAGGTAGCAAACTTAGACTTAACACTAAGCACTTGAAACCTAGAAAATAGATAATCAAGAAAAAAAAGGACGGAAAATTTAGGGTGTGTCACAAAAAAAAAAAAAAAATTTTTGGCTACGTTTCTAACGGATAGTTCTCGTTAACACAAAGATACTCCCCGCTCGAAAAATTTCGTATGTCAAGGCTAAGTGGTTCCGAAACTTTTTTTTAGTTTTTTGGTTATAGAGTGCATATCACATTTTATTATTTTTATAATTCTAATTTATTAATTTTTTTCGGATACAGAATTTCAAAAATTGTTTACAAGTCAATATCTTCTTGAAAAATATTGATTAATCACAAAACTATGTAAATTGACACGAAAATAGATTTTTTTGTATGTTAATCAAATAGGAAACTGAAAAAAGTTTTGGAACCACTTAAGCTTAACGGAGAAAAATTTTACTATGTAGGATTCTTCTTCTTGATAAGACCTAGCGACTTGAAAAGTAGCACCATGAAAATTAAAAAAAAAAGTCGAGCTGACACACCCTAGGGGGAGATGTTGTGACCCCAAGTAATTGTATGTATTCTTATACGTATCATGCTATGTATATGTGTGTATACAATGATCGTGACACGGCGACATTAGTCGAAGTCCAGTGCTCATGGAATAAACACGTATAGAGATATTTAACAGTGTTTCCGTTATTACGGCATACCCTTATCCCTATCCCCTAATCATAGAAATAGGGAAAGAGGTAAACACGTCTAAAGTCTACTGTAGCATTTTTTTTTTCGCTAGATCTAAGCATAGTCATAGTCAGAGGAGATGAAAGCTTCCTTTGCTTTAAGAAACTACATAAATTTTGCTCATTAACTTTATTCCGATCAGATTCTTCAATTTCACTCTATCAATTATTTTCAACCCAACAATCTGTCAGTTGAGTCGTCTGGAAACAGAAATTTTCATGTCTCCTTTCATTAATGACAGATACCCCGCCTTCGGCAATCTATGGAACTTTGACTGATGGGTTGCCTGCATTCACGAGTTAAAATCCGACTACAGTGACACGGACGTGCTGTGATTAGCTCCTATTGTTTTTATCGTTGTGACGCTTTCTTTTTATCTTTACGACTCGAATTTGGTACGTGTACGATCACTGTTTTTCGCTGCAAGTTTTTAGTGCCTTTGTCTCCTACTTATCGTGCCTTTACTGGTTTATTTAAACCTTTGAAACTTTTTCAAAATCGACTGTGGGCTCTCTATGACTGCGAGTGTCAACATCGGCTTCTAGGTCTCTGCTGTGCCTTGTTGGTGTAGTGCGTCGGTGTGTTGCGGGGTATTGCGTGTGTGCGGTATCAACAAGCGCGTGTCCGTTCTGTGATTGCCGATCTAGTAATTGCTATGGCCAGCCAGGCAGCCTCTGGCTCGAACTCTACCGCTTGCGCCACATGCGCTGGATGCTCCAAGGCGGTGGTCAATTCCATCTCATGCAGTAAGTACAACCTAGCTTTTCACCCAAGCTGCGCTTTTAAGCAAAAAATTTTGGACAGCTCCCGTTCTCGTATAACCTGCTGCTCTTCTCCTCTTATTCCGCCCGCACCCGGTATCACTGATATGAATGCTATGATGCTTGAGTTAAAAGATTTTATCCGGCAAGAATTGAAAACTGTCATGACGGAGGTTGGGAGCCTTAGTCGTCAAATCTTGGAACTTCGCACTGAAATCACAGCTGTTGTTGCCAAACTTGACTCTCTTCACTCGGACTTACTAGGAGAGGACAAGGGTTCCGGCGCATGGATTTTGTTCAAACTTGGAGGGGTGTTTCTTTGGCCCAAAATATTAGCCCTCTGATCTTCAATTCCATCTCATAGGCCTTTCTTTTCCTGAAAAATATTATTATTGTGCAATTTATTGGTTCTCCGCCGTAGCTCTAGATTGATGCAGCGAACTTGAATATATCACTGATACCTTTTCAT
The DNA here is from genome assembly GCA_949628255.1 of Macrophya alboannulata. NCBI lineage: Eukaryota > Metazoa > Arthropoda > Insecta > Hymenoptera > Tenthredinidae > Macrophya > Macrophya alboannulata. The sequence continues at coordinate 24,780,706 of OX451208.1, forward strand.
TCGAGCATGAAAATGAATATTCAACACGTTAATTTACCATATAATTTTTTTTTTTCTCTCGTTTTCATTTATTTATTTTTTTCAATGATTTTTTTTTCATATCTTCTACTTATCACCTAGTCATATAAAACATCACTGCTAACTCTACGCATTTACTGTATAGGGCAGTACTGCGGTTTTCTGCGGTACCAAACTTCAAATATTTTCATTTTATTATTAGTAATCAAGGAGCAGTACTGCCCTATACAGTAAATGCGTAGAGTTAGCAGTGATGTTTTATATGAATAGGTGATAAGTAGAAGATATGGAAAAAAAAATAAATGAAAAAAAAAAAATAAAAATAAAAAAAATTAAAAAATGATATGGTAAATTAACGTGTTGAATATTCATTTTCATGCTCGAATGAAAAGGTATCAGTGATATATTCAAGTTCGCTACATCAATCTAGAGCTACGGCGGAGAACCAATAAATTGCACAATAATAATATTTTTCAGGAAAAGAAAGGCCTATGAGATGGAATTGAAGATCAGAGGGCTAATATTTTGGGCCAAAGAAACACCCCTCCAAGTTTGAACAAAATCCATGCGCCGGAACCCTTGTCCTCTCCTAGTTAGTCTCATGCCGCGCGGATGTTGATGTTGTTATTGATAAGCAGCATGCTCTCGAGGTCTCCCATGCGCGAGCTGTAGCCTCGATTGCTGATATCTCGGGTCAGCTCATTGCTTTCAAACTGCCTGCGGCGTCCCCACCATCTGAACCCTCCCGCGACGTTGGAAATCTTGCAGCGGAGCTTAATGATCATCAGCTGAGGGCTGCGAACGTCATGATCTTCGGTCTTGTTGAGTCTATTGCTGCTACTCCGGTCGCGCAGCGCTCTGAGGACCTTGCTGCTGTGACTAGCCTACTAAATCATGTTGCGCCGTCCCTCAAACTGGATGAGCTGCGCTTCTTCAGAGTCGGGAAAGTTCTTCACCCTGGCGCTAAGCCTCGCCCTATAAAGGTGATTTTCACGTCGCCTACGGATGCGACTACGGTGCAACGTTTTGCCAGCCGGCTGAGGAACTCTGCTTCGTTCCAGCGTATTTACATCTCTCCTGACAGGACACCGATGCAACAGCAAGACTACGCGAATGTCAAGCGTATTCTTGACGCTAGGAAAGCTGCTGGTGAGACGGGTCTTGTTATCCGCTTTCACCAAGGATCCCCGCGGATTGTGCGGGTGTTAACATTTGCGATAATGACTCTAAGCTCACTTTTATTGTTGTGTATCTCCCTCCGGACCTTCATGTTGATATGTTCTGTACCTTTTTTGACAAGCTTGAATCGAAGCAGGTGTTTATTGGCCGTAATGTCTTAATATTAGGTGATTTTGATGGTCCTCGCTTTACTGACTCCGCTGTCTCCGACTTAGTTGGGGGCTCGAGCCGGAAAATTTACGGCCTGCGCGCTCTTGTTAACTTCTTTGATTTTACTCAAGTCAACTCTATTGTAAATGATCGTGGTGGTATGCTTGATCTGGTGTTTTCTAGCCTCAATGCTCGTGTCGACCGCTGCTCGATCCCACTTTCCAAAGAAGATGACTATCATCCTGCGCTCGTGCTATCTGTTAGTATTACCCGGTCACCGGCTCGTTGTACCTTATTCAGCTCCGACTGGCCGCGATATAATTTTAAGAAAGCTAATTCCAACTTACTTAATGATGCTATCAGTAAACTTGACTGGGCTGAGTTATACTTATTCACCGATGTGAATCGTACATGCGAGCACCTTTACTCTCGGCTATATTCTGCGGTTGACTCTGCCGTGCCTAAAGTCAAACTCGTTCGTAAATCGTGCAATTCTCCGGCGTAGTTCACCCCTGAGCTCATTCGTGGTGTGAAGGCCAAAAACAATATGAGGGCTAAGTTCTTGCGCACCGGTTCCGTGGCTCACCTTGAGCTTTATAAGGCCTGTCGAGCTTCACTTAAACCTCGGATTGATAGTGCCTATGCTACGTATATTGCCTCCCGGGAGAGATCTGCCTCTGAAGACCCCTCAACCTTTTGGTCCTATGTCAATAGCCTGAATGGAGGCCCACGCATCCCCGACATCATGTCGTGTGGTGATGTAACATATCATAAGCCGGAGGACATTGTTGATGCATTTGCCGATCAGTTCAGTAGTGTCTTTTGTGCTGCGGCGCCTGTTCCTCGTTTTGCTGGTGATTGTGCCTCTCGGGCGTTCTTTGGTCCACCTGCGCTTGAATTTACTGTGGCGGATGTCACGCTGGCTCGAAAATCGCTTAAGCCAAAGCTGTCCTCTGGTACTGATCAGATACCCAATCTTGCAGTGCGTGATTGTGCTTATGCCCTTGCTAGGCCACTGTGCTTTTTATTCAACCTCTCGCTAAAGCTAGGTGTCTTTCCGGACCGCTGGAAGTCTGCCAAGATTTCCCCTGTTCACAAAAGTGGTGATGAATCGCAACTCGGGAACTACCGTCTGTTATAATTCGAATACCAAGGTGTTGCAATCCAGATATTTGATCCACACTTTGGCAATACTAAGGAATGCGCTTACGCGGTATAGCGGAGCAACACCTCTTCCATTTGCGAAATATATAAGAATGCACGGACGCAGCACTGACCTCCTAAATAGTCATTAAAAGGCAGGCAAACGACGCGCCCGTGGTCAGAACATCAAGACCGATTGAAGATCGCATAATAGATTGATATCCCTTATATTCTATATTTTGTATAATCCATACTCTTTATAATATTGACTTTGTTTCTTCAAATACATTAAGCTTTCACTATTTTGTACGACTGAGTTCTAACTCTTAATTTGACAACGAATCCCTAAATAAATTGTTAGTTGTCAAAAGGATCTCAGGATCCCGATTACAACACGTCCTATTGCGCTTATATCCGCGTTCGCTAAGGTGTTTGAGTCCTGCCTGTACAGCTATATTTTTAGGCAGGTATCTGGTACTATAACCCCCTTCCAACATGGATTTATGCCGGATCGATCGACGACCACTAATCTTGCTGTGTTTACTCATGCTGTATGCGGTGCACTTGATCGCGGAGAACAAGTCGACGTCATTTACACGGACTTCGCCAAAGCTTTCGATACGATTGATCACGGGATCCTTATCAATTTAAGCTTCCAGCCTGTGGCTTGCACGCCTCTGTACTGACCCTCCTAACTTCATATTTATCTAATCGCGTGCATATGGTAGAGCTTTATGGTCGTAGGTCCAAGTCGTTCACACCCACTTCGGGTGTGCCACAAGGGTCAAACCTTGGTCCGCTTCTGTTTAGTTTCTTTATTAACGATATTGTGCATTCCCTGAGTTGTGATGCTCTCCTGTATGCCGATGACCTAAAGCTTTACCATACTGTGCGTTGTCCGGCTGACTGCTTGATGCTCCAGGCTGATATTGTCCGTATTGAGCGCTGGTGCGCGCGTAATCGTCTGTATCTCAACGCAGCTAAGTGTAAGGTGCTATCTTTTTATCGTAGTGTCAGACCGTGTATTTTCAGCTATGCTATAGGTACCGCTGATCTGGAAAGGGTCTGCACTGCCGTTGACCTAGGGATCACCTTTGACCATGATCTTAGGTTCTCCCTGCACATTTCTCAGGTAGTTGCCTCCGCCACCAGGATGCTCGGCTTCATTTTCCGAACTTGTAAAGCCTTCAATAGCCTAGTTGCGCTGAAAGCTCTGTACTTTGCTTATGCCCGTTCTAAGCTTGAGTATGGATCTTTAATCTGGTACCCCGCCTCCGCAAGGGATGTGAAGCTTGTGGAGAGTGTTCAGAGGAGATTTCTAAAATATCTTGTTCTCAAATTCGATGGAGCCTACCCCCCTCGCGGTACAGATAATGTCATGCTGTGCAGACGCTTCCACGTCCAGTCACTTGCGTCGAGACGCAGTATCCCCGCTGTAACACTTCTCTACAAGCTGCTTGTTGGTGCTATCGACTGTGCGTGCCTGCTGTGCCGTATCCCGTTTCTTATACCCAGGCCTTCTGCCCGAAGTCATGAAGCTTTTTATCTTGATCTGGGGCGTACAAACATATTAGAGCACTCCCCGGTTTTGATCATGTGCCGTAATTTCAATCTTGTCGCCGACTTCTGTGATGTTGGCTCCATGCGCTCCACCGAGTTTGCTAGGGTTGTGCGGGCTCGGCTTGCTGACCAATGAAATGCATGGTATCGTGCCTGCCCGATGGCTGTGTCTCGCGCTTTACTTTTATTTTCTTTGTCGCCATATTACTTTATTATTTTATGTTAATGTATTTTGTACCTTGCTATCTTTATAGATTTTTTTTCCAATATTTTGTATTGTATTTATATTGTATTTTGTATCTCGCTACCTCTGTAGATTTTTTGCCCAGTATGGGTTCGCCTGTTGGGCTTAACACTCATCAATAAATAAATAAATAAATAAATCTAGTGAATTCCTTTCTCGTAATCGCACGGTATACCCTAGATATAACTATATAATATAGTCTACGTATAACCATATGGAATTCCGGTGATTTTTCACGTTTTAGTATACAAACAGCCAATTTATATTATCAAAATATGATTTTATCAGAACAGATACTTAGCATAATATCCCCATGTATAATTACGCTAATTATGATGGTAAATTTGATAAGAAAGAGTACAATAAATCATTGACTGTCTATTAATTCAGAATATTCGTTAGGACTTACAAGGGCAAGGACAGGTGTTGCGATTTTCGTTGTTTTAGTATTTATGGTTTAACGAATCAGTTGTTATTACCCCAACTAAGTCCGTTACTAGGCCTAGGCCACATTGGTAGTCGATTTTTTTGAACGCGAACTTTTTTTCGCCCAAACGGAGTTCAAAATATACGCGTCCTACCAGAAGCAGCACCGCATGGGCCAGCGCTAGTATTCAGCCGCACTAAAAGATGGCCGCAACGCCAGTATACATCGCTGCGCCACTAGGCGACTACACGGCCGATCGCTTCTCCCGGGAGTAAAGTAACACTAGGCCGCGCCTACGTAGGCAAACTGTATTAATGATTTTTTCATCGATCATTGTGATGAATAATTTACGATCGATATTTGTGGTGTGAGGAATGAAATGATTCATATGATGTGGGTAAACGATTAGGGAGACTGACACTAGAGATGAGTGATGAAACAGATGATGAGAAGGAAGAATTGATCACACCCGATTACAACTTAAAGAGCTTTAATTTCAACAGGCAAAGTGATTTTTAACATTAAGTAGAAGTGATTTTAGATAGTTGAGACACGGCTTATAGCTTCGAGGTTTGAGACAATACTGAATTAACATTGAACATAGAAGTTTAGACACATAGATATACACATTGAATTGTTCTTTCGCACACGGTGCGATAATGTTTGCGAGCGTTCCTTAGCGGGTAAACACTACGCGCTGGTGTGCGTGCGAGATAGCTCGGTGTGGCTGGACGAGCAGCTGATACTAGAAATACTGATTTTTGCCCGAACATACCGCCCGCCTCGCTATCGTTTAACGATCGCGAAATCATGATGCACCGCCCGCCGTGCTAAGTTCGGTTTGGGTGCTCACCAGTAACACGCATAATTTCACTATTGGTCGTTTTAACACTGACGACTTTGTTTTTACGGTTACCACGCGAACGAGTCCATCTGATCCTGGGTGGACGTTGATGACTCTAGCAAGTGGCCAGACTGCTGGTGGTAGGTTTTCATCCCTGATGAGAACGATGGCTCCGATGGTGATGTTTCCATTTATTGATTGCCAGTTCGGCAGATTTTGAAAAGTTTGGAGGTATTCCGTGTTCCAGCGTTTCCAGAAATGCTCTAGCATTTGGCGCGAATGTTGCCAATGCGAGAGGCGTTGAACAGGTACGTCAGCAAGCGAGGGCTCTGGCACAGTATTCAGAGCTGACCCGATGAGAAAGTGGCCTGGCGTTAAGGCACTCAAGTCCGTTGGATCATCAGAAAGTGCACAGATTGGCCGTGAGTTGAGTGTAGCTTCCACTTGTGCAAGAAAGGTTTCGAATTGCTCGAAGGTTAGTTTAGCTTCGCCAATGACTCTTTTGAGATGGAAATTTACTGATTTCACTCCGGCTTCCCATTTGCCACCGAAATGAGGAGCTGACGGAGGATTGAAGCGCCACTGTGTTCCGTGTGAAGCGAGGATGTTAGCGAGTAGCGCGGATTCCTTTGAGGAAGCCGCGAGTAAGCGACGAAGTTCAGCATCGGCGCCAACGAGATTTTTTCCGCAATCGCTTGATATAGTTGCACAGATTCCGCGTCGCGAGGTGAAGCGCTTATATGCAGCGATAAAGGCTTCCGTTGTGCAATCCGAGACTAGTTCGAGGTGAACTGCTGACGTGGAGAAACATACAAAGACAACGATATAGCCTTTGTAGGTTTTTGGATTTCTCCCGCGAGAAGCGCGAATTGCGAATGGCCCTGCGTAGTCGACACCGGAGTGCAAGAACGGTCTTGCTTGCGAGACGCGAGCGTGAGGAAGCTGGCCCATCTGCTGGACGCTGAGAGTGGCACGTTGACGAGTGCAAGGAACACAGCGATGGATGTACGAGCGGACCGGTACCCTTCCACCGATGATCCAAAAACGTTGTCGGATGGTGGCGAGGGTGAGCTGTGGTCCCCCGTGGAGAGTCCCTTTGTGATAATAATCGATGACCAGCGTAGTTAACGATGACTCGCGAGGTAGAATGAGCGGATGCTTCTCGTCGTACCCTAGAGATGAATGCTGCAGCCGTCCACCGACTCTGAGAAGTCCGTTTCGGTCGACAAATGGAGCGAGCCGAACAAGTGAGTTCCGTCGAGTAAGACGCGAGCCTTGTTTGAGCAATTTAATCTCAGCTCCGAAGTAGGCGTTCTGAGTTTTCCGACCCAGAAAATGCGAGCGTCCTCTAGTTCCGACGTCGTGATCGGACTGCGTGAGCGATTCTCATTATGGGTGTTCCCGCTTGATTGAGATAAGAACGAGTCAGCCGCACGTTTGCAGAGAGCTGTAATTCTCAGCAGTCGCGACAACGATGAGTACCGTTCAACGAGATCCCAGATTGGTGGTGGATCGGAGGCTGCGAGATGATGAGTTGCTACCTGCTTCCTTTCTTCAAGAGGCTCATCTCCCTTGAGTGTAGGGGATGAGGATGGCCAGCTGACTGAAGGCTTCGCGAGCCACGATGGACCGTACGTCCAGAGCTGCGAGGCGCGAACCTGCTCTGGAGAAGCGCCGCGAGACGCGAGATCAGCTGGGTTTTCGGAACCCGATATGTGACGCCACCGAGCGCGTGCGAAATCCTGAATTTCGGTGACACGATTACGGACAAAGTCTTTCCAGCGAGAAGGGTGACTTTTAATCCACGCGAGCGCGACTGTAGAATCCGACCACAGATGAACCGGTGCATTCGCGAGATCGAGAGTGCTTTCCACTTGGCGCACTAGCCTTATCAGGAGGAGCGCGGCACACAGTTCGAGACGCGGAATTGTCGTTTTTTTGAGAGGCGCGACTTTTGTTTTCGAACACATTAGTGAGACGCGCACTTCGTGAGTGTCGATATACGTTCGCAAATATATCACCGCCGCGATAGCCTCTTGGGAAGCATCCGCGAACCCATGAATTTCCACCGCTGGAGACTCTGAGCTGAGCCCAATCCACCGGGGGATTGTGATGAGCGCGACGTCTTGCAAGTCGTGTCGGAATGTGATCCAGCGCGACGCGAGTGGTTCGGGAAGGGGCTGATCCCATCCAAGACCGATTGCCCACAGGAGTTGCATAAAAATCTTAGCTCTGATCGTGATCGGCGAGAGCCAACCGAGAGGATCGAACAGCTGAGCGGTTTCCGAGAGAATCCTTCGTTTAGTTAAGATGTGCTCATCCTTGGCAAGTTGAGGCGCGAACGCGAATGAGTCGATCTCAGGGTTCCACATAAGACCGAGAGCGCGAAAGAATGGACTTTGATCGAGATTCTGTAGCTTTGCGATTTCCCGATCAGCAGGTGAGATATCTACAAGAGTTTCTGGGTGGCTCGACGTCCACTTTTTCAGTTCGAAGCCGCCCGCCCTGAGCAGCTGATTGAGTTCCCAGATTTTAGCGCGAGCTTGCACTGGGTTGTCTGCCCCCGAGAGTACGTCATCAACGTACGTGTTGTCGATTATGATCCGATTTGCTAAGGGATAACGTTGTCCTTCATCTTGAACGAGCTGGTGAAGCACACGTATCGCGAGATATGGAGCACAAGCGAGACCATACGTTACCGTACAAAGCTGATACTCCTCGATTGGCAGCGGTGCGTTTTCTCTCCAGAGGATTCGCTGTAAGTCCCAGTCATTTTGGTGAACTAGAATCTGTCGGTACATCTTGGAGATATCTGAAGAGAACGCGACAGGATATTGTCGTCACCTCAAGAGAACGTCCGCGAGATCTGTCTGCACCTTAGGGCCGACATAGAGATTGTCATTGAGAGAGAGACCTACTTCTGTTTTCTGAGATCCGTTGAACACGACACGCAATTTTGTCGTTGAACTACACTCGCGCACGACACCATGATGAGGGAGATAAAACACGCGAGAGTCACTATTCGATTCACACGGAGCGTGGCACATATGTCCGAGGTCACGGTACTCGCGAAGGAAGTTCGAATAAGCTTCTTTGAGTTTCGTATCACTCGCGAATCGTTTCTCCATCCGTAGGAGCATTTGTTGCGCGGGAATACGCGAGTTTCCGAAATCCACCGACTTGTCTTTGATTGGCAACCGAACGATGTAGCGACCGGTCGCATCGCGCGAAACCGTTTCGCGAAAATGCCTTTCACAAGCTTCCTCGTCAGCAGTAAGCGTAATCGGAGCAGATATTTCTTCTTGCACCCAAAACCGCCGCACGAGATCGATTAACTCGATGTCGAGAGAGCATTGCAGCCCTTGAACTGAGCTGTGGGAGAAGCTTGTTACTTCTGACGAAACAGGACCTGATAATACCCATCCAAGCTCAGTTTCTTGAGCGATTGGTGTGCCAGGAGCTCCTTTACGTATCCCTTCGATGAGCACGTGGCCATACACATCGGCACCGAGGATGACGTCGATTTGCCCAGGTTCAGCGAAGTCTGGGTCTGCAAGAGTGAGACTTTGTAAGTGAGGCCAGTCTTCTGCGAGAACTCGAACCGACGGCAGGAATGAGGTTACGCGGGGGAGTATAAAGGCTTCCACCCGACACGAGAACGCAGTGTTTACTCGAGATTGTATCTGGAGTGTTGCAATACCGCGAGTCACTCCGGATTGTTGAGCTCCAACCCCGATTACTGGAACAGAAGCTTGTCGTCGAGTCAATCGCAAACGCTGCACCAGAGACTCAGAGATGAAGGAGCTTTCGGAACCTTGATCCAACAAGGCTCGAGCAGTGATATAATCTCCTGTTTTGGAATTCGAAACTAGAATTTGTGCGGTCGCGAGGAGGACTGATAAACACTGTGCGACCTTGGGTTGAGCTGCATGGCTACTGACTTGTGCAGGCGTGGTTGGCGTTGATTGAGATATTTGAGTTGTGGCAGCCTGTCTTTGAGATGCATCGTTGCCCGATGCTGCTGCAGATGTAGAGGGTCTTCGATGCAGGAGGGTATGATGTCGACCGTCGCAAGTACGACACCATTTGTCTGTTCGGCAATCTTTTACTGGATGTGGACCGAGACAATTGTAGCAGAGGCTGTGAGACGCGATGAACTCTTTTCTTTGTTCGAGCGGCTTGCTTTGAAATGATTTGCATGCTGCGATCCAATGGTTTCCCTTGCAAAAGGAACACGATAATTCTCTATGTTGCACAGCGTGTGATTTTGTATTGGAATTGCTGGGCTTTCCTGGTGAGGCTTGCGTTTTATTGGATGCACTCTGACCTTGAGCTTGTTCCATGGCCTCGAGAGTGTGGATGCGACCAAGGAGAAATGACTCGAGTGCTGAAAAGGTGGGAGGGTCACGGGTTTCGCTTACGCGCTTTTCCCACTCTTCCAGAGACGTAGAGTCGAGTTTACTTATTGTCAAATGCACGATAATGTCATCCCACTGCCTTACGGGGCGACCGAGTGTTTCCAGAGCACCGATGGCTTCACAAGTATCGCTGAGCAGACGTTTGGTTTCAGCCGATGATTTTTTCACGATGCGCGGAACCGCGAAGAGCTTTCCGAGATGAGAGCTTGTTATCAGCCGTTTGTTTTCGTAGCGCGAGATGAGGGTTTCCCATGCACGAGAGAAATTATCTTCGGTGACAGCGATATTTCGGATTAGTTGTGAAGGCTCACCGTTTAAGCTGGTTTTTAGATAATGGAGTTTTTCCACCTCCGAGAGCTGTTCATTTTCACGAACGATCGATATAAAGAGATCGTGGAAAGGTTTCCATTCAGAGAAGCTACCTGAGAATGTCGGCAACGAGATAGGAGGCAGCCGCCGCGACGTTGGCTTGGCCGTCGAGGTTGAAGATGTATTGACATGAGATGCAATCGGCGTTGATACCGGCTTGAGTGACTCAAGGAGATCGAGCATGCTTCCCCGCGAGTCTAAGTATTTTTCTTCGCACTGCCCGAAGAAGTCTTTTGCAAAGTAGGATCGCTGCTCAATCGCTGCGAGCTGCTTTTCATCGGCAGCGGATTTTAACTTGACCATCTGATCATGATTTGATTGGAACTTTTCCCAGTTCGTCTCTAGAGCGTTAAGTCGCGATTTCACCTGCCCGTAGGTGATTTTTGCTGCTCCGAGCTTTTGTAGATTTTCCATCGTACGCGAGATGCGCCATAATAGTTCGGTTTGGCGATCGATTTGGTCGCTGATTGACATGATACCTAGAGATGTCAACAGCTGATTTGCCAAGAACCTAGGTGTTGATACTGCGAGACAAATCCACACACTGGCAACACACTCACTTGTACGCACACGACACTTGATTTGTTGCCAAACACTGACTGCGAGTCTTGATGAGGTCGTCAACGACTTGACGCGAGTTTGAAATTAACCGTTTTCAGTTAGATTCCACCTACAGTTTTCACTTTAAGCGTTTTCCGTAACGCTTCCGATAGGCTTGTCCGAGTATTACCGTATCACTCACCCGCTCATTTGTTTCCCGAAATTCGCGAAGATTTAACGATTGTTCAAATCAATTCGCGACTGATCCGGCTCGAAGGACCAAAATAATGTGGTGTGAGGAATGAAATGATTCATATGATGTGGGTAAACGATTAGGGAGACTGACACTAGAGATGAGTGATGAAACAGATGATGAGAAGGAAGAATTGATCACACCCGATTACAACTTAAAGAGCTTTAATTTCAACAGGCAAAGTGATTTTTAACATTAAGTAGAAGTGATTTTAGATAGTTGAGACACGGCTTATAGCTTCGAGGTTTGAGACAATACTGAATTAACATTGAACATAGAAGTTTAGACACATAGATATACACATTGAATTGTTCTTTCGCACACGGTGCGATAATGTTTGCGAGCGTTCCTTAGCGGGTAAACACTACGCGCTGGTGTGCGTGCGAGATAGCTCGGTGTGGCTGGACGAGCAGCTGATACTAGAAATACTGATTTTTGCCCGAACAATATTACATAATTACAAATATGCCCAACACTGCCCTAATCTTGAAAGCGATCGAAAACAAGAAACCCATAAACGTGGAGTTTGTTATAAGCCTGATGGCTGTTTCATAATACAAAGGAATGTGCGAACGCCGTATCCTGATCTGAAAGAGAAGGGTTCCAACCAAGCGAACGCGAGCGACGTGGATTAATTAAACAACTAAAAGTTTATGTGAATATACTACGTCAATTAAGGCACAACTAGAAATCTGTGATTACGATGATTATCTTAATATAATCTTGACCGGCTAAACTACTTAATACTACGTAAAACTTGTTTGTGTTTTCATCCAAAGTAATAGTCCGGGAGCCAGCGACATTTTTCAATGTCTTATTTGATAAATCTTGGTTCATCTTTTTATCTGCCGTAATAATATAGCCTATCAACAAGATTCACTCCTGCCACCTCGATCGCGGGACAACGCTTATCAGCAGCTTATCAAAGATGTTAAGAACCAGCAGGAATTAGCCAAAAAGCTCATCGCTTTTTTGCATGAGGCACGATCTCACAGTGCTGTAAGTTCGTTCGAAGTCAATAGACTATATTTCGAGGTCCGCTATCGTATCTTCAAAATTGATGGAGTTAGCGATTGCCGTTTCCAAACCGGAAGTCTGATCGAAAAAACACGATCACTTGCACATCTGCAATGTGAGGCGAGTATTCTGTGCAAATTTCATGTAAATCGGTTCGGCGGTTTGACCGTAATCTTGTTTACCACAAATCGGGGACACATACATACATTTTTGAAAATGCTCAGAAACGACTTTTCAGATGCCAAAACGTGCTCCCTATATGGTTTGAGACGTTTCTCTCGATCCGACGTTTTTCGCGATGGCGAATGCATAAGGCACTCCATTTTTCAACGATCGTGCCTAATAAAAAACGGGTCAAATGTCAAACATGATAAAAGCTGAAACTTTGCCCATCGTTTAATGACATATCAGATAGAAAAAAAATCACCTCCTGCCACCTGTATCGTAGAACAATGTACTCCTGCCATGGACGTAAAGATGTGAAAAAAAAAAAAAATTTTTGACTTAAATGATGAAAGCTGATTTTTTTTTACCAGTAGTTTACTAATTAAAAAGGCAGAAAAACTTATGCTGCCGGCCATTTGACGGGACCTAGCCTCGGCAGGAGGTTGTGAAGTTGTTGTTGGATAAGTGACACACAGTACAGGAACGACTCTGAGGGCATCTCAAAAAATATTTTTCATCTATTTTCTCTCATCTTTTTCGATAAATGATTTTACAAAGACATTATAAAAATATTAATAGGTATAAAAATATATTAGATATAAAAATATTCAAAAGTATAGAAATATCAATTCACGCTGAATCTTCTTCGTCAGAATCCTCACAATCGCTAATCTGGTTGCTGGTCATTTCCTCGGGATCATCTACTTCCTCCACATCATCTTCAATTAGGGCTGTGCGGGTACCCGATATTTCGGGTACTCGGACTCGGGTTCGGGTCGGGTTTGCATCGGGTCGGGTTTTTTGGCAATCCCGAAATCTTCGGGTAGTCCGAAATTTTCGGGTAGTTCGAAATTTTCGGGTAGTCCAAAATTTTCGGGTAATTAAATAATGGTTGGGAATCCCGAAATCTTTGTGGAAAAATCAGACTAGAGGAGCCTCTACTCTGATTTTTTGAGAATAGAACCTCCAGAACTCAGAATTCCAGACAGCTACGAAATTATCCTTCAGATTGTGCGGGATTTCGGAAATGACATAAGTCCGAAATTTCCGAAAATTTCTATTCACTTCAGAAATCCCGGTATTTTTTTTTTTTTTTTTAGATTTTCGGGTAATCTGTAATTTTCGGGTTATCCGAAATTTTCGAGTGCCCGAAATTTTCGAGTACCCGAAATTTTCGGGTACCCGACCCGACCCGACCCGACCCGACCCGACCCGAAGAATTTCAGTACCCGCACATCCTTATCTTCAATCATCTTCAACATCAAAAAAAAAATGAATGTCGCAGGAAAAATTGTCGAAGTTCGCATGCAACGTGACTTATTTGGAAGATTACTGGGAATTTCTTTGGAAAACTCGCTAGATTTGGCAAAAATATTGAGCTTTCCGCTGACTCCTGTTCCACTGTCATTATGCCACATCGATGGAACTTTGTGCAAGACAGAAAAATCAGCTCTATTGAAGTTACTTGAAAAAAAAAACAGACAACGAATCACCATCACACGTAGACGTCCAAATTTTCGATGGATTTTTCATTCTGCATCTGATGAGAAACATTCCGGTAACCTTTGGAAATATTTCCTGCACAATTTTGCAGATGTTTACGAGATGTGAAGCAAGAACAGCCATAGTAACGTTCGATGAATATTTTTCTCCTTCGATAAAAGATAATGAACACACATTGCGTGGGACGAGCAGAAATAAACAATATCACATCAACGGTGGTGATCAAACGCGTCCTGCAGATTTCTCATCGGAATTAAAAAACATCAACTTCAAAGAGGCCCTAGTGAAGTTTCTGATTGATGACTGGAAGAATCCTGCAATGGCGCCGTTCCTCAAAAATAAAACTGTTTATATCAATTATATAAATTGTTATAAATTCGAAGAAGTCAACGATGCTGTTGTGAGGACTGAGGACGAGAATTACGCATGTCCTGCACATGAAGAAGCCGATACAAAAGTGATGTTCCATGCTTGCAAAGTGGAGCCAGACTCAAATGTTGTCATTCGTTGCTCATGTCCGATTTGCCTACAAACTTGATGTTAAATTTTTTAAACATCAAGTTTGTAGGCAAATCGGACAGAGATTTGAGCGCTCTCTTTGATTCAGGTAAAGATCTTCTTCCTATGGAAAAAAGATCCAACGTTATCTATAGTATTCCTTGTAAGGACTGCAACCAAGTCTATATAGGCCAAACAAGCAGACACCTACACACACGGGTCAACGAACATAAGAAAAACATTAATGAGAGTCAAGATCGATATACCGCTCTCACCCAACATATCGACGGCTGAGCGGAACAACATCGTATCTCAGAATTTGGTTCAACAATATCGTATCTCAGAATTTGTTCCAAAAACATCGTATCTCAGAACTTGCTCCAAAAACATCGTATCTCAAAATTTGGTCCAAGAACATCGTATCTCCTATATCTTATACACAGAGATACGATGTTCTTGAACCAAATTTTGAGATACGATGTTTTTGGAGCAAATTCTGAGATACGATGTTTTTGGAACAAATTCTGAAATACGATATTGTTGAACCAAATTCTGAGATACGATGTTGTTCCGCTCAGCCGTCGATATGATTAGTTCTGACCACCTATTTGATTACAAGGACGTTAAGATTTTACAGGAAGAACCTCACTTCTATAAAAGATTGATCCTAGAGATGTGCAATATCGTAAGCCATTCTAATTCTGTAAATCTTAGGCAAGATGTAGAGAAGCTGAGTGACGTGTATAAGTCAGTAATAAGGAAACCTCTATAGACTGTTAAACTGTCATGCTAATCTAGTTACTAAGATAATGCCTATGGAAGCTATCATCGTTCCACCTGTATGTTTGTTTTGGTTCGCGGCCGACTCCCAACTCGCTCTTTCCTTTGTCTTCCTAAGAGCTGACTAGTCATCATCTTAGCTCTTTAAAATCTCAGCATTCAAAAC
Organism: Macrophya alboannulata; assembly: GCA_949628255.1. Taxonomy (NCBI): domain Eukaryota; kingdom Metazoa; phylum Arthropoda; class Insecta; order Hymenoptera; family Tenthredinidae; genus Macrophya; species Macrophya alboannulata. Next base: position 24,795,980 of record OX451208.1, read on the forward strand.
GGTTTTGTGTTGGATAAATGGGAATTACGTGTTCCCCTTTAATGTCAACCCTGGTTATGGATTTTTTACGACAACCTAGCTTTCTCATGGACTTCTCTTTTTTGTGTTTTGTTAAAGGTTAGTGCATAATGAACTCCGGGTAACTGATTTGCTAACTTGTTGATGTCATGTAAGACTGAACTAGATACTTCTGATCACTAGATACACCTTTGTTCAATGGTTCTGTTTTGATTAGGATTACTCTAGCTAAGATTATCCTTGTGATAGTAGACTTAAGAATAACTTTTGTTAACAGATTGAATATAAATAAAAATTTGGTTTCGTCTGAAGAGTGCCCTCATCAGGGCTGAAACGTCACGCTAAGATATTTGAGTGATACATTACTGACCTACTTCCAAGATTTATTTCTACAGACGATAATGAAGCCCGACTGGCTATTTTCATGAAAGCTTTCAAATGCAACGATATTGCGGAGCAATTCAGATCGAAGACCAAGAACTTTGACGGATCTATTTTACCACCGTGCAAATCGGAGCTGCGACAACAAATTCTCAGATCCGCTTATATCTCGAGTATATGGTCCAATGAATGTTATCAACATCCTACCTTGCTGTCTCCATTTGATTGTGGATGGCAAGAAATAGAAGAAGAGCTGCAATTTCGATGGTTTGAAGGCGACCAATTACCAACTATAGTCGGCGAAGTCGTAATAGCAGATCCTAGTGGAATTAATTCTCCAGGTAATAAAATAATATCCCTTTCACCTCACTTTACACAGCATATCATTTCTACATGATTTCGAATTTTTTGCAGACTCTAACTGCCAAAATGATGATGTGAAGGAAGTAGATGATCCCGAGGAAATGACCAGCAACCAGATTAGCGATTGTGAGGATTCTGACGAAGAAGATTCAGCGTGAATTGATATTTCTATACTTTTGAATATTTTTATATCTAATATATTTTTATACCTATTAATATTTTTATAATGTCTTTGTGAAATCATTTATCGAAAAAGATGAGAGAAAATAGATGAAAAATATTTTTTGAGATGCCCTCAGAGTCGTTCCTGTACTGTGTGTCACTTATCCAACAACAACTTCACAACCTCCCGCCGAGGCCAGGTCCCGTCAAATGGCCGGCAGCATAAGTTTTTCTGCCTTTTTAATTAGTTAACTACTGGTAAAAAAAAATCAGCTTTTATCATTTAAGTCAAAAAAAATTTTTTTTTTTCACATCTTTACGTCCATGGCAGGAGTACATTGTTCTACGATACAGGTGGCAGGAGGTGATTTTTTTTCTATCTGATATGTCATTAAACGATGGGCAAAGTTTCAGCTCTTATCATGTTTGACATTGACCCGTTTTTTTTCAACATCTTTGATCAGCTGCTGATAAGCGTTGTCCCGCTGGTGCGCCGGCAGAAGTTGAACTTAGGTCTAGAAGGCGTTAATATGACACAAAAATAATGAAATTATTCTTTATCAAATGTGACAAAAAAAAATGTCGCTGGCTCCCGGACTATAAGGAGAACAATTAAAAAATCTGAAGTCTAGTATCCATTTGTTTTTCTTTGCATATGATAAAAAAAAAATCATTCTAAAAGTCCATCACGCTATGAATGCTGGTCAGGCTACCGTCCGGCAGCCCAACTATAGACCAGCCAGGCCTCCTGTGGCCGGGCACTGGCCAGACGAACCTGAGGATCCGAGGCATATTCCAACCAGAACCTCAGACTAGCAACCGGTTGAAAGCCGGGATTTCCAGCTGAGGCCCCCTCTTGAGACACTTTGCGTATATAGGTTTTATCCCGCCCAATTTGATAAATTGATGACCCTGAAAGACTAAAAGGTGATAGTCAGATCTATTCTCATGCATCACGAAACATTCAAGACGATTGTGGGAAAGTTATCAATGCCAAGTTCAAATTCAAATCTATTCCACAACTATAACGAGCAATGGCGTTTTGTCTTTCAAAGATTGGCTTCTTATTAAATATTCGAAACATTGGTAGAATCTAAACCAAATCAGTTTTGAAAATATTCAGACCTATTATTGAATAATGTTTTGTTGCAGTCGATTGGGAAACTGCTTGAACAGCTGAAGTGCTGTTTTTCATTTTCAGTTTTTGTTTTCGTCTCGTAAACAAATTATCATTCTTACAGTTTTATCCTATGGAATGAATGCCGTCCCGACGAACGTCACGCTCAACAGTACTCTTGTTGCGGAAATTTGCGGAGCCAATTTCTGTCGTGCAGCAACCAGTCCAAATTCAGAACCACCGCCCACCGAACGGATTCATCTGATCTCGGGAATATACTTGGGATGCATGGTTTTCGCCGTTCTTATTGTGGCTATAGGTGTTGATTCACTGACGAGGTAAATACGACTTCATACAATTGAGAAATAGGTATCTCTGATAAGGGACCATTTAACAAATACCCTGAAATAATACGTAACAAATCTTGACCCCCCACTAGCCAATTTTTTTTTCTTTTTGTTCACCTATTCATCATTCTAATTATTTCGAAAATTGTACATAATTAAACGAATTTGAGGTGTCCAGAATGCAAAATCCGAATAATGTGCATTTATTCAGCTCTCATGTGTATCATTAGGGTGGTTCTTATTTTGGATATTTTTGAAATTTGAAACCCCCAAAAAATCCTTTCAAATATATTTGAAAAAACGCCTGTCAAGTTTGAGCCTTTAATATTGATATGAACACGTGCCTCCCAGCGGCCAAAGTTTTGAATGCAAAATACATGTATTTTTGTGCATCGATTGTATGAAAATTGTTATCTCGCAAGATAATTGCTCAAAAATCGTGAAACTTGGCTTAACCCTAGGAGTACAGTAATGTTCATTGATGGAGTCCGCAGTGGCTCACTATTTTTTCGGACCAAAATTGAAACAAGTTTACAATCTTGCGAATTTCATGTGGCCATACCCAACGAAACAGTAGCCAACAAACAATTGCGTTCAGTTGTTTGTTGGCTACTGCTACTGCTGCTGCTACTGCTACTGCTACTGCTACTGCTACTGCTACTGCTACTGCTACTGCTACTGCTACTGCTACTGCTACTGCTACTGCTACTGCTACTGCTACTGCTACTGCTACTGCTACTGCGGACTCCATCATTGAACATTACTGTACATACGGGGTATTCCATGCCGATTCGACCAACCCATGACCCCGACCCCCTCAGATTTTGAAATCAATTTTTTATATGATTCGCCGGTCTTCAAAATGCAACGTAAATTTTTTTCAGATTTTTATTATTTTTGGTTATTTTTTTCAGGAATTTTCAAAGCTAAAAAAAAAATGCCACTATTTAAAAATCTGAAAAAAATCAGTAAAATTCTACGAAAACAGACCATTTTTTCCATATTAATTTTATAGCGGTGTTCTCAAGGGGATGCCCGGGGCAGCACTAAACCAAGGAAAAAAGTCCAAGTCGGATACTGTCTTTTTTTTCAGACGTCAATTTTTATACCCAAAATAGTACCGCATAGTTGAAAATAAAATCCTTTTTTTTACGTTCATTCAGAAAAAAAACAAAGATAAACAAAAAAAAAATAAAATTCATTTCATTCTCAACTATGCGGTATTATTTTAGGCACAAAAATTGACGTCTGAAAAAAAAAAGATAGTATCCGACCTGGACTTTTTCCCTCGGCTTAGTCCTGTCCCGGGTGTCCCCTCGAGAACACCACTATGAAATTAATATGGAAAAAATGGTCTTATTTCGTAGAATTTTATTGATTTTTTCAAATTTTTAAAACGGGGTGTTTTTTTTTTTAGCTTTGGAAATTCCTAAAAGAATAACCAAAAATACTAAAAATCTGAAAAAAAATTGACGTTGCATTTTGAAGACCGGCGAATCATATAAGAAATTGATTTCAAAATCTGAGGGGGTCGGGGTCATGGGTTAATCGAATTGGGATGGAATACCCCATACATATTTTTCGCTACTTAGTAATACACACTGGGTCCGTAAGACCCAGTCAACTCTCGTAGTATGTAGTTTCCTCGGAAATACGTTTATTCAGATGATTCTTTTTCTAAGTATGAGAGCAGACTGCCAAGGAAGCACCTGTGAAGACCGGATATGTTTTCGGTTCATATACTGTCTAAGAAAGCTGTTGGAGCAGATAGAAATGTTTCACGCAATAGGAAAAACGCGAGGCTTGCATATTTTGGCCGGGTCTGTGAGACCCGATGGTGTACTCCTAGGGTTAATTGTTGCCTACAACAAGAGGTACAAAAAGGTATGTTTATTATATTTTTTTCGCAAATGAATTTCCGAATTATGAACATGAAATTTTTTTTTTCGCGACAAGTCGGAAATTTATCTTCAAAAAAAATATATAATAAAAATACCTTTTTGTACCTCTTGTTGTTGGCAACAATTAAGCCAAGTTTCACAATTGTTGAGCAATTATCTTGTGAGATAATAATTTTGATACAGTCGATGCACAAAAATACATGTATTTGCGTTTACAACTTTGGGCGCTTGGTGACAGGTGTTAATATTAATATAAGGACTTGAAGTTTACAGGCATTTTTCTCCTTCAATATGTTCGGAAGGATTCTTGGGGGCGTCTGTATTGAATTTCAAAAATACCCAAAATAAGAACCACCCTAATGCATCACAATAGATAATTATGATATTCAAACACGAAATCTATGCGCACAATTCTAACGTCACATCCCCCCCTTCCTCTTTCTCAAAAGTGGACGTATTTGTTGAGTGGCCCCCAAGTGCATAGAACTAGACGTATAGAGCTAAGGGGAAAACAACTATGCGTTCGTATTCTTGCCTTCGTAAAATGAAACAAACGATAAGAGAACTTGCAGGTTAGCCGAAAAAAGGCTTGCGAGAAGCAAAAATTACCTCGGAGAGCACTGTGTAACGAATTTCTACTTATGTATCTAACTCGTTGTGATTGAGGGTCAAGATAGTATACAGGGTGTTCCAGACCACCCGTACACCCCTTTTAAAATCCAAAATACATGATTCAGCGAAGAATGCTTCAGATAAAAGTTGCTGAACTCTGAGGGGCACACATTATGATGACCGTGTCTGTGACCTTGGAGATCGTCCTCAAGAGTATTTCAAAGTCAACTTTGTTTTTTCAAATGGAAACCCATATTTTCAGTCCCAGATTCGGAAAGAGCGGAACATTTTACGTTCAGATCATGTATTATACGTGGGGGTTTGTTCGACTCCTATGGTGTTGTACACCCGTTTGTAATGAAGAAAATTGCCCATTCTAAGAAACTGAAAAGTTATTATTAAAATAGTTGCCCTCTATCGAAAAGAGATATTTTGCGCTCCCGGTTACCCTACCAGAATCATACCGCATGAGGTATTTTTATTGCGGATTTTGAATATACGCAAAAAAAGCAGTACATCAATTTTATCCTGGTTGAACATTTATTTTATTTCAATTAAATTCCATGACAATGAGATGTTATAACTTTAATTAAACGACGATGACATAGTCAACATATTTCGATATAATGACATAATAAATCACAATATTATTAATTTGTTTTTTTCTTCTCGATGAATATGAATAATCAAAGAGAATGGAAATTCTAGATCTAGTGCTTAAAAATAGCTCCATTTTGTTGGATTGGAGCCCTTACCCTTCTTAGAAAACAATCAACTGCTCGAAGAACTTCTTAGAATGGTAAATTTTCTTCATTAGAAATGGGTGTACAACATTATAGGAGTTGAACAAACCCCCACGTATAATACAAGACCGAACGTAAAATGTTCCGCTCTTTCCGAATCCGGGACTGAAAATATGGGTTTCCATTTGAAAAAACAGAGTTGACCTTGAAATAACCTTGAAGACGCTCTCCAAGGTCACAGACACGGTCATCATAATGTGTGCCCCTCAGAGCTCAGCAACTTTTATCTAAAGCATTTTTCGCTAAACCATACGTATTTTAGATTTTAAACGGGGTGTACGGGTGGTCTGGAATACCCTGTATATGGGTACAGTGAAATGAGGAAAACACAGCTCAGGATGCAGAATAATGTGAAATCAATTTGTCGTTTCGTGTAGGTTTTAATGCAAATTATGAGACACAATCAGTGCGCCGGATTACAGATACGATAGATCCACTTGCCGAACATATGATGTTGTCGCGTCCAGCGCACCGTTTATAAACAGAATATACTATACAAATAAATCTATGGCATGTACATACGTGATCTGTATGAACAGACATGTAAATATTGCGACGTGCAAGACATTCGGTCCAATAAGAGGAACAAGCTAAATTGCGCGCTTATGATATATGCGCCGACAGGCATTGTCGATTTATATAATCAAGTATCACAAAATGAAATTAAAGCTAGTTCTGTATCGTCAGTACAGTCAACATATTATATATAAACATAGCAAATTAGCACACGACGAAATACATGATGTAAGCAAAATAATAACGACGATCATGTGTAACAAAATGCATGAATAATGATAAAATAAGGCTCAGATTCCCCCAGGACTCTTGAATGGCGTATGATCGTAAATCGTTTATAGAAAAAGAGTTTAGACAGTCTACTTATCAGGGTATATGGTCTGTGGTTGACAGAGTCGGCGACGTGATCACGACGGCGGTCCTGGTGGGAAAGAGAGCGAGAATTCTAGGCATCCGGTCACCTGACCAGGTGCTGGACTTTGTCCCATGTATGATGATATATTTTGGCGCAGCGTGGCGTTGGCGCTCACAACTGTCATCCTTAGAATTTGAAAAGGCTTATATTAGTCTTCGGCCCTATGACAAGTACGTGTGATATACAGGGTGTTTTTTTTTTTAATCGCCCCAGGCCGATATCTCGAGAACTAATCACGATACGAAAAAATACTTCGGATGAAACTTGTAGGATATCGAGGGGGAAAGAACATGGTGTAGCATCATTTTCAGTAGGTGGTGATGCCAAGGCCGGGGGAAGGTCAGGTTTGTGTTTTTAAATGGAAACCCATATTTTTCATAACGCAATTTTGTTCTACTTGAAAGCTCAAACGACTTTTGTATGAAACATTTTTTTGTGAGACATCAATTTTTCTTGCTATTCAGCTGAACAACTAGAGATTTTTGAACTTTTCAGAACATTTCACCTCTAAACTATCAAGTCTGGGGAAGAATTGTAAGAGACAAGAAGAGCGTAATTTCTTGCAAAGATTCTTGTAGAATAATTGCAGATTTTTTTTTAACAATTTTTGATTTTTTTCACGCAATTGAAGAGGCTGCAATAAAAAGTTATTGGGAAAAATTCTGCAATGATTCTCCAAGAATTTTCACATGAAATTATGCACTTTTTGTCTCTTACAATTTTTCTCCAAACTTGATAGTTTAGAGGTGAAATGTTCTGAAAAGTTCAAGAATCTCTAGTTGTTCAGCTGAATAGCAAGAAAAAGTGATGTCTCACAAAAAAATGTTTCATACAAAAGTCGTTTGAATTTTCAAGTAGAACAAAATTGCGTTATGAAAAATATGGGTTTCCATTTAAAAACACAAACCTGACCTTCCCCCGGCCTTGGCATCACCACCTACTGAAAATGATGCTGCACCATGTTCTTTCCCCCTCGATATCCTACAAGTTTCATCCGAAGTATTTTTTCGTATCGTGATTAGTTCTCGAGATATCGGCCTGGGGCGATTAAAAATAAACACCCTGTATCTCGGCATAGTGTCCTTATGTAAGCGCGTAGAATAAAGTAAGCCAAAAATAGGTACGTCTAGTAGGTTGAACCCATTGTACTTATTTAAGATAAGTGCCTGTCGCGATTGGCACCCTCTGCGGTAGCACGCGCGCGCGCGTGCGCTGATATGAGCTTATGATCCAGCGCAACCTGGGACTGCAGCCACCACCGCCTATATGAGTTGATACCACGGAATATATGATATACTGACGTTTTCTGCATAATGACATTCGCCGTAGTTCCTGTTTGTCTAGAGAACTTTTTTTCGGCAGTTAAACCGTATTCGTGATGGATTTTGATTCCACATCAACACCTGCCATGACTTCAGTTGAGTTGCGAACCCCTTTCGCTAGAAGGTTCCATAATGATGCCACACACACATTTAGGTCCGTCACCTTCTTAACGGTCTTGGGCTCGAATGTGACGTATTTTCTGCTGACACGGAATTTGGCATCAAGTGCATCTGTGTGAATAATACTCGGTCGGTATTTCACATGCAATTTCTCACCGTGCGCAAAGCCTCCGTGGTGTCCACCGTAAGACCGCGGGCGCGGTGAAAGCACGCGCCCTCTCGGTAATGCGGCAGGCTAAGCACTTATATACATATACGAAGCATTCTTTGTCAACTCAGCCACCAGAAATTTTGGATGTCTCCAAAAATTCTGAAATGATTCGAGTGTATCACCTGACGTGAGAAAAATTTTGTGAATTATTTCAGATTTTTCGGTTGCTGAAATTCAAGTACACTTTCCTCAACGAAACTTGATAAATGAGCTCAGAGAAAAAAAAGTTCCGCATAAAAATTTCTTGTTTTTTCCTCAGCTTTTCGTTCGAATTATTTTCGATTTTTTCCCGGCACATTTGAATGCATTTGAACACATTTCAGCAAAATAAAACATCAAAAATGTGCGTTCGCCAATTCGGGCATTTTTTTTTCATTGCAAAAATATTAGAATAATCCACATGGAAAATTGAATTTTTTCATAATTTTTTTGGAGTGGAGACTTCAGATGTCTACGAGAAAAAAATCATTGAAACTCGAACAATGTAGCGTAATGATTTTTTCCTCGAAGACATATGAAGTCGGCACTCCAAGAACACTATAAAAAAATCCCATTTTACATGTGGATTATTCTCATATTTTTTGTAGTGAAAAAAAAAACTGCCCGAATTGGTGAAAACACATTTTCCATGTTTTATTTCGCTTAAATGTGTTCAAATACAGTTAAATGTGCCGGGATAAAATAAGGAATAGTTCGATCGAAAGGCTGATGGAAAAACAAGAAATTTTTATGCAAAACTTTTTTTTCCTCTGATCTCAATTTATCAAGTTAAGTAGAGGAAAGTATATTTGAATTTCAGCGATCGAAAAATCTGAAATGATACACAACATTTTTTCTCACGGCAGGTGATACACTTAAATTATTTCAGAATTTTTGGAGACGTCAAAAATCTCTGGTAGATGAGTTGACAGAGAATGCTTCATAGATGCAAGCGGTGTTGCGGTGCGGAGCAATTCTCCAGTGCCTTTCATCTAGCGGAGCACTGGTGGAACCCTGTAGGCACACGGAAAAAATTTTGCGAGCACCGCCGTCGCACATGCGAGTGCCGTAGTCGAAAAAGTCAGACGACTACGATCGAATTAGCTTTGTGCATGCACCCAGATCGCAGCACAAGAGCTCGGGCTTTGCAGAGTGTGAACAGGGCCATCTCACGGGTATGGTAAGGCAGGGTACTTTTTATACGAGAGCGTCAGCGTCTCAGCTTCTGCGCAGCGCGTCATGTGGCGTCCATCCTATAAGCCGATGCGAGTTGGAACACGCATGCAATATACATGCGGCATATGAGTGTAGTCTATATGGATTTGTATCCTACTAATATTCATCCAAGTTTTTTATGCAGATGTATTGTTACGAAAGTGGTATCACCCCTCATGTAGTTCACATATGATCTTCTAGTCATCTTAAATATAAGATGTTCACAAATATCATTTGTTCAACGTTACCAATCTCTACCAATTATTGTAAATAACAGTCTTGTTTTAGTCTTCGTACTAAACAGCCCTTTCGCCAAAATATAATATATTCAGGGTGTATACGCTCCGGGAAAAACGGAGATTCCGGGAAAAACCCGGGATTTGTTTCAACCGGGAAAAAACCGGGAAAAACCTGGGAATTTCCTCATGGTCCAGGAAATTTTTCAAAATTCTGTCTAATTACCGCGGATTTCGCAATCTGTGGGGATTCTTTGTTTACATTCCTTAGTTTTGATAAACATTGTTCAAAATTGAGCCTGACGAACATTGTATGCAGCCACTCCCGCTTCCTAACGCGCGGTACTACCGAATGCGGTTGGGGAGGGGAGGGGAGTGTCGTGCCTCCTCTTGCCCGGCTGGTTCGTTTAAACTTGTCGACGCTTGTATTACTGTCCTGATCATAACAATGTCATCGTGAGGAAGAAGTCACAGTGGTTTTTGTTTTCAGTAGACGATATTTTCTATCTGAAAGGTAGGTATTTTTCTCTCTTTTGTAATGTAGCATAATATATTGTGACGTGACCCTTATCTAGACCTCGGGTCCAGACCGGATAGCTAGGCCTCGAGACCGAGTCAGTCGACAATAACTGGCAAAAGATCGAAAAGAAAATAATTAAATTGAATTTTTGGGCGCCAGACGAACTATCTTCGTCACGAGATAATACTCAAACTAAATAACAAAAGAAAACGTACGGAACGAATAAGCGGCGACTAGCTGCAGTACCGCGGAGAGGGGTCGGGATTATGTGAGGGAATAGCGTACACAATAACGACTCGTGCCATATAAATTTTAACAAAATAAGAGAAATTTATTATATGGGCAATTCCACCAATTATAGGTAAACGATCAGGTCCCAAAAATTTGATTTGGCTGAAATTTTGATATGTTGTCAGGTGTGCTGAGAAATGGAATTCCTCGAAATTCCAGACCTCCAGGTCGCACCGTTCAGGAGATACACGTTGACCAATTTTTGCACCGATCTTTTGTCTCGAATTACTAGTCCTTCCTGTGTTCGGAGAACAAATATGGGTCGACATGTTTCTCATGTAAAAAAGACTGATCTTTCCGAATATGAAATTTATTTTTGGATAAATTTTCGGGAACAGCTTGAAAAATACGTCTTTTCGCAAAAAATTAGTTTTTTTCAAAGTTCCGCAAATGAAAAAATTATTTTGACAATTTCATCGGAAAGCTGAGAATTTTTCCGTAGGGACCTCAGATTTTCAGAGTGGGATGACTATGGGATCGTGCTTGAGCTGGATTTATAAAAAACTTGTACTTATCGTGTCGTTCCGCGGGTGGACCGAAGAATATGAAAAATATTCGTGCCTCTTGGAACCGGGGTTCTCAAAGGCCGTGGCAGTAAAAGGCACGCAGAGCTTTCATTGTGTAGTGTCGATTCCATTAGCTGTAAACGCTTTGTTAATCAAACGATATTCTCAGAGTGTTGAAGGCAAGCAAATAAAGATTTTCCGTTAAACTCGCTAAAAATTTTATCTCCCGATCCTAGTCAGTATCCCCATCATAAGACTATCTAATCCCAACGCCACACGACACATCCCAGCAGCAGTCAGCCACGTTCGCGTCGTCGGATCGCTCCACCCGCGGAACGACACGATAAATACAAGTTTTTTATAAATCCAGCTCAAGCACGATCCCATGGTCATCCCACTCTGAAAATCTGAGGTCCTTACAGAAAATTTCTCAGCTTTTCGATAAAATTGTCAAAATAATTTTTTTGTTTGCGGAACTTTGAAAAAAACTAATTTTTTGCGAAAAAACGTATTTTTCAAGCTGTTCCCAAAAATTTTTCGAAAAATGAATTGCATATTCGGAAAGATCAGTCTTTTTCACATAAGAAACATGTCGAGTCATATTTGTTCTCCGAACACAGGAAGGACTAGTAATTCGAGACAAAAGATCGGTGCAAAAATTGGTCAACGTGTATCTCCTGAACGGTGCGACCTGGAGGTCTGGAATTTCGAGGAATTCCATTTCTCAGCACACCTGACAACATATCAAAATTTCAGCCAAATCAAATTTTTGGGACCTGATCGTTTACCTATAATTGGTGGAATTGCCCATATAAAAAAAAACTAGGTTTCACAACGTGATGCGAATAACAAAAGAGAGAAAAAAAAAGTAATTATTATATCGCCACAGCGATCATGCACCTCGGGGTGTCACCCCTCGGGCCTAAAACAACGGTTTATCGAGCTTTACAATAATTAATCGTAGACAGGATCAGGCTTCCACGTAGGAGAGCAATAACAGAGAAAAATATCGCTTAGCTCGATACAATAATGCCTCGCAGCAAACTAAAACTAATTTCTAAAATTACTTAAAATTAACTTACACTAACTCTGCCTACGTAAGCTAAACCAAAATTGCCAAATATGAGGACTGGTTAATTCTGACCTAATGCTCTGAATCTCCTCGTGGGAGAAAAAGAGCGCGACAGTGACGGACTAAGGCTGTCTCACTCACACTCGTGTGTGCAGCGTACGTGCTCTAATAAGTGATCTTACGCGACAGAAACTCGAAAATTTTACTCAAAGAAAAATAAAGAAAAACTCAAAAAAAACTCAAACTCGAAACCCTATTATGCCTTCTGACACTGGTGGCGGCCGACCGGCTCGGAGATCGGTTTAATTTAATCCCAAATTCTACTCAGCCTCGTGGCTCGCAACAAGGCAAGATGGCAGGTGGCCGTTTGCCGGATTCAAATTTTTACGGATCAAATTGGCTGACGCTTACCGTTGTCCAGCCAAACTCTCGGTCAGTTTTCCTCGCAGGAAAAACCTCTGTGACCTTCGAGGCACTCCAACAGCCACGGTAACGACCTCAGGCACTCACACTCACTCAAAAAGTTCCTCTAAGGGAATCTACAAAATCGCCTCGTGGCTACGGCAAACTCTAACAAAATTCGCAACAAGCTCGAAGCTCAGCGATCTACCTGCGAAGCAGGCCTACCGCAGAGTAATTAGACCACATGACGCCGGTCGTGCGCACACCCTTCTTACGCAGTCGAATATTGATTTGGCGATCGACCGCTGGATCTCTACATGGCGGCGTGCCACGCGCGTAAACTCAAATTTGGCCCGGACGTAGGAAGCCCTCGTTGTATGACCACGGTTCGCAGGCTCTTGGGGGTGGCGGGAATCTCTTCCACCACCTGTATCCCTCGTAGCAGAGTGCCCTCGGCACTCCCCCGTGTCTTCGTGTGTATGAGAGGATGCTTCCTTAGGCGTCGACTCGTGTAGGAGTTATCGGTCCACTCTCGAAATCGGGTGCCTTCACGTGAATCTCCGTCATATCCCGTGTAGAAATTTTTGTCGGGTGCTAACAGGGACCAAGTTAATTTGCCTCGATATTATCAAGGCCCAAGTTCGGTCACCTGTATTGGGCCAATGTTGGATTGTCCCACTTGTCTCATCTGGCCCCATACAGGATTTCAGACTTGGGCCTATTTTGGTAGCCCAAATTAGTCCAAGTTTGAAAGCCTGTATGGGGCCAGATGACACAAGTGGGACAATCCAACATTGGCCCATTATAGGTGACCAAACCCCAGCCCATGTAGCATAATATATATATAGGTATATATATAAATATATATATCTTATATGGGCTGTCCAGAATTGGAGCAACATTGGATATAAAAGTTGGGCCCCTATGGGATACCGAATTTGGGCCAATATTGGTTTGAAAAGTTAGGCCATTATGTAGGTTACTGAACTTGGGCCAATATTGGGTATCAAAGTTGGGCCAGTACGGAATATCGAGCCTGGGCCAGTATGGGATATCAAGCTTGGGCCAATATGGGATATCAAGCTTGGGCAAATATGGGATATCGAGCTTGGGCCAAAATATAAGCCAACCTCAATCCGGATTTTGCCCCACAACCCCCCCCCCCCGGGCCCATGAAAGACTACTGGAATAAATATAAATGGTAATATTCATTTAATATTTTATTCGGTGCAGCCTATAATGTACAATATGATACTAACAGTATTTACTTTAGTACGTTTCATAAATGTTGATGGGCCATTCCACCAAATCCTGTACCTACGCAAATCCGGCCTCCAAATTTTAGATGTTTCTTTTACATTATTTAGGTATCAACAAAGAGATTTCTTGAGTATGAAAGATCTCTGATTTCAGTTAATAGGGGTTTTCGTCATTATTAGATTTTGCTTCGAACTTTTCCGATCTAATTAAACGGTTCAAAAATGCCTTGAAAAAAAAAAATTAAAAACATGGTTTTCGATCGGAAATTTTCTGAATTTTTCGCAAATGATGATCATTTTTTTCTCACGTGTCATTTTGAGTACGAAATTCAAAAAATAAAACTTAAAATCTCGATTTCACCATGTTCAGGTTCTCCATCGTTTTTTGAAACTCGGATATCTTTTCTGAACATTCAGGAAATTTCCAATGAAAATCATGTCTAAAAACTTTCCGCTCATTTACTTCGAAGTCACAGTTACGGTTTAGATAAAATTTCAGGGTTACAGTTACGGTTTAAATTTTATTCAAACCGAAACTGTGACGTGGAGGTAAACGAGCCAAAAATTTTTAGACATGATTTTGATGGGAAATTTCCTGAATTTTCAGAAAAAAATCCGATTTTCAAAACACGATAGAGAACATGGTGAAATTGACATGGTAGGTTTCATTTTTTGAATTTCGCGCTAAAAATGACAAGTGAGAAGAAGACGATCATCATTTTCGAAAAATTCAGAAACTTTCTGATCGAAAACGTTTTCAATTTTTTGTTAAGGCTTTTTTTGAACCATTTAATGAGATTGGAAAATTTCGAAGCAAGAAATTAGTAATTTGCAAAAACCCCTATTACCTGAAGTCAGAGATCTTTTATATACTCGAGAAATCTCTTTATTGACACCTAAATAATGTGAAAGAAACATCTAAAATTTGGAGGCCTGATTTGCGTACAGGATTTGGTGGAATGGCTCTGATATACATTTTACATATACGATGAGAAAACAGTTCATCTGTAAATTACGAATCTATGTTTGACTATAGTCACCAGTGACTAGCGAAACGTATGTTTTGTTATCAAAGAAAAGTTTTTTACGTTATTTATACAGTAACTCAAATAATTCAAACTATTCTAACATTAATTATGAAGTTTTGAGCTCTTTTTACTTGCAAAGACAAGATCTTATACATTACCTATTTCTACGGTATCTCAAATACAACAAACTATACTAACGTTAATCATTAAGTTTTGTACTTTTTTTACTTTTAAAGAAAAGTTTTTTACTCTATCTATGCGGCATTCCATGACATCTCGATCAAGATTCGGCGACGATGTCTCAGATTGGTTTGATAATTTTTTGCATAAAAGTACATGACGAAAAACGCAATCCTAATTTTTTTCAGAATTTTTTGATCCAGTGTCTCTGAAGTATGAGTTCAAAACTTGAAAAAAAAACACCTACTTTGTAAAATCTGAAAAAATTCAGAAAAATCTTGTGAAATATAAAAAAATTTTTGACACCTATCAGAAGATAGAGATTTCATAACTTCAAAAGATAAATAAGGAAAATAAAAAATTAAAAAATTATTATTATTCCATTGCATTTTTGACATAAAAATGAAGATAAAAGCTCCTTATAATATGGGGCGAAAAATGTCTATTTAGAGAGTTACAGGGAATCAAAAATATCAGGATAATATTTATAAATATAAATTTGCGAATATAAATATTATATTAATATATTTGATTTCCTGTAACTCTCTAAATAGACATTTTTCGGCCCATATTATAAGGAGCTTTTATGTTCATTCTGATGTCAACAATGCAATGGAATAATAATAATTTTTCAATTTTGTATTTTCCTTATTTATCTTTTGAAGTTATAAAATCTCTATCTTCTAATAGGCGTCAAAAATTTTGTTATATTTCATAAGATTTTTCTGAATTTTTTCAGATTTTACAAAGTAGGTGTTTTTTTTCAAGTTTTGAAATCATACTTCAGAGACGCTGGATCAAAAAATTCTGAAAAAACATTAGGATTGCGTGTTTCGTCATGTACTTTTATGCAAAAAATTATCAAACCAATCTGAGACATCGACGCGGAATCTTGATCGAGATGTCATGGGATGCCCCCTATACAATGAACTATATCAATATTAATCACAAAGTTTTGTACTCTTTACTCTTTCTTTCAAAGTTTCTATGTTATTTATGCAGTAACTCAAATAAACCAAACTATTTTAACATTAATTATAAAGTTTTTTGCTCTTTTTACTGGTAAAGTCAAGTTTTTTTACATTATTTTATAAACAACCGAGTCTCAGGCGCATGGTGAGGCAGTCCAGACACCCTGCCCGACTTTACGGCGCCGGGACCCACTTGAGGGTAGAGGCCTGAGAGGCCCAAGACGCCACCTCCCCCGTCCTCGCCAAGGGTTGGGGCGGAGGCCCCAACGCTCATCGGGCAAGGCGAGGGACACTCCTAATCGGGACCCGCTGCTTAACAGTCACACTTTCCATCCGCTGATCATTCCATATATTATTACACTATACCCTTTTATTACTATCTTATTTTGCCGCTTGTAACAGTTCTCATATTAAATACAGTTCCTTTTTACAACTGACTGGGTCCGAGTTTCTTACAGCTTCAGAAGTGGGATCTGAATTCGGTCTTTATCTCACACGATAGTGGTGACGCGATTAAGTTGTAGTGACGCAACCTTCATCGGTAGTGATCAGTGAGTGATTTTCTAGTGAGTGCAAGTGAGTAAAACAGTAATGGGTCGTTCACGCAAGGACCGCCGAAGATCTCGCTCGAGGTCTCGTTCGCGACGGTCATACTCTCGCTATACGCCGGAGCGACGTACTCGTGGCAAATCTTATGGGGAACAAGAGGCTAGGGGTAGACGAGAGCGCTCACGATCGCGCCAAGAATATCAGCGCTGCTCCCATGTTGATCTCGGTACGCCCAGCAATAGCGACGCTTCCGATTGGCAGGGAGCCTTTCAGAAGTTAATTGAGACCGTTAACATCGCGGTTGACAAGCCAACCACCCGGGCCCCAAAGAGTTTTGAAGGGAAGAGGTCAATCCCATCATTCGACCCCAGCGAGAAAAATCAAACGATTGAGACTTGGATCCATAAAGTGGAGGAGCTAAAGAAAATTTACAATTGGGATGACACCACGGTCGCTGGTTTTGCTCTGGAGAATCTGAAGGGCTTAGCAAAAACCTGGTATGACGGCTTGCCCTCTATTTCGTTCACTTGGGCTGAGTGGAGAGCACAACTCTTAACGGCATTTACGGACCACACGGAGCTACCGGAACGTCTCGCGGCTATGCTGGCACGTACGAAGACCAGAGATGAGTCGATGCTGCAATATTATTTTGCAAAGCTAGCGCTCGTGTCGGCATGCGGGATCGAAGGAAAGGATGCGGCAGCC
The DNA here is from genome assembly GCA_949628255.1 of Macrophya alboannulata. Lineage (NCBI taxonomy): Eukaryota > Metazoa > Arthropoda > Insecta > Hymenoptera > Tenthredinidae > Macrophya > Macrophya alboannulata. Next base: position 24,813,181 of record OX451208.1, read on the forward strand.
TGTATTGCTCATGGCCTTGGTAACTACTCGCTGAGAATGACGATCAAAAGGAGCGACTTCCAATCACCAGAGGAATTGCGTGTCTTCCTGAGCAAGACGGAAGAAGCCACCGAGGCACGTGGTGATAGGAGTGGTCGTAAAAGGTTCGGGGACCGAGCCGGACGCCAACAATCAGGCGGCAAGTCCGAGCCGGGTGCAAGGGGCGATCACTCGGAAAAGCGTGAGAAGCGTAAGCCACAGGAGACATCGGGAACCTCTGTCAACAAATTGGCAAGTGTGAAATGCTACCGCTGCAACGAGCTGGGACACGTGGCGAGAAGGTGCACCCAAGTCAAACAGGAAGGCAGTACAAAGAAGGTTCTAAGCATCGGTACAGAACCCAAGGCTGGCGATGCACGGTTCCAAGAGGCGGTCGTCGAAGGAATGCCTCTTCGGGCCTACATTGACTCGGGAAGCGAGTGCGTTACCCTGAGGAAGGCGGACGCAGACAGGATACGGCTGGACTTGCATCCGACGGATATCGTTCTCCGAGGGTATGGCGGAGGTGTAGTCCGTCCATTTGGGGTCGCCAAGGCATGCCTAAAGATCGACCTAGCTGAGGGGTCAGCCAACGTGCACGTGGTCCCGAACGATCTGCAAGACGTGCCGCTCATCGTAGGACAGCCCTTTTTGGACCTGCCGGGCATCACGACGGTGCAGCGAGACGGGCACCTGCGGCTTTTCGACAAGTCTGTGGCTGCCTTGCCGGAGATAGAGAAGCTACCGCCGCAGAAACTGGCGTTATGGGCATCGGAGACAACTGTCATCCCTCCACAGTACGCAGCCGACGTCAAGGTAGCGGTGAGAGATAATTTTACTGGTGACTTATATGTAGAACTCAGCGTACGAGGCGAGGTAGGCCGAGAACATTGTTTCCCGCGATGCATTTTGAGTACAACATCGGGGTTGTTGCCAGTGATCAATTTATCCGATAAGCCACTGACAATTCCGACGGGAAAAATTGTCGCCAGGGCGGAGCTAGCTAAGGAAGAATCGCTTGACGAGTGTAAAACTCGATCGGTACATACTATTAAGAAAGTAAAGAAAGGTAGGATTCTAGAAAGTCAGATTATAGTAGGTCCTGAAGTAGCTGAAGCCGAAAGACGACGGCTGCTCGAACTGCTTGAAACATATCGAGATTGCTTTGCGTTTAGCGTGGCGGAATTAGGAAAAACGCAAGCCGCGGAAATTCGTATAGAATTGACGAGCGACTCCGTAGTAAAATACAGACCCTATCGGTTATCGTATTCAGAGCGCGAAAAGGTTCGTGGAATTATAGACGAGTTGAAGGGAAATAAGATCATCCGTGATTCAAGTTCTCCATTTGCGAGTCCAATTTTACTAGTCCGGAAAAAGAGCGGTGAAACTAGAATGTGCGTAGATTACCGAGCGTTAAACGCGATGACCAAGAAAGACAGGCACCCGTTGCCCTTAATAGAAGATCAGCTAAACAACCTTCAAGGAAACACGTGTTTCACGAGCTTGGATCTAGCCTCAGGATACTACCAAATACCGGTCGCACAAGAGTCAATAGAGAAAACATCCTTCGTTACGCCGGATGGCCAATATGAATTCCTCAGGATGCCTTTCGGGCTCGCGAATGCGCCGTCGGTATTTCAGCGAATGATTAACAAGATCATAAGTCCACTTAGGGGAGAGATCTGCATGTTGGCCTACATGGATGACATCCTTATTCCGTCAAGAGATGTAGATTCAGGATTGCAAGCGCTAGAGCTCGTCTTACACGAGTTGAAAACAGCTAGCTTAACGTTGAAATTAGACAAATGCGCGTTTTTGCAGACAAGGGTTGATTACCTTGGTTACGAAGTTACTCAGCGGGGTATCCGACCGGGCAGCCATAAAATTCAGGCGGTTTCAAGCTTTCAAGTACCCAGTGACGTACATGGGGTTAGGCGCTTTGTAGGTCTGACCAGTTATTTTCGGAAATTCATCCGAGACTTTGCGACTATAGCCAAGCCCCTGACACAACTGACAAAGAAATCTGTAGCTTGGCATTGGGGTAAAGAACAACAACAGTCTTTTGACGAACTCAAACAGAAATTAGTTACGAGACCAGTTTTAGCGCTATATAGGCAAGACGCAGAAACAGAACTACACACAGACGCGAGCAAGATGGGTCTGGGTGGTATTCTGTTCCAACGGCAGGAAGATGGCACGCTGAAACCGATCGCGTATTTTAGCCGCCAAACCAGCAAAGAGGAACAGAGGTACCATTCTTACGAGCTCGAGACACTCGCGGTGATAAGTAGTCTACAAAGATACAGGGTATACTTACTGGGAATCAGATTCAAAATCATCAGCGATTGTAGTGCGTTACGAGCTACATTTGTCAAACGGGATTTGCTACCGCGTGTGGCTCGGTGGTGGATCCAATTACAGGAGTACGACTGTTCCATCGAGTATAGGGCCGGAGTAAAAATTCCACATGTCGACGCGCTAAGTCGTAGTCCGGATGAAGGGGACAACTTCAAAGAAATAGATGACGTAGGCTTATTACACATAGAACTTGCCGATTGGTTGCTAACTGCTCAACTGCAGGATCCGCGGTTAAGTTACGTACACGAGGTGTTAAACCGAGACGCACGCGATGCTGAGGAAAGACAAATTAGGCGCGAATTTGTGTTGAAAGACAATAGAGTATTCCGAAACGCGCCGGACGGGCTCAAGTGGGCTGTGCCGAGGGCAGCAAGGCGAAATATAGTCGAGCTGTGTCATGACAAGATAGGACACTTGGGGGTGGCAAAGACGCTGGCTAAACTGCAGGCGGACTACTGGTTTCAGTCGATGAGACGTTATGTGAGGCAGTATGTCGCCGCATGTTTGGACTGCTTGTACAACAAGGAGCCAGCAGGAAAGAAGCCAGGTCATTTGCACCCCATAGAGAAGGTCTCTGAGCCGATGCACACAGTGCATATCGACCATTTGGGTCCTTTTGTCTGCAGTAGTTCATTTAAAAATACCCAGATAATCCTAATAGTAGAGGCATTCACAAAATTTGTTTTTGCGAAGGCGGTAAGGAGCACGCAGGTGTTGCCCGTCATACGATTCCTTGATACGATTAGTGAAACGTTTGGATTCCCAAAGCGAATTATTAGTGATCGAGGCGCTGCGTTCACAAGCAAAAGATTCAAAGAATACTGTAGTGACAAAGGTATTCAGCACGTGGCCACTGCTGTAGCAACCCCGAGAGGGAACGGTCAGGTCGAGCGTTATAACCGGACCATACTTAGTATGCTGTCGGCTAGCATAGGCGAAGAACGACGCTGGGACCAGAAGCTGGCGGATGCCGTCTGGGGCCTTAACAATACAGTCAATAGAGCGACGGGAAAGTGCCCCTCGGAGTTATTGCTAGGTTTCAGACCCCGGCACGCAGGTGAATCGCGAATTCTGAATGCCGTAGGACATTCGACTTATGACTCGAATAGAGAAAGGGCTCGCGAACAAGCCAAGGAAGTAATACGACTTAATCAAAGAGACCAAGAAGCTAGGTTTAACAAAAAGAGAGCTCCCCCTCGACTGTTTAATCGTGGCGATTTAGTAGTAACCAGACGCGTGGTAAGCAATAATGATGGCCAGAGTAAAAAGCTACTGCCGAAGTACGCTGGGCCATACAAAGTCACCAAGGTACTGGACCGCGATCGGTATGTGATCGCGGATGTAGAAGGGGCTCAGAGGACACAGAGGCCCTACTGCGGGGTAGTCCCGGGAGAAAAATTGAAGAACTGGTGCACGGAGGTCAGCGACTCTGACTCCAGGTCAGCAATGACGAGGCTCAAGCACCGAATCCACCGGGTACGCATAGTAAAAGAGGTGTACCGTAAGGTCAAACATAGGTTGGGGTGCTAGAACGATGCTGGTCGCGCAAGCGATGGGCTAGGAGGTTATGGTTCTGGACAACAGTCGTATCGTGACGTGTCATTGAGAAGTGACCGGACGATGGCTGGCGCTTTGAGCGTGTTACGTAGCAACTATGCAAACGGACTGCGAAGATCGTGGATTCGATCAAGCGCCCATTGGCGGTGGTTCGCATAGGTTGTACAGTAAACAGACCATACTCAGGCCATAACAGTATTACTAGTACGAGATGGCTAATATAACAGCCAGGCTATGTTGTTGACTACGGTAATGGTGGATCACAGGTGAAAGTAGTACCTAGCATGGAGTTGCTTAGCGAGCGCTAAGCGACTATTTGGGCCCAGCTTGTAATAAGTGATGCACGAAAGCATGAATTGCATTGATAACGCATGAAAAATCAAACAATGGTTGTTAGTTCATAATAATAAGAATGCCAATTAATCTGGGAGCACGGAGGCATGTAAAGGGCACCAAAGTGAAGATATTTTGATGTTGTTCTTTGTCTTACAGAAGAACGACGAGTAACCAGGAGTATGGCCGCCCGCGGCGCTTCTCCACCCAGCGCCGACTTACCTTCGCGGGGTCGCGAACAACGTCAGGAAGGCCGACTATAAACAACCGAGTCTCAGGCGCATGGTGAGGCAGTCCAGACACCCTGCCCGACTTTACGGCGCCGGGACCCACTTGAGGGTAGAGGCCTGAGAGGCCCAAGACGCCACCTCCCCCGTCCTCGCCAAGGGTTGGGGCGGAGGCCCCAACGCTCATCGGGCAAGGCGAGGGACACTCCTAATCGGGACCCGCTGCTTAACAGTCACACTTTCCATCCGCTGATCATTCCATATATTATTACACTATACCCTTTTATTACTATCTTATTTTGCCGCTTGTAACAGTTCTCATATTAAATACAGTTCCTTTTTACAACTGACTGGGTCCGAGTTTCTTACAATTTCTACGGTATCTCAAATACAACAAACTATATTAACATTAGTTATTAGGTTTAGTACTCCTTTTACTTTTAAACAAAAGTTTTTTACGTCATCTATACAGTAAATTATATTAATACTGATCACAAGGTTTTGTATTCTTTACTCATTCTTTCAAGTTTTGTACGTTATTTATGCAGTAACTCAAATAAATCTTACTATGCTAACATTAATTATAAAGTTTTTTGCTCTCTTTCCTTTCAAATACAAGTTTTTAACGTTATCTATAAAGTAACTTAAGTAACAAGTTGAAGTAACATTATGTACTTCCCCCAAACTTACTCCATTGGAAGAACCTCTGCTGGAATTATACCTGGAGGTTGAGTTGCCATTCGTGCACCGGGACCTGCTGCTGCCACTGGAGCTACAGCTAGAGCTAGAGCTGGGGCTACAGCTATAATAGGAACTTGACGATTTTTCCTATTGCCCTCCCAATCCTTGGCATTGGTTAAACACGATGACAAGGTGTTATAGTACTCTTTTTCAGTGACTACCCCACCAGTTGGTCCCTTATGGAATCGGATTACAAAATCTGAAATTCGGTGATAAATTATGTGTGATTTGAAAAAAAAAAAAAGAGGATTTAGGATGTAAGAAAATATGCACCCTCACCAAAAAGTAAGTCATAGAATTTAGTACCCTTGAGTAGAAATTTGTCTCTGGATTTCCTGTATGCAGTGCACTGCATAGCAAGGACTCGGTGAAAATTTTTTTTAATGATACTTGTGATTGTTTGCTGGAGATCTGACTCCAATAAACATTCCATTGCAATTTTCTGTAAAGATTATTGTTAGCAAACAGATAAGGATGATTGTAATATATTTCTTACAAAATTCTCACCAAATCTTTCACATAGTTATCATTCTTCAATTGTTCATCGAAAGCTTCAAAGTCAGCCACAGTCGACGGCTTTGCGAAATTGTATTTCTCTACAAAGCTGACGATCGAGACTTGATCTTCTCTCATCTTCGAGCTTCTTGCAATAGAAGAGCGCAAACCTTGAAGTTCGTTTACAACGCTAGTGACTTCTAGCGTCAGTTTTTTCACAGCCAGGTATATCAATGCAGTGTCTGCGACAAATTTGTAACAGATAATGCATTACTTATCTTATACATTCGTTTTGAAGTAATCACTCGCCTAATCATCTGAATGACTTTTAGAAAGTTAATTCAAATATTTTCTTGACAGTAATGACCCCTAATAAGCTACTATATGAAACTGTGTCCCTGCAGTACCTTTGGGAAAGTCTTTTACTATGTCCTGCAACACGGTTGGGGCCTCCGACAAACTTTTTTGTATTGCAACATTATTATCCGAAAGTGAAGCAGTTCCTCGCAGTACAAGGTTTGGATTGTCAGCTATGAAAATCATATTCACCTTTTTAATTTCGGACTGTAGAATATATTCAACTGTATAAAAAATGGAATTTATTTCTACCGTGTTTCTTGATCGTTTCTAATGTACGTTCGGGTACGTTGTTCTTTGGAAGGTTGTCTTTACGTAGCGGTTTGGAATGTATAGGCATTTCTGTAAACTTAGGAGATTGTTCGCGTTTACCAGAATTTAAAGATTTTGTTTTACTACCAGTCAGACTTCTAGGCTTTCCTTGGCTCAGATTCCCTTGACGGACTACTTTTTTCGATGTAATGACTTTTTTAGGCTTGCGTAGATTTTTTTTAGTTTTATTACAAGCTGTGAATGTTTCATCTGAGCTAGTACCCTCTAAGTAGTCTGTTAAAAGGAGTAAGTAAATCAAGTGAAAATTCATATGAGTATTTGGCTAAACCTAATAAACTGATGGACCATAGTTACGCACCATTGGAATCATCCTCATTCTCTAACAAATCAGAGTCCTCACTAATTCCTAGCAGATCCTCAACTGTTTTACCAACTTGCTTGCGTTGATTTTTGAAAATACCTGTCATCTCATCCGCTTTTTCCTTTGCATGGGTTTCAGAGTCTGTTGTGTATGCGAATGGCTTTTTGCCAAGCACCTTTGTCCTTTTAAGGCCTTTATTGAAGTTATCTAAGGAGCAAGATGAACTTATAAAGTTCCACTGACAGTTACAAACCTTTCGAAAAACTTTATCATTTGATCGATAACATATACGAGAATTATAAAAGTTTATTGATTCTACAACTTGCCTGCATGACCCCTCAATTCGATCGAATACCACGGCCAGTCCTCAGGAGCTTCCGCTTGAGCACTGATGAGATCCACTAATAACCTCTTGTCTTCTTCAGTATAGGGAGGGCCTGGGTAGTGAACTACACACGAACATAGCTGGTCGTCGTATCTAATCCAAGAACTTGGTACGCAATCTACTTCTAGTAAGCCTTCTGGCATAAGTTCTCCAGTGAATGCAAAAAGTGAATATTTTTTCAGCTGAACTTCTTTATTCGTCATATTGCTTTCCGCTAAGAAATCAAAATTAGAATCTGAATATTTGAGCGAGCCTAGATAGCAAGCAATATGTACTTTTAGACGTATAAAAATAGAATGTTAGTCGCGTGAGTGATGTACGAAATAGTATATTATGCAACAAGGAAATAAAGTCAAAAATTATTCCCGCGGGTGGGTTTACTGCCCAAGCGAAGCGAGGGCAGTAATCACCCGAGGAAATAATAGACTTTATTCCTGCGTTGCATATAATGTTTTATTTACGACTCAACTGTGGCCACTCTATTAATTTTATTTCTTAAAAATTTTGCGGGAAATAATGAACTTTTTTCCCGCAAATGGGGGGAAAAAAAAATTTGCGGAAAAAGTGCAAGAGGGAATAATATGCTACTTTACTCCCATTTTTCGGGTCAATAAAGTGGCCAATACAGTTGAGGAGTGAATAAAATACATTATTTTCACTTTTATACCACGACGTGCACTTTTTTCGATTTCACGTTGATTTCGACACAGAGATATTACCTCCTACACCACGCACGTGCTACAAGGTTATGTTGGTTCCTGCATATTGGAATACGTCTTTTTAGGCTTACTATTACTACAGAAAATTCTTCCGCTTCAGTGTGAAATAACTACTTACTATTTTTTTATATTGTATTGTAGGATGGTCGGGATTTCATATTAAATGATGAGTTATGTGAATTAACGAATGTTTATTATTCAAAGGTATACATATTACACGTCTGTACTATATTAATGTTGAACAACGACTGCTTTAAAAGACTGTCATAACAAAACATACGCTAATGAACAACTGAATGTATGGTTGCATCTGTCTGCATGGACTACCCGACCTTACAGTTCGGCCGTCCTGACTATGGTCCGTCCTCGGGCCATCTAATACAATTTATTTATGTACCTCAGACACTTAAGTTTAAATAACATAACAACAAGGTAAGTATATGATAATTCTATAACATAAATTATTTAATTATTACGAAATCGTACAATCCGTACAATTCATGGTATACCTAGCATTCATCTAGCTTGTTCACTTGCCAAGGTGCCAGGGTCGCATATTAGCAGGTTCCCATACACCTTGATAAGGTCTCTGAGAAATTTGGTGACCCTCAATATCACCAATAACGTAACGGTTATTTTTAAGTTCCTTCACAATTTCATACGGTCCCTTGAAACGTGGTAACAATTTCTTTGAAGCGCCTGGAGTAGTATCTACATTTTTTATCATAACGTAATCACCAACGGTATACTGATGTGATTCTTTACGTTTGTGATCGTAATACTTTTGATTATAACTTTGTGACTTCGAAATATTCTCTGTAGCGTTATCCCTCATCAAATCTAAATCACGTGAAACTTCGTGCAAATCGTTTGACAGATATTCTTTGATCTTATCAATGTTCTGACCACGTTGTGATACCCCAAAAAGCAGTTTACTCGGCGTTTCGCCAGTAGACTTATTCGGACTATTATTAATGGCAAATTCGGCATCTTCAAGGACTTTATACCAAGTTTTTCCTGAGTCTTTATCTACTAATTTAGCTAACATTGGACTTATTACCCTGTTTATCCTTTCAACTTGCCCGTTAGCTTGTGGGGAACAAGTTGCAACTTTAACATGCTTAATATTCATTTCTTTGATAAAATCCTCAAATTCTCTAGACGTGAAGCACGTGCCTCTGTCTGAGACCAGTACTTTTGGTCTACTGTAATCGCGAAAATATTCATGTAAATGTTTTATTGTTTCTTTGCTGTCAGTACTTTTCGTAGCGTATAGCTTAACAAACTTTGTGAACGCATCTATTAAAACCAGTAGATGACGTTTCGTTAAACATTTCTTATCAATTGGACCACAATGGTCAATGTGAATTGTCTCAAACGGAACATTCCCTTTCGGAATACTAGTCAGTAAACCTTCACTTTTTCCCGAAACAGGCGAAAAGGCAATACACTTCAAACAATTCTTGATATGCATTTCTATTTTTTTCCTCAATTCTGGAAACCAATAACTTTGTTCGATTATTTTAGAAGTCTTCTCAACTGCCATGTGGCCTGCTTCGTCGTGATACTTAAATATAACATTTTTTTCCATAGTCTCAGGGACGTAAAACAATAGATTTCCGTTTTTTTTTCTGTATATGATTCCGTTTCTCATTTCGAAATTACTATGTTCAGTTTTTTCTAATTTATCACACCATGCTTCGATCTTAGGGTCTTTCCTCTGACACAACGAAAGGTTCAGCTCAAACGAATTATCTTCGAGTACCAAAATGCCATTGCTGCGGCTTAAAGCATCTACATGTGCCATGCGTTTACCCTCCCTATGTTCTACTGTATAGTCATAGTTTTCAAATCCGATCGCCCATCGTGCAATACGCGGATTTATATCCTTCTTTTTTAATGCCAACGTTAATGAGTTACAATCCGTCAGAATTTTGAAATGAATACCCAAAAGGTAAACTCTGAATCGTTCCAATGCATAATGTATCGCCAAAGTTTCGAGTTCAAAACTATGGTATTTTTTTTCGGTGATGCTAGTCCTTTTGGAAAAGAAAAATATCGGATGCATTTTCAAATCAGTCTTACGCTGTAATAAGATCGCACCGAATCCAAGGGCACTTGCGTCACAATGAAGTTCGGTTTCATCGTGAGGGTCGTAAATAGCAAGAATTGGTTTCGCGATCAATTTCGATTTCAGTGTTTCAAAAGCGTTCAATTGGATTTCACTGAACTCAAATTTGTTTTCTTTTTTAAGTAAGTCGTATAGCGGTTTAGCTATTAATGCAAAATGTTCGATGAATTTTCTAAAATACGAAACTAAGCCTACAAAGCTCTGAACTTTGTGTATGTCTTTCGGAACTGGAAAATCCGTAACTGCTTGAATACCTCTCTGAGTCGGTTTGATACCTTCAAATGAAATCATATATCCAAGGTATTCTATCTCAAAGTAAATAAATTTGCATTTGTCCAGTCGTAACTCTAATTTATTTTCTACAAGCAGCTTGAATAGTTTTTTCAAAATAATCAAGTGAAACTCCAAAGTTTCTGTCGCAATCAATATATCGTCCATATAGACTACGACGTCACCTGACCTGATCAATTCTTCTAGAATCGTGTTCACAAATCTTTGAAACTTAGATGGTGCCGTCTTAAGGCCAAATGGCATTCTGATGTACTCGAAGTGGCCAAATGGCGTAACGAAAGCTGTAAACCTTCTCGAAGGTTCAGAAACAAGCAAATGATGGAAACCATCCTTTAAGTCCATTGAACTGAAATATCTTTTTCTGTTCAAAATTTCTATTTGGTCCTCAATATTTGGTAACGGATAATTATCGCGTAACAAAACTTTGTTTAAATGTCGATAGTCTACACACATTCGGTACTCATTGTTTCTCTTACGAACTAAGACTATAGGTGAAGCGTATTCAGACTGACTCGGGCAAATGATCTGTTTTTCGAGTAGCCTGTCGATAATTTTTCGAAGGTGTTCTTTTTCACTAAAAGCTAACCGTCGAGGACCAAAATGAAATGGTTCATGAGCACGTAATTCTAAAACTAATTGCATTTGAACCTTTGGCTCATTCGGTCTTTCGGGTTGTGCATACTCTTTCACAAAAATCTCTCTCAATTGATCCTGTATCTCTGTTGATACTTCTGGATTAACAATTACCGAATCTGAAACATTATCATTATCGTCTGTCGTTTCGATATTCAAAATTTGTAAAATCGCATCATTTTCTTCCTCTTCAACAGTCTTGGAAACAATCAATTTAAAATCAAACTTTCTCAAAATATCACGACCCAAAACAACCGATCGAACCATAGTATCATTTGGTACTACCAAGAGACTCAAATTGTCTCGCTTTATTCCAGCTATATCGATATTAGTGTTTATTGATCCTAAAATGATCAATTTCGAATTATTAATACCGTGGTAAGAACTTTTTGAACTATCAAAGTATTTTACCAATTCGTCGGGCACATGAGCCACTTTTACAAAACTGATCGGACTACCAGTATCAAACATAGTATCTAAATTAATTTGATACAACCTGTTTTGATCGCTGCCTTTCAAATCTAGCTCAAAACTAATGATGCGTTCACACTGGTCTTCCAACGTGGAATGACCCTCCAAGTTGCTGATCTGTTCAGAATTCCTCGGTTTTTCTTTCTTCTTATCTGGACATTCCTCAGCCTTGTGACCCTTCTTACCGCAAATGAAACACGTTCCCCATTCCCTCTTCGGTTTGCTGCAGTCTTTAGAAATGTGTCCTCTCCCGTTGCAGTTGAAACAGCGAAGTGCAGAACGTTGGTCCTTTCCGTCACTCTCCTCTTTGTTGTAGACGGTTTTTGACAGCTTTTCCTCAATTTTCTTAGTCATTTCTTTCGGACGACTTTTAAATTCAGAATGATTGTACAGCGAAATTTTTTCAAAAGCCTCAAATAGTGATGTCTTCTTCGTAAAGCATTGCATTCGTGCTTGGTTACGTAAATAATCGTTTGGAATACCGTCGATTAGGTAGTCCACAAGTTCGTCTTCATCAACAGAAGTACGATTTGCCAAAATTATCTTCTCGTGGTAGTATTCTCCAAAATTTTCAGTATTTTTCCACTTCCGATCTTCAAATTCTTTTCGTAAAGTCAGTTTCGACGCTCGATGATCAAACATAGATTTTATTTCAACCATCAATTCTTCAAAATTTAATTCGAGATGCTCTGGACGTGAATGGAACCAGGCTAAAACCTTGCCTTTGAGCTTCGAACCTAGCAAAATTTTCGTTGTGTTGTCATCCAAGTTATACGTAGACCGTATAAGACGTAATTGTTTTTCCCAATTTCTAAATGAGTTTCCTTGTCCTTCAAAATCACTCATCAATTCACCCACAGCTCGTAGATTAAAACTCGGTCGTAAATTGTTTTGTTCCGCCTGTACAACCGGAACAGCTGGTACCGCTCGTTCTTGCGAAAACTGTGCAGCGAGCCAATTATTCTCTCGTTGAACTAATGACAGTTCTCTTGTTCGCAAATCCAATTCACGTCGTAGAAGATCAAGCTCGCTTTGAACGTTATTGACACCGTTGTTTATTCCCTTGTCAACGTCGTTGTTTACGACTGATGATCCATTTTTTTGCAAAATCGGCGGTTGATCGCTTTCATTTTCCCAAGTTTCACTTTCGTTCGCTTCAAACACTAGCCATTCCTTTTCTGGATCAGCTTCCAACCATCGACGAATGAGATCCGATTTGGCACCATTCGTCGGCAAATTATGATTTGTCAAAATGTATTTCAGGGTTTTCACCGTCAAATTATTCGGATCACTCATTTTTCGCATCTCGTAATTAAAAATGACGCCGTAAATTCTCCGTAAATTCTCGTCGATAGAGAATACACAAAATTTTTCTAAATTAACCCGGAATCGCGATTTCACACAGAAATTCGGACACCAACGCACATAGCTCGGGCTAATACACAAAATCAAGCAAAAAGCAAATGCTAAACGAGCCAATTCATGACGCGCAACAAGAACAAACGGTCATTCCCGGCAAGACGCTAACGATAAAGAAAATTTTTTTTTTTTTTTTTTAAATTTCACTATTCACTCGCGAATCCCACTTCTGAAATTGTAGGATGGTCGGGATTTCATATTAAATGATGAGTTATGTGAATTAACGAATGTTTATTATTCAAAGGTATACATATTACACGTCTGTACTATATTAATGTTGAACAACGACTGCTTTAAAAGACTGTCATAACAAAACATACGCTAATGAACAACTGAATGTATGGTTGCATCTGTCTGCATGGACTACTCGACCTTACAGTATAGTGTATACTGCGTCGATCTTCTCTTCTATGCACAAATTATTCCACAAACTCACCGCCGGCATTCACGCGTGGGCTAAAATGGGCGCGAACAAGACCGTGAGAGATGGAGTCACAAGCGTTTCTGGATGACGCGCGGGACAATGTCGCCAACCTTGTACGTCAGAAATGCTTTAGGGACAAATAACTCAAACCTGAATTGACACATCAATTTTTTAGTTTGAATTAAGTCGCATTAATCTATACAATCCAATTTTATTCTTGTAATTTGGATTAATTCATTGAAATTCAATTTAATTCACTATAATTCGAATTAATTCAATAATTCTAAATAAATTCCTAATAAAACACGTTACTAAAGGGTGATTCGCAATGTGAAATCGAAAGTAAAATTGGAACTGTACACCTAGCCTACCTTCTTTCGACCTCTACAGTCATCTCGACAATACCCTAAGACAAGATTTAAATCAAACGAGTAATTTCGTACTAACCGTGGTATGTTTATGTTCGATTTTCTATTATATTTATAGAAATTATAGAATATATTTGAAGAAATTTAGGGTTGGCAACACCGGCACAGGAATAGTAAAATCTGCTGGGAGTATCACACGATTCAAATCCCACCACTTCACTTACTCCGGTAACTAAGGGCAACTAACAAAACACTCGTGTCCTACAAGTCAGAGTTTGCATAGTTCTTCGAACATTTTTGTTTATGAATCTAGCGTGAAAATCGATGGAATCTTTTCAAAAAGAACGTGCGCGATTCCGCAAGCGCCAATACCGGGCATTAGCAAAGGAATGCGAAAACGAAGTACAAACACTTAAGAAAATGCGTATGGAAGCGAATCCAAACTCAACAGGTGAATACAAATATTAAAAAAAAAAAAATTAAAAAAAAAATAAATAAAGATTGTCACAGATATTCTTGCAGTTATTATTCGAAAGATATCTGATGAAAATGAAAATATTTATTAAAGGTGAAGAGAATTTGGAAGAAATGCATACGAATTATAATGAGGCTGTCACCGAGGCTGACACAGACGTTGCAGGTAATTGGACCGAAAATAATATATATCATCGCTGCATCGGGAGGAGTCGTGTTGAGATCGTCACACGAAGATATTAAATTAAAATAAAAATGATTCATTATAGGTGAAGGGAACTTGGAAAAATCTCTCCAAAGTTCCGAAGAGCATGAAGCCGAACAAAATATTTTGCCGGCTGAGGATCTCGATAATTTCGAAAATGAGTCACTGCAGTGCACTGATCTGCAAAGTAACCTCCACGAAGTTGCTATCCAATATCCACCGCAGGCAGTTAACATAGAAGTCGAAGAACTACGAACTTGGGCTGTTGAAACAAATCTTAGTGGTTCTGCTTTGGACAATCTATTAAAAATCTTACGGAGGAAATTACTTCCCGAACTCCCGAAATCTTCGAAAACTTTTCTAAAAACAGCCTCGGCCGAATATAAAATAATCGAAATGCAGGATGCCGCTTTTGACGGAATTCCTGGAGAGTTCGTATATTTAGGTATTGCAACCGGTTTAGAGTCATGCACAAACACCGATTTTCATGGACAAGTTATTGAATTAATTCTTAACATTGATGGGTTACCGCTAACAAAGTCAGGTGGAAAATGCTTCTGGCCAATTTTGTGCAAGGTTCATCACCTACCAGATGTGTACAAGCCTTTCATAGTCGCTATTTATTGTGGTGCTAGCAAACCTAAAAGTCTGTCGCTCTACCTTGAAGATTTCGTGAATGAGTTGAACCATTTACAAAAGAATGGAATTGTAATATCCGAAAAAGAATATGCGGTTAAATTAAAGTGCATAGTTGCAGATACGCCAGCACGATCATATCTGAAATGTGTAAAGGGTCATGGAGGATACGGTGCATTCGAGAGATGCACTGTACATGGGGTTCGAACTCGGGTTGGAAAAGGCATATCTGTGGTTTATCCCGGTTTCAACTTTCCAAAACGAACGGATACATCGTTTCGTAATCATCATGATCCTGAGCATCATACCGGAGTATCTCCTTTACAGAAAATATCACCTGAACTAGACATGCCGAATATCTGTGTCCTTGATTTCATGCACTTGGGCTCAGGTGTTACTAAAAAAATCTTGGATATGCTTATGTTTGGCCCATTGATACTCAGATTGAGCAGAAGGCAAAAAATGGAGCTCTCGAGAAGGCTTATGTGCTTGAAATTGCAATTGCCAACAGAATTTCAAAGAAAAACGAGATCGATTTACTATGTTCGTCAGTGGAAGGCCACAGAGTTCAGATTTTTTCTGTTATATAGTGGTCCAATTGTACTGAAGAATCTGATTTCTGAGAGTCTGTACAAACACTTTCTACTACTGCACGTTGCATTCAGAATTTTATGTAGCGATAAACTTGCAATATCTTTAAATTCAGTTGCTAAGAGGTATCTTGAGAAATTTGTTTCAGCACTGCCATTATCATATGGTACTGCAGCACAAGTCATTAATATGCATAATCTTGTCCACATCGCTGATGACGTTCTGAATCTCAAGTGTTCTTTAAGTAGGGTGAATTGTTTTCCATTTGAAAGCGCACTGGGCGCAATTAAACGGACTCTCCGTACTGTCGTTAAACCAATGGCCCAAGTATGTCGCAGAGAGTATGAGCGCAAAATGCTCAAAAGTGAAAAAGTCATGTTCCCGGAAGAACTTACAATTCATAAAAGTGAGGCTGTAGATGGAAACGTAATCATTAAGAGATTGACCACGAATTTTTCTACTTTTCTAACTAACAAAGCGCCAAACAACATGGTACTTTTGAAAAACGGTTATATAATGAGAATTAAAAAAATTTGTGTTGGTCAAGATGCTGCATTGTCATCTACTTCGATCACTGGAAAGGTTTGGAAGACAAAAAGTGCGGTGTATTCGTATCCCTGTAAATCACATCTTGTTGACACCTGGAGTATCGCTATAAATACTCCAAACAGCATGACTTATCCTTTGAGCAACGTACAGCGAAAATTGATCGGCATGCAACTCGCAATGAAACATGAGGGCAAAGATCGATTTTATGTCATGTCCTTACTCCATACGTAAAATTTTGTTTTCCAGGCGTTTATTAATTTGACAATAATTTTTTTTGAACGCCCAGAAGGCAGGGGGAATAGGTACAAGAAGTAGTATTTGCATACAGCTGTCGATTCTTTCTCTCACATTATTTTGTATTCCGAAAACGTAGAAATTTTTCTGTTCGGTCCGTATCCTGTTTTTTTTCTACTTATGTATTTCGATAGCTGACGAAAAACTAATTAGGTCGTATTATCTCGTTTTGTGATTAAACAAAAATTATAGTTTTGACAACGGTCCCAGTAGTTTGTCCCACATATACATATACCTATACATAAGTTACACCTACTAAGCAGCTGCTATAATAAATTGTCGAACTTTGATAAATATACAATCGATTGGAAAATCGTATTTTAGTTCTCTTCTTAGACGTTTTAGATATGAATAATGACAACAACAACAACAACAATAATAATAATGACAATAATAATAATAATAATAATAATAATAATAATAATAATAATAATAATAAAAATAATAAAAATAATAATAATAATAATGTTTTATACGTGCAGGATTGAATGAATTGACTCAAACCCATGTGTAAGGAAGATTCATATTATTATCAGACATCGACTTGTCAACTTCTAAGAAGTCTATCTAGCAAACTTTACAGTTATAATAATTGATAACGAATATTCAAATTCTCGTCACACGGTTGTAACAAATAAAAAAACATCTTTATTTCTCATATACAATGATCAACAGATGGTCGATAAAGTTCGCATAGGGTCGAAATTTAGGCTCAAACGTTTCAGTGTCTACGCTGTTGAGCAGGTCCCTCGCCCGGCATACCCTGGTCCTTGAGAAAGCAAACGCGGCAGCCTACCTGCGCGAAGTAAAGTAAGAAACACTTCCGAAATATATATAATAAATAATAGCCAACTGACCAGCCGTAACGCATCAATGGGCTTGCTCAACAGCGTAGACACTCAAACGCTTGAGCCTAAATTTCGACCCTTTGCGAACTTTATTGCCCAACTGTACATGCCGTTCTTCATTATACTAGAACCTTATGCCATGGACACAATTCCGAAATATGTGCTATTCCCATCTAATGAGAATTAGTAAGTCAGTATAAGCTATATTGTTCAACTATCTAAATGCTTTCAAACCATGAGTGGACTTTATCGAAGCTAAAGGATTAAGATAAGCGGAATATTTTCTAATTGACAGACGCTGATCATCATAATTAATTACGCTTCTGTAATATTTTACGAGGTGTCGAGTTACGTCTTCGTTTGCATTTTATGTCGCAGAGTTGAATGTATATTAAAGTGTTTCGGGATTGGGACTTTTGATATGGACATATAGGTGGTATAAAGGGATATTAACTTAGTCGCCGAGTCTTGCCCCCCCCCCCAGTAAGCCAAACTTTGGCTCAGGTTAGGAAAGCATGGATAAAGTCAACTTTTATGCCAAAGAAACCACTAACTTGGCCCAACTTCGGCCCACATTAGAATAAAATTATGCTGTGAGCCTGGATCAACCCTGTCGCGGGCCAAATTTGGCACATGTTAAGCTGCAGGCCTGGAGAGAATCAGCACAAATTCCAAATAAACCCTCGGCTTAGCCCAAGTTCGGCACATGTTAGGCAAGGCTAAATAGAATCGGCACAAATGCCTAACCAGCCCCCGGCTTGATCCAAGTTCGGCACAAGTCGGGCAAGCCTAGACAAAATGAGCCTGAATGCCTAGCTGAACCCCGACCTGGTCCAACTTTGGCATAAGTCGGGCAAGCGTAGACAAGATGAGTCTGAATGCCTGGTTAAGCCCCAACGTGGCCCAACTTTGGCACAAGTTGGGCAAGCCTGGACAAAATAAGACTAAATGCCTGGCTAAAGCCCAACTTAACCAGAGTTCGGCACAAGTTGGGCAGGCCTAGACAAAATGAGTCTGAATGCCTGGCTGAACCCTAACCTGGTCCAACTTTGGCATAAGTCGGGCAAGCGTAGACAAGATGCGTCTGAATGCCTGGTTAAGCCCCAACGTGGCCCAACTTTGGCATAGTTGGGCAAGCCTGGACGAAATGAGACTAAATGCCTGGCTGAAGCCCAACTTAACCCAAGTTCGGCACAAGTTGGGCAGGCCTAGACAAAATGAGTCTGAACGCCTGGCTGAACCCCGACCTGGTCCAACTTCGGCATAAGTCGGGCAAGCGTAGACAAGATGAGTCTGAATGCCTGGTTAAGCCCCAACGTGGCCCAACTTTGGCACAAGTTGGGCAAGCCTGGACAAAATAAGACTAAATGCCTGGCTACAGCCCAACTTAACCCAAGTTCGGCACAAGTTGGGCAGGCCTAGACAAAATGAGTCTGAATGCCTGGCTGAACCGTAACCTGGTCCAACTTTGGCATAAGTCGGGCAAGCGTAGACAAGATGAGTCTGAATGCCTGGTTAAGCCCCAACGTGGCCCAACTTTGGCATAAGTTGGGCAAGCCTGGACAAAATGAGACTAAATGCCTGGCTAAAGCCCAACTTAACCCAAGTTCGACACAAGTTGGGCAGGCCTAGACAAAATGAGTCTGAACGCCTGGCTGAACCCCGACCTGTCCCAACTTCGGCATAAGTCGGGCAAGCGTAGACAAGATGAGTCTGAATGCCTGGTTAAGCCCCAACGTGGCCCAACTTTGGCACAAGTTGGGCAAGCCTGGACAAAATAAGACTAAATGCCTGGCTAAAGCCCAACTTAACCCAAGTTCGGCACAAGTTGGGCAGGCCTAGACAAAATGAGTCTGAATGCCTGGCTGAACCCTAACCTGGTCCAACTTTGGCATAAGTCGGGCAAGCGTAGACAAGATGAGTCTGAATGCCTGGTTAAGCCCCAACGTGGCCCAACTTTGGCATAAGTTGGGCAAGCCTGGACAAAATGAGTCTGAACGCCTGGCTGAACCCCGACCTGGTCCAACTTCGGCATAAGTCGGGCAAGCGTAGACAAGATGAGTCTGAATGCCTGGTTAAGCCCCAACGTGGCCCAACTTTGGCATAAGTTAGGCAGGCCTAGACAAAATGAGTCTGGATGCCTGGCTGAACCCCGACCTGGTCCAACTTTGGCAAAGGTTAGGTGACCCTGAACAAAATGAGTTCGATTGCCTAGTTAACCCCTAACTTGGCCCAAGTTTGGCACAAGTTGGACAAGCCTGAGCAAAATTAACTTGGATACCTAAATGAACCCTATGTATGCCCCAGTGAGGCAACAGTGAGGAAGCCTTTATAGTGAATGCCCTGTTAAGGCCCAGAAAGGGCCTTTTTTGAAATTGGGATGCCCTAACAATTTTCTACACGGGATTTTTGGCCGTGTCTCCTACATAATAGAGAAAGGGTAAAAAAAAAACAAAAGAATAAGAAATAAATTCGACAGTCTTAAGTCGGTCACGGTCGCCTCTCGGAGTAAAATCTAGCCTCGGGGCTGCCCTAACGCATTCACACAGTTTTCAAGCACTCAATGCACCCTTAACTAAGGTCGTCTAAGGGAGTTCGGGTATATTGTAACATGCAATGTTACAATATACACGGAAAGAAATTTTACGCGTATATCACTATGCCAGTATGGGCGTAAAGGCCATACTGTGTGGTATCGACTATTTTCATTCATTTTAATGGTTTGGTCAACAGACTTTTATTCAGAAGTTTTTTGTATATTCACCAAAAATTATGGGCAAGGTGTCATTTGGTTCGGAAAGGCATTAGAAACTTTCCGGAAAGGTCCCAGAAAGGGAAGAAAAAAATTGCAAAAGTTATAAACAATTTAGTAAAAAAAAAAGGCGGAGTTCGGTTTTTTGCGAATATCTCAAAAACTATTTAAGATATTCAAAATCGCAAAAAAGATCCTGAAAGAGCAGAAAATATCCTACAAAAAAGCCCTATCTCCCTAAACTCTACAACCAATATTTATAATTTTAATTGTGCGGTGAAAAAGGGACTAAAAGCCCGCGCGCGGCCGCCGCATAACCATTTTTAGTCCTTTTTTCACTGCAGAATTAAAATTATAAATATTCGTTGTAGAGTTTGGGGGGATCGGGCTTTTTTGTAGGAAATTTTCTACTCGTTTAGGATCTTTTTTGCGATTTTGAAAATCTCAAATAGTTTTTGAGATATTCGCAAAAAACGGAACTCCGCCTTTTTTTTTTTACTAAATTGTTAATAATTTTCGCGATTTTTTTCTTCCCTTTCTGGGACCTTTCCGAAAAGTTTCTACATGCTCTTCTGAACCGTATGACACCTTGCCCATAATTTTTGGTGGATATACAAAAAAACTTCTGAATAATAATCTGTTGACCAAACTATTAGAATGAATGAAACTCGTCGATACCATATATACTGCGTTCAACGAGAGAACGGTACGCTTCCGAAACCAAATACGTCCAGATCGGTCAGATCCCACCCAACGCGCTGCCCACTTTACCCTCTCCACGCGGACAAACAAGCTCGGCAGCTAACCAGATCAGGCCATGATACTGAGTAGCGTGCGTCACTATCCCCACCCGACCGACAGGCCACTCAAAGCTGCGCGGAGCTGTACCGTTCTCTCGTTGAACGCAGTATAGTATGGCCATTACGCCCATACTGGTATAGTGATATACGCGAAAAATTTCTCACCGTGTAGAAGCGTCGGAGTCTTCTAGAATTGTATCACCTCAAGAGCTTCGAGTATCATAGCGGTCAGAATACGTAGCAACATCGTACTTGTTTTTCTCAATGCAGGTTGGCCTTTTCTTTTGAATAGACCATGCCGATATCATTTCAAGACAAGTGGCTCTCAGAAGCAGGATTCAAAAATTGGTTATTACAGGTCCCGGGTGACCGTCATAGTGCTAAATATGCATTATGCCCTGGATCTATTCTCAATATTTGCTCTATGGGAAGAACTGCTCTCGTTAGTCACATGAAATGCAAGAAGCATGTGCAGAAAGCTTCTGCTATGGGAAAATCTTGCCAGTTTGCAAGCTTTCTATTCAACCAGAAGTACAAAAGAGGCAGGGGCGAGCTTTTCGTCGCAGACACCCCCAACAACGTCTACGGGCATAGCACCAACACCCCACCACGATGTCACCGATATTGACGGTAGAGTTGCCTCCGTGCCTGAACTACCCGTGTAGAAATTTCGGCCGGGCTGTAACCAGGACCCGAATATTTGGCCTGATTTAGCATTAGGGCCCTGATCAGGAATTTCGATTGGGGCCTGTTAGGAAATGTAACGTTTCGCAGACCAAGCCCTGATCAGGTCAATTTATCAGGCCCTGGTTAGGAAAATACATCAGGACCTGATCAGGAATATGACATTACGCAAATAGTTGCGTGGAAAAAAATAAATTTAGATACTCAAAATGAATTAATTACAACGTATGAAGCGTTGATCGACACCTACTAATCGCAAACAATCGCACTTAGGTACAAAGTAAGAATTTTAAGATGAGAAAATTTTCGCATTATTGTGCCGGGATTCGATCTGGGGACGCTCGCATTCGCTTGTATTACTAGTCGCACGCTCTACTAACTACGCCAAACTACTTATTGACAAAGTAAGTCACTTTCTTGTAATTGTTTTGAATTTTGCATCTGTCTCAATGATATCAGTGTTTCAATGCGGTTAAGATATCTTAACTAAACATCCGAGTTGCAAATATGTTTTTAATTTAATTTCTTGCCTAGAGTTCCACAAGCTCTCACTCGATCTAACGCTTACAATAGATATTCAATAATATCTATAATATTGAAAAAATATTTATTTCTACAATAGTCTGATATTTCAAGATCTATCGTGGAAACTCCAATCTACAGATCTCTTTGAAAATTGTTATTAAAATATCCTATCGGATTTCACTTTTTTCTACCAAGTATCATGATATTTTTAAGACCAATCACAACTTAATTACGGAGAATCACATTTTGTCTGTATGTGTGATCGTTATTTTATTTAATATTTTCAATATTTGAATCTCTGGTCAAGATATCAAACGCAAAAGTTTCCTTCTGTACAGGGTGTCCGTCAATTCACGCTAACTGAGTAGTATAACGTAATGTCCCCTGTCGTTCCCTATGAACAACTAAGGCAGGAAAGTGTAGATGAAATTTTTGGGGTCTACAGGTACTCCATACTCGTTCGAACCTCAACATGTATTTTCGATGGAGTCCTAATATTGCCCGATCAAGCCCTAATCTGTTGGCCTTGTCAGAATCTCAACGTTAATTTCCGGCGAAGTTCTTCTATTGCCCGACCAGGCCCCGACGTGTTGGCCTTGTAAGAACCTTAACGTTTATTTTCGATGAAGTCCTACTATTGCTCGATCAGGCCCCTATCTGTTGGCCTTGTCAGAACCTCAACATTTATTCTCGTTGAAGTCCTACTATTGCTCGATCAGGCCCCGATCTGTTGGCCTTGTCAGAACCTCAACATTTATTCTCGATGAAGTCCTACTATTGCCCGATCAGGCCCTGATCGGGCAGTAATGAGGATTTATTATTTATTTATTTTCGAGGGGGTCTGAATATCACCCGAACAGGCCCTGATCGGGCAGTGATAGGGATCTATTATTATGGAATCCACAACTGATCCTGATAGGGGCCTTTGTGTTGCCAAGGCCTTCCCGAACTAAATTCTGCACAGGTAGATGCTCCGAGAGGATTGAAGAAGATATTACTGCACAATGATGTGACCAAGGCCGAAATAATGTGCCTGCAAACAATCAGAATCAAGGTACATAGCAAGAAATAATAATGAAAACAAGATCAGCTAGTAATCGACTTTACTTTCGAACTTTACGGGTACTCATTGTGTCGACTGCTCTGATACAACTGGCAGAGATGGTTGATGATAAGCATCGTTAAATTTGCCATCAAACATGACTGTCATGTTGTGTCAAAGTTGGATAGCCCAATTGTGAAGACTGTACGCATCAACAATAGATGTTATGCTTACACAGTTCCTATTATCATTACCTGCTATTTGTTTGATTGGTTTAAGGGCGGGGGCTTATTCGGCAATGAGGCTCCTCCCATTCTCAGAGTTTCTCGTGACTCACCCTATATATATTAATACATGATCATATATCGCAATATATAATTCTATCTGATTGGATATAAGTATAAGTATATAGACGGACATGATCTTCTATATCCAAATAGATATTATAATATATGACTATATATTGTAATATATAATCATGTCTGGTCACATATACCCACACAGTACTGAGGATTTCCTGAAATATTTCGATGGAAACATTATTTGAAAGATGTTTCGAACTACTTCTGAAGTTTTTATTTGAACATTTCTAAAATGTTTCACTGAAATTATTTTAATGAAAGATTTCTAAAAGGTTTCATGAATATGGTATACAATAGGACAATGGGGTATTTCTGAATATTGCAAACAAACATTTCATAAAAATGTCGAAAATCTTTCAAAAATTGTTTCAAAAGCAACTTCCTGATATATTGCAAAATACAATATAAAAATATTTCCTGAATATCTAGGAGAACATTTCAAACCATATAATATTAAAATATACTCAGAAACACTTCAAATATGTGAAAAAAGGACACTTATTTCTAAGGATTGATATTGAATACCGTCAGTTCGAAAGATAATATGATTTCAATTTTTTCATCCAATGACAAAATTATCTAGCGAATAATTCCCCATGAAGCACGTAATATTGTAGCCATTTCGCAGCAATATTGCAATGTTTCATTGTCAATCCGTTGCACGTGTAATATTGCTGCAACCAGAATGGAACGTAGCTGTGCAACATTGCAAATGAAATATCCATGCAAGATTGCAAGAACATTGTAAACTCCAAAATTATAACAATTCTACAGGTAGAAAAAGCGATAATAATTTTTCATGAATCTTCTCAAAAAAGTAGAAATGTTTAGTTGTACAAAAATTGGAGAATTTTTTTTCGCGGATTCCCGTAGTTAACCTAGAATCTTGTCGTCGCGATAAACATCATAAGCTATTCGTTATAGTTGTTCGCTAAATACCATATCTCGATATAAATATGCAAAGCTCATGAATAATCGTTGGTGTTATAAGTTCAAAAAAATGTAACAAGTCTTATAGGAGATCATTGGAGCCATATGGAAACCGGAGATCACTCGATCAAGGACGTTAAGCAACTATCCTCAGGGCCAGTATTTGGATGGGTGACTGTTTTTAGATGATTTGATTTCATTGAGTTATATCTAACTATATATGGATGTATCTAATTATATGAGGTTGGATATAGATATATATATAGCTATATCTAACTATCTCTAAGTGGAATTGATACATATATTGGTAGATATAACGATATATGACCACGTATACCAAGATATCAGTATATATACTCAGATCCATGTATATATGCTCGGATCGTGCCACAATACGGATCCAAATATATATGTATAGACGATTGGATCCAATCATATATGATTATATCTAATCTTTTTTTCTCGGGAGGTGTGTAAAAAAACCAAATCGACTTTCAAGTGCGATACTGGGACGTCAATCTGGATCAAGTATGCACATGATACTACACGTCTGCTTTCTTGGGTAGAGCCACAGCTGCTCATCTGCTCAATGCTTTCAAGGATCACCTTCCCGCGGCTGCGATGAGAAAGCTGCTTCAGGTCTCGATGGATGGTCCCAACGTGAATTTTTCATTTCTCAAAGAGTTAAAGATATTTTTGAAGGACAGTGACACTAATTCCGATTTGTTGGATATCGGTTCTTGCGGGCTTCATATTGTTCATGGTGCCTTCAAATCTGCGATGATGGAAACCTCATGGGGCATAGTCGCGTTCTTGCGAGCTATATACAACCTGTTCAAAGACGTTCCGGCTAGACGGGCACTGTAATACGTCTGTCACTGATTCAAACCAGTTTCCTCTCAAGTTTTGTGCTGTACGGTGGCTAGAAAACAGAGAAGTTGCACACAGAGCTCTGGACATGCTTCCTGACTCAAAGAAATTTGTGCAAGCTATGGAGGAGAAGAAGACTAAGCCCACAAGTGCAAGTTTCAAGGTCGTTGAAGAGCAACTAAGGGATAAGATGCTGGGTCCCAAGATCGCTTTCTGTAAGACCATAGCTGCAGATTTAGAGCCATTCTTAAGACAGTTCCAATCTGATTGGCCACTCGCACCTTTTCTTCACTCAGCCCTACGTTTGTGGTACAAACCGTAATGGGACGCTTCGTAAGGCCCGAACTCATTTCGCTGTCTATCGATCTTAATAAAGATTCCAATCTTCAAAACCGGAACCACATTAAGATTGGATTCGCCACGGAGAATGAAATTAAAAAATGCAAGACGGTCACAGAACTCCAAATGAAACTCTTCCGCGACGATTGCAAGAAGGCCCTGATCAAGTTTGTATTGAAAATGATGCAGAGGTCTCCTCTTAAATACGAACTGACCAAAGCCATTAGCTGCTTTGATCCGAAGATCGCATGTCTCAGAACTGATTCCCTCGGCATTACCGCTTTGTTGAAAAACCTGGTCGAGCTTAATTGGGTAAATGGGGAATGTGCTGATAGAGCACTAGTTCAGTTCAATTCGGTTTGCTCTGGCCTTGAAACCAAACACAGTTTCTCCGAGTTCAAGATGAACGAAGAACGCCTGGAAAATTTTTGGGTCAAGTGTCTCAAAAATGAAGCTTCCAGTTGCAGCGATTTGGAGAAGGTAATTGAAATCGCCCTCACGTTGTCTCATGGCCAGTCTGCAGTTGAACGAGGATTTTCAATAAATGGTGAGTGTATCTTTGACAACATGAGGCAAAAATCAGTAATAAGCAGGAGAATCGTGTATGACACCATCACGTTTCACGGTGGAGTGGAAGTTTTTCCCATTTCGAAGGCGTTAATACACTCGGTACGCAACGCTCGCGACCGTTACCACGACGATCTTGAAAAACGCAAGGCAGCCGAACTGGAGCAGAATGATGCCAGTACAGAACGGAAGATCAATAAAGCTCGAGCAAGGGAACTTGCAACTAAAAAGCCAAATTGGACAGTGCAATTCAGGATGCCCAAAAAAAGAAAGAGATTATAGAGGCGAAAATCATTGCGCTTTCTGAAGTGTAACTAAGCTCGTACTAGTATATCGTATGATATTTCATATAGTATTTCGTAATATATTATCATTATTCTAGTAAAGTAAGAATAAATATCTTGAGAATATAAGGGAAGTAGCATGATGATCTACCTAAATTTATTCCAAAAATTTTAAACATTAACTCTTACCATTTTTTCTAGTCCCAAGAGACTGCTTGTTCCTACATGAAATGTACCTGATGTTGAATAAACGTTACAACATAGGTATAATGGTTATGATATTAAACATGTGAAATATTTGTCATTTCTTTGATAACACGTATGTAATACCAATAATCTATATCAAGGTCCCCGGGAAAAATGATATTTTCCCGCCCTTAATTCCGGGAAAAACCCGGGATTTTTTTTCCCCGATTCCGTATACACCCTGATATTTCATTTGATTCCTTAATTTAATCTCGAAGTCACCTTATTTCTCTCGAGAACCCACTTATTTAAGGCCCATCCCTAGTCGCCCACCTCCTTGTTGCCGAAAACGGGGTGGGGGTTGACACATTTCGATTATTATCCGGTCCCAGGCGTCGAAAACGCAAAAATGAAATGCGTAGCGGCGATTCTATTTCAATTCCGAACACATACGTCCGAAAATATATTCGTTTCATGCGAAAATAGAACTGCAATACCGTTTTTAGATTTGTGAAATGTCAATTTCCTCGGCGGCCATTATTATGTAGCTGTCCGCCGAGTTTCGCTGGCCCGGGTGGTAAGTGGCGCCTCTTAGTGTACTATTCTTGCGTCGGAGCATTATATTCGTGGCGCCACTTACTTCCCGGTCCAGCGGAACTCGGCGGACAGCTACATAATAATGGCCGCCGAGGAAATTGACATTTGACAAATCTAAAAGCGGTATTGCAGCTCTATTTACGCATGAAACGAACATATTTTGGGACGTATGTGTTCGGAATTGAAATAGTATCGCCGATACGCATTTTATTTTTACGTTTTCGACGCCTGGGACCGGATAATAATCGGATGTGTCACCCCCACCCCTTTTTCGGCAAAAAAGAGATGGGCGACTAGGGATGGGCATTAACGTTACGATACCATTTCGGAACATTTGGTGTCAGAACCGGGATCTCTTCGAGACCGATAAGGTGAATTACAGATTTTGAGATTCTGAATTATGGCTTCTCGTCGCAAGGCTAATCCCCTTCTAAACCCTACATCATCATCTTCCATCCCTTCGAACCAATCGGCTGGTACCCAGCCACAAACCGCCACCCTTCCTGTTTCCCCAGATCCTTTAGCTCTACAAATGGGACTGTTCAGGATGGTGATGCAAGAACAGAAAGAAGATCGAGAGGCAACAGTCTGAGGCCCTCCTCTCGCTGTCCTTTCTTCTCAACAACAACAAACCTAGACTCCCCTGACGACAGTCCTATCGGCTCAACGAGAACAGTCCGAATCTCTACAATTGTCCCTCTAGAAGAGCTCGGAAATTCGCAGCAGCCGTATTCCTGAGACCAGACCCTCTCCTATCCCTACACCTCGCCGACTCTCCCTGGTGCGAGACCAGTTAGAACAAGTCCCTACAGAGACAAGGTCTGTACTAATTCATAGAGGAAGAACTCCTCCTATTTCCACCAGGCCTAGGTTGAACAAACCAGTAACTCCGGTTCCGGTCGTTCGACCAGTAGAACAAAACGACTGCGTCGAATCAACGGCGCAGGACGACACATTACAGACAGGTCTGAGACTGGTGTGTGCCGAACAACCCCCGAGATTTGTTAATCCGAGTTCGACACACAGTCAGAATAATATTGATAGTAGCATAATAGAACATATATTAATAGAACTTAAAAATTTACGATCAGAGATAACTTTACGCGCCGAGAGTGGTCGCGAAATTAACCAAATTAGTGAAACTCCAACCTTAACTAACCAAAACCAGTCAATTCAATCAGATCTTCAATCCAACCCTCAGAACAGACAGAGTAATAACCTCAAAGTTCCAACTTTTCACGGTTTAACTCCTTGGGCGGAGTATGAGTGTCAATTCTTACTCTGTTCCGAATTGTACAACTGGGGTCTATTCGTTAAGGATGTTCTCTTCGGTGCGAGAGAGAAAGGTAGCTCTGCGAGAGAGAGGCAGAGAATACGCGTGAACGCTTGGCAACGTTGCGCCGATAGGCTGCATGTTAGTGTGTGAGCAGCAGCCGCGCGTGCCGACTATAGACCTGTTGACTCGCGCTATAATAAGCCTAGTAAATAATCGATGCCGAAGGATCCGAACAGATTTTTTTGGAAAGGAAAAAGAGTTTCCGAAAAAGTATACAACGTGCAGTTGAAGCAGCAAAGTCTAGGCAAAAATGTTCGGAATATTTATGGCACGAAAAATCAGCCACATAACCTCGAAACGTCATCTTTCACTTTCGAGGGACGTCGTATTGTTCACCCAGAAACTCTTGGCGAACAATTATTTTGTGAACATTGTGAAAACATTCTATCTTTAGTTGACACTGTACACGAAAAGCAGTATGGTTTGGCGTCAAAGTTTTACGTACGGTGTCGTAGCTGCCAAAAAATTCGAGAAGTTTTGACGGACAAAAAACATGTTGTTGCAGCTACAGAATCAAAAAAACAATGCATTTTGATGTCAATACAGAAGTAACAATTGGTAAGTTAGTGAAAATGCATATATATTACTGTACTTATCGTTATTCGACTATACTCATATTGTACCATACATATTATAATAAACAAAAAAACTGTTCTTAGATGTTCTAAATGGAGGCATGGGAAACA
Organism: Macrophya alboannulata; assembly: GCA_949628255.1. Taxonomy (NCBI): domain Eukaryota; kingdom Metazoa; phylum Arthropoda; class Insecta; order Hymenoptera; family Tenthredinidae; genus Macrophya; species Macrophya alboannulata. The sequence continues at coordinate 24,842,299 of OX451208.1, forward strand.
CTCATCTCAGCTCAACTTTATCTGCATTGAACATATCACCTATGAACTGGGACACTTTCAAAAGGCGTGAAAAAAAAGTTAGACATGTTGTAGAAAGAATGGACGTAGAGAGTTGTACAAGAGCTACAAAAGAAGAAAGACAGCTTACAATTGAAAATTTAGAGGAAATGAAAAAGTTATTGTAAGTAAGTTATAATTTGTAATAAGGCACTCCGTTTTTCAACGATCGTGCCTAAAAACTGCTACGTCATACACTTCGAAAAACGTCGTTGTACTGGTTTTATGAAAAATCAATTTACCAATTAGTCAATTTGAATTGTACGTGAAAGAATCAAATGAAACTAATCAATTTAAGTACAATAAATTATTCAAGTAACATCGTCAGCGATGATGTTTTGAATTTGTATTTTAAAATGAATTTATTGGTATCAATTATTGTTGATATTATATAAATAAACTATATCTGCAAAAATATGAAATAAATCAAGTAGTGAAGTATATAAATATTTACACAAATGTTTAACCATCCCATTCGCAGACAAGTCATCCCCAAAATAATTTTATTTTTCCCGATAAGTCAAATGAAAATGTAACGTCGGAAAATAAGATTCGCATTGCTGCTTCTTCCGACATGGGGTGGCCAACGAAAGGTTCAGGAAGGAGCTATGATAGTCTTTCTGGGACAGCAGGATTTGTAGGCCATTTTTCGAAGAAAGTAATATCACAAGTTGTGCTCAATAGGAAGTGTCGAGCATGTGATAAAGGCCATCCCAAAAACGACCATGACTGCAATTTAAATTTTGAAGGGAGCGCGAAGGCAATGGAGCCCAAAGCTGCAGCCATACTCGTTGGTAATAATCCTGTTTTGAAAAAATGTAACGTTGAAATAGGAGTATTTATTGGAGATAATGACTCCAGTGCTATTTGTGCAGCTTGAAACGCTGTCAACTATGAAATTGTTAAACATGATGATCTCAATCATACTGGCAAAGGGCTTGTCTCCATATTATATGAAATTATAAAAAACTATAAAGAATTGAACTCAAAAAGTATGAAATATCTTGATAGATGTTTTAAATATTGTGTATCACAGAACGCAGGTGATAAATTGTCATTAGCTGATGCTATTAAAAAAATTCCAAATCACTGCTTCAATAAACATGAACACTGCGGGAAATGGTGTAGGTTTGAAAAAAATACAAATTCTTATGAGCATTCTATCATAGGGAAAGATTTCTCTGATCCACGGTTGTACGAAACCTTAAGCAATATTTTTGACTCATTGTCTCAAAAATCTAGTGGATTTTCCGCAGGCGTTTCGAGCAATCCAAATGAAAGTCTGAATGCAATGATTTCTAGCGAAGCTCCTAAATCGCGGATGTATGAAATGTCGAATTCATATAATATTCGTGTGGGTTTAACTGTTATGAAAAAAAATGACGGAGAAAATAGTATTGCTAATTTAAACGAAAAATGTAATTTATCCCCTGGAAAAAGAACAACCAGGTACTCTAATATATTAGATAGCAAAGCTGATCGCAGATACAGAAAAGTTACTATATCGACATATAAACGTCGTAGATTATTTTTAAAACAACAAAAAAGCGAATTTCGCAATAAAAAAGAATCTTCGGAAGGTAATACTTATGAGTCAAATATTACATCTCTCAATTCTGTATTTGATGATATTACAACAGCAAGTATAGATCAAACTTCAGAGCCAATCATTGTTTTTTTCGATTTAGAGACAGCCCCAGGCAGCAAACTTAGTACATTTACGTTACCGCGATATCACACTGTAAAATTGTTGGTACATACCAAAGTTCACGTAAATTTTATGTAACATTGGTGTATCAGCAATCTTTCAATATATCAGAGATGCGCTTGACATATAACACTGTAGTATCACAAAGACAGTACATTGTTATGTAGCGTTAATATCATCTAGTTCTCTCCTGGAGCAGTGTCCAAGTTTGATGTAGCTGTAGTATAACAAAGATGTCACAGTGTTATATCACCAGAAAAGTACAACTGGTTTGTAGAGTTTATATCAAGCGGTACTGTCCTTGAGCAGTCTAAATAGTCGATGTAGCAGCAATGTCACACAGACGTCACAATTTTATATAGTCAAAAAAGCAAAACTGGGTATCTAAAATTTACGTCACAGAGTACTATTTCAGTGCTAAATACAAAGTTGACGTATCCGTCACGTGACGAGGACATCACAGTATTCTGACACAAAGGATACACAATTATTATATTAAATAAACATTTCAGAAAAATCTCCGTGTGCCTTCAACGAGAACAATTCGTACGTTAGCTTTTTAGGTTATGTGTTTACTACGTGTCCTCAAATGTGTAGCAAATTATTCAGGCTCGTGATCAGTTTATATGTACTATTACGGATAGTTCTTTGTTATACACGTATCTAGAATACGTGAAATTAGATCTGTGCATATTCAAAACTAAGGGATCGCGGGAAGAAAGGTACAATTGTTTTACAACATGTGAAAAAATATCGTTGTAAGAGTAAGCTTAACAGAAATTTTGACTTCAATTTTTAATGACAATACTTGATTTGAATTTGAACCTAATTACTTAAGCGTAAATGACATAATGATGTTTGCATAAACAGACAAATCATGCAATTGAAGTGACAGTTGTGACAAATCAAAATTTTAATAAATGATAATTTTTCGTGATGTTACGGCAGTAGATTATAACGCAGTCCAAAGTAATTTTGTTTAGATGTTCGTTGTGGTGTCGAGGCAGCGTGCCCGGCTACGGATCACTAGGGCGTCCACTGGTCCCGTGTTCAAATCCTCGGTTCGTGCGTGCGATTTTTTCGTTAATTATAATTACAGACAGGTAGATTTAGGCAGTGAGTTTTCGGTAGGGTGCACAAATATTGTGATTAGCACAAGATCTTATAAGAAAAACTCAGATATCCGTCGTTTAATCTAATTTTTTTTGTCATAAGTCACATGGACCTTTATGCCTAGAATGTTGCAATTATATGAGTTACATAGATCATACATAACCGTTTTGAAAGCCGACTCTACAGTGAGTCTGCTGTGATATATCTGTTATGATCCTAACACTCAACTGGTATATAATTGTTATGTACCGCAAATCTGTAACTGTAACATACCAGCCATATCAGCCTGTGGCGGACATTTTGATATCCATGGACTGTAAAATATACAGTCCCTGTGATGTAGCAGTGATTGAGGAAAGAACCAAATTATATATCTGCTACATTATGTTGACATGATTTTGCTGCCTGGGAGGAAGTCTCCATAGCAATACTGATATTCTTCAAATAGCAGCGAAATATGCAGAGTATGAGTTTTCTACTTATATAAAGCCTAGTCAAAAAATTTCAGAAAAATCCAGTGCAATACATGGACTGAGATTCACAAATGGGGCTTTAGAGTTACATGGGAAGTCTGTACATACAGTAAGTTTACAAGAAGCTGTGATAAGTTTCTACCAATTTTTATGTATTTTTAATAAAAAATGCGTTTTAGCAGCGCACAATTCTTCTTTCGACTACCCAAAATTGTTAAAGGCCATTGAAAAAACTTTCATGAATAAGCACTTCGCGTCGATTATTCATGGATTTGTTGATACTATACCTGCTTTAAAATCAGTTACAGGATTCAAAAAATCTGGTCAAAATAAATTATAATATCTTGCTCGACATTTGAAAATTGAAGGATTTAACCCTTAACGGCCACACGGGGTGACTAGTTACCCCAGGCTTGAAAAAAGTGAAATTAGAGGTCTTAAACCTTTCAAATAAATACAATAAACGGCATCTGCCGGTGACAGACATGTGTGAGATGTGACTTCACTACATAGTAAGCCAAAGAAATGCATAGTGGCGTTGTGAGTGTTCGTTTACTCGGCCTGGGGTCTAGTTACCCCAGTGTGGCCGTAACCGCAGTTCAGTAAAAATATTTTTTTTATCTGAATCGACTTATTGCAGTGTCAATCAATACAATAAAGGTAAGTTTTTGATTTTTTAGTAACAACAAAATTTTTGGTTACTGAATAGTTGCGTTTGCGTATTCTGTAGCCGAAAACAAGATAAAAAATCGCGTATCGGATGTTCGGCTTGTAATAGACCGGTTTGCGAGGAACATCGGTTTCCTTTATGTATGGAGTGTTCTGGTCATTAAATATGACTCATATGTTTTATTTTTTTTTTCATTTATCATAAAGACAATATTTTTCCACGTTCCTAATCATAAATATGTATTTTTAATCTAATAAAACGCAAAAGAAGTCAATTTCATGATTTGTAATATTTTTCATTTTTCCTTCCAGTAATTTTGCAAAATAAATATACTTTTAGAATAATTGGTGGATACTGTTATTTTTTTGTGGTAGTGGTATATATTGTGCGGACCACCCTGAAGGTTTAGTCGTTAATATTGCAAAATAGCGGAGTAGTGAATTTTTTTGCAAAAAAAGCCATTTTTCCAGAATTTTGACTTATATGACCAGTTTTTAGAACGCTATCTATAAATTAACCAAGTTAAACCAGTAGAAATATTGAAGAACTCCTCAACGAACATGACACAATTAGTTAAAAGTCTCAAAACATTTACACATCTTGTCCGACCGGGTTTTTTAGCGTGGGGTAATGAGTTACCCCATGTGGCCGTTATGTGGCCTGGGTGAGGTGTGGCCGTTAAGGGTTAATGCACATGATGCCCTTGGTGACGTTTGCATGCTTGATCAAGTTATCGCAAGATTGAAAATCAACCAAAAAAAACTTATTTCATCTTGTTTGAAGTGGGATGATGCTATAAACAAAATCAAACTTCTGCAGAAATGTGCATTGAATTTGAAAAATTTACAAGTATTGAATAGCGTTTTATCATTAAATATTAGAAAAAAAATCATAGCTGCTGACATTACTTTAGAAATGATTGTAGAGGGGGGGGGGTCAAATTTCGAAATATCAAAAAATAGAATGATCAATATTTCGAATTTCCAAAATGCAAGTATAAAAAGTTAACAAGGCTGGATATTCAAAAGTTGTGTTTGCAAGAAGATTATTAATCCTAACAAACAATTTACCTTAAGATCGAATATAAGAACGCTTAGTGAATTGAAATTCTCTATTTAGAAATATCGTATTCCGAATGAACAAAATATAGATTCCACTAATATAGATTGTTGGTATTTCCGAAATTTAGAATCCCGAAAACGTAATGTGTCGCATAGCCAAAATATCGAATAGAGACAGGTATGGTATATACATTAGGGTGGTCGTTAAAAATTAAATTCTTTCCGGCGCCCAAAAAAATCCTTCCTTTCGACGAAAAACTGAGGGGAAAAAACTTTCTTTTGGTTTTCAAAAATAAGAACACGTGCCGGTGGCCAATTGAAGTTCATTTTTCGATAAAATTGTAGTTTTTTGAAAATATCTCTTACAGAATTTGGTTTTGAGGAAAATTAGTGGAGACAATTTTGTAGGAAATTAAATTCTCTACAAAAAAGGTTTCCATCAAATTTTGTCATAAAGTTCATATTTATCAAGATATTTTCATTAGTAAACTTATAAACTTTATTATGTCAGTCATTTTAGCACTAAAAACTTTATTTTTCCTGAAATGTGAACAATTTTGTAACTTCTATCTACAATTATTTATTCAAATAGGTCTAGTTAATGACTACCAAATTATATTTAATATTATTTATTTATTTTCAAAACGAAAAAGTGCAAATTTATTTCTCATAAACTGATTTATCAATTCCAAGGTTTGTATAGACGAAAATTAATGCAAGAATACAATGATTTGTTCACGAAAGATGAAGATCAGAAGCAGTTTATGATTTAAATTTTGGATGATTACAGAGCTCGAAACATAAAAAATACAAAAAAAAGCTTACTCAAACCTTGGAATTGATAAATCAGTTTATGAGAAATGAATTTGCACTTTTTCGTTCTGAAAATAAATAAATAAATAATATTAAATATAATTTGGTAGTCATTAACTAGACCTATTTGAATGAATAATTGTAGATAGAAGTTACAAAATTGTTCATATTTCAGGAAAAATAAAGTTTGTAGTGCTAAAATGACTGACATAATAAAGTTTATAAGTTTACTAATGAGAATATCTTGATAAATATGAACTTTATGGAAAAATTGATAGAAACCTTTTTTGTAGAGAATTTAATTTCCTACAAAATTTTCCCCACTAATTTTTCTCAAAACCAAATTCTGTAAGAGATATTTTCAAAAAACTACAATTTTATCGAAAAATGAACTTCAATCGGCCACCGGCACGTGTTCTTATTTTTGAAAACCAAAAAAAAGTTTTTTCCCCTCAGTTTTTCGTCGAAAGGAAGGATTTTTTTGGGCGCCGGAAAGAATTTTATTTTTAACGACCACCCTAATATACAGGATGAGTCACGAGAAACTCCGAGAATGGGAGGAGCCTCATTGCCGAATAAGCCGCCGCCCTTAAACCAATCAAACAAATAGCAGGTAATGATAATAGGAACTGTGTAAGCATAACATCTATTGTTGATGCGTACAGTCTTTACAATTGGGCTATCCAACTTTGACACAACATGACAGTCATGTTTGATGACAAATTCAACGATGCTTATCATCAACCATCTCTGCCAGTTGTATCAGAGCAGTCGACACAATCAGTACCCTTAACACATTCAGTGTAAAGTTCAAAAGTAAAGTCGATCACTAGCTGACCTTGTTTTCATTATTATTTCTTGCTATGTACCTTGATTCTGATGTTATGCTCACACAGTTCCTATTATCATTACCTGCTATTTGTTTGATTGGTTAAAGGACGGGGGCTTATTCGGCAATGAGGCTCCTCCCATTCTCGGAGTTTCTCGTGACTCACCCTGTATATAGTACACAGGTATTACAATTTTGGTATGTAAAACTAGTTGGTCATTGAATTTTCATTTATCCAGTGTATTCAAAATGTTAACCGTAATGAGAATGTGCCTATCTAATGTATATTTCATTTAGTCTAATGTTCCTCAATTATGATTTTCGTGAGTGCACAAATGTTTGTGCCGATAAAATGAGCATACTGTTTCCATTTGTGAATTTATCTCAGTTCAGTCCGAGTGTTCATCAAATAGGACACACACGACAAATGAAAAAACAACCACCACAAATGAATTACACTCACATTTCACCGCAGTTCCCCTCAAGATGAAACTTTTTGTCTAATTTTATTACTTATGAAATTATCGAGAAGCTTCAACAATTGTTCGACGGCATCAAACGATTCTGGTAATACGAAGATCCAAATTTTGAAGGCAACATAGGGTGTCACCCTAATATGGATCCAATAAGTGCTTATGTAATCAATGTAACATAGGGGATAAAGTGAAACACAACTTTCGATGAACAATTGCATTTAATAACGTTTATTATTATTATCGTGTATAAAAATAGACAGATAACGTTTATTATTATTAATCGTGAAAATAGAGAGATCAGTCGATTGAAGGTAGCCAAATTCGTACAGGGGCTTGCGTGGATAATGTTCGACAGCAGGGGCAGCGAGCGCTTGGAACATTCCATAACCGGTTTGCGCATTCAGCACAGGCACACATGTGTCCACATGGTATGGATGTGTGCGTTGCATTAACCAGCAAGCATATACTGCACAAAGCAGCATTAGCTGTAACATTTGTGTTTAAAATAATTAGTAGTACATATAATTTAATGTCATGGCATTACATACCAAACATGATGTAATGACGTCGACGATTCAATCAGTGATTAATGTATATATGGTGAGGAGGCGAAAATAATATGATTGTAACACGCTTTGTTGCGAGATGTTATGCTTTCTGTATAACAATTCGAACACTAATAATCTACTCGGATTTCTTGAAATAATAATTACAATTTTCAACACTCGTGGTCTTTAGAAAACAAATTTATCACTCAGTAATGTGAATTTGCTCAGGTACTTGTGACGACTCTGACATATTCAAATAGTTGCTTCCTCTCAGCCGCGAGTTTTTATTCTGAACATCTTCTGCACTAACTAAGTTCGACGATAAAGCAACAATTGTCACGAAAGACTTATTAAACTAAAAGCAAATCAGTTGATTGTTTTCGAAGTGTATGTTTTCTGAATGATTTTCAAGAACTCTAATCCGTTGTAAAAATATCATACATTGAACGCTGGTTGTTGAAAATCAACTTCGCTACGCCCTCAAAGAACACGAATTGGGTGAACAATAACAAAAACAAGAGGGATGCTAAAGAAGCACAAACGCCAATTTTCCCCCCAGCGCTGTTTCCAACGCCGGCGATACCGCGGTCCACGTTACTCGTGAGAGAAGCAGACGTATGGTATCTGGTGCCTATGCGGCAGGGTACACGAAGACGATTGTCTTCCGTAGAACCCCTACGAAATTTGTATCCGCTGCGGGCGAATCAACATGATATCGCGAATCCTGACGGGAATATCAAAAATTGCGCCAAGGAAGCGGAAACGCCGACTTTCCCCCCAGCGCCGTTTCCGACGCCGGCGATACCGCGGTCCACGTTACTCGTGAGAGAAGCGGACGTATAGTATCTGGTGCCTATGCGGCAGGGTACACGGGACGTTTGTCTTCCGTAGAACTCCTACGAAATCTATATCCGCTGCGGGCGAATTAACATGCTATCGCGAATTCTGACGGAAATATAAAAAATTGCGCTAAGGAAGCACAAACGCCAACTTTCCCCCCAGCGCTGTTTCCAACGCCGGCGATACCGCGGTCCACGTTACTCGTGAGAGAAGCGGCCGTATGGTTTCTGGTGCCTATGCGGCAGGGTACACGAAGACGTTTGTCTTCCGTAGAACTCCTACGAAATTTATATCCGCTGCGGGCTAATCAACATGCTATCGCGAATTCTGACGGAAATATCAACAATTCGCTAAGGAAGCATAAACGCGGACTTTCCCCCCAGTCCGCGTACCATATTCGCCACGAATTCTGAATCACCCTGTCTACCTATACTGCGTTATGATTTTATCAAAACGTCGACATCATTACGCAACATGATAAAAAATATGTACCACGGTAATAAAATCATTAAAATATATCATAAATAAAAGATCTAACAAGAATTAATTCATGTTTGATGAAGTGACACGAACTTCGGCAGATATGAGTCATGCAACTAGGTATTAAACGTTATTGTCATGAAATAAAGAAAATATATACTAATCTTATTTGAGTTGTCAATAGTTTTCGATTTACTCATGACAGGAAATGAAAAAATCAAGATTTTAACTTGGTATAAATAAAAGAATCACATAGTTGTAGGGATCAGATTCATAGATAATAAATTAGTTATCGAGTTCAAGAGGTTTACACATTTGTTATAATTGAAATTCATTCGATGTGTTTATTTGTCAAAAGCGCCTTATCTATCTATTTATTATCATCTGCAAGGTATATTCGTTATCCGCGGTACGACCAATCATGAATTTTGAACTATTTTCGAATTTCGGGCCGAGTGACTTAACCATGATAGTACATGATAATCGAGAGTTTATGGCATGTTAACAGGTTGTCCAGTACCACTCGAAAATCTTCAAAATCTTGGTATTAGTAGTGTTGATATATGTATATTTTGTCCTGAAAGTAGTATGAGCAGCCTAATTTGTTCGTATCACTAGAATGAAATTTCATGTAGACTTGGATCTACAGAACCCGAATAATATTGAATTTTAAACCGTCCATCAAAGATCGCGCCACTCCATAAAATAAGGATCGATATTTGAAAATGCTACTTGCATTTAGAAGTTGAAATGAATAAAAGATGATGTTATTACCGTGCGCTTCAGCCAAGGTCCTATGACGCCTTGCCTCTGCTTTTGCTAAATCAGCTAATACGGCTTGTGATCTGGCTTCTTCTTGGGCACGCGTTAGTTCTGCCTGCAGCCGTGCCGCTTCCGCCAGTGCCGCTTGTTGCTGCAGTCCCTGTGCTTGTGCAACTGAGCGTTCGTGAGCCTTTTTTCTCATATCTGTAATGTTATTTGAATAATATGAAAAGACGTTTATTTCAATTTACGATATAACATCTCACTTTTTCGTCGCTTGTTACGCGCTTGATTTTTTGCCGTTACTGGATCGGTAGCTTGAGAGCCAGGGGCTGCCTCAGGAATTGATCGGTTTAATCTTCGTTTTTTTCGGCGTTGGCGTCCTACACGGTGTACTATAAAAATGTATAGGATGAGGTCATATTATTCAACATTACTTCGTTTTATCAATACTTATATCGCTATCTATACCTTGTTGGACGGTATCCCAGATAACAAAACGTGCGCCCGCACGTCACCGTCCCGACGTGATAATCATGCGTGAGCGCGAAAATGCCGTGCTCTATTCATCACGAAATGATTATCAGTCACGTGCATTCACGGTGCTGGCAGTGTGAATTCACAAAGTTTGAACACACAGAGTGAACACTGTCCAATCACGCATGATTTTTTTCTTTAGGTCCAGATTTTCCAACTATTTTACAAAGCAGATGAGTTATATCTATAAAGGCTGTCATTATAAGCCTCAATTTTATGTGCATTTCAGCATCCTGGCAATGAACGGCTCACCATGAAAAATTTCAACTGAATAAATTTTGACTGGCCGTTATAATTTATACTTAAGTTTAACTAACATGATATATTATATCAGTCAACGCGCTTGTATACAGGGTGTAACAGAACTCGAGACGAGTATTTTACAGGGTCAATCTTGGTCAAAAATGAAATCGAAATTTCCTTCAACAATTTTTTCCAAAATGCCTAGATTTTTCGTAAAAATCAATTGAATAATAGCCAATGAGGAACAACTTATAGATGAGTGCCTGTCGGTGTGACGCGCTTGCTTGTGTACGTGCGTGTCATCTCGGCTCTGCGATCTCTGCACTCGGTCATATTTCAAATGTTTTAGGATGCGACCGAATTGTTGCTGGGATCGCGGAGCCAAGGAGGTACGTACGCACACATGCAAGCGCGTCACACCGACGGGCGCTCGTCCATAGGTTGTTCCTCATTGGCTATTATTCAATTAATTTTAAAAATTGGCAAAGGAAATTTTGATTCTATTTTTGATCGAGATTGACCCTGTAAAATGCTCGTCTCGAGTTCTGTTACACCCTGTATATCTGTTCTGCTTCAAATTCATTATATTTTTCGGGGCCTGATTTGCTACTTCTCCGCCTGCTATGAATTTGGAATCCAAGATTCTTTCTCATTATCAATCCACCCTATCAATTATTAATTATACGTCCCAAGCGTATACATAGCGTAATGATGCGCACTCGCGCCCATGATGATATATCGTACGTCATCCACTACAATCTATAAACGAGCCAGTGATCGAGTACACGTACTACTTTCTGCCCGTGTGTTTCCGCATTATAAGTGTTGAAAAAACGTGCTGCATTCTCATATTTTCGTATAATAAGCATTGGCGTTGGAATCAATAGTAAAAGGTTACCATTTTCTTCATAGTTTATACAAATATCAATCCTAACCTCGAAGTGTTCATTATACCTATATGCTAATATACACTGAAAAATATGGCTTATATGTAATTTTGATTCGCATATGCGAAGCACAATCATGGTTTTCTGTTCTTAAAGAGTGGCGTGAGAATTTAAAATAATTGAAATAGACTATTTGTAGGTACGCAATAGTAAAGTTAATTAAATTGTATGAGAATGATTAAAACATAAATCAGAGCATTCCAAATGAAACTTGGATCGAATCTGTCAAATCATGATCGGTATACTAGTTTGTACGTTGTTTAACCAGCTTTTGACTTTTTGACGAGCCTGCAAATGGTCCTCCGCTATAGTGCAATAGCCTAGGCTATTCGTCTACAGCTCTTTTTCTCCTGCCTTAACTACCTTCCGCGACTTCACTGTCTTTCTCACTCTTCACTGCCCTTCACTTTCACTTCCCTTGTCCTTTCCTGTCCTTTTTTCTTCTTGTCGTGTCTGTTTGAAACGCTCACTTGACACAACTTATTCACGTCTTTTTAACACCGGAAGACCTTATATGCAGATATGCAGTGAATGATCACGTGAATAATCACGTGCGCAATCACGCGTGCGTTACATATGCGACGCATATGAGGACACATGCGACGCATATGAATGGCACGCATGACGATTTTTCACACGCGATGCATGCACCGTGCGCGCACTGTGCGATTATTTTGTTATCTGGGTATTACTTGCAGGCTGGATGAGTACTGGAAGTATGGAGGGTCTACCCTCCATAACCGGAAGAATTGGCTGTTCTGCCACCAGAACATCTTTGTTTGAAAACAATCGAATAACATTTATTTTACTATCGATACGTTGTAACAAATTGTGCTGGGCGTACGTGAGTGCACGTACACATATACATATGTTATACCTAAATAAACTTCGCACAGAATTACAAAAACGTAGTATAAGTGTGCACGTTATGGAATGGTTTACCGATCGTCTCAGTCAAAATTGATTAGGTACTTGATATATAATTGGTAGCATAAAGATTGAAAGTATGTGGAACTATTCTGATTATGTGTGATTTGATGGGCAACTATGCCGATAAAGCTTCGAATATTCAAATCAATCAGCTAGTTAAATGTAGAATTCACACAAATTACCAATCGCAGCTGGTGGTGGTGTCTTACGATCCAGAGTTTCTGCCAATGAAATTATTTCTACAGGTTGAATCTCTTCAGGCCGCGGGTCTCCATTCACCAGTGCTATATCAGCAATCGCCTCGTCTGGATCCATTGCTTCTCGCTCGGATTCTTGCTGAAGCTCATTGACTGCAGGCAATATTTCTATTTCTTCGTCGGAATCTCTTACTTGTTCTACATGGCAGAAAATATGTCAACTGTTGTAACATTCTACAGGATAACATCCAAACAATTTGAAGTACGTGCACAACCAATGAAATGCCTTGCTATAGTAACAAATAAAAAAATTTATGATTTCACCAATCGCCATCGGGAAAAGTTCTTCGGTTGACTCGTCGCTAGAGCTTTCTGATAGATTGTTATCGTTTCGATCGTCGGGTACATCTGAGTAAGTTTTTTGAGAATCGTACTGTTAAATACAAGGCTGGGAAAGCTGATGATAACTTAACCTAATCTAGTATCTATGTAAGAATGTTTCTTTCTTCTGGTTAAGGAAGTGAGATCGGGATGTTCGATGCCTATAAACAGGTTTTATTTGCGATAAATGAAATAATAACAGAATGATGAAACAAAATAAGAATACAAAATAGAATGATACGTCAAAAATTTTCGTTCCTAACCTATAAACAGGAATCGAAAGCGATGCTCCTTTTCCCACGTTTCTCTCCGACTCTCTGCCTACTGTCCTTCTACATTAAAGGGTCTAGCGCTGTAGCCATCGGTATGGCAGTGTAGGCTCTTACCATATGGTGAAAGAGTTTCTCTTTTACATCCCCCCCCCCCCCCCCCGCAGGGGTGGGAAGAGAGCAGGCAATGCTTGCGAACTTACTGGAAATCAGCGGGCCTGCTGTATGGAAGAAGTTTAGAGACATGGTAGTAGTTTTATTCCTGTTTCTTATGTCCGGAGTTTACTTCATAAATAGTATTCGAAATCCTGCGAATTATCGGAAATGGACCAAGTCTAATCTCGTCTAATTTTTTCCTGTTTAGTCTTGCTCCATTTTCAACGTAAACCAAGTCGTTTACATTGAGATTTAGGTTTTTCCGGTTTTTATCATATCTGGACTTGTTCTATTCGTGGTTTCTTAGGGAATTTTCATATGCTATTTTTCTATTGTCATTCAAGTTTCTTTTTTCTGATAACTCCTCTGGGACTATTGAGTCCGCTTCTCCAAATAATAGATAATCCGGACTGAATCCCGTTACTGAGTGTTGGGTCCGGTTATACTGATCTGTGCATTCCTCCGCGATCTTTGACCATGCTCGAGACTTTGTTTCATTTATTTTGCATCGGATTCGGTTCACCAGAGTCTGATTAAGTCGTTCGTTAAGCCCATTGGAAAATGGGCAGTTCACTGCTGTGAAGATTAAGTTTACATTTTGATTCTTTAAATAATTTTTGAATGAGTTCGAGTTAATGCCGCTATATTGATCCGTAAGTAATGTCTTTATTTGGTGTTTATCTTGGATTTTCTTCAGTAGTTGTGTAAAATCTTCAGATGTCTGATTTTTCGATGTCAGTATGAAGGCGTATCTGGTGAAATGGTCTATCAACAGATGTAGGTATCTTTTTGTCGATCTGTTTCCCGCGAATCCTCCAATCGTCCAGGGAAACAATATCAAACGGTTCCTTTGGTGGGCCGAGTTTGGATAGGAGGCCATAATGTTTACTTCGGGTCTTATTTTTAGCGCAAATTTCACAGTGTTCATACACTTGTTTTGTTATCTTCTCAATATTCGGTAGGTAATACGAGTGTCTTAACTTGTCCATAATTTTACTTTTACAAATGTGTCCATAATCTTTGTGAGTTTTCAATATTAGTTGTCTTCCGAATTCTTCTGAAATTACTATTCGTTTTCGATTTTCCTTTACCCTATAGAATATTCCGTTCTCGAGTAGTATCTTCTTTGAGTTTTCCTGTAAATCTTTGTTTGTACTTTGGTCTTGTTTTATATCTTCGACTGTAATGAAGTTTACTGTTTTTATATGTTCCTCTACACTATCTACATTAGAGAGAACTGGATTACGTGAAAGACAATCCGCTTCTACGTCGCCTTTTCCAGGTTCGTATTTTATCTTAAAGTCAAATTGGGACAGAAAATGCATCATATCCCCTAGTTCTTCGTCCGTTCTCGATCGAATATTCCGACCTTCCAGTGGCTTATGGTCGGTTATGACCAAGAATTTTTTTCCAATAAGCCAGTACTGCCAATATTGAATGGCCTCTTTTATGGCTAGACATTCCAAAAAGATAGCTTTCTTTTTCTTTTGGTATTTATTTAGCTTCTTTGAAAAAAAAGCAATCGGTTTTAATTCCCCGTCTGGTTGTTTTTGTTTTAGCACTGCTCCTATACCATCTATGCTGGCATCCGTATAGATTGTTGTTTGTGCGTTCGCATCATAGATTGCTAATATTGGTTGTGAGCACAGTAAATTCTTAGCTTTTGTAAACGCTCCTTGGCAATCTTGTGTCAGTGAAAAGTGGATATTTTTCCGAAGTAAGTTATGTAGTGGTTCCAAAAGTCTCGCGGAGTCTTCAATATATTTATGGTAGAAGTTTATTTTCCCAAGGAATTGACGAATTTTCTTTCGGGAGTCTGGTATTGGAAACTCTTGAATCGACCTTAAGTTGTCTTTTAATGGGCGTACAGTGTTTTTCGATATTACATGCCCGAGATATTTTGCCTCGTTCTTCGCAAAGTTACATTTGACAAATTTTAAGCGAAATCCTTCTTTGCAGATAGCATTCAATAGTTTCTCCAAATGTTCCATATGTTCTTCAAACGACCTAGAAAAGATAAGGATGTCGTCAATGTAGTTTATGCAGAAGGAATTTAAATTGTTTCTTCGAATTATACTGCTTAGAATTCGTTGAAATATTGCGGGAGATGTCTTTAGGCCGAATGGTAAACTTTTCCATTGCCAGTGACCATCTTGTGTTACGAAAGCCGTTTTGTACTTGTCTTTTGCTCTCAGAGGGATCGCCCAGAAGGCGGAATTTATGTCCAGTGTAGTAAACCATTCTGAGTCTCGTGTCTTAGCTATAATCTCCTCTATTAACGAAAACGGTTGTGGTTCTGAGATAAGTAATTTGTTTAGCTCTCGAAAATCGATACACATCCTTGTTTTAGTCCCTTCTTCTCGTTTGTACGCAAGAGTAACGGGGGACGCAAAAGCCGAGCATGATTCCTCAATCAGTCCTGTTTTTAGCAATTCTTTTATTTGAAATTCTATTTCTTTTTGGTCCGGTATGGAACAACGGTATGGCTTTTTTGCCACAAATTTATGTTCGAGGAGTTTTATGTGGGCTTCGTGATCTTTAACTTGGCCAACATAAAATTTACTTTTTGCAAAGATCGTTTCGTATTTGTTGATCAGGATTTGGATTCTCCCTTTTTTTTCTTCAGGTAGATGATCTAGTGTCGCTTTGAACTGCTCAATGGGAATACCTTCGTTAAAATTCACCAAATGTTCCTGAGTTTCTGTGTTAGTGTTGAAATGTTTAATTTCATCTTCTTCATTTTCTAAATTTATTTTCGGGTAGATTTTTAGATCGTAGTCCTGTTTCAAATAGAAGTTCTTTATTGTGTCGAGTCCGAGTAGAATATCATACTCGAAATTTTCATCATCAACAACGTAAACTTCCACCATAGATATAATGTACTAGATTGGACAAGATGGCGGCTGAATTTAGTGTCGCGAGATGAATGCAGGCGGCATGGCCATCGGAAATCTCTTTTTCGTGGATTTCGTTTCAGCACTCTTTTTTACCAACAGTATTGCATCGTAGTGAGAGATCTGCATAAATTGATCGATAATCTAGATATTCGATCTGACCTACAGATTTTTAATGATTGCGCATTTGACAATGTTGTTTCATATATTTTGTAGCATAGTATGGGTTCAGGCAGAAATGTACATATATAGGGTACATTCATTAAATTCCTCTGAACGATACATATTATATGGGTCATTCCTTGTGAACTGCGCTTTCTTTTCTCCACCGACCTCTTATATATTTATCATAATCTGACAGGTTGTAGCACAAAAGAGGGGGTCCAGTTATTTTCTGATAGCTCGAAAACTATGAGGGATTGCGTAAATTCGAAAATAGATTCTTAAAGAAGAAAAAATTTTCAACAGAAAAGTTGTGACTTTCGGGACTTACATCTCAATTATTCATACTTATAATTCAATGTTGAAAGTAGAGCTCTGCATATAATTTTTTTTTTGTCTACAAATTACTATCAATCTGAAAATTCAAATGCATTATGGTATTATCTAGACGAATAAAATTCCGTTGTTGAAAAAAATTTTCGTCCATTTTTCAACAGTTGAACATATTTATAACTAAGCCATTTCTTTTGGAGTTTTCGTCTATATTGAGAATCGTGTAATTTTTCAAGGAAAGCTGCTAAAATTATTTCGCTTTGTGGAGACCTTTTGACAACTATACTCAACAAGATCATAACATTACATGATCTTCAATTGTTATACCCTATTAGTTATAAATGATCTAAGCTAACAAAAAATCAAAAAACAGTGGTTAAAATTTTCTTTCAATCGAACTATATTATTATTAGTGTTTTTATTCAATAAAAAAGTATTCAAAAACGATTGTTTTTAATTTTTTGAGTCATTTGTTTGAAAAATTTTGTAAACAAATGGAGTGACATATTTGTGAGAATTTCATCTTTTGTTATTTCATTTGCTAGAGAATATTATGATTTTAAGAACAAAAATTTATTCTTAGAAAAGTTTTTCAATTACTAATAATCAATTTCTTCATTCTCGGGTTGTTTGAACGATATATTAAAAAAAAAAAAATTCTCATTAATCATGTACAATTCTTCACAGAAAAAAAAATGAATCAACATTTTTTTTGATAATTTAATTGTTTATCAAGTAAGCGATTTGTTACTAACAATCACCGGATATGTTTAAAAAATTCCTTAGAATTTTAGAACAAAATAAAAAACAACGATGTATGTCAAAATGTGGAAAAATTTTTTTTCAATTTTCTATAAGATTTTATATTTTGGTACGCTATGGATATTACAATGTATGTAAAGTGATGTACAGCCGTAGCATGACGTGACGTTTCGTAAGTCTGCTTTGACCAACAGAAAATTTACTTAATTTTAGCCTCCGGGTAAATACCTTTCCAATATCGACAAATGTTCTGCTTTACCATCAATTATAGGTGGCAGCATCGGATGTCACTATTATTGTGTGACATATTGCCGTATACCACTAAGTTTTTTTAACTTGTCCAATCTAGTACCTTATATCTATGCTTCCACTGTTTTTTCTATCTTGTGGATTCTCATTTTAGTAGATAATCTGCCTGTGAAATTTTTTCTGCCACCGACGGTTCTGAAGGTATTTCTATCCTCTTGTGTAGTCAGACCCATCTTCTTCGTAATCTTCGAATTCAGAAGAGTTACGTTCGCACCTGGATCGTAGAGACCTTGTATCTTATTATCATTCAGAAATACCTCTAATGTTATCAGTGGCGGCAAAACTAGTTTTTTTGATCGGTTATAGTTTCGTTCAACGTATCTTGAACTGTCACATTATTTACTGTCTTGATGTTTCTCGGTTGTTCACTTTGTTCTTTCTGTTTAAGTCTGCATAGTGCCTCAGGGTGGAATCTTCCTGGGAAACCTTTTTTTTCGCAATATGAGCACGGTTTTCTTTCCATAATGGGTAATTGTGTCTGATTCTTCTGACTTGAGTTTGAGGTTCCTGGATTGGTTTTCGTAACTGTTTTTCTTTTTTGTACTAAGCTCTCCAATTTACGTAACTCTGCCAATAAATCCTCCATTGATGTTGCCTTTGTTTTATCGATCTTATCTTGTATCATTATTGGTAAATCGGTCACAATCAAGCCAATTAGTATGTCCGTTGGGAAATTATCTCGAATGTTTACTAATAAGTTTTCTTTTCGTAAAGCGTAATCTACCAGGCTGCCCCAAATGTAACGAAAAGAATATGCCTCTCTGGTTTTGTACCAACCTGTTTCCCGAAAACTATCTAGGAATGTTTTTTTCCATGTGTCGAAATCTACGTCTAGACCGATTGTAATTATCTTTGAAGCGAACCAGTCTTTAGCTGTACCGTCTAGAAATAGACGTAATATCAAAATTTTATCCTCATCTGATGTAACCTGGCATCGCTCACATTCTTTTTCAAACGTCTGGAACCAACTTGTTATTGGGAAGTTCTTTCCATCGAAGTTTTCCAATATGAAGTCTTCACGTATTTTCCTTAGATTCTTTCTTGGTGTTGCTTCTGGCGCTGCTTCTTTTCTTGTAGCGAGGACTATTTGTTGTAGCAACGTAGATATATTCTCTTCCTTTTCTTTCTTTCTTGTTTTCACTTCATATTCGGGGGTCGTCGTTGCTTGCAAGTAGATCTCATTGTACCGTATATCTCCTTCGGCGTCGCTATATAATGCCGCTGTCTCCGGTGGTAGTGTAAGCGTAAATGTACGGTACGTTCCTCTAGTTTTCATAGCGGATAAAACAGTTTTTACCTTACTTATTGCATAAATCTTTGGATGTTTGCTTAGGTTTTGTAATTCCACTGGAAATTCATAGTATAGTTCACTGCCCACTGGTTGAATCCATTTCAACTTATATGTGTTTGTTTTCTTCTCTGTTGCCTCCTCCACGATCACATAGAAGCGAAATTGAGTAATCATCATGTGGAGTTTAAGCTTTCGATTTGTAAGAATGTTTCTTTCTTCTGGTAAAGGAAGTGAGATCGGGATGTTCGATGCCTATAAACAGGTTTTATTTGCGATAAATGAAATGATAACAGAATGATGAAACAAAATAAGAATACAAAATAGAATGATACGTCAAAAATTTTCGTTCCTAACCTATAAACAGGAATCGAAAGCGATGCTCCTTTTCCCACGTTTCTCTCCGACTCTCTGCCTACTGTCCTTCTACATTAAAGGGTCTAGCGCTGTAGCCATCGGTATGGCAGTGTAGGCTCTTACCATATGGTGAAAGAGTTTCTCTTTTACATCCCCCCCCCCCCCCCCCCCCCAGTGCAAATTTTGAGGACAGTAGAAATTTTGACCTTGATTTTGAAGGTCAAGGTCAGTTTTGCGGTTACAAGTTTTAATAGATCTTCACTGATCTCGAACTGGAGAATCGCCCGGCGAAGTGGCGACCAAACGTTTTGTTACACACGGTACAATGGAACTATTCTAGACTGATGGTTCCCATTTTTAAGTTCAATCTCGGCTCTAATATAGCTTACCTTTAACAAGCTCGTTTTGTTTATAAATACTTGCAGATCGCGCGTGCCGGCCAATCTGGCAATTATTCCTCAGTCGTTGTACATCTGCTTTGGCGTCAGACTGCAATTTCAAGAGTTTGCCTTTCCGGGAAAACAAAATTAGACTAATGGGTCACGACCTATATAGTGTGGCGTCTAAGTGCACCGGTTGTTTCGTACTATTTGTACTGACATATGAAATCCCATGGATGAGGATGAGTTTCGAGTCGATGTCCCAATCGGCTATTGTATGACTCCAGAATATTATTAGTTCGTCAACTTAGTCCATACATACTGAAACCGGATGGCTTCACGGTATCGAGCCAATAAGATTTATAGTAAATTGAAAAGCGACTAAAACTTCGTCTCAGATTTGGTGGCAGTTCATCCTTAAGTCTAGCATAGTGAGCTCCAATAGCACGAGAGGGTAAATAGGCTAGGGCCATGATTTTTTTGAAGAATAATTTAGCATCCGCATTCTGTGTCAGCTGGTTCCGCATTCCAAGTGATTTTGCTTTCTGGTAAAGGGCCTTAAACATAGTAATTTATTTTGCGTTATAGGGAAACCTTATCTCAGTTTCCCTTGGCAAGGTAAACATTCAGCAAATGTGAAGTCTGAAATTGAATTTATTTTCGGAGTTGAAAAGAGACGACAAGATTGAAAGGCCTAATTTTGTATTCGCCTTATTTATATGATTCAAAACGTAATTTTACAACCCACATTTTGGCTTGGTAAACGATATCGCTCTTCCGTCTTACGTAGCAAATCATAACATGATAAGTGGGATATAATAACATCGACAAATGGGTCATTTAACGTCAAGCGGGACGGATTCGGCCAAAAATATTCCTCGATGTTTCTGAATCTTTTGTAATTTTTTTTACATAGTTTCCGGTTAAAATAAACAGTTGAAAGATTTTTTTTCTCTAAACTTGAATGCCTTAGAAGCTACATGGGTTGAATTTTCGAAAAAAAAACAACAAAAATCGGAATCCCACTCTGCTTCAAATGTTAATATCTCCGGTTCCCATTGTTGTACAGATATCCGTAAAAATTCAATTTGAAGCTCTGAATTTTCCTTTCATGTTCTTGATTTTGAATTTATCTAGTAGACAATTTTCCATCTATTAGGAATAATTATATTTTTTAAACGCGATTTTCGAGATGATAACACCTTTAAAAAATTCTGAAAAAAATACAATCGTGTTTCTTGATTCATTCTCTATAAAACCTGTAAGTCTTGAAATGGAGTTGCGATGGAAACTATATTCAAACGGCGGTTGATTCATGTGGGACGTGGCGCGCGGCTGCGGCCACGAACGTTGGCTCGGCAAGACCCTGTTCGCGCGCCGTTAATGTACGCGCGCCCGTGCGGCGCACAGTGGTTCCAAATCCCGAATCGCTGGCCAAAAACCGAAAAATGAAGTTTATATTCAAGGAATTTTACCTGTGGGGTCAGGGAGAGGGGTATTTCGGGGAACCCTTCCAAGGGTCGCACAGTGGTTCCAAATCCCGAATCGCTGGCCAAATATATAGTCCAAGAAAATAGACTTTCAAATGCGAATTTTGAGATAAATACCGGAATTTTTTGTATAAGTTACTTTAAAGGATCTAAAAACGAATTATGAAAAATTTTTCCAAAAAAAACCCCGAGAAGGGATGAAAAAAAATAAACAAAGTGTTTTTCCTAAATTGTGGGGAAAGGGTAAGAGTGAGAAGAAAAAACCTCAAACAAAAGTTGTAGGGCACAAAATTTTATATAAAAATGATATCTTTACTTTTTTCGATAGCATCAAAACTAACAGAGTTAGGGTGGTTAGAAGCTAGGGGATGATAGTTAAATCTTTAAAAAATCATAAATTGCTGGAAAATTGATATATATATATCAATTTTATCACCCTAACTCTGTTAGTTTTGATTCTATCGAAAAAAGTAAAACTATCATTTTTATATAAAATTTTGTGCCCTACAACTTTTGTTTGAGGTTTTTTCTTCTCACTCTTACCCTTTCCCCACAATTTAGGAAAAACACTTTGTTTATTTTTTTTCATCCCTTCTCGGGGTTTTTTTTGAAAAAGATTTTTATAATTCGTTTTTAGATCCTTTAAAGTAACTTATACAAAAAATTCCGGTATTTATCTCAAAATTCGCATTTGAAAGTCTATTTTCTTGGACTATGATTCGTGTAGAGATATCGAAAAATCATTTCAAGAGCTACATACTTGGCGGGCACATTTTTTTTTCCCACTCTGCTACAATTGTTCGCACTTCTTGCAGTATATTCCATAGATAAATAATCAGTTGAGAGTTAAATCGATGCAAATGATCTAGATTATCAAGATATTAAAATTTACAGAATGAATTACTTCTCACTAACAAATTCTATTCGAACACCTGTTTACTATGGCAGATGCAGGCTGAAAGAAAAATACTACAAAAGGTGCGAATAATTGTACTAGAGTGAAAAAAAGGAATGTGCCCGCCAAGTATGTAGCTCTTGAAATGATTTTTCGATATCTCTACAAGAATCAATGGGGTCCGACTTTACGACGTATAATTTCCAGAAGTTCGTGGAGCTTGGCAATATTTCCTTATTCGATAGGTTTTTGTATTTTTTCCGAATGACATTCTTCTTGTACCTGGCGGTGTTTTTTACATTTACAATGTTTTTGCGGGGTATGCGTATATGCAAAAAGGTAAGGTGCTATAAGCATACCGAGTCTAAGTAAACACGTCGACCCCATGACTTATTCTCTGACGTTTCTCTCTGGTGAAACAGGTTGAGTGCTAGGTGTAATATATGCGAGCGAGTATGAGTGTGGGAGCGTGTACGAGAGAGAGAGCGCGTATGAGTGAGGGATAAGCGAGTGTACGTGTAAGAAGGGGTGAGTGCGGATATAGCGTCGATCGACAGTTGTAATCTACGCCGAGCACGTAGCACATCGACGCTCGAGCCTATTTGTATTTCTATGAGTAGTTATTATCATTATTAAAGTATAGTTCAATATCACTCATCTGTCTATTGATTATTCTACGATACCTTCTATCCATGTGCATGAAAACACAACACTAGGTATTAAACAAACAGTAGGGAAGCGCATAATAACCGCGTTGCAATATTACAGTTATAAATTGAGCGATAGAAGAGGATTTAATCCGTGTCTGAACATGGGAAGATTGTCTCAACAATACATTGTTGATATGTGGACGAAAGTTGAGAGCCTTCAACTGCATTTTATAAGAAATCAACAAGGCAAATTACGAGCGGAAATGTATAAAGAAGTGATCGATTATCTACATAGCAAAGCTGGACAGGATAATGCGAGGATCGGAAGAATGAGTATTTACCATCGTCATTCGGCGGAAGTCCGCGAGCTTCGCAGCGAAGATTTATAGATGTAATGACGACATTGCAGACGTACGGAAAACCCAATTTATTTATAACAATAACATGTCATCCCAAATGGAAGGGGATTATAGATAATTTCAAGCCTGGTCGAACTGCAACTGATCGACTAGACTTACTAGGAGTCGGTCGTACCTCCGGATCACAGATCTTGCTTCCATTATCTGGGGTGTTTTCTGGTGCCAAAATATGAAATACCTGCTATATAACTTCCGTGATTGTCCCTTCGTTCATCCAATTTGCTAAATATACTGTAGGTACCGATGACCATTAAATGAATCTGGCTAATTACCCTAGCTTAATTAGTCGAGGTTTCGCGTTATGAGATTCCACATCAGAGTGAATATTTGTACATTAAATTATGTAATTTTTGCACACAAAATTTTAAAAATGTATCATCCTAGGTGGGTCATTCCATCTTAAATCGACCAATGGTTGGAATCGACCACTTTCGATTTAGATGAATTTTTGCCAGAAGTTTTTTTTCATCATAAACCGAAGTTCTGCCAAAGGAAAAAAATTAAAAAATTTTCTTACGCATGTTATGCGAAATTGAAAATGTCACCATTTTTCGCATTTTTCAAGTTTATTTTTCAAATATCTCGAAAACTATTATAGTTACAAAAATGGGCTTGAGTTTGTTTTAAAGGGAATACTTGGGGCTATAAAAAAAAAATATTTCGAAAAAAATTTCTGAAAAATGATGAACTGGCATAATTTTGAAATTTGAAAAATCGTAAGAATCGAAGTTCAGTATTAAATTTTTGGCTCAATTTTTTTGTATAATGCCTTCAATTGATCTAAAAATATCCTGAAATTTTCAAGAGGGTGTTTTTTTTTTCTTCAAAGATATGAATTTTTGAATTTGCATAAAAAAAATTTTTTTTCTCGCAACCGCTCAATAAAGTGAAGTTAAGCAAATATTTAGTCTTGTAATTTTGAGCAATAAAAAATTCAATCTACGACATAAGAACGTAAAAATAATAACATATTTGAAATAAAAAATGCGAATTTTTAAAATTTGGTGTACAAAAATTACATAATTTAATGTACAAATATTCACTCTGATGTGGAATCTCATAACGCGAAACCTCGACATCGAGTAAATTGGAAGAACGAAGGGCCAATCACGGAAGTTATATAGCAGGTATTTCATATTTTGGCACCAGAAAACACCCCAGATAATGGAAGCAAGATCTGTGATCCGGAGGTACGACCGACTCCTAGTTAGTATCGAGGGTATTTCATCAAAAAGTGAAGGAGTTGAAATTTATTGATATTGTAACGTGGCAAAACGTTTGACCTCCTCCTAACCAGCCTTACGCGCGCACCTAGTCCCGCACGAGTATCGAGTACCGATTCCGCTATTCGAATTCTTACCGCCCTCGTCCACAGGAGCCATGTTGGTCACCTGGCGAGGCACGCCGCTGACCGGCAACGAGCAGCGCTCACCGGACGGGCGGCACAGGTGAGAATTACTGATAGCGGAAAAGCCGGTCAGTCCATGTTCGCCCCGCGTGTTGCGAGCCTCGTGCTAAATAAACGTGTGACGATCGTGTGCTACCCAAGAGAGAGAGAGAGAGTGAGAGAGAGTGAGAGTGCCCTGTATTCCCTCCGTGAGAGTTCCTGGATTTTACCCTGGTGTTTTCTGGACTGGTTGAACCTCGGAAGCGGCAAATACGACGACTCGGCGGATTTGACGAACACGTGTGGCTGACTGAGTGCAGTCAACGTAAGAGTACCGTGCCGAAACCGTCGCCGATCGAGGTAAGATCTGTCCGGTTACCCATAAAACCCTAGTCCCGGTCCCCAATACCCTATACAACCCCCGTGAGTTCCCTAAATCATCCCTAGAACCTCGAGTGCGAGTCCCTGACCGTTGCGAGAGCGTTCAAACAAGTCCCGTACCCCACGTGGTCCGCGCACTGCGTGTTAGTGTGCCGGTTTCGTCCCCGCTGCGCACCTAACGTCTCGCGAGTCCCGGCCGCCATCTTGTCGAGTCGTCTGCTGTCACGCGTCGCAGTAGCTGCAGCGAGGCAGAGGCTCAGGCAATTCCCCAAGTGTCGTGCGAGAGTGTACCGACCCCCACTCCCTTCCCCGCCACAGCTGTTCGGCAGCGGAGTCTCTCGCCGCTAACGCGGTGTGTTCTCCGTTCAACGAGAGCGTGAGTGAGGGAAGTATACCCGATCCCGAGCGTGTGAGAGAGAGAGTGTGAGAGTGAACTACTCCTAGTAGCAGTATTATTCATATTTTTCATTATTTATTCTTTGGATTATTTATTTATTATTGTTAATTAGTAGAGTAGAGTCATATTATATTTTGTATCATATACGCCAGGTAGCGGGCGGTAATTCGCGACCTTTTCCTTTTTTTCTTTTTTTTAATAAACATTTTAGTTAAACCTATTTTTCGTATCGGTGTCTTTATTCATCGCCCCCACCATATCCCTCTACCGATCCCTAGAGTTAGTTCCGAGCGAGAGAGCGAGAGAGAGGACTTCATCCCCGAAGTCTGGCGCCCAGCAACCACCCCTAATCTACGTTGGAGCCAGGTTTGTTTTCGGATTTATTTTCCTGGGTCACCCGAGCTCGGGAAATTGCCGTTCCAATATGTAAGTATTAATCTTGATTCCAAAAAAAAAAACTTTTACTCAAATATAAAATTTAATGGGAGAAAATTTACTCAAAATTAATAATAATAAAAAAAAAAAAACTATTATCAACCAAATAGCTTCAAATTGAATATTTTTTATACACGTAAAGGTATGGAGAGTCGATAAGGTTTGTATGAAATCTTTCGTAGCCCTCGCGCGGTAACATAGATTTCATACTAACCTTATCGACTCTCCATACCTCTACGTGTATAAGAAGCAAATTCAAAAATTAATTTTTCAAAAACTGTGCGGTAAATTGATTTGAAATTTTGGCAGTAAGTATTTAAATTATGTATTTTTCGATGATTAAAATTTCAAAATTTTGGTACCATTTCAAATTTGGTATCAAACCTCCTCAAGTTGGAAAACCCTTACTATCAAGTATAAAGAAATACTATTGGCTAAGAGTGCGATGACGTTTCTTTTTAGTGCGCTATCCGTTTTCGGACTTCACACTGAATGGACCCCCCCCCCCACACACACACAAAAACACACACACATGGTCCCAGCAAACACAAAATGTAACAGTATATAACTGTTATGTTATATTCAAGTTAACAAAGTGACATACAAAATTTAACATAACGGTGACATTGCTGTTATATATGCTGGTTTCTCATAAAATTAGATTGATGCAACTAGTGTAACATAACAAATGCAGCATAACAGATCCTTGAACGTTATGTAGCATCTTATAGAATATAACAATTTTCTCAAACCGCTACAATTTTATTTCAAGGTATGACAATTGAAGAACACTGTTATCTTGTAGTAACTGGGTGGATATACCTATACTATAGTTTTCATTTTTGTTGGTTATGTTCACTCGGCACGAGCGCCCGCGATTTTCACGCCTGTTCCGCACATTGTCCACGTCTACGCGCGTCGGGCGTTTGTATCGTGCTGAGTCTAGTTGTGACCCGTACTGTGTTTGAAATTGCTGAGGTTTTAAGCAAGTATAATATGAAGTACTTGATTTAAAACTATTCAACGCGCTTCTTAAATTCTGGTTGATTACGCATGATCTTGATTTTATTTTGATTTTAATCATTGTATATCAAGCGCGCTATGTGACCTAACCTAAACTGCAACTATAACAGTTAATAACACGTGTGTGTCAAAGAACTAGTGGATGATTTATCGGTCTCTTGATGAGTTATAGTTCCTGCTATAGAGCAGCGTGTAGTGAATACTATGTTTAAAGATGCCCAAGGACATATTTTATCTAAAAAAAGATGAAATCATTTGATTAACTCAAAAAAATTCCTCTAAAGCTTGACCCGTTAATATTAACCCATAAAAAGCACCTCTGGTGCAAAAACCTTTCGCCTAGTTATATAAATGTGATACCCACAAAAAATACATTCCCATGCCAAACAAACATCATACAATATTTTACACAAAAATTCCTTCCTCGTAAAAAAAAAGATCCGAAATCAGATGCTACTGCCTAGTATCTATACCTACATCACGTTGACTTTTTCCGAATTGGCAATTAGGTTTTCCATAACATGGTATTGACAGCCTTCTTATCTTGCCACGTAGAACCATAAATATAACGCAAGGCAATTGACGCCTGCATTGGTTCAAACAGAAATAATTAAAAAAAAAATTTTAAATAAAATTTGGAGTACGTGGTACTAGGCGGGCCAATATTTTCTATCACTATATTAGGATTATTGACATGGTTTAATTGCCGTTTCCTCCTACTTGTCTACAAAAGGCCCGCCTAGTACCACGTACTCCAAATTTTATTTAAAATTTTTTTTTAAATTATTTCTGTTTGAACCAATGCAGGCGTCAATTGCCTAGCGTTATATTTATGGTTCTACGTGGCAAGATAAGAAGGCTGTCAATACCATGTTATGGAAAACCTAATTGCCAATTCGGAAAAAGTCAACGTGATGTAGGTATAGATACTAGGCAGTAGCATCTGATTTCGGATCTTTTTTTTTACGAGGAAGGAATTTTTGTGTAAAATATTGTATGATGTTTGTTTGGCATGGAAATGTATTTTTTGTGGGTATCACATTCATATAACTAGGCGAAAGGTTTTTGCACCAGAGGTGCTTTTTATGGGGATTTCAGAACTTTTTGTAGAATTTGATTTATTAATCATTCTTGTTCGTAATGAATTGTGTAAATTGTCGACCACTCTCGATGTGGAAGGTATACATCGAATTCCGTGCCACTTCTGCTGTGCAATAATTATTTAACCGTGTAGTTTATGAAAACACCTATAATCATATAATAATAGCTCACCCATGTATTTTGAAAAAATATATCTAACCACACTGAAAATCATCGTGGGCTGAATTATATAACATTTGAATTTATCGACATGATAAATCATAGCCTGAATTATTAGATATGATACCGTATACTGTAGTTATGAAAAATGAAGACATTGTTGGAGAATTACTACAGCCCTTACTATAGTTATAAAAACTGCAATATTATTTTACGATCTGATATGGGAAATTGTGGGAAATATTATCGCTTAACTCTTATTGCCTTTGCGGTCAAAGAAACTGTCGAATCTCGCGCCGGACTTTAAAAAAGAAAAATGATGCTTGACATGACTCCGCGTGGTAGAAGTGAAACTTCAATTCGATCTGGGTATATTTACAATTTTGTTTTATCATTGGCGAGGAATGCCCTATATATTGATATGTATTTCATACAGTGCATTTCATTCTAATCCAATCTGGGTATATTTACAATTTTTTGTGTGTCATTAGCAAGAAACGCGCTATATATTAACAAACGACAATTTTATACAGTGCATTTCATTCGAATTCGATCTGGGTATATTTAAATTTTTTTGTTCGTCATTGACAAGGAACGCCCTATATATTGGCAAACGACAATTTTATCCAGTGCATTTCATTCCAATTCGATCTGGGTATGTTAACATTTTTTTGTCTGTCATTGACAAGGAACGCCCTATATATTGGCAAACGACAATTTTATCCAGTGCATTTCATTCCAATTCGATCTGGGTACACTGACAATTTTTTGTTTGTCATTTGCGAGGAACGCTCTATATATTGACAAACGACAATTTTTATATTCGGGGCATTCCATTCCAATTCGATCTGGGTATATTAACAATTTTCTATTTGTCATTGGCGAGGAATGCCCTATATATTGATAAACAACAATATTATACAATACATTTCATCACAATTCGATCTGGGTATATTTACAATTTTTTCTTGTCATTGGCAAGGAACGCCATATATAATATATACATATATTCATAAATAAGTTCTCCTGTCGCATTTTCGTTACATCCGAGTTTCATTTTACGTCTACCGCGCGATATGAAGTTTCACTTCAAAAGTTTTTTAATTTTTATTTGCAACTAATTTTTGATCGTACGTTTGAAATCGGCAGCATGCTAGCGAATAGAATATCTTCAATCAACGCTAGTGCCAACCGATGCGCCATCAAACAACTGACGCCCGTACTTGGTAGGTCTCTACATAGCCTAGCGAAAGCCACTCTATACTGTTTATACGCATAGATTTAGTGCCAAGCGATCTGACTGAAGAAGGTGAACAAAAATTCGTGATGAAAACGGGTATTCTAAAACGTTAAATAATCATATCTCAGCTCTCCGTTCATCGATTTCATTGTGAAAGGGCTCAAATGAAAGCTTTTCTTGGCCACAACCTGCGATAAATATTACAATTCCGTATAAATAGCGAGGCGGAAGAAATTAACGATCATAAATTGCCGTATAGGCAGTTTAGCTCTCGTTCGGGTATACAGGGTGATTCAGGTTGCGCGCACCACCGTATATGGGTGAATTCTTCGGAAAAATCTAAGACAGATTTTCCTTTACCAAAAATACGTGGGGCTAATAGTTTCCGAGCTACGGAAGATTTTAGTTGACCAATCACAGAGCTTACAGCTGATCGAGTCAGGGGCGGGTCAAAAGTATTAAAATTGGCAGTGCCCGTGGCGGATAAATTTTCAGTAAGATGAAATAGATCATTAGGACCATTAATAAATTTTTCCACCAAATGACATTTAAATTCCAGCTCTTGATGAGTATTCACGGCGTCGTCGCCGGGAGTTATCTTGGTACAGCATTGACTTTCCTTCTCGGTGTGCAGGTCGACTGCGACGTAGTTTTCGTCCCCCAGGTCCACCGCTACGAAATTTTTGTCCTCCAGGTCCAACGCTACGAAGTTTTCATCCCCCAAGTGCACCGCTACGTAGATTTCGTCCTCCAGGTCCACCGCTTCGTAGTTTTTGTCCTCCAGGTCAACCGCTTCGTAGTTTTTGTCCTCCAGATCCACGGCTACGGAGTTTTAGTCCCCCAAGTCCGCGGCTACGTAGTTTTTGTTCTCCAGGTCCACCGCTGCGTAGTTTTTGTCCTCCAGGTCCACCACTACGTAGTTATCGTCCTCCAGGTCCACCGCTACGTAGTTTTTGTCCTGCAGGTCCACCGCTACAAGATTTCCGTCATCCAGGTCCACCACTACGTAGTTTTCGTTCTCCAGGTCCACCGCTACGTAGTTTTCGTCCTCTACGTCCACCGCTACGTAGTAAAGGACAAAAGCTACGTAGCGACAGACCTGGAGGACGAAAACTACGTAGCGATGAACCTGGGGGACAAAAATTTCGTAGCGGTGGACCAAGAGGACGAAAATTTCGTAGTGGTGGACCTGGATGACGAAAATTTTGTAGCGGTGGACCTGGAGGACAAAAACTACGTAGCGGTGGACCTGGAGGACGAGAACTTTGTAGCGGTGGACCTGGAGGACAAAAATTTCGTATCGGTGGACCTGGAGGACAAAAATTTCGTATCGGTGGACCTGGAGGACAAAAATTTCGTGGTGGTGGACCTGGAGGACGAAAGCTACGTAGCGGTGGACCTCGGGGACAAGAACTTTGTAGCGTTGGACCTGGAGGACAAAAATTTCGTAGCGGTGGACCTGGAGGACAAAAATTTCATGGTAGTGGACCTGGAGGACGAAAACTTGGTGGCAGTGGACCTGGAGAGCGAAAACTTCGTAGCGGTCGACCTGAAGGACGAAAACTACGTTGCAGCCGACGTGGACACCGAAAAGGAAAGTCAATGCTGTACCAAGATAACTCCCGGCGACGACGCCGTGAATACTCATCAGGAGCTGGAATTCAAATGTCATATGGTGGAAAAATGTATTATTGGTCCTAATGATTTATTTTCATCTTACTGAAAATCTATCCGCCACGGGCACTGCCAATTTTAATACTTTTGACCCGGCCCTGACTCGATCAGCTGTAAGCTCTGTGATTGGTCAACTAAAATCTTCCGTAGCTCGGAAACTATTAGCCCCACGTATTTTTGGTAAAGGAAAATCTGTCTTAGAATTTTCCGAAGAATTCACCCATATACGGTGGTGCGCGCAACCTGAATCACCCTGTATAGACTCGGTCGAGTCTCGCGCAGGGCATATAAAAATTTTTTTTTTTTTTTTTTTTTATATAACTAGGCGCGAGACTCTACCGAGTCTCTTGATATGATACCAAGTGCCATAAAAGGACTAAAGTTTCAAGTGTAAAACAAATGCATTTCAAACTAGTGATCGATATTAAAAAATTTTTACACTGCGTAAGAATTAATGTCATAATTAGTAATTTTTTGTAAATTTTCACAGTAAGTATGAATTTTGTAAAAAAAATTCATACTTACAGTATTGCTGCCCTGCAAACAGCACAAACTATATATGAGCGGATCTCACCGATTCAAATTGTATCATTTATTAGAAATTAGTGAATTTTCGGCTTTAATTAAATACGTAAAGTTGTTGATATGTAGACTCCGAATAAATACGGAAACATTGATGCAGTCATTATCGGGTAGTTTGGCGTAGTGGATAGAGCGTGCGATAAGTAATGCGAACGGGCGCGAGTTCAAATCTCGATCAGGGCAAAAAAATGGGTGGCGTTTTTAGTAGCGAAATGAAAAAGCGTTTTCATGTATACATATACGGTGAGCCCACTAGACGGTGGAGATGTGTAAATTTATTTATTTTTTTTCTTTGCAACGACTCTTAAGGTCCAAATAGTTCCATTCAATTGAAATACTTAACGTGAATAATAAGATTTTCACAGTAGACTATAGCTATACGAAAGCCACATCAATTTTGGTGTAACAAACGTATCACTGTTATGTAACAGCGATAACTTGTAGTGTAACAATGTTGCACGTTCGTTATGCAACAGCTATACTACTAGTGAGTGGGAAATTCTAACTCCCATGTTACGCAGGTGTGATACTGATGTTATGTTACATGGTTTACCATGTAGCACTGCCGTTATGCAAATGTAATATAACTGTGCTTGCTGGGGTGGTTGTGGCTCTCGAAAGACTAGAATAGGTGAGGCCATTCCACTGATCCACACAATATATTCATATTTGAAATACCACTGACAACCGAGCGAGCGAAGCGAGCGAGGAACAATGCTCCACCAAACGAGTGAGCGAGCGAAGTGAGCGAACGAGCACAATTATCAGCTAGTATTCTATAAATTTTAATTTTAAGGCCCATCCCTAGTCGCCCACCTCCTTTTTGCCGAAAAAGGGGCGGGGGAGGCACATCTCTATTATTATCCGGGCCCAGGCGTCGAAGACGCAAAAATAAAATGCAGAGCGGCGATTCTATTTCAATTCCAAACACATACGTCCGAAAATATGTTTGTTTTATGCGAAAATAGAGCTGCAGCACCGCTTTTAGATTTGTCAAATGTCAATTTCCTCGGCGGCCATTATTATGTAGCTGTACGCCGAGTTTCGCTTGCCTGGGAGGTAAGTGGGGCCACGAATATATTGCTCCGACGCAAGAATAGTACACTAAGAGAGTGATATCCTTGGGTCCGACGGTAAGTGTAGGAGTCTGTGGGCAGGACGCGCTTGGTATTCTGTGGGTAAGACCGCTCTGGCAGGCCGCCATGTTACACGGTGCGTGATCTCTCCGACTCACCGATCGATGTAGTCAGCTGTCAGTGATAAAGACACGCGGAGAGATCACGCACCGTGTAACATGGCGGCCTGCCAGAGCGGTCTTACCCACAGAATATCAAGCGCATCCTGCCCACAGACTCCTACACTTAGCGTCGGACCCAAGGATATCACTCTCTTAGTGTACTATTCTTGCGTCGGAGCAATATATTCGTGGCCCCACTTACCTCCCAGGCAAGCGAAACTCGGCGTACAGCTACATAATAATGGCCGCCGAGGAAATTGACATTTGACAAATCTAAAAGCGGTGCTGCAGCTCTATTTTCGCATAAAACAAACATATTTTCGGACGTATGTGTTTGGAATTGAAATAGAATCGCCGCTCTGCATTTTATTTTTGCGTCTTCGACGCCTGGGCCCGGATAATAATCGAGATCTGCCTCCCCCGCCCCTTTTTCGGCAAAAAGGAGGTGGGCGACTAGGGATGGGCACTAAACCTGAAATTTTTTTATTTCAAGACATTTTTTCAACAAAGATGTAAAAAAAGTGTGTTGCCTAGTTACAATGATAGAAGACGAATCTTATTTCTAGATATTATTGGTTTGGTCCGAAATTACATCATCGCAGAAAGTTCTCACCAAATTTCAGAAAGTTTCAATGAACGATGCGACCTGTACCCTACGACAACGACCAGAAAATCTGGTCAGCGGGAAATCAAGTTTCAAGATTTTTCTTAGGGTTTGATACGCCGCGCCGGGTCCATATCTGTACTTGTTCTTATGTGTTGCTAGTAGAGTCTATACAGATATTCAACGTGGAGGTCTGTGGCAAGTTTCGGCTCATTCCATCCAGTAGTGGTGCGCAGCGAAGCTGTCGAACAAGAATATATCACTTGCAAAAACCTGATAAAATTTATCAAAGAATACAAAATCATCAAGTGTTAGGATTTCCAAGATTTTGAAAGTTCAGAATATTCCAACAAATTTCTTTCCTATGGACAGAAAATATTTTCATCTTTCATCATACTTTTAACGTCTTGATTTTCAACTTCCCGCTATGAAAATTGAAAATTTTCATAAAAGAAGGGAAGTTATTGGTTTCGGTCCGATTTTCGAAAACCGAGTTTTCATCAGATGTCGACGTTCTGAGGTTCTAGGAAGCTATTCCGACTATTTTTGGATGGACGTCCGTATGTGTGTGTGTGTGTGTAAACAAATTTTTGTCGTACGATATCTTTAGAATGAATTGAACGATTGGAATGGTTCTTGTAGCGATCGAAAGGGTTTATCAAGACTTAGATCTGATTAGATTTTGGAGTCAATCGGTCGAGTAGTTCCAAAGTTATTCGAAAAATAAAAATTGAAAAAAAAAAAAATTCATGTTTTTAGCGCATATACCTCCTAAACCGTTTGTGCGATGAGTCTCAAAACTTAATCAGATTTAAGTCTTGGATAGCCCTCTGATTGCCGCAAGATTCATCAGAATCGAACAATTAGTTTAAAAGATATTGCACGACAAAAATTTCTTTTTTTGTCGTATTAAACCTTTGGAACGAATTAACCGATTTGAATGATTCTTGCGGCGATCGAAAAGGTATACCTGAGTACCGACTGCCGAGTATAACCCGAATACCTGTCGCTTCGTCTAATCCCTGAGGGAGTTAGCTCAAGCCGACACACACATTCTTACCTACTTACGCCAATAACACAACACGCGCGTACAGAGCGTGTTGGCAATACACCACACTTTAGACTTTATTTTTTCTCTCGAATGTAGTTAGATCTACGCTGTATTTAAGGCCGGCGGGCCAATTAGACGGCCCGAATTCAGCCGTTTTCGCAAAGCGTCGTCGGACGGGAAAAAAAAAATTAGCCAAATGAACTTTTGGGGATAGTTTTATATATATGGGGCATTCCACGCCAACTCGGACACCATTTGGCTTTTGCATCTCCGATTTTTTTCATAATTTTTTATGCTATAGTATCGGTTGAGAGAGGCCTCCCTGATCTTTTTCTATTTTTTTCGTCGAGCCGTTTCCGCGATGTCGATTTTTCAAAAAACACCTTACTTTTTTTTTAAATACCCATAACTTTGCGAAAAATGGACCGATTGGATAGTTTTTTTTTTTTTGAAATTTCTCTCTTCAAACACACTTTTGGAGAATGAAATTGAAACATTTTTCAAAATCGTATTTCCTCAAAATTTTCAAATTTTTTGAATAAAATGTTGATTTCCAAAAAACACGTATCAATCGATTTCCTTGAAATTCTTTTCGAAAAAACTGTCACTCATTCCGCAACTTTTAGGTCTAGTCTGATAATGGGATAATGATGGGATCTATTTTTTTTCGAATTTTCAAATTTTCATGTTTCAGTCATCAGTACCTAAAGTAAATGATAACTTTTTTTTCAGGCCCCCCAGTAATAGTTATTGTCATCTATAAAATTAAACTGATATAACTCAATCATCTAACGGATAATTACCGTTAATTTTTAGTTGAATATATTACATCAATTTCAATCTTTGACCGTAGTCAAAGATTGAAATTGATGACAAAATGTGCTAACTTTTGAACATCATTCAAATAGAGTTTTGTCTTGTAGGTATCGATTTAAAAAAAATAAATAAAAAAAATAAAAGTAATACAGTGATCATATGTCCTAATATATTTAACTGAAAATTAACGGTAATTATCTGTTAAATGAATAAGTTATATCAGTTTAATTTCATAGATGACAATAACTATTACTGGGGGGGCCTGAAAAAAAAGTTATTATTTACTTTAGGTACTGATGACTGAAACATGAAAATTTGAAAATTCGAAAAAAAATAGATCCTATCATTATCCCATTATCAGGCTAGACTTAAAAGTTGCGGAATAAGCGACAGTTTTTTCGAAAAAAATTTCAAGGAAATCGATCGATACGTGTTTTTTGGAAATCAACATTTTATGAAAAAAATTTTAAAATTTTGAGGAAATACGATTTTGAAAAATGTTTCAATTTCATTTTCCAAAAGTGTGTTTGAAGAGAGAAATTTCAAAAAAAAACAAACTACCCAATCGGTCCATTTTTCGCAAAGTTATGGGTATCAAAAAAAAAAGTAACGTGTTTTTTGAGAAATCGACATCTCGCAAACGGCTCGACGGAAAAAATTGAAGAAAATCAGGGAGGCCTTTCTCAACCGATACTATAACATAAAAAATTATGAAAGAAATCAGAGATGCAAAAGCCAAATGGTGTCCGAGTTGGCGTGGAATGCCCCTTATATACTGGTCTTATTATATTGTATCACATACACTATACTGAACGAATGTTAATACATTATTACAACCCTAAACATTGCATCACAATTGCATGACACGTTTCATTATGCGTACCAAACACATACTAAAGTTACCGAGCGCCGTGGACATTAATAGGTCGTAAGAAACTATTACTCGCCTCGAGTAAAGGGGTTGTTGGTGGGGGCAGATTGATTCCTGGAAAAATTCTTACCCTTGTCGGCCTGCTTGGTCATATCGGGAACGTTGACTGTACTGTAACATGAAGAATTATGAAAAAAATCGGAGATGCAAAAGCCAAATGGTGTCCGAGTTGGCGTGGAATGCCCCATATATTTGAAGTAAAAAAAAAAAAATTGTGCAATCTCCAACAATGTATTTTAACCCGAGTAATTGATAGATTTGTAGAGCGCCTCGCCACTGAAGTACCCAATTCCCGTACAACATACAGCTTGCAATTTTTTTCCGAAAAAAAAGGAAGGTCATTAATTTTGATGTATGTATCGTATATATAGGTATATATAGGTATATATGGGTATATATAAGTATATATAAGTATATATATGTATATATAGATAGGGGAGGGGGGGGGCCAAGTGGGCCGCTTAAGGAAAATAATCATAATATCATTAATTTTTCTTTATACTTCATTTTTTTTTAGACCCTTGATAAGTATTTAACATTATTATGCTGCATCCATTAAAATTGAAAAATCTCAAATTTGGGGCAAAGTTGCCCCTCGAAAAAATTTCGTAAATGACATTTTTTATTCTGTATTTATATTTTTACAATTAATTATTAAATATTCAAAAATTACTTTTTTCGCGCCTCCATAAAGTCTCTCATTTTGAAGGGGCCTACTTTGCCCCTAGGGGCCCACTTTGCTCCTAGGGGCCCACTTTGACCCCCCCTCCCCTATATATGAGTATATATCTGTATATATAGGTATATATAGGTATATATAGGTATATACAGGTATATACATACATATATAGGTATATATAGGTATATATAGGTATATATAGGTATATATAGGTATATACAGGTATATACATATATATATATATATAGGTATATATAGGTATATACAGGTATACATATATATATAGGTATATATAGGTATATATAGGTATATATGGGTATATATAAGTATATATAGGTATATATGGATATATATAGGCATATATAGATATATATGGGTACATATGGGTATATATAGATATATATGAGTATATATCTGTATATATAGGTATCTACAGGTATATACATATATATATATATATATATATATATATATATATATATATATATATATATATATATATATATATACATATATATACATATATATATATATATATATATATATATATATATATATATATATATATATATATATATATATATATATATATATATATATATATATATATATATATATATATATACATATATATATATATATATATATATATATACATATATATATATATATATATATATATATATATATGGGGCATTCCACCCCAAGTTGGTAAGCCTCCGACCCTCACCATTTTTGATTCGACTCGAAATTTTTTATGTTGTTCACCCACATGGGTAGAGACTACCATATTTTTTTCAGAATTTTTTTCCATCTCGTTCTGGAGTGACAATTTTTTGAAAAAATCGATCAAACCCAATTCAATCAACGATATCTTCTAATTAAAAAACGCTATCGGAAAACTTCACCAGGTCAAATTTGTCGTCTTGAAGTCTACTTTTTTATACATTTTTTTAACAAATTTTCCAATTTTTTTTTTCTATCAAAAAATCAACAAATCGATTTTTCGAACTGAGTCCCATTTTTAATTTTTTTTCAAAAAATCACAAAAAAAGTACATGTAAAAACAAAATTTTTGAGCCCTGTCTCATCGTGGGCAGATTTTTTTTTGTATTTTTTCCAGCCATTTGAAGTTTATTAGTGTGATGTGTAATGTTGCGTCAGGCATCCCTCGGAATAAAACAAAGAGAAAAAATCATCGGAAAAATATATCCGTCGAGGTGAAATCAAGAGGGCTCAAGAGAATCATCTAACATTGAGCTGCGCGAACTTATTTAAACAATGATAATAGTATATTGAGTACCAAGGGCGTAAAGTGGGCTTTTTTAGACCGAGTGTGGAGTTTGCAGTACGAGTCGGAGCAATAATGATTTCATTATTGCACGCTTATTGAAAAAGCTTATTGAAAAAGCTTATTGAAAAAGCTTATTGAAAAAGCGTGCAATAATGAAATCATCATTGCTCCGACTCGTACTGCAAACTCCACACTCGGTCTAAAAGAGCCCACTTTACGCCCTTGGTACTCAATATACTATTATCATTGTTTAAATAAGTTCGCGCAGCTCAATGTTAGATGATTCTCTTGAGCCCTCTTGATTTCACCTCGACGGATATATTTTTCCGATGATTTTTTCTCTTTGTTTTATTCCGAGGGATGCCTGACGCAACATTACACATCACACTAATAAACTTCAAATGGCTGAAAAAAATACAAAAAAAAATCTGCCCACGATGCGACAGGGCTCAAAAATTTTGTTTTTACATGTACTTTTTTTGTGATTTTTTGAAAAAAAATTAAAAATGGGACTCAGTTCGAAAAATCGATTTTTTGATTTTTTGATGGAAAAAAAAAATTGGAAAATTTGTTAAAAAAATGTATAAAAGAGTAGACTTCAAGACGACAAATTTGACCTGGTGAAGTTTTCCGATAGCGTTTTTTAATTAGAAGATATCGTTGACTGAATTGGGTTTGATCGATTTTTTCAAAAAATTGTCACTCCAGAACGAGATGGAAAAAAATTCTGAAAAAAATATGGTAGTCTCTACTCATGTGGGTGAACAACATAAAAAATTTCGAGTCGAATCAAAAATGGTGAGGGTCGGAGGCTTACCACTTTGGGGTGGAATGCCCCATATATATATATATATATATATATATATATATATATATATATATATATATATATATATATATATATATATATATATATATATATATACAGGGTGTATCAGGTTGAGCGCACCGAATTGTGTGAGTAGATTCCGCGAGACATTCTAAGACTAAATTCCCTTTACCAAAAATCCGAGGGCCTAATAGTTTTCGAGTTACAGAATATCTTAGTTGACCAATCACAGGGCCTGGCGCTGACCGAGTCAGGGCCGTGTCAAAAGAATAAAATAGGTAGTGCCCGTCGGTCTGATCCCGTAAACTTTATTTTCCTATTTCGAAGAAGGCGTCGACATCATCTTCGGGAAATGTCCTTGTAAAGCATACGTCTTCCTTATCTGCGTCCAGGTCCGCTTCGGATGGACATTTCCCGAAGATGAGTCGATGTCACCTTCGAAAAAGGAAAATAAAATTTTACGGGCTCACACCCATGGGCACTACCTATTTTATTCTTTTGATACGGCCCTAACTAGGCCAGCTCCAAGCCCTGTGATTGGTCAACTAAGATATTGTATAACTCGGAAACTATTAGGCCCTCGAATTTTTGGTAAAGGGAATTTAGTCTTAGAATGAGTCAAGGAATCTACCCACATCATTCGGTGCGCTCAACCTGATACACCCTGTATATATAGCATATGCTTTGCATCACTGCAGAGGGAAGAAGACGCTGCCTCGTTTTTTGTATCGATAGTGCTTTCACCACCACTTTCACAAACAACCATATTATTGATCTGTTCCTGTATAATCTCAACCGCAACTTACAAAAAATAGTGAAATACCCCGCAAAAACATTAAAAATGTAAAAAATACCGCCAAGTACAAAAAGAATGCCACTCGGAAAAAATACAAAAACTTATCAAATCAGGAAATAATGCCAAGCACCACGAGCTTTTGGCAATTATACGTTGTAAAGTCGGACCCCACTGATTCGTGTAGAGATATCGAAAAATCATTTCAAGAGCTACATACTTGGCGGGCACATTCTTTTTTTCCACTATATTCCTAACATCAAGCTCGTTATTATCAACAAAATATGAGTGAAAACGATTGAGTTACTTTCTATTCAAGTATTTAGTGATAATCAATAAATACATATTGTATAGTATATATGATTTGCATAAACAGGTTCCAAAATTATTGATTCATAATCCTTTGATGTTCTGGCTTTCTTCAGTAACAGTAATTCTGAGTGCATTGACAGTGGAGACTCGCGAGGCATAATTCATTCAGACCGAAAGATATTTCGAATTCTTCAATCGACAAATAATCAGTTGAGAGTTGAATCGATGCAAATGATCTGGATTTTGAAGATATTAAAATTTTGAGAATGAATTACTTCTCTGCACTAACAAGCCCATTCGAACACCTGTTCACTCTGGCAGATGAAGGCTGAAAGAAATATACTGCAAAGGGTGCGGCGAATAATTGTAGCAG
Organism: Macrophya alboannulata; assembly: GCA_949628255.1. NCBI lineage: Eukaryota > Metazoa > Arthropoda > Insecta > Hymenoptera > Tenthredinidae > Macrophya > Macrophya alboannulata. The sequence goes on from OX451208.1 coordinate 24,883,026, forward strand.
AGTGGGAGAAAGGAATGTGCCCGCCAAGTATGTAGCTCTTGAAATGATTTTTCGATATCTCTACACGAATCAGTGGGGTCCGACTTTACAACGTATAATTGCCAAAAGCTCGTGGTGCTTGGCATTATTTCCTGATTTGATAAGTTTTTGTATTTTTTCCGAGTGGCATTCTTTTTGTACTTGGCGGTATTTTTTACATTTTTAATGTTTTTGCGGGGTATTTTATTATACGCCACAAACTCAATGTCAAGAAACCACATGCTCTATACTTTACCTGCCTGACTCTGTTTCAGCACACACAAGAAGCTGCGATACTTCTCCTAATAATTCTACTATCTCATGCATATTGCACACGCCTTTGGTTTTCCAGTTAATTTCTTTGTATTGAATAAATATCTGTGACAAACAAATTTTTATTCTAATTACACTATTCCAAAAATATACAGCTTTTTAATCTCACACTGTTTTATACAATAATTAAATGACATTTCACAGTAATACACGTAACTTGAACTGTCCAGTCTGGTCGTAGTACAACTTGTTTAGATGAGTGCAATAAGTCTTCACTCCAACAATTCCAAACAATGAATTCTGGAAAAGCCTTTGCAAACCAGCATGGAGAAGACAATTTAATAGCATTGAAGTTCTCTACTGTTTGGCACGACTGTTGGGTAGGGGGGGAGAACGTTGTACGGGGTTACACCGCAAGAGGCGCCTAAATCGCATCTTGACAGTACCTCTACGTTACCCCAAAAACTGGACCAGCTTTTGTTTCGAGCGCTGTTCGAGTGTTGTCTCCTTCCTACTACTCCGTGCATTTGACAAATCTAAAAACGGTATTGCAGCTCTATTTTCGCATGAAACGAACATATTTTCGGACGTATGTATTCAGAATTGAAATAGAATCGCCGCTACGCATTTTATTTTTGCGTTTTCGACGCCTGGGACCGGATAATAATCGAAATGTGTCACCCCCACCCCTTTTTCTGCAAAAAGCAGGTGGTCGACTAAGGATGGGCCTTAAGAAAAGCTATGCGAATAATAAATGTGCCGCTACCCTGTATGACTATTTTGGACTTGTTCAGGTTAAGTATCAGCCCATTCGTCACCGCATAATTCGCTATTACATTCACGTCATGAGTGACTCTAGCTAAACCAATTTCAAACTAAGACAGCGGACATGTAAGGTAAATCTGTGTGTCATCTGCGAATATCAGGTGTTGCGTATACAATAAGTCAGCGCCGATAGCATTAATAAAAAGGCTGAACAGTAGCGGGCCCAGAACAGAGGCTTGAAGGACCCCTGATGACGTGCCAAGCCAGGCAGAGAAATCACCATAGTTATTCACAATCGCCTGCGTGCGACCGGACAGATAGGAAAGAATCCAGCGGAACGCGCCCCCTAACCTTCTGAGCTTGATAAGGAGACGGAGGTGGCCGGATAGTGATGCATTCATTGCCGACCCCTTGCCTTACAACGTGGAGCCGTGGCAATGCTGCTTGGGTGCTGAAATCCTTCTCTGTATCCAGACTCCCGCGGATCAAGGATTATTGTTAGCTTTGAGGAGACAGAGAGAGAGACTAGGGAGAAGACAGTAAGAGTGTGAATGGCATAACGATAGGAACGTAGCTAGTTTGGGCAGTCCTACCGCCTTTAGGTGGTTACCGACTTTATAAAAAGATCAGAAGTATGAATAAGGCAAATAAATGAAAGGTGAAATCATTAATAAAGTGTATTCTTTAATAAAATAATAAACTCGTATTCAGATTGTTAACATACATAAGCGATACTGAATTACCCTAAATCCATCTCCTCTATCATTATTTCTAACAGAAAGTTAGAGTTTCTTTGAATAGGTCGAATATTGTAGCAATAAAGTTTATCCTAAGCCAGAAATATTGGACTGCTGAAAATTATCACGTATGAATATTTACCATTATCACTATTCTCTGCTTGAATGTAGACTAAAAACCTCAGCTCATTATCATATGAAGCGTGTTTCCGTAAGCAACATTTGTACAAAAGATTTCACAGAAATATAAAACATGAAGGCCAAATTCCGTTTTACTAAATGTGGACTGACTCAAATATGGGTGAGAAATTTGAGAAATGAGGTCAAAAATGACATTGATAGTTATGAAGTTCCCATCACTAAACATGCTTCAAAGCACATACGAAAAGTACTCGCTGAAACAGACACTGCAAATTCTGAAAGAATCAAAAATTGATGAATAAATCGAAAGGGGTGATATCGGAGACAGCTACATTAGGGTGGTCCTTATTTGGGGCTCGGACAAATTTTTACCGGGCCGCCCCCCAGATCAGCTCCAAATAATTTAAAAACAAATTGGCCGATACCAGGGGGGGGGGGGTTCCCTTTAAAATACACGTGTTTTTTCGATTTTTCAAAAATCTGCGTACTAAAGCGTCTTGAACTCTTTCTAAAAATCTCGAATACTCACAAATGCGTTCCTGGTACCCATATTCTACATCCAGATGGATAAATCAAACTTCTGATCCGTGACAGCTCTATAGCGGTTATGCCATAAGAGGAAACATTTTTCTTTTCTTCTCTATAGTTGCTGGAAAACTTTGTCAGAAAAAGTTTGGCATTGAAAATATTTATCATAAACTAAAAAATTCTGATCCTGAAATTTTAAGTTAATTTTACACCAAAAAAAAAAGAAGACAATTTCAATAAATGGCGGTCATTGACCAAAAAATGTTTTCTCTTATGTAATGACCCCTATAGCTCTCAATGTTGAATCAGAAGTTTGATTTATTCATCTGGATGTAGGATATGGGTACTAGGAACGCATTCGTGAGTATTCGAGATTTTTAGAAAGAGTTCAAGACGCTCTAGTACGCAGGTCTTTGAAAAATCGGAAAAACACGTGTATTTTGAAGGGAAAGATCCCCTCCTCTGGTAATGGCCAATTTTTAAGATAGATGGCTGAAACTTGTTCCACATTTTTCTTTAATCATTTGGAGTTGATCTGGGGAGCGGCCCGGTCAAAATTCATCCGAGTCCCAAATAAGGACCACCCTAAGCTACATATCTTGCGAGAGGCCCTATCCATATGTGTTCGCAGGTATATGCGCGAACCTCAAGGACCTTCAACATTCAAAGTTATTGTATACTTTGAAACATAACTTCGTTCCTAGGGAAAATTGAATAATTTCTCACGTAACTGTGTTTTTCCAGATATGACAGAGGCAGATCTGGATCAGCAACCGGTCAATCTGGCCTCAAATTACTAGCTGTGACGTTGAAATTATTGAAAGAGAAAAAGCAGCTACTTATTTTACCAATCACACTGTTCATTGGAGCCGAGCAAGCATTTCTTTTCGCCGACTTCAACGCCGTGAGTATGAGCAAACAGGCATTATCCTAATTAACTCACCGTTCATTTCACGTTAAACCTCTGTCATATTAACCGGATTTTACATTCAAGACATCATCTTTTTCAAGATTCTGATTTTTGAAATCAAATGATAAATCTACATTTTAATACAGTAATTCAAGATTACACTCTCCGACTTTCACTGCTTTCAGTCATTCGTCTCCTGTGCATGGGGCATCAGCAATATCGGTTATGTGATGATTTGCTATGGAGTTGCGAACGCCATCGCAGCCATAAGCACGGGGTCCGTAGTCAAACTAACTGGAAGATCACCCGTCATTGGCTTCGCCTTCGTCCTTCACGTCGGCGTAATAGTATTTCTGTTGCTCTGGTCGCCGACGCCAGAACAGAAATTCATATTCTTTCTGATGTCAGGATTGTGGGGGGTGTCCGATGCCATTTGGCTGGTTCAAGTTAATGGTCAGTTTTCAGAGTTTTTTCTCTTCTTCTAATTCAGTTACAGTCTAGGTCTAGTAAGAAGTCTACTCGAGAACGGTTGTACACTTGGCGAGGTTGATTATGGTCCGGAAGTGAAAACTGGACAACTCACTTAGATAGATAGATAGATAGGTTTTATTATTCCCGTTATGTCGGGAAACGAGAAACGAAAATACAGAGAGTTAGATGAGCAAGTGCAGTGTAACAACAGTAATAACATAAAATAAATATTAGAATCAGATAGCCTATGAGACCGAAGCGGAGACAAACTATGACATTAAAAGATAGGTAAAACAATTAAAATAATTAAAATAAATTAAAAATTAACAATTAAAGAATAAAAATAAAAATAAACTATCAAGAACTGAAATAAATATCAAGAAATGAAAATAAAATAAGATATCAACAAATAAAACAAAAAGGCAGCTGGCTAATCCCCACCTTCTAGCTCAAAAAGATGCCGAAGTAAGGCGGTCTCAAATCCCGCGAGGGTATCAACGGCCTTAAGGCCCATCCCTAGTCGCCGACCTCCTTTTTGCCGAAAAAGGGGCGGGGGAGGCACATCTCGATTATTATCCGGGCCCAGGCGTCGAGGACGCAAAAATAAAATGCAGAGCGGCGATTCTATTTCAATTCCAAACACATACGTCTGAAAATATGTTTGTTTTATGCGAAAATAGAGCTGCAGCACCGCTTTTAGATTTGTCAAATGTCAATTGCCTCGGCGGCCATTATTATGTAGCTGTACGCCGAGTTTCGCTTGCCTGGGAGGTAAGTGGGGCCACGAATATATTGCTCCGACGCAAGAATAGTACACTAAGAGAGTGATATCCTTGGGTCCGACGCTGAGTGTAGGAGTCTGTGGGCAGGATGCGCTTGGTATTCTGTGGGTAAGATTGCTCTGGCAGGCCGCCATGTTACACGGTGCGTGATCTCTCCGCGTGTCTTTATCACTGACAGCTGACTACATCGATCGGTGAGTCTGAGAGATCACGCACCGTGTAACATGGCGGCCTGCCAGAGCGGTCTTACCCACAGAATACCAAGCGCGTCCTGCCCACAGACTCCTACACTTACCGTCGGACCCAAGGATATTACTCTCTTAGTGTACTATTCTTGCGTCGGAGCAATATATTCGTGGCCCCACTTACCTCCCAGGCAAGCGAAACTCGGCGTACAGCTACATAATAATGGCCGCCGAGGAAATTGACATTTGACAAATCTAAAAGCGGTGCTGCAGCTCTATTTTCGCATAAAACAAACATATTTTCGGACGTATGTGTTTGGAATTGAAATAGAATCGCCGCTCTGCATTTTATTTTTGCGTCCTCGACGCCTGGGCCCGGATAATAATCGAGATGTGCCTCCCCCGCCCCTTTTTCGGCAAAAAGGAGGTGAGCGACTAGGGATGGGCCTTAACGCTAGGAGGGAGAGCATCCCAATGTCTGACTGCCGATAGCGCAAACGAGTTCTCATACCGTTCCGTACGCGGAGTCGGAATTACGAAGTTACCACGCAACCGCCGCGAAGGACGAGGACCTTCTCCTGGACGAGCGACAAATAGCTCACGGAGATAGGCTGGGCGACCAGTGTGCATCGTGATGTAGAAAAGCGAGAGAAGGAAATACAGTCTCCTATTGGCCACACTTAGTCACCCCAGTTCGCGACGAAAAGGCGTAATATGCTTATCCCGGGCTACCCCACAAACGAACCGTACACAGCTGTTATGTAAGCGCTGGAGCTTTTTGTTAAGGATTCCGGCAAGATCATTGTAAATCACGCAACAATAATCGAAGATCGGAAAGATCAAGGTGACGACTAGCTGTTCTCGAAGCGATTTCGACAGCAAGCGCCGCGAGGCCGCGAGTTGCCGCAGAGCACAGCGAACGCGGGCGGAAATGAGGCTAATATGCGCTGTCCAGTCCAGTTTCGAATCTAAAATAATCCCCAGATCCCTCACCTCGTCTGAAAATGGCAGGCGGATGCCATTAAGAACTACCGGGGAGACGTCAGCCCACGTGAGCCTGGAGATGTACGAACCGCTCCCAACCACAATCGCCTGGGTTTTGGCCGGATTCAGCCTCAGCGAGGACTTGTCAGACCACCTCAGAACAGCCGCCACGTCGGCATTAACTCGTGCTATGGACTCGGAGAGATCTTGATAGTCACAGTGAAGGTAGATCTGAAGGTCATCTGCATAGACTAAGTGACTCACATGCTTGGAGTTATCCGCGACGTCGTTGATAAACAGTGAAAATAGCAAAGGGCCCAAAACCGAGCCCTGAGGGACCCCTGACTCTAGCGAAACCCAGGAAGACAGGCATCCATCTTTGGCAACAGCCTGAGTGCGACCCTGGAGATAAGAGGCGATCCAAGTGAGAGCATGTGTGGAGAAACCAAGTTTCGAAAGCTTGGCAAGCAAGATGGCATGCGGCAATGAGTCGAAGGCTTTGGTGAAGTCGAATAAAACCAGAATGGTCAGTAAACGCTTGTCGATAGCTCGGCGGACGTCCTCCGTGAGCTTAAGAAGGGCCGACTGCGTACTAAAGCCACAGTCGATAATTTTTCTCGTCAATAAAAATTTTAAGTCTTCTCTCCTCTAAATTCATACCACGGCTGAAAATGGTCTACCTTATGTAGAGTTGGTTATATCTTCCTAAGTATAACCAATGACAGGTATTTACGCAAGTCTATACCGAATAGTGTATGTGAGACCATGCGCTCACTCACTATTAATTTAATTAATTGTTTAAAAAAATGTGCTGATGTCGAGATATTTGAAATTGAAATAATTACCAAAAATACAGCACAAGAATAACACAAAGACTTAAAATTGACGAGATTAAATTTGAAGGCACGATTAATAGGGCGACTAGGTGGTCTAGTGGCGTAAGCCCCCGGATTGGCAGCCGGTAGGCCTGGGTTCGATTCCCAGGACGCCTGATAATTTTTCTCGTCAATAAAAATTTTAAGTCTTCTCTCCTCTAAATTCATACCACGGCTGAAAATGGTCTGCCTTATGTAGAGTTGGTTATATCTTCCTAAGTATAACCAACAACAGGTATTTACGCAAGTCTATACCGAATAGTGTATGTGAGACCATGCGCTCACTCACTATTAATTCAATTAATTGTTTAAAAAAATGTGCTGATGTCGAGATATTTGAAATTGAAATAAAGCCACAACGAAAGCCGGATTGGCGAGAGTTTAAAAGATTCCTTTCCTCTAAAAAGTTGTTAATTTGTACCACCACAATACGTTTAAGCACTTTCGACAGGAGACAGAGGTTCGAGATGGGACGAACCTGAATCAACGAGGATGGCATCTTCACCTTGCCTAGCGGCAGGACACGAGCTCGCTTCCATCCAGACGGGAACACAGCAGTGCCGAGCGAGTGATTCAGAAGCGCAAGCAGATAAGGAAAAATTATCGGCAAGGCAGTCTTGATATTGAGCAGGGATAGATCATCAACACCTCGTGATTGTGATTTGAAGTGCTCGATCGCCGAGAGAAGATCGCCAGGTGAAATATCTTCGAAGAAGAAAGATTGTTCGCTGTAACCCGCAGGCGGAAGAGTAGCAAAGAACTCCGCAATTTCTGCAATAGAGGATGGTCGTAAGGAGACGGAAGCAAAGTGGAGGTTGAGCTCATCCGCCGAAAAAGCGCCACACCCATTAGCAGGAGCAGAGACAATGCCCAGGGCCCTTAACTCCCGCCACAGAGCACGTGAGTCAGTAATAGAAAGTAAGCGAGCAGCAAAGAACTGAGAGCGGGCCTCGGATATACGTCGGTGTAGATTGTCTCGAGCGTCCCTATAACGCAAAAGCGCACCACCCGTCCTAGACCTCTTGTACGCCCGGTAAAAGGAATCCCTAGAGCGAGAGAGATCTAAAAGCTCGCCAGTAATCCAGAGTGGTGTGCGGCGCTTACGACGGCAGGTGAAGTAAGGAGCATGTTTATCCAGAGCAGCAGCTAGATTTCCTTGCAGACAATCCAACATGTCATCCACCGTAGGCTCAGTCGAAGCAAGAGACCAATCACTCTCCTGCAGGTCCCCAAGAAATCGCGCTACGTCAAGGTCACGATACGAACGCACCCTGAACGGCTGGGGTATAGGTGCCAGGGAACCAAGCTGGATTTCCACCGAAATCAGATCATGGCTGGCAATGAAGGGCGCATCCGATTGATAGAAGGAGCAAACAGCATCCACCTCGCTTACAATACACAGGTCGAGAAAGGTGTCCGCAGAGTGAGTGTGGCAGGTCGGCGCAAAAGGTACCAAGTACAGGCCACGGGTAGAATAAAAATCACGTACATTAATGCTGTCGTAGGAGTTCACCAGCTGATTAGCGTTAAAGTCACCCAGAATCACTGTACGACTATAGTCCACGGCGAAACGATCAAAATTGGCTTCAAAATCAGCTAGGTTAGCTGCCTTCGGTGGCCGATACACTACCGCTACCAATACAGACTCTGCACCAGGTAGTTTAACATCAGCCAGCAGAAATTCAGGAGCCCGACTGTATTGCTGCGGCGAGCAGGCTAGCAGTCTGGATGTAAGCGACTCATGCAAATATAAAGCCACACCACCTCCGATTTTGCCCTCTCTGTCATTACGGAGAATCACGTAGCCTGGTAGAAGTACAGAAGCGTCAGTTATCTGGGAATGCAACCACGTCTCACTAACTGCTATAACATGAGCCAAGCAAGAATGAAAATGATAACGCAGCAAGTCCATGTGTGCACGAATAGAATTAGCATTAAAATGACAGACCAGAAGCCGACTAAAGCGAGGAGCAGCAGCTGAAGCCCGGTTGGCACTCTGAGAGGTTGTAGATTGCGGAGAAAGCGGAGACAGCAGAAGCGACGAATGGCGTCAATCGGCAACAGCAGGACTTAGGCGTGCAAGATCTTCGGCAGTCGAAATACGCGTGACAGGTGCACCATGCGATCTTCTTACGTAAATGGCCCCAGCCCGATGCCAGACAAATTTATAGCCCTTGGTTTTTGCCGCCGCTTTGGTCGCAATGAGAAGTTTATAAAGATTCGTCGGCAAGGCTTCGTTCACATTGATAGTAAAGACCGGGCCAGAAGGCGGGGACAAGAGTTCAGACGAAAGCAAGCGCCGCTTCACCTTTTTCGCAACGAGTAGACGGCTAAGAAGGTCGGCGGAGCGAAGTTTGGCAATAATAGGACGCGGGGAGTCTTTTCGCGCTGCCGCTTGAGAAATGAGGAAGCGCGACTCAATGATATCCGTTTCATGAATCTCACAGCCAATGGCCACTCCAATATCTTTTATAACGCCAGGGATGGCCGCAGAGTTCAGACATGGCATGCCAGAGATGATGATTTCAGGCGAAGTCACGTTTGCCGATGCCACGCGGTTCGGATTCAAGACCACCGACTCCAGATCCCGCCGAGAATCCTCAATAATCGCAGATAAAGAGCGATATTGGCCATTCAGTTCCACGATCCGATCAGCGAGGGACTTGATCTCCGCCTGCAGGATCGGAAGACAGGCGAGATGTAGGGCAATGCCATCAAAACGGCCATTAACCTGCAGCAGAACCTCATCCACCATCGCACGTACCTGAGCCTCGGACGCCGGCGGCCGAGCAGCAATCTGGCTAGAGGCCAGAGACGGAGAGACATGTAGAAGCGCATCCAGCAAACTGCGATCCGGAGACAACGATCTTAAAGAGGCGGGCGAGGACAGAGAGGACCCCTGCAGGGAAAGCGGAGCCGAACGCTGGAGAACGAATTCCAAGGGGATCCCAGGGCAGCAGACTGCCGATCCTCCATCCTGAGTGGCTTTAGTTTTCTTCTTTACGCAGCCAGGGTGATAGAAGGTACCAAAAGCCTTACAGAACACAGCATCCTTGGCAGCAGTTCGGGTACAGCCAGGGCAGACTCGCGCTGGCGTCATGGTCTATGGTTCATACAGCAAGAACACCAAGCGAGCGTCGAGACAGACAGCAGGCAAGCAGAAGACAGCAATGTAAAACGGGTTGCCAGCACCAGCAGTTTGACAGTTAGCGATGGATAATCAAACGCAGCCGTCAGTCATACAACACTCCCGCGTAGAGATGTCATCGAGAGTGAGAGGTTAGGTTTTGCAGCAGTTCCAATAAACTCATCAGAAATGCAAACCCAGGCACCACGAGTGAAACCAGAAGGTAGGAAAGCAGGTTTGCATAAGTGCGCATGCAATAGAGTCTACAAAAGAAACGCCCGAAGGCAAGAGACAGCAGAAAAAGTCCAGAGAGTATGGAGCAGAGCAGAAAGCATGCATGTGTACTCACCGAGAGAGAGAGAGAGCAACTTAGGTTGGTATCGGAGACATAACTGGCAGCGCCGTCGTCGAGTGGCTGCGGAACCCACTCGAGCTGTCTGCCAAGTTTTCAAAGGCATAACAAATACGCTCACCTCGAAATATTACTAAGTGACTCGGTGTGTGTGATTAGCCCAGAAATTATGTGACCATCGAAGTTGATTCAAGAACAAGATTCTTTGTGGAATATTCAACCGCTTTCATAGGGTGGCAGCCGTCGAAGGTAGAAACGAGAAGGACGGAACTCGGAACGAAGTATTTGGATACAGCACACAGTAGCTTATACAGCCTGGACAATCATCGGACGGGAAACAAAGGAATTGGGTGAAAAAAGGCCTAGTGATGAAATACGACAGTTTAATATTCATTGTTATACATTCAAGAGTGCCGATAAGTCAGTAAGAAGTCTACAAAACTATACTTCGAAATTTTGCTAACTACTACTTCTATGGTTGAAAGTGGTAATGAGACATGTTATACCAGCCATAAGAAATATTGATATTGGAGTGTAAATGCTCGTGATGCTGCAGACTTTATATCGCATCGCATCACATCTATTTCACCTATTCATATAATAAACTCGTCGACTTGACGCATCTTATGTATAGGGCACTACTGTCCGTTGATTTTTACATAAGATAAAATAAAAATGGAAATGAAGTCAAGAGCTATTGAATTCGTTTAACACATATAAACTAATCTAAAATGAACTTTATTCTTTAGCGAACTAGGACTAGGAGTTAATAAAGGAATCGATTTGTTAGTTTACGTTGACTGGACGCAGACATGGAATATACTCTCGAGTCAGGACGCGATAGATGAAAGCCGAAAGACCAGAAACGACAGACGAGGGATGAGGGACGAGGGACCAGAGACCAAAGACCAGAGACCAGAGATCAGAGACGAGATAACCAAACTTATCTTAACCAAACAAGACGTTAAGATACAGGCTACCGTGTTGCAAAATCGGCACAAGCCAGTATCTTTAGTTCCTGAACGTCTAGTACTCAACGTTTCAGACTGGTTAATCTGGAACCGATTGAATGAAGTAGGTTTGAAAAGCCGAGTATCAGCAAAAACAGTATACCTAATTGACGATCACCGAAAGCAGCGAGTAGGCTTCGCCCTCCAATCCTTAGGAATGACCGTTGAAGATTAGACTACCATGATCTCTGCCGATGAAGAAATCTTTTTATAGGATGTGAGGAGAAAATGGAACGCACCACGACCCTGCGAATTGTCAACCCAAACACAACAGTGGACGCGTTACTGCAGCATTCCACGGCGGGATCGCAAGAGGAGGTGTTGGTTAGCTTGTTGAAACCATCCGTAGAATCAATGCACTCGAATATATTATTCTGCAAGACCGTGTGATTCCGTCGGGAAGGGCAGTTAAAATCTCGCAGACGAAACGCCAATTTTCAGCATCGTCGGGAACAACAGTCTGGTGCATACGACAACGATCGTTCAGCAGTAGTATGCAGACCAGCCGGACGTGGTTCGTTTTAATTGGCCGGCCAAATCCCCGGACCTAAATCCAATCGAGAATGCTTGGTCACGAGTGGACCGGGAACTTGAGCCATTGCCCGCCGAAACGGTCCAAGGGCTACGCAATCGAGTCCGTTAATCCTTGGCATCGTTACGAGGGAACCCAGAATATACAGAGGCTATTGCAGGATTTATTCCGAAACGCATGCGAAAAGTTCTCGATAGTCGATGCCAGTGGTTATCCCATAGACTATTGAACATCTTGAGCTTGGAGTGATGGTTGATGCATTGGGCCACTCCAATTTCTATGTATTTTGACTTTCCTTGGCATCGATGCTAGGCTACATGTGTTGCATTGGTCGTAATTCCTTGTTTGTCTGCGCGTGCACTGCGCTATTGGATTCAGTAATTGCAGCTGATAGTATTTTATCCGTGTGATAAACAGTCAGTTTCATTCCGATCAGTCAAGTGATGTAGGCGTAGCAGCGAACCGCGTTTTCCAGGCAATGAGCGTCTTTAAAAACCCCCTTAAGGGGACCAGTACAGCTTGGTTTTGGAAATTCGGAGTACTCCAAAATGCATTTATTTCTTAGCCAAAGCTTATTTTACATCAAAAAAAAAAATTTTCTTCGAAAACCTTTGTCGTAAGGTTTCAGCCACATCGTTGTTCCGATCAAGGTCATTAAGGGCTCATTTTGTTCAGAAAAGAAATCCTCATCGTGTGAACGAGGGAATTCTTTTACAATTTCGTTTCGGCCAAGTTATTTGCAAATTAGTAGCGTAAATATTGTAAATTTTTGATAATTGGCCGTAACTTTTCACATGAATTTTTTTCACCAATCCCTACGTTCATACGATGTAGAATTGCTGTCTGAAGAAAGCAAGACCTTGAGAGGTTGAATCGCACCAACGATGTGCCTGAAACCTTACGACAAAGTTGTTCGAGGAAAATTTTTTTTTCGATGTGAAATAAACTTTGGTTGACAAATAAATAAATTTTGGAGTACTCCAAATCTCCCAAACCAAGCTGTACTGGTCCCCTTAAATTGAAACACTTTGTGATGTTGCATTTGAGTGCTAGCCTGATCAGACTTATATGTATATTACTGTTCCAATTTTCTAACGCTATCACAGAATTTCTTACAGAGTAATGAAAATAACTTATTCCACCAGAGTCGTCTATTTTCTGTCCGTGTCCAGTCACTTTAAGTTGAATTAGTTATCGAACGAATTGCGATTCTTGAACATATCACTGCTTCCGTTGTGTTAAGGGGACACCTCTATGAAAATTCTTTATCCGAGGAAACTATGTCCAGTACATCGATGTTTTAGTGAGTTGTTTTCTACCTGTGAAGAATAAAAAATAACCAGATCTGATTGTGTGACGCCGGAGCGCAATAACACTACATAGCTTGAAACACTAAAAATAGTGCAGTGCCCAGAGTTCTTATCGCACAGGTGCCACATTTTACGTGTAGAGCAAAATGGGGGAATTGGGAACACTTAACTTCCAAAGCCCAAAAATAATCGGAAAAGTCACAGACATAATCAAATTTTATTGCAACATAAACTTTGCTTATCTATCTACTTATTAGTGACAAAAAAAATCTCAAAAATCAACGTTTTATTAGAAATATGAACGAAAACAAAAAACATTGCCGTTCCCTTTTACCCGATACCCTATGGGGTAATTGAGATCATCCCGCGGGGGAAATGGGACCGGTATGGGGTAATTACAAACGACACAAGTTAATCTTTATTATAAACTACGGTTTCTTTGTGTGGCACATATCACACACGTAACCTTTACTAGTCTCGCCGGTAGTACATTTTTCATGTGCCCAGAGTTTACAAATGGCGCACATGATTCAATCTTCTGTCGGTGGGGATTCATACTTTTCGTTGCACATTATACAGTAAAACTCCTCTTCGTTTTCATTTCTTTGTAATGCCTTCTTCAAATTTCCGACTCCTTTACCCTTGACTCGTGGCTTCTTTTGCATGGTTCTAATGTTCTTTTCTGGTTTTTTAGTCGGAATTTTTTCTTTTTCAGCTTCCCGTTCACTTTATCTTTTGTGTTTTTCCTCTAGTTGAATTTTTATTGGTGTGCTGGATAAAATCTGAAAAGGCTTCTTATTCTGTCGCTTAGAAGTGGTTCCTGTTTTAGGAATGACAGGCACATTTATAATTTTGGCAAGAGGCACAGGGGTGGATGGAAGAGGAGTATTAATGGTCACGCTCAAATCGTTGTCATTTTCAGGAATAGAAGCGGCATCCTCTGTTGGTGTTTGACTCTGGCTGACAGTGTTAACGGACTCATTCAAACTTTGCTCAGCTGCAGTTCCATGAACATCACATTCTTGAGTCTGACTGGTGTGGGATTGATCAAATACCATATTTTCAAAGCTGTCTTTAAATTTGTCAGGATGAATAGGATGAATTCCAGCGGCTCTAAATCCACTGACAGCCTTGCTTCCGTTAGCTATTTTGTTGTACGCCTTTGGAAAAAGTTCTGCAACCTCGTATTGGCTTATTCGTTTGCCAGAATTGTTAACCATGTAGAGCTCACATTCTTGATTGTATGCCATCTTCAGTGAACTGAAGATTGTAAGATCCAGTAGCTGCATTTTGTGAGATACATGGGGTGGCAAGAAAAGAACTTGCAAGTTATGTTCTCGGAAAAGCTCGTATGCTCCCAGGCTGATATGACTTTCGTGATTGTCGAGTATTAATGATACTGGTTCTTCTTTGGTAGGTTTCACAAAAGAAATGAAGTGTCGCAAGTAGTCAAGAAATATGGACCCATTCATCCAATCGGAATCAGAAACCGTGGCAATCATGTCGCTGGTAGAGCCTTTAATTAACAGTTCGTTCACTCTCTTTTTTTTTTGAAGATAAACATGGGAGGTACATACATACATACCCCCAAAAGCACCTCGGGTGCAAAAACCTTGCGCCAAGTAAATTAAAACGTAGCAACTATCAACAAAAATTTGTTAATAAAATATTCGAAAAAGTAGCATTTGATCTACAAAAGTATTGAGATCAATGGACGTTGCCAAGTACAATTAAATTTCCTCCCAATTAATTTCTGAATGTGAACTAGTCTTAGTTTTCGCTAGGTATTCACATTTCCATATACATAACATGCGTAACACGTTATAACATGCAACATACGTACTCATATTGGAATCGATCGATTAAAAATAAAATTCGGAAAAAACAAAAAAAAGAAAAAAAAAGTTCGGAGTTACTCCAAATTGTTTTTTCTTTTATTTGTTTTTTCCGAATTTTATTTTTAATCGATCGATTCCAATATGAGTACGTATGTTGCATGTTATAACGTGTTACGCATGTTATGTATATGGAAATGTGAATACCTAGCGAAAACTAAGACTAGTTCACATTCAGAAATTAATTGGGAGGAAATTTAATTGTACTTGGCAACGTCCATTGATTTCAATACTTTTGTAGATCAAATGCTACTTTTTCGAATATTTTATTAACAAATTTTTGTTGATAGTTGCTACGTTTTAATTTACTTGGCGCAAGGTTTTTGCACCCGAGGTGCTTTTGGGGGATTTCATTACTTTTTGCACACGATTTGATTTTCTCAACCGGTTTTGTCAAATGGTATTTTTCATAACACTATTCATTTCTTTAAATCTAACTGTTATCAGTTCTATTAACAGTGTTTTACTGATTCTTTACACTCGATAACTAATCGGTTGCATATTTTTACTCATTTTGATAACAGACGGTCATGTTTTCCACAACAGCTGTGGTAATTTCCGCGGCTGATTTATATGCAGATGGGGTTATGTTTATGTTGTTGTTGATCTAGAAAATTTAGCTGAAAAAAAACTCATTGCATATTAGGGAACGATGTCATGCTCCATAAATATTATTAGAATTAATCTCTTCATTATTACTTAATTACTGAATTCTTTTACGTTTTCCATATGTGAACTACCTCCTGATATCAGAGAAATGCGTATTGAAATAAATATCGGTGATTTACTGCCGACCTAATCGTAATCAATCGTTACAGATAATCCTCATAATTTCAAAGGCTCGGTCTCTTAAAATCATCGATGAGACAAATATGATTATTCCATAAAACTCCGTTAATAATTTTAATGAACAACTATCACTTCACGATCAATTCCCAAAATTAGTTCATCTAATAATTATGTAATTGCTGCTCCGAATTATATTATTTCCATCCCTGCAGTCTCCGCAACTGTCATCGAGAATCCGTATACAGGGAGGTCACGTGGATGGGCCACATTTCCCGTACAAAACGCTGGGTTCGAGATTATAATTTATTTTTTGTTTTTGTTAAACGCTCGTTTCTTGGACCATGGAAACGAGCGTTTGACAAAAACAAGCGAGAGATCATACTCTCGAACCTAGCGTTTTGTACGGACTATGTGGCCTATCCAGGCGACCTCCCCGTATATGTATAAAAAGTAGATGGGAATTAATCGGTTTTCGATAAGTAAGTCTTGATTCTGCCGACTTCGTGTAAGATATTCCGACTTCATGTCAGTTGTGTGATATTGCACAAAATGAATAGAAAATAAAAAACAATCAACAATCAAAAGATCATATCATATGTTCGGACGCGCTGCCTCGCGTGGTCCATAGAGAGCATTATTGCATGATAGACCGACGAAATCGCCCGATTTTTATTCCGATCCATTAGTATATGAATTAGTGTTAACTTTCGTCTCGTCGGGGTACTCTCTATATGTTTATATCCGCACGGTTTTTCGGCGAGAATCTGGTACGACGAAGACGTTGAAATTGCTGAGATGAAACTGACCCTCTCGATTTTATAAATAATCATATCTCAGCTATCCGTGCACCGATTGCATTGATATTAGGCTTAAATGAAATCTTTTTCGCATCTTATTCCTGTATTGAATCGGAGAGCCATGAGATATTGCCTGTACGCTGTAATGAAATAATATGGTTACCCCCACTCGCTCGCCGAGCTCCCGTTCCGGTAAAAGAGAGTGGTAGAGTCATGATAATTATTTTTTTTTAATTTTTTTTTTTTTCTAATTTACTTGCCGCGAGACTACCGCGTCTCTTGATATGCCACTAGCGCTCACAGCACAAAGTACTGTTGTTGTGACACCGCATTCTCCGCTTGTCGCTTTTGCTGTCTGTTCTAAACCTTTTGGAGCCAGAATCTTGTAATTTTTTTGAACTGTGCTAATGCCGGTTTCATCAATATTAAAAATACGATGACCAGGTATATTGTGTTTTGTTTGGATCGCTTTTAGTTGATCAAAAAACAAATTCACTTCGGTGGCGTTGAAAGCTGTTATTCGATTAAGTGAAGTAGCTTCTGGAATCCGCAAGCTGATGAAAGGATGTCGAGACATGAAGCCATAGTACCAGTCTTTGCCTGCCAGCTGGTTTTCTTTGTTAAAATTGTGTTTCAGTTTGTTAGCTTCGGCAAATCGAAAAGCAATTCTACGTAGTGAATTTGGTGTTATGCCATAAAAAGACTTGCAGCAATCAAGTATGTATTTTTCCAGCTGGTCTTCTTGTTCTTTATTAAATACAGTGTACCGACCTTTTTTGGTATCTTCAATTTATTTTGTTTCAGTTGTTTGAATAATGGTGTTTTTGGTATTGAGTGTTTGATAGCAGCTTCGCCCAATGTGAGCTTTTTACTTTTGACATCTTCGATTGCATGGCGAAGATCTTCAAGTTGGTATTTTGGTTCAGTCTTTCGTGTGTAATTTCAAGGCATCTAAAACAATTTGTAACGTTGAAACATTTTTACACAATCAACCAGCAGCACTAGGGGTGATTAAGAACGCAAGGGGTAATTGGGAACGTTCACAATTACCGGCCTGACGCTGTTCCCAATTTCTCGAAGTAGTCAATATAAATCAAAATACTCAACAGTATTTTTGGTGAACTTCTAATCACCTGGGGTTTGAAAACAGATAGTACGTGCATGATAGTAACGAAATATGGTGTCTTTGAACCCAAAAATATGATATTCACATCTATTATAACACACGACAAATTTTATAACAAAAATGCAAAAAAAAATTGTTCGACTCACCGTGACAGCGCGCGTGCGGACTTTCACTCTCACTGTCGCGTACGCTCTGAGGGGCGCTGGATGCGTCCGTTAAAGTGGCTCGGGACGGTAAAGTGCGGGAGGAAGTATTAGTTATCTATAGCTGTTCCCAATTACCCGCCGTTCTCAATTCCCCCAATCTCCTCCCCCCGTACGTGAGGCGGAGCTCTAGTTTATGTCGGTAAAAATCGACTAGGGCCCTGCCTTAACCTACCCTAATGAAAGAAATTACAGAGCTTTTTTCCGATAGGTCCATTTTTTATTGAAATATTTATTGCTTTTTTCATAGACATCATATTTGTCCAAATGGATTTATGATATCCCTAATATTCCACCTGATGTCGAAAGCAAACTTGAACCTCTATCAGTGTACTTTCCACTGAAATCGAAAGAAAACAGAAACTTCAACAACATGTGGAATATTATGAAGATATTATGAATCCATTCAGACGAAGATGTCCATGAGAACAGCAATAAATACTTCAATAACGAATGGATGTATCGAAAAAAGGCTCTGTAACTTCTTTTCGTATGTATATATGAGGTATTCCACGCCGTTTCGAACGGTCGAAAAGTTGATAGATCTCAAGAAAATCATAATTTTGTCTTATCACACAAATATATCAGAAGAATTAATGTGAATTTTTTCAGAATTTTTGGATCACATTCTTTGAGTTTTTTCAAATTCCAATTTCTTTCTACGAACCTCCGTATGTCAATCGTGCAAGAAAATTTATGAGACAAAAAAGTTGCAGTTTTGAATCAGCTTTTTGAAGAATTTTTTTTGGGAATTTCTCGAATCCCAAAAATACCAATTTTTATCGAAAATACACAAAAATACATTTTTTCAACCAATACGTCACTTTTGATTTGCTTCAAAAATTTACAGAGAATACTCTCAAGTGTTTACAGCCACCACATATTTTTTTCAAGATGGTTGGCTCAATCGTTTAGAAGCTATGCTTTATTCATTCTTTTTTCTTCTCGAAAAATATAAAGAATCAAAGATTTAATAAAGCATAGCTTCCAAACGATTGAGCCAACCATCTTAAAAAAAATATATGGTTGCTGTAAACACTTGAGAGTATTTTCTGTAAATTTTTGAAGTAAATCAGAAGTGACGTGTTGGTTGAAAAAATGTATTTTTGTGTGTTTTTGATAAGATTTTGTATTTTTGGGACCAAGAAATTCCCAAAAACTCTTTTTTTCCAGAAAGTTGATTCAAAACTGCAAGTTTTTTGTCTTACAAATTTTCTTGTACGATTGACATACGCAGGTTCGTAGAAAGATATTAGAATTTGGAAAAACTCAAAAAATGTGATCCAATAATTCTGAAAAAATTCACATAAATTCTTTCGATATATTTGTGTGATAAGACAAAGTTATGATTTTTTTGGGATCAGTCACCGTTTCGACCGTTCGAAACGGCGTGGAATACCTTATAGTCCAGTCGGAATGTACATAAGGTGTGCCAAAACATAATACTCAGCTGGAAATTTTTTGACGGCTTAGTGGGATGCCCAGGAACATAGCCCTTGATTATCTACAAGATTCAGTGACGGATTTGGCAGTAAAAAATTATTAAAAATTGGAAACGTCCAATTTCAAAACTCTCTTTTTATTTATCAAGTTTAGAGAATAAAGTTTCAGACAAAAGTTGTCGATCTCATTGTCCTTTACAAAATTGCTTCTATGCAAGAATCACGTAGCGTTGTTGGTTGAGCCTTAAATTGCAACAAAAGATTGAACTCGATTCTTTTGTTTATCGAATCCAGGGGTGCGATTCTGTAACTTTTGCGCTAACTTAGCACATGTGCTAACTTTTTCCCCCGATTCTACGCCAATGCACGTCTCTGCTAGCACCCGTTCACCCCCGGTAGCGCCCATGAGCTTCGTTTTCGGGTGTTAACAAGCGGAGGTCGCCATGCAACTGCACGAGAATCAACAATTAAACCAAAGGAAAGACTGGTTCTGTGATAAAACTCGGGCGATCGAGTTCTATCTAAATGAATTTTTATCACCTGCTGTAACGCAACTCTCAGAGGCTTCGCTAACTATAGCGATCGGGTGCTATCGAAAAGAATTTTCAGCGCCTGCCGTTAACGAGACTCTATAATATATTTCTTATTTTTTATCGAATATACATCGTATAAAAATATTATAATTTTTTCATACAAGCGAATTTAACAGACCAGACGTACTCAAATTTCAATGCAATAATCAATTTTAATACTAAAGTCTTTTTGAACTGTGAGATTCCCACTCAATTCGAGCAGCGTAATCTACAGAAGACAGAAAAAAACTGAAAAGGAACATTCTAAATTTTTATCAAGTAAAAATTCCTTCGGCCCGGGTTCGAACCGGGACTTTCGCATCTGTACTGCGACGCCTTATCCAATTCAAAGTTCAAAAAGACTTTAGTATTAAAATTGATTATTGCATTGAAATTTGAGTTCGTCTGGTCTGTTAAATTCGCTTGTATGAATGTAAAGCACACGAACGATAGAGTCACTACAAGCAATTATAATTTTTTATTAAATTGATATTTCAATTACTTTTCATGAAAATTAAAATTAAAATTCTATGAGACAAATGTTAATCGAGTTTACGTGTATCCTGTAACTCCCCGTATAAATAACGTACTTTTTAAATGTTCGCGTAAGTTATGTGCATACGAATGGGGCATTATACGCAAGATCTTCTATGGTGGTAGGTACTACCTCTGAAACAATCTCATTATTTTGATGGAATGGTTTTTTGAATAATTTTTGCGTTACAAAAACATTCTTTATTGGAATACCCTTTCGGTACGTGCGTCGCGCAACTCGACACGAATTGTCATTTTCAATGCTGAGTATTTTGCTCTTTGAAGACAAGTAATGACCAAACCTTTTGCGGTAAGTGTCGATTTTTTATTACGTACCAATGTTTTAATAGTTTTTCATTTTTGAAATAATTTTACAGCAAATACATACTCCAAAAGTTATGATGGTCCATAACTTTGAGAATTTCTGCCGCTTGTAAAATCTTAGAAAATTCTAAAGAATTCTGTGTGAAATTCAGAATTTTTTAATGCAAGTCCCATGGCGGGTCGAGTTCTCCTTATAGGCTTTTCGTACACTCGCAATTTTTATAATTTAATCAAACTGTGTGGACATCTTTGATTTGCTTTTTGATGAGCGGTTCTCGTTCAAAGATTGTTGTATTCGATGAACAAAAAGTGTTCGTGATGCAAATCGTCAGTGAATATCGTAAAATTCTAACTGATTCAAAAAAAAAAAGGGAAACATCTGAAAAGATTTTAACTATATGTATCGTGGAACTTCATTTTCTACTTTGAATTAAAACGGGGGGAAGAAATATAAATCTTCAAAAATGGGTAATTTTTCTATTATTTTTCTGCGACGATTTGACGGGTTACAACATGAAAATTTTTGAATACCCCGTATAAGGACCAACCTAATATACATACCAAAAGCGATAAAAACAAAGTAATATTCAACTAAAAATAACTGTAAGTCAGGGTGAAATACAAACATACTAGTACAAAAATTCTGTGTAAGATTTAGAATTTTTTTTAACATATTCCTTATTTTTCATCCAATGATAATAATGACTATCACATTCGGTAATAGATGTGGGCTAGTCGATAGTTCTTAGTACAAAAATGATAATGTTATACATAACCACAGGGAGATAAGCAGGGTAAGAATGCCTTTTGCGAATATCTCAATAATATTTTGTGGATAAGTAGGTACTATTTGAATACTAAGATCCTGTAAGGTTTCAATCTCAATTGATTTGAAAGAAAAAAAAAAAAAAATTAAATATCATATACATTATGGTGTGTCAGTTTGACTTTTTTTTTTTAATTTTCATGGTGCTACTTTTCAAGTCACTAGGTCTTATCAAGAAGAAGAATCCCACATAGTGAAATTTTTCTCCGTCAAGCTCAAGTGGTTCCGAACCTTTTTTTAGTTTCCCATTTGATTAACACACAAAAAAATCTATTTTCGTGTCAATTCACATAGTTTTGTAGTTATTAATCAATATTTTCCAAAAAGATATTGACTTGTAAACAATTTTTGAAATTCTGTATCCGAAAAAAATTATTAAATTAAAATTATAAAAATAATAAAATGTGATATTTACTCTACAACCAAAAAACTAAAAAAAAGTTTCGGAACCACTTAGCCTTGACATACGAAATTTTTCGAGCAGGGAATCTCTTTGTGTTGACGAGAACTATTCGTTAGAAACGTAGCCAGAAATCGTTTTTTTTTGTGACAGACCCTAATATACATGGGGCATTCCACGTCAACTCGACCTGGTTTTTTACCCTTGACCTCTCGGATTGAGCCCGCGATTTTTTGTATGATTGTTCTCACTTTGAAAGGCACTTAGTTTTTGTTTCAGATTTTTTCAAATCGATTTGAATTTTCTACAATTTTTAAAAACGACCATATTGATCGACACATTTTAAAAATCTGAAAAAATTCTGAAAAATCGTGTGTCAGATATCAAAATTTTGAAGCTTAAAGCCGGAGTGGGGAGATTTTTCCTTCTTATTGTTTTCAAGCTTCTTCCGAAAAACAAACAATAAAAAAATTAGAAGCGGGAGTTATTTTACTATGGATGGTCGCTGAAACATTTTCATATGTTACACGGGATTCGTGAAAATTTTTCCAGATTTTTCCCAAAAGATTTTTTCGGAAAAATAAAAAAAAAAAAAATTTGCGGAAAAATCTGAAAAAATTTAAAAAAATCCGGTGTAACATATGAAAATGTTTCAGCGACCATCCATGGTAAAATAACTCCCGTTTCTAATTTTTTATGGTTTTTCTGTTGGAAAAAGCTTGAAAACGGTAGGAAGGAAAAATCTCCCCACTTCGGCTCTAAGCTTAAAAATTTTGATACCTGACACACGATTTTTCAGAATTTTTTCAGATTTTTAAATTGTGTCGATCAATATGGTCGATTACAAAAATTGTAGAAAATTCAAATCGATTTGAAAAAATCTAAAAAAAAAACTGAGTGCCTTTCAAAGTGAGAACAATCATACAAAAAATCGCGGGCCCAATCCGAGAGGTCAAGGGTAAAAACCAGGTCGAGTATATATATATATATATATATATATATATATATATATATATATATATATATATATATATATATATATATATATATATATATATATATATATATATATATATATATATATATATATATATATATATCTATATATATATATACAGGGTGTAACAGAACTCGAGACGAGTATTTTACAGGATCAATCCTGGTCAGAAATGGAATCGAAATTTCCTTTGCCAATTTTTTCCAAAATGCCCTGATTTTTTGTAATGATTAATCGAATAATAGCCAATGAGACGGGTCCTATGAACGGGCGCCTGTCAGTGTGGCGCGCTTGTTTGTGTGCGTGCGTACCTACCCCTTCGGCTCCGCGATCCCAGCGCGGCTTTCGTTCGATTCATATGTTTTAGACTGATAGTGAGGCTGGATTGCTGTGAAATGAGGGGTATTGATGAATGGGCGCTTGTCAGTCAAAATAAATAGATTTTATTAACAATATTAAATTATAATGACATCAAGATTATACAATAAAATATTGATAAATTAAATAAATAATTGAATATTAAGATTATACAAATAAAAAATAATCAAATTACATACATATGAGAATTAAGAAGATTAAAATTACATACTTATGAGGCATTAAATTATAATGACATCAAGATTATAAAACTGAATATTGATAAATTAAATAATTAAACTGAATACCAAGATTATACAAATAAAAAATAATCAAATTACATATGAGAATTAACAATATTAAAAATTACATACATATGAGAATTGACAAGATTAAAATTACATACATATTGGACATTCCATGTGACTTCAGGCACCCATGAAATGACTAAACCTCAAAAATTTTCTACGTACCCGGGTATAACAGTACAATTCTCTCTCCAAGTATTACGGCCCATAGTGATTCATGCGCTGAGTTACACGCATTTAGGGTTTTTTTCTTCAAAGGAGATATCCCGAAAAAATTATTAGAAATGAGAAAATTCTGTCGTATTATCGACTACAATGAATAAATTTATTCATAATTTTTCGAACAGCGTAGACTCAATTTTGGAGGGATAAAAATTGATAAATAAACAATTAGCGTTGACCGAGACCCCATCGATATTCGTATCATTCATTTTTTCTCATGTTCCACAAGTGAAACAGAAGTTTTGTAAAAAATTGAGTCGTGCGAGAACCGCCCGTTTTAAAATTAATTTTCAATCTTGAAAATTGATTTCGAAACGGCCGAGGTTCGTCCACAACGCAATTTTTCACAAAATTTCTTGCAGAACATGAGAAAAAATAAATGATACAAATATCAATGGGTTCTCGGCCAGCGATAATTTCTGTTTTTCAATTTTTATTCCTCGAAAATTTAGTCTACGCTGTTCGGAAAATTCTGAATAAATTTTTTTATTGTAGTCGATAACATGACCGAATTTTCTCATTCCCAATAATTTCCGGTATCAAGCACATTTTTGGGGATATCTGCGTTTCAATAAAAAAACGCTAAATGCGTGTAATTCAGCGCATGAATCTCTATGGGCGGTAATACTTGGCGAGAGAATTGTACTTCTATACCCCGATATTTAGGTTTAATTGTTTAAATTTTTGAGGTTTAGTCATTTCAGGTGTGGCTGAAGTCACATGGAATGTCCCGTATTTAAAATTTAAAATATTAGATTCAAAAAATCACAAGTGATGCTGAAAATGTCTCCCGTTCATCTCGACGCAGAGTTCAGCTCTACGAATTATGTTGGCTTGAACACGGCGAAGCATGGCTCCGTCGATGGTCGCCACCACTGCGTGCAACCTAGCGATGACATTCTCTGGGGTTCCGGCTCGGCAGCGTACACCACGTCCTTGACATACCCCCAGACGAAAAAATCAAGTGGGGTCAAGTCCGGCGATCTGTTGACAAACGTGATTGGTAATGATACAGCTGGAAACAAAGGCTATATGGATACTTGTTTCATTGCTCGAATTTTCAGATTATGGCTCATTGAAAATAAATTCTTCAGTCATTACCTGGCTGGCCAGTTCACTGGACCGCGTAACCCGATCCATCGTTCTTGGAACGTATCATTTAAGTGATTCACGACGACCCCGTAGTTATGAGCAGGTGTTCCGTCCTGCTGGTACCACAGGTTGAGCCTGAATTGCAGCGGCACGTCATATAAAAGTTCAGGCAATGACGTTTCCAGAAATTCACGGTAGTTTTCTCCCTATGATTTGAGGAAATCAATAAATTGCTTTGCTGCGTTGAAACAATTCTCCGTTTTTGATGAACCCGAGATTTGACTCTAATGAATAAAATCAATTAGATGAATTTCACTTACCCTCAAGTAATCGACGAATAGACATGGTCCGAGGATCTGGTCACCACGAATGCCTGCCCAGATGTTCAATTTCCACCTACGCTGAAATCTCTCTCCTTCGCGAGTAAATGAAGATTCATCCGTCCACAATATGCTTTTTAAAAAATTTTCGTCAGCTTCATTCTGACGTAAGAGCCATCGACAAAAGTTGACACGTCGTGGATAATCTCCTTCTTCCAGTTTCTGCACTAATGTCGCATGAAACGGCTTGGATTTTTCGTCTTTAAGGACGCGATGGACAGACATATGGCTCACATGTATTGTGCGTGCAGCCTGACGTGTACTCAATGTAGGAGCGTCGTCGATCATGTCCAAGATATGCTCCTCGTTCTCAACAGTCCTCACATATCGATCGGGGCCAGCATTAATCCGTGGAGGAGGTAAAATCTGTGGTGTCTCGCGCATTCGGTGATCTAAACGTGTAAAAACCTTGTCACACGGATGCCTGCGTTGAGGGAAGAGCTCAGCGTACGTAGTGGCTGCACGTGCAGAAATTCCATGACACTGCCCGTAAACTTTATACATATCACAATACTCATTAATTTCGAAAATCATAGTTATTAATAAATTAAAACAATAAATGAAGACGCGGTCACAAGACCGTAAGATACGCGAGAATGAAACAAACTTGAAAACTAAACGTTGCCATGGAGCTATTTTGCATTATTGCTTTGTTTTGAATATCATTCCTTGAGCATGGACAGGGAGGATGCAATTTATTCATGGTGTGTCAAATTTTTTGAGTTGCTCTTCCGTTAATATGAGGCGGACGAGTATTTTTGCAAAACATGTGTTGTGGATGGATGAATTTTTCTAAGCGATGAATGCTTCTTCGCTCACGGAGAATTGTTTGACAGTCACAACTTACATTCCCACGCAGGAAAATATACATATCTCCATTCTGCGATCGAGAAGTCGAACGTAGGTGTAAATTCATAATACGTCGAATTGTACATACATACACACGTGAAATATATTTTCAGCGCCTGCTGTAGTTTTTGTAAATTAGATATTTTCAATAAATACGAGTTGCCTAAAATGACAAGCGCTCATTCATCAATATCCCTCGCTTCGCAGCATTCCGGCCTCAGCCTAAAACATTTGAATCGAACGAGCGCCGGGATCGCGGCACTGGGGGGGTACGCACGCACACAAACAGGCGCGCAACACCGACAGGCGCCCGTTCATAGGACCCGTCTCATTGGCTATTATTTGATTAATCATTACAAAAAATCAGGGCATTTTGGAAAAAATTGGCAAAGGAAATTTCGATTCCATTTCTGACCAGGATTGACCCTGTAAAATACTCGTCTCGAGTTCTGTTACACCCTGTATATATATATATATATATATATATATACAGGGTATATATATATATATATATATATAATATATATATATATATATATATATATATATATATATATATATATATATATATATATATATATATATATATATATATATATATATATTAGGGTGGTCCTTATTTTGGATATTTTTGATTTTTTTTCCACGATCCCCCTAAATCGGTTCTAAATAAATAAAAAGAAATTCCTGCCAAATTGGAGCTCGATATTTCAATTTTAACCTGGCCCCCCCGGCAGTCAAAGTTTTATACGGGAAAATACGTGTATTTTAGACTGTCAATTGTTTGAACATTTTTCCAACCTAGTG
Organism: Macrophya alboannulata; assembly: GCA_949628255.1. Classification (NCBI taxonomy): domain Eukaryota; kingdom Metazoa; phylum Arthropoda; class Insecta; order Hymenoptera; family Tenthredinidae; genus Macrophya; species Macrophya alboannulata. The sequence goes on from OX451208.1 coordinate 24,909,946, forward strand.
AAAATTAATATAAAAATTCGAGATAAGGCACAAATATTCCTCATAGTATAAGGTATGATTGAAGTAGTATATCAAATTTTTACATCCGTAATTTCTGGAGTTATGATCTATATAAATATCAATTTGATATTCATAAAAAAATGAATAAATAGAAAAAAAAAAATTTGATATACTTCTACAACTATACCTTATACTATGGGGAATATTTGTGCAGAATTTCAAATTTTTGTATCAATTTTTACTAGGTTGGAAAAATGTTCAAACAATTGACAGTCTAAAATACACGTATTTTCCCGTTTAAAACTTTGACTGCCGGGGGGGCCAGGTTAAAATTGAAATATCGAGCTCCAATTTGGCAGGAATTTCTTTTTATTTATTTAGAACCGATTTAGGGGGATCGTGGAAAAAAAATCAAAAATATCCAAAATAAGGACCACCCTAATATATATGTATATACAGGGTGTCTTTCAATTAGTCATACAAACCTATATAGGGCGATTCCTTGCTTGAAAAGAAAACGATTCTCTTTCTGCCAAATTTTTATCAGTACAATAGTTTCACAGCAATAGCAACAAATAGTCAGCCAATCAGCAGCCACATTTAGCGTGTATAAAAAGGTTCTGAGTTTGAAAATCACCCCGTTTGCCCCCGCGCCGAAGCCGGCCTACAACAACGAGCGAGGCGGGAATCGCGTTCGTCTTTTTTTTCTCGCCTCGCTCGTTGTTGTAGGTCGGCTGCGGCGCGGGGGCGAACGGGGTGATTTTCAGACTCAGCACCTTCTTATACACGATAAAAGTGGCTGCTGATTGGCTGACTATTTGTTGCTATTGCTGTAAAACTAGTGTACTGATAAAAATTTGGCAGCGGAAAATCGTTTTCTTTTCAAGCAAGGAATCGCCCTATATAGGTTTGTATGACTAATTGAAAGACACCCTGTATTAGGGCGAATTTCTTTTCGACTATTTTTATTTTTCCACTCCCCACTTAAAATTTTGTTGGACATGTCGAACAAAAAATTCCCTGAAAGTTATAGTCCTCAATATTAATATTAAGTACTTTCCCAGAGCGTGAAAAGATTTTCCATCTAAAATATACGTGGAGCAAAAATTTTTTTTTTCAAAATTCTATAACTCAACGGCATTTCATGCTATCACATTGGACTTGGTCTCAATTTACGCAGAATTGAACGATCTTCAAAAGTGTCTATAACGGCGTAAGTGCAACATACACTGGTGAGATGGTACGGGTCACTAAAGTTGATTTTTGCCCAAAATTCTCGTTTTTTCGCTGTTGTCTCCGAAATAATTAACATTAGCGAAAAAATGTAAGCGGAAATTTTGTTGAAAATTTAATTTCCTACAAAAAAGTTCCTCTCCCCGGCTTCAGCAGACAGGGACTGGAGATAGAAAAGGCACGGGGGGGAAATGTGGAGAGCCTGCTGAGAAGAAGAGGGAGAGATATACAGAGGCAAGAGCAAAGAGCCAGTATAGAAGAGGCCAAGTACAACCCAAGATACAAGTATTGTGTTACGGAGGAGCTTCCAAGATACCTCAAAACAGAGGAAAGAAAGGGGAGTAACAGAGCGATCGCGAGACGCCGGTGCGGGAACGAAGAGGAACAGAATAGATATTGGCTAACGGAGGAGAGGAGACGGTGTAGAGTTTGCGATAGGACCTTGGGCAACTTCGAGCATATACTGGCGAAATGCGAGAAAAGGGGTGAAAGTAGCGTAGGGATAGAGGACCTCCTTGATGAGAGAGGAAAAAAGGAAGCGGTAAAATGTTTAGAGAGAATAGAAAAAGAAAGAAAAATAGCTAGGAAAGAGAGAGAGCAAGAGTGGGAGAATGAGGCAGGAAAGAGTAGCCAAGATAGGGAAAAAGACTGAGGGAAGGGGGTAAGAGCGGAAGAGAGAAGAATGGGATGTGAGTGAGTAATATTGTAAAATCTGATTTGTAAGACCAAGTCCAAATTCAAGACCAGTAGGCTGAATTTAAATCGAGATTCGCGGCAGCGAATCGCCGCCAAGTACCCGTAGGCCGGCGCGGCAGCCCCGAATCATTTACCCGAGCAAGCTCTTCTTCTTGTAAAAAATCTGTCATATCTTTTGAACCACTGATTATTTTGTCATCAAATTTATAGAGGCGTAAGGTCAACCCCACTTGACCGTGCTGGCAAAAGTTGCACGAAATCGATCAAGCGGTTCCTGAGATATTGACCGTCAAAGTTGATCTCCTCCTCCTCCTCCTCCTCCTCCTCCTCCTCCTCCTCCTCCTCCTCCTCCTCCTCCTCCTCCTCCTCCTCCTCCTCCTCCTCCTCCTCCTCCTCCTCCTCCTCCTCCTCCTCCTCCTCCTCCTCCTCCTCCTCCTCCTCCTCCTCCTCCTCCTCCTCCTCCTCCTCCTCCTCTTCCTCTTCCTCTTCCTCTTCCTCTTCTTCTTCTTCTTCTTCTTCTTCTTCTTCCTTGCTGAACGCGTTCCTTAAGACCACGATATCTATCGAACCGTTGCATTTATGAGCTTGCAATTTGGAGGGGGTGTCCTTGACACTGAAATCTCGCCCCCTATTGTTTTTGATCAATAATCGACCACGCATACCAAAGTTATTAACAATATATTAATTATTTTATATACGTATGCACATAGATACATGCATATGTGTCTCGGGACCACGATATCTGGAGATAATTATTATTATTATCATTATTATCATCATCATCATTATCATCGTTATCATCATTATCATCATTATCATCATTATCATCATTATCTTCATTATCATCATTATCATCATTATCATCATTATCATCATTATCATCATTATCATCATTATCATCATTATCATCATTATCATCATCATTATCATCATTATCATCATTATCATCCCCATCCCCATCCCCATCCCCATCCCCATCCCCATCCCCATTCCCATTCCCATTCCCATTCCCATTCCCATTCTCATTCCCATCCTCATTCCCATTATCATTGTTATTATCATTATCATTATTATTACTATTTTTTATTATTATTATTATTATTGTTATTGTTGTTGTTATATATTATTGATATTATCATTATTATTATTATTATTATTATTATTATTATTATTATTATTATTTTCTTCTTCTATTCCCAAGTTTCTCGTGATAAAATCGCACATACGTGCACGGTGCGTAGTATTGTTTTTTCATTCATGTTTTTTTTTTCCACTGACACTACCTGCGTAACAGTTAGTCTTCATACAGAGAAAACTTCTAGCGAAGGTTCGAATTTTCAATTCGACTTCAAATGGTTCATCATAAATTTTTTAAATATTTCATCTAATGAGACCCAAAGTTTCGTTTGCTGTTTATAATCATTATTACTACATGAATATTTCGATAAGTACTGCAATTCCCATGAAAAATAAAACCATAAATATCACGAGAAAACCAAGAAGCAAAGAAGCTTTATTCATAAGCATTTTGAATCTGAATTCTTTATGAGCTCTCTAACCGTCACCCGCTCATTCACGAGTTTAACGAACGAACACTATAATTATATTTTTTCTACTGAGCCCTAACAACTATCAAACACAGAAGCATAGTCAGCACGAATTGTTTATCGTGCCATTGCGGTAGTTATGTTATTCTACAAGAAGCGAAATAATTTTCAGGGTTCTAATATTAATGAAATATTTGATAAAAACAATAATAAGAGAGCACTTGGAGTGAAGCTACAAAATTTACCACTTTGCTAAAAATTTTCTCTTTGTAGAATGTACCCCCCCCCCCCCCCCCCCTCCTCCACCCCCAAAATGATAGAAAAAAAACCTAGCAGGTACGATATTTCAAAAACGAATGAATGGATCCGGTTCGGATTGTGCGAAGCATCGGACATGATACTAGACTACTAGCCAAATCTCCGAAATATCGTCAATATTGTCATAGAAAGTACGGTTTTGCGCACATAATTTATGTAGATTTAAACAAATTTTTAAACTATATACTTGATTTGAAAATTTTTAAATGTGATCAAAGCAGAGTCATTCATTGCAGAAATTGCGGAAATTCGTATGTGTCAAATATAGGTGTGTGTGTCTTATTAGTAATAGTTGTCGCATATGTCTGTACGCAGAATTCAGTGTTGTATATCTTGTGGAATACAAAAAGTAATGAAATACCCGGCAAAAACATTGTAAATGTCAAAAATTACCGCCAAGTACAAAAATAGTTTCACCGTCCAAAAACTCGAAATCATCAGTCTCTTTATTTCAGCGACAGATCACAAACATCACTCTTTTATATAAAACAGTACAAAAACCTTGTACGTGAAATCAGACAACAAAGCCAAGCACTCCCATGGTTAATTCCCATATTTCGAAGTCTGTTTTTCCAATGTTATTCAATGGCAATCGATGGAAAACCAATAGATCATTCGCAGGGCCGAATTTAGAGTTGTGGAGGCCCTGGGGCAACGAATGAGTGGTGGCCCCTAATTATTTTTAAAATAGGTTCAACAATTTTTTTCGTTTAAGTGTTTCAATAATTTATTGCAGAAAATTGTAATTTTTGGAAAACTCAAAAAAGAGAAAACTACATAAAGGAGAAAATAAGCACGAATGATTGGAAAGTCCTTTCCTCCTTTACAATTCGATTGGTAAAAATCAATAGTAATCTACTGCAGAATTGATAGTTTGCACGTCGTAAATACCATGCAGAGATTACAACATTGAAAAATAGATTCATTCAATTCACATAAAAAAATGGAACAACAGTATAATCAAATTAAGCTCATGTGAGGAAACGTCTCGTGTCCTCACCGGTATTTTTTCATTCAATCGTTTGGAGTTTCGGAAATGTTCCTGGCGCAGCTTATTTCGATACGATATAATATTTTCCTATTATTTAATGAGGATAAATTCATTTCTTCAGTGTGTAATCGTGTGATGATTTACTCTGAGATTGTTTCCCGCACACACATGATTAATTTATCGGATCGGAAATTAAGATTAACCATTAATTTTGAGAAAAATACGAAACGCGCCTTGGAATGTTTAAAACGAAAAGTGACTTATGAGATTGTGAGAACTGCTCTTTCGTTGTCAGAACTTGGATGTTTTTTTTTTTTTTTTTTTTTTTATATTTTTCAAATATATAATTTCGCATATTATTCGGTATTCGTTAGAAAATTTTACCGCAAAATTTCTATTGTGGGGGCCCCTCTCTTGTGGAGGCCCCGGGGCTGTAGCTCCGGTTGCCCTCCCCTGAATCCGGCGCTGATCATTCGTTACCTTTGACAAAACAGCATATCGGCGACGGGAAATATTGCTGAAGGAAGTTATCCCGGATGACGATACAAACTTGGCGGGCATAGATTGTTCTGAAAATGATCAATTCCTGCAGTGTGGGATAAAATCACAAAGCAGTGTATCTTTGGATAGAGAATACCCTTTACTCTCTTCGTTGTTGTCTACCAAAAAAATCGATGCGATTTGATCTATATTTACTGCAGTTAAAACATACAAGGAGACGTTAGAAAAATCAATAGCCCATTGTACCAATAATGGATTGGGCCAGGATATGTATTTCATGGGTTTGATATTTTTATATTTTGGCATAATGTAACTATAGGTGAAATCTGGTGGACGATAGATGCATAATTCTTGACTGCGATGGTGCAATTAAGTTATGCTGATTTGGAATTGAACCATTCTTTAAAATAAAAACTCCGATTTTCAAGACCACCGTTCATGAACTTATTAGTTCTTGCTATGAAAGCCGTTACGTTATGTGAAAGTATTGGCACGATGCGTATGTCTAATTTATCACCAGTATTCAACTGATTATTAATTAGTTTAATTTCAATACATTCCAGTTTCAGTTAATACATATTATCAGTGTGATAAAAGTTCAAACAGTCTGATCATCTGCCGAACAGTGTCGTCGGTGTGATCATCACAGAGTGGCTAGAAAGGACAGACCAGAAAACGAGAGCAATTGATCATTTTCAGAACAATCTGGGCCCGCCAAGTTTGTATCGTCATCCGAGATAACTTCCTTCAGCAATATTTCCCGTCGCCGATATGCTGTTTTGTCAAAGGTAACGAATGATCTATTGGTTTTCCATCGATTGCCATTGAATAACATTGGAAAAACAGACTTCGAAATATGGGAATTAACCATGGGAGTGCTTGGCTTTGTTGTCTGATTTCACGTACAAGGTTTTTGTACTGTTTTATATGAAAGAGTGATGTTTGTGATCTGTCGCTGAAATAAAGAGACTGATGATTTCGAGTTTTTGGACGGTGATAAATACTACTACTACAAAAAAGTTCCTGTGGACCTAAATGCTCAGATTAATATTTCTTGAGATATTGAACTTTAACTTACTTGATATAAAATTTTACCTTAACTTGGTATAAAATTTTTATGGTTTATTGTTTACATAATTATGATAAATATCATAAATATGATATGATATCATAAATTATGATATGGAATATCAACAATTTGAAACGTTTGATTCAATGAACCATAAAAATTTTATTTACCACAAGTAAGTCAAAGTTCAATATCTCAAGAAATATTAATCTGAGCATTTAGGTCTAGAGGATCTTTTTTGTAGAAAATAAATTAAATTTCCAACAAACTTATTTTCTATATTTTTTTGCTAAAGTTAATCATTCCGGAGATAACACTGAAAAAACGAGAATTTTGGGTAAAAATCAACTTTTATAGTGACCCGTACTATCTCACCAGTGTAAGTTGCACTTACGCCGTCATAGATACTTTTGAAGATCGTTCAATTCTGCGTAAATTGAGACCAAGACCAATTGTTTTGAGGAATCCCTTGCCCTAGGTGGCTCGGGAATCTAATTTTATTGGAACAAATGATTTATTATTATTGGTTAGAGGTTAATAAAAGGCGTACCTCTGGGAAAAAGCCTTGCGGTATAAGAAACCCAGTTTATTTGTCTTTATCTTGATAAATGAAACAAAAATGAATTTTACAGGTACACGAGGTCACTACCACCGTAGTTCACGGCCTCGTGGCCGGACGCTTACTTCTAACACAGTATAACTATAAAGAAAACTATCGTTCTTGATTGCACGTTTGTTACTCAGCCAGTATGGCGAAAGATATTGTTTAATAAATGTTCAGCCAACGTGGCGAAAAGATTGATCAGTCGTCTCTTTGGACGACGAAGTATAGCCTAGAAGGCCAAGAAGGTTTTGTTTTTTATAACTTGGAGAGCTCTCCGTTTGTTCGGTGTCGGGGTTCGACTGTAACTGCTCGGCGTGACGGCGAGCCCGCGCTTCGTATTTTCGCGCATCCACGCACTGCCTCTAGAGCAGTGCGCGCATGCGCGTTCTTACTGTTCCGATGGAACATACTCCCGGCGCAAGCTGCGGAGCAGAGTTAGATAGAACTACATTGAGTTTAGCTGAAAGTGAATGAATTTGGATAACAATTTAGCTTGATTGAAGATTAGATATCGTTAGCTACATTACTTAGTAACTTAATTGATCAGGGAACGCAGTCCCCGTTTTGCACAAGCTAGTATCTACTGTAACGGCAATTTCCCGAGCTCGGGTGACCCAGGAAACTAAATCCGAAAACAAACCTGGCTCCAACGTAGATTAGGGGTGGTTGCTGGGCGCCAGACTTCGGGGATGAAGTCCTCTCTCTCGCTCTCTCGCTCGGAACTAACTCTAGGGATCGGTAGAGGGATATGGTGGGGGCGATGAATAAAGACACCGATACGAAAAAAAATATGTTTAACTAAAATGTTTATTAAAAAAAAAGAAAAAAGAAAAAGGTCGCGAATTACCGCCCGCTACCTGGCGTCTAGGATACAAAAAGATAATATAATATAACGTGACTCTACTCTACTAATTAACAATAGCAAATAAATAATTAATGATAAATAATCAAAAGAATAAAGATTCAACACTATATTAGTGAGTAGCTCACTCTCACACTCTCTCTCTCACACGCTCGGGATCAGGTATACTTCCCTCGCTCACGCTCTCGTTGAACGGAGACCACACCGCGTAAGCGGCGAGAGACTCCGCTGCCGAACAGCTGTGGCGGGGAAGGGAGTGGGGGGTCGGTACACTCTCGCACGACACTTGGGGAATTGCCTGAGCCTCTGCCTCGCTGCAGACTACTGCGACGCGTGACAGCAGACGACTCGACAAGATGGCGGCCGGGACTCGCGAGACGTTAGGTGCGCAGCGGGGACGAAACCGGCACACTAACACGCAGTGCACGGACCACGTGGGGTACGGGACTTGTTTGAAAACTCTCGCAACGGTCAGGAACTCGCTCTCGAGGTTTTAGGGAAGATTTAGGGAACTCACGGGGGTTGTATAGGGTATTGGGGACCGGGACTAGGGTTTTATGGGTAACCGGACAGATCTTACCTCGATCGGCGACGGTTTCGGCACGGTACTCTTACGTTGACTGCACTCAGTCAGCCACACGTGTTCGTCAAATCCGCCGAGTCGTCGTATTTACCGCTTCCGAGGTTCAACCAGTCCAGAAACACCAGGGTAAAATCCAGGAACTCTCACGGAGGGAATACAGGGCACTCTCACTCTCTCTCACTCTCTCTCTCTCTCTTGGGAAGCTCACGGTCGTCACACGTTTATTTGGCACGAGGCTCGCAACACGCGGGACGAACATGGACTGACTGGCTTTTCCGCTATCAGTAATTCTCACCTGTGCCGCCCGTCCGGTGAGCGCTGCTCGTTGCCGGTCAGCGGCGTGCCTCGCCAGGTGACCAACATGGCTCTTGTGGACGAGGGCGGTAAGAATTCGAATAGCGGAATCGGTACTCGATACTCGTGCGGGACTAGGTACGCGCGTAAGGCTGGTTAGGAGGAGGTCAAACGTTTTGCCACGTTACACTACGTTAACGACTTATCTACTAATTACAATAAATAGTATGCAGTCTTTGATATGCCTTATAGACTAGAACATGGTATATATTAGATGCAGTTTCCCCTTGGATTGACTGAAATTTCCATCTGAATCTATTGTCGAGATTTGGTTTGTATTATGACTATTCAGCCTCAGAGGCCTCGCTTGTCGCATATTGGACTCAAACAAAGAATACAGCTTAGTGATAACTTATGACTACCTTACTTATGACTAATGTGAAAATGAATGATTACTAAGATAAACTACGTGTTTCTCCAAGATTAAGTGACTGGTAAAAGACACAAATGAGTTATGTTGCGCTTATACACGCCGCTTGCGGTTTTGACGGTAGCGACTCGTGCGATGCCATCGGTTCCAGGAAAGACTTCAAGAATCACGCCTAACGGCCATCGTGCACATGCGACGTGTGTTTCCATCATGATGACGACGGACCCAGGTTGGATTTTGGCGTTGGAATCATGCCATTTCTGGCGAATCTGAAGTTCGTTCAAATACTCTTTATGCCATTTGCTCCAAAAATCTTGTTTGGCTTTGGTGATGAAGTTGTATGTTGAAAGTCGATTGTTGGGAACTGAAACAAAATTTTTCTCAGGTAAGAGTGTGAACGTTTTCCCCATGAGTAAATGAGCCGGGGTTATGGCTAAGGGATCGTTAGGATCAGCCGAAAGAGTACACAACGGTCTTGAATTGAGGATAGCTTCGATTTCAATTGGAAGGGTGTTGAGCTGCTCAAAAGTGAGTAATTGATCTTTCAAGACACGTTTTAGATGATGTTTGAAACTCTTCACGGCGGCTTCCCAAAGACCCCCAAAATGTGGCGATAATGGCGGATTAAAGTGCCATTCTATGCGTTTAGATAGAGCATAATTCCCGATAGATTGTCTAAATTCAGGGGTATCGAACAAATCATAAATTTCTTTGATTTCTTTCTGCGCTCCTATGAAGTTGGTGCCGTTGTCTGAATAGACATGCTCTGGCACCCCTCTTCGGCTAATGAACCTACGAAAAGCTGCTAGAAAGCCCTCGGTGGAGAGATCAGTCGCGAGTTCGATATGCACGGCTTTGGACACCATGCACACGAAAACGCAACCATAAGTTTTAAGGGTCGTTTTGTTTCTAAATTTTTTCTCCTTGATGAGAATAGGGCCGAAGAACTGCCTGTTTGACTGAAAGCCAGGGCCTCGTTCACACGCACCTTTGGTAGGTCGGCCATTTAAGCATAAATGAGTTTAGGTTTTTGCCGGATACAATCCACACATCGACGCACAATCCTTTTAATTTGATCTTTCCCGTTGAGAATCCAAAAACGTTCTCTCATCGCATACAAGGTGGAGTGAATGCCGGCGTGTAGGTTGTCTAAATGAAATTTTCGTATAATAAGATCGGTCACGTGATGTTTAGTTGGTAACAAAAGAGGATGTTTGTGATTGTAAGGCAAATCTGATTTTTTCAAACGACCGCCCACGCGGACGAGCCCGTCATCGTCGATGAAAGGGTGTAGTCCGTCGAGTCTGGTCGTTTTTCTGAATGGAACTGTAACTTCACCGGGTTTCGTGTCGCGAGCTGTTGCGAGACGCCTAATTTCGATAGAGAATCTCTCGCGTTGTACCATGGCTATTATTCGCAACTCTGCTTCTCGGGTTTCTTCGACCGTTATTGAAAGACCTCTATTAGATTTAAACCGGCGCCAACGCAGGATAAAGACGACCACCCTGATGAAAAGTCTATAGGATGAAAAACGAGAATAGATTTCGACACCGGATTCGGTGGTAAGCAGGCAGGTTCTCTTCTTTCTACCGAGAGTTTCGACGAGTGGCACCACCACACTCTGAGGCCACTCTTTTTCGGGACGAGACAGCCAAACAGGACTATCCACCCAAAGTTTATTTTTTATGAAATCGATTGGTAATTGACCTCTGGAGAGGGCATCTGCCGGATTATCCTCTGTTCGAACGTGTTTCCATTGGACTCGATCATTTAACGACTGAATATCTGCGACCCGGTTTGATTCGAAAGTTCTAAGTAAGTGAGGAGCCTTTTTTATCCAACAAAGTACGATAGTCGAGTCCGACCATAAAGTTACCTGGTCTACAGGAAATTCGAATTGAGATTTCGTTTCCACGTACAATTTTTTGAGAATGGAAGCCGCGCAAAGTTCTAAGCGAGGTATGGTGATACCGCTCACGGGCGCAACCCGTGACTTGGCACATACTAATTTTATCAGCGTTTTACCTCTGGCGTCAGTAGATTTAATGTAGATACACGCGCCGTATCCATGAATGCACGCGTCGCAGAACCCGTGAATCTCGATTTTGATTGGGTTCTGAGTTAAAACTTGACGACCTACTGAGAATTCCTGTAGGCGTGGCAACTGTTCAGCTAGATATTTCCATCTTGTGTGGATGTCCTGCGGAAGGGACTCGTCCCAAGTGATTTTTGCCTTCCAACAATCTTGAATTAAGGTTTTGGCGTATAGAACCACAGGGCCCACAAGACCGAGAGGGTCAAAAATTTTGGATACTTCGGATAGAAGTTTTCGTTTGGTAGAGGTAGTTTGAAAGTCGATCGATTGTACCGTGTATTTAAGAGGATCGCTTTCGGAATCCCAAATGATTCCGAGTGTTTTTTGAATAGGATTTTCCTTGATCAAGCAATCTAAATTGAAGAATTTTTTGTCGATGTCATTTAATGCGGTCTTATGATTAGATGCCCACTGTCTAATGTGAAAACCACCCCGACTCAACAATGCTATCGTCTCGTCGCGTATACTCAAAATTTCTTCGAGAGAGTTAGCTCCGGAAATAAAATCATCAACGTACAAATAGCATAAGAGTAATTTACTAGCGCGTGGAAAATCCTTCGCTTCGTCGCGCGCGAGCTGCTGAATCGTACGGATTGCTAGGAAAGGAGCGGACGAGACTCCAAAAGTCACGGTATTCAACTCATAAGTCCTGATTTGATTTTGATGATACCACAACACTCTTTGAAATTTCCTATCCTCGGGGTGGATAATTATCTGCCTGTACATTTTTTCCACGTCTGCTGTTAAGACGTAGAGATGCGTCCTAAATCGGAGGATTTGTTCGAAGACCGTATTTTGAATAGTGGGACCGACCATAAGGACGTCGTTGAGTGAAATTCCCGTAGTTGTTTTGGCCGATGCGTCAAACACCACCTGGACTTTAGTCGTTTCGCTCGAAGTTTTAATTACCGCGTGGTGCGGAAGATAGTACCCATCGGGCGTATCGTCGGCGAGCGTCATGTGATTGAGGAAGATATACTCCCGCATTACCCTTTCGTACTCCGTTTTGAGTGTTGGATTCGAGTTCAACTTCTTTTGAAGTGAATAAAAACGATTTAAAGCTTGAGTTTTGGACTCACCTAACTCAAATTTGTTATCTCGAAAGGGGAGGCGAACAATATATCTTCCGGTAACGTCGCGTTAAGTATGGTCCGTGTAATGTTTTTTGCACGCTATCTCATCACGAGATTTAACGGGTTCGTGATCTAGGTCTTCTATCAACCAAAAGCGTTCAATCAATTTATCTAATTTGGTCAAATGACAAGAGGCAACCTTAGGCGCTGAGAGGATATCTGAACCTCCGGCCACTAACCATCCTAAACTAGTCTTCTGTAGTATTATACTTGTTTTATCGTGAAGAAGTTGGATTTGACCTACAGCCAGCACGGATAAAGTAGTGCCCGAAGCTAGCAACACTTCAGCGGGTTTGGGTATATGAAATTGCGGGTCTGCCAATCGCAAGTTTTTAGGTATTTTGAATAATTCACGAGGAAACGTCTCGTCTGGTACAGCGTCCGTGATTTTTGGAACGATCAGGAAATTCAATTCGCGCTGAAAATCGTTATATAAGGAATAGAACCGAACCTTAACGCATTCGTTTGAAATGGTGTATAATCCGTCAACAGCTCCGATGTTAATCGAGCAAGTTTGTCTAGGTAACTCTAACAACTTGGCGAATTTGCCAGTAATTAAGTTAACCGTAGAACACGAGTCTAGTAACGCGCGTGCCGTCATGAGAGTTCCTCTTTGGTTTCGAAATTTCATAACCGCGGTGGTCATCAATGGCGAATCGGATGGAGATACGTTAGAGGCGAATGACTGTCGAATTAGTCATGATTTTGGAGTAGCCGCCGTAGACCCTTGTTCGTTCGTCGCTTGCGAAGGTTCGTTTGCTCTTCGTTCCTTCGTTGATTTTTTAGCGGCGTGCAATAACGTGTGATGTTCGCGGCCGCACGTTTTGCAACGCTTGTCATTTTTACAAGGAAGGGGATGTGAATGTAAACAATTGCGACAAAGTTTGTTAGTTTTTACGAAATTCCAACGCTCTGAGATTTTGAGGTTTCCGAACTCTGGACAGACATAGAGACGATGACCTTCTTTACATTTAACACACGAGATAGATGAATTAGTTACAAGAGAACGCGCGTTTGTTTTAGCGCGCTTATTTCTTTGCTGGTCGAGGGTCTCAGCCGATCGTTTTTTACTACCTCCGGAACCAGTCAGGGATGCCCGCTCTAATGATTGGAGTTTGAAAATATTAGCTTGGATGAATTTATAAAAGGCTTCTAAAGTTGGGATGGCGTCCAGCTCCAGAGATTCTTCCCACCTCCTACGCGTAACTACGGGTAAACATCTTTCTAGAATTCGTACAACTATCTCGTTACTGGGTTTGGCTTCGAGTTGTTCCAACATGGTTAAATGCTGTCGCGCATTGTCTATCAGTTTAGAGAGATCTGATGCCGTTGCCTTAGGCACGACTGGAAGATCTATAATCGCATCGAGATGTTCTACCACCAGTAAACGCTTTCGATCGTATGATTCTGTGAGTGCCTGCCAAGCCTTGGAATAATTTTCGATACTGGGATGGTAGCTAGAGATTTTACTTAAAGCTTCTCCTGTCAAGGAATTCTCAAGTTGAGTGAACTTTACTAAATTATTAATGTCAGAACGAGAATCTACTAGGGCCAAGAAGGTATTTTTGTAGGATAACCAGGTATCGTGACTACCGTTGAAAGTCAGGATTTTAATTTCCGGCAGCTTAGGTGCGTCGTAACGTTCGGTTATCGTTATATTGCCGACACTCGCGTTTAATTCGGGTCCGGGTCTTTGTAATTTGTTGACCCTTGTCGCTATATCATAATATCGCGATTCAATGTCGTAAAAGATGTCGAGCTGAGGATGGTTTGGTTGTAAACCGGCTAATTCGTCGTTGTATCTAATATACTCCTTGTGAAGAACACTAACGTTACCTAAAGGCAACCTTGCATTGACGTGATCAGCGTTGGAGGATTCGAGGTATTTATGTAAAACCTCAATTTTTTTGTCTAGAGAATTTGCCTTTTGGACGATATAACGTATACGTTCCTGTTTATCCGTCATTTTGATTGATTAGATTGGCTCGAACTAAGAAATAAATGATTCAATGTAACGATCTTCAACTATTCTACCGACTACTTTGTATACGATGTTCGCACTATAGTGAGGGAGACACGCAACGGCGATGAGATTCGCCTGTACGTACTTGTTTTATTATCAATTTGTCGAAACTGAAATATCAAGAAAAAAAGAATATATTTAATTGATAATGAGACAGTGACTCATCTTGCAAATGATCCTGTCCCTCGATGTAACGGCGCCTGCGTTGACGTGTTCTTGTGCGGCGGCGTCTTGAATGTTGATGATAACAAAGTAGTCTTGTTGCACGGTCGTTTGAATTTTCTACACTTGCGCGACCGTTATATGTTCGAAACTATGGCGTTTTCTTGTCTTTTTCGGTACGCGGTCACTCTCGTGTACATGTGACGTATGTGTAATTATTGAGAAAATTCAAATATCTCTCTGGGGGCACCAATGTTTTGAGGAATCCCTTGCCCTAGGTGGCTCGGGAATCTAATTTTATTGAAACAAATGATTTAATATTATTGGTTAGAGGTTAATAAAAGGCGTTCCTTTGGGAAAAAGCCTTGCGGCCTAAAAAACCCAGTTTATTTGTCTTTATATTGATAAATGAAACAAAAATGAATTGTACAGGTACACGAGGTCACTACCACCGTAGTTCACGGCCTCGTGGCCGGACGCTTACTTCTAACACAGTATAACTATAAAGAAAACTATCGTTCTTGATTGCACGTTTGTTACTCAGCCAGTATGGCGAAAGATATTGTTTAAGAAATGTTCAGCCAACGTGGCGAAAAGATTGATCAGTCGTCTCTTTGGACGACGAAGTATAGCCTAGAAGGCCAAGAAGGTTTTGTTTTTTATAACTTGGAGAGCTCTCCGTGTGTTCGGTGTCGGGGTTCGACTGTAACTGCTCGGCGTGACGGCGAGCCCGCGCTTCGTATTTTCGCGCATCCACGCACTGCCTCTAGAGCAGTGCGCGCATGCGCGTTCTTACTGTTCCGATGGAACACCAATGTGATAGCATAAAATGCCGTTGAGTTATAGAATTTTGAAAAAAAAAATTTTTGCTTTACGTGTATTTTAGATGGAAAATCTTTTCACGCTCTGGGAAAGTACTTAATATTAATTCTAAGGGCAATAACTTTCAGGGAATTTTTTGTTTGACATGTCCAACAAAATTTTAGGTGGGGAGTGAAAAAATAAAAATCGCCGATTCAAAAAAAAAAAAAAAAAAATTTCTATTTGTTCTCGGAAACAGGTTCAAAAGTTGCGTTTAGGAATAAAAATACGCTTGTCAAAATTTGAGCTTTTAATATTAATATTTAGAGGCGGCGCAGCGCACTTTTCTATTTTCCATAAGAACAACATGGAAAACATTTTTTTAGCTGCTTCTGATTTTTATAACTAGCTAACGATGCGTCATACAGAAAATCTACAAAACATATTGTAGGGAATTGAACGCCCTACAAAAAAAGATTCGTTTTTATTTTTTCATAAGATTACTCGTTTAGAAGTTATTCAAGGTCAAAGTTACATTTGCCGTCAATCCGACCGATTTTTTTCATTCTGTATGTCCCTTTTGATTTTTTCGAAAAAATTCTCAAAAAACTGTTTAAAATTCCACGAATTTTAAGCTAATTTCGGTCGTCGTTATATTTGTCGTCGTATTTTTCCATTATTTTAAATCAAAATAAAGGTTTGTTTTATCGTACCCTCATGGATTTTTTCCTAAGAAATATGTCAAAATAACTAATACTGATGTTGGAAAGATTCAAAGTATGAAAACGAAAAAATTAAAGAATTGTAAGGTATATTTTTGTTCACAATAATATGGTTTAATAATAATATTTTATATCACAACTATTTTTCATTTTATTCATTCAGGTTATTCATTCTCTCTTGTGTCTGAAAATGTCACAAGCACGGTAGTGTTTTGATCGGGAGTATTCTTTCACATTTAGGATCACTTCCTCCACGAGGAGTGTATGAGTGGGCTTCTAAACCAAATAATTTGCCCAATATACTTGTGAAATTTTCACCCGCGGAAGATTATAAGGCAGCCGATGAAAAATTAATTCATAGATTTGAAAATGTAAAAAGTGATACAGAATATTACTATTGAAAAATATGATTATATATTAATAAATAATATTGTGATCAGAAATATACCTAATAAGGCTTTCATTTTTTCGTTTTTATACTTTGAATCTTTCCAACATTTGTAATAGTTACTTTGAGATGTTTTTTTCTTTGGAAAAAATCGATGAGGGTACGATAAACCAAATCTTTATTTTGCTTTAAAATAATAAAAAAATGGAACAAAAAATATAACCACGACCGGAATGGGCTCGAAAGAATTTCCAACAGTTTTATTTGAGTTTTTTTCGAAAATATCAAAAGGGACTTACAGGATGAAAAAAATGATTTCTCACTTTGAAATTGCAAAGAGACTCAAAATCGGTATCGAACTATGCTGTCAGTATTTTTTTCTGAAAGTACGTTCTAAGTCGAAGAGATTGCTGTAGTTACTTTTATCGATACCATACTTTGTTCCAAAGTTATATGCGTTGGAACTTTTGGAAGGTAAGGTTTTCGAAAATTTCATAGGTCGAGAATGGATTGAGTTAAAAATCTGAAATAAATCACGAGTACTACTTCAAATGGGTACTAAAGACTGAAAAAAAATTGGCCAGATTGAAAATGGTCGGGGTCAGAGGCTCGGTGACTTCACATGGAAAGCCCCATATATATATTTATAGGGTGTGTCAAATAAAAAAAAAAACGAAATTCTAATGTATTTGTTTGACCTCTGAATCTGTGTATCCCAATCTCGAAACACACCCCGCGAGCGAAATCCGCTGAGAAAAATTTTCACGATGTGCTAATCGATATTTACCGATAAAACTAGACATCGATTGAGCTACCTCTTAGGATGGTTTATCCGCGCTTCCCTTTTGCATGGTGCATTGTGAGGGGTAAATCTATGGTTCAAGCCTTGGAGAGGCGAAGAAACACAACATTTGAAGAAAAAAAAAAATTGAAAGAAAAAAAATAAAAATAATTAAAACAGAAAATCTAAAGAAAGCAATAGCAAAAAAAAAATTCTGAACGATATTCTGACATTTTTCTCGACCTGCCTGGAAGCGTCGCCTATGCCTCGTCGAGCGTATGTGAGCAGAATTTGCAATATATAAATATATGACTAAAAACCGTCTTTATGGTGCTTTTTCAATTCATTTTTCTAGGACCAAATGGTCGGCCCATAACGCAAATTTCACAGAAAACTTGGTGAATGGGATGGATGATTTGTGAATTTTTTCATCAAAATCAAAGCCCGAAGATCTAAAAACACCCTTTTACTCGTTTTTTCGACGTTTTTTTTTGGTTTTTGAGCACTTTTTGTCAATGGAAAAGATTTGAAAATATTTCCATCGGAAAGCTGAGGAAAAAACAGGTTTTTCATGTATTTTTAATTATTTTTTCCTTCTCATGCGCAATAAATAAATATAGAAAATGACAAATTGCAAACATCTCTCATATCTAGGCTACCAGCAGGGCTAAAAATCTGAAAAAATTCCCAATAAGTCTTCGAGTATAGGCTAATCGTCAAGATGTAAATAGGTGGCTCACTTGACAAAGAATCCTTCGTATAAAGCTAGGTCAAATCTGACAGGTAAGTGATCAGCTGCAGAGCTCGTCAGAGTGTGAACATGTGATATTAAGGTGGGGATATCGGTAATGATCAAATCTATTGTGTTTGGCGTCTCGTTTTTCTTAGCAGGTATAAAAGTCGGCCCCGGGAAAGCGAGGAGAAAAAGATTTTGAGGAGTCCAAGAGGGAACGCAGAATATTGCCCGAGGTGTTTTACCTCATGCAGCCCCATGATGTGTGTTTGGCATTGAAGTCACCAGAAATAATGAGGGAACTGGGCAGCTTGCGCAGACAAAGCAGGGTTTCTTTTAAAATTGTGTTTTTAGGCGGGCTATATAGAACAATCAGATTGATTTAGATAGAGTTGAGTATTATGAAGATAGCAGCAACCTCAGCGCAAGATACGGGAAAGTCGGTCGGGAGATTTGAATTAAGGAACGGGCAGGGGCGGATTTAATACCTTGGCCGCCCTAGGCCTACGAAATATTGCCGCCCCCCCGCTCCCTGCAAGGCAGGTGAAATTGAATGAGGTATAAGAATTGAATTAAACGAAAGTCTGTCAATGATAAAATTATATTAATCAGTGTCTTCAGATACTGATACTTACAATTTTAATTTGGAAGTAACGATAAATTGTTATTCATAACTTGACTTAATCCAAATGAAATCATGCAGGCCAGCGGACGTGATGTTCCAGAATCGATCGGCGTTCAAATATGTTATTTCTCATACAAAATGAGCCGACACGTATTTTGTTGTTTACCCCAAAAAAATTATCCAAGCCCGATATCGATTTTTTAAGATTTGAAGGCGAAAAACTTTCTTCGCCAATTTGAGGAACCAAATATTCGAAAAATAGCCGCCAAATCCGTAATTCTCGAGCTTTTTTGACGACTCTTGTTTTATGTGATCCGGAATTTCGTACTCCATCGCGAAAAACAAGAAAATCCAAAAAATTTTGAAAATTGCCAACAATATCGATGTTTTTTGGAAAACATAAGAATTCACTTTTCTCAAAAACCCCATTTTTTTTTTCTCAAAATTTGATATGTTTTTCGGGGTAATATTGACTACTTACCCTATTGATGGCGACTGGTATTTTTTCTTGCTTTCCGAGTAATTGACTATTTTATTTTCTGAATTCCTGCACAACCGTATTTTCACTGTTTTTATGCTATGTACTCGCGAGCTTGTATTTTCTGTAGAATGCCATTTGTATATTGTTCGGGCTGCCGAATATCTTGTTGTTTAATTTTCTACGCGGTGTTTCTCTTACACAATACTTCAAATTACTTGTATCATGAACAAAAAGTAATGCAATCCCCCCCCAAAAAGCACCTCTGGTGCAAAAACCTTTCGCCAAGTAGGTACATTAATGCGATATTTTTCACAACAATAGATTTGCAGCCATTCAATCTACAAAAGTATTGAAATTAATGGACGTTACCAAGTAGAAATAAATTTGCTCCCAATTAATTTCTTAACGTGATCCAGTTTTAGATTTTGGTAGCAGTTTACATTTCGATGTATACCTATAATGTGCGTAACACGTAATAACATGCGACATACGAACTCATAAGAGAAGATCAGTTAAAATTAAAATGAGGAAAAAACAAAGAAAAGAAAAAAAAAATTGGAGGTAGTGGTACTTGGCGGGCATTTTTGTAAAAATTACAAAAAAATATAAATGCCCGCCAAGTACCACTACCTCCAATTTTTTTTTTCTTTTCTTTGTTTTTTCCTAATTTTAATTTTAATTGATCTTTCCTTATGAGTTCCTATGTTGCATGTTATTACACGTTACCCACATTATAGGTATACATCGAAATGTAAATTGCCACCAAAATCTGAAACTGGATCACGTTAAGAAATTAATTGGGAGCAAATTTATTTCTACTTGGTAACGTCCATTGATTCCAATACTTTTGAAGATTAAATGGCTGCAAAACTATTTTTGTGGGAAATGTCGCATCAATGTACTTGGCGAAAGGTTTTTGCACCAGAGGTGCTCCTTGGGGGGGATTTCATTACTTTTTGTTCATGATACAAGTAATTTGAAGTATTGTGTAAGAGAAACACCGCGTAGAAAATTAAACAACAAGATATTTGGCAGCCCGAACAATATACAAATGGAATTCGACAGAAAATACAAGCTCGCGAGTACATAGCATAAAAACAGTGAAAATACGGTTGTGCAGGAATTCAGAAAATAAAATAGTCAATTACTCGGCAAGCAAGAAAAAACACCAGTCGCCATTAATAGGGTAAGTAGTCAATATTACCCCGAAAAACATATCAAATTTTGAGAAAAAAAAAAAATGGGGTTTTTGAGAAAAGTGAATTCTTATGTTTTCCAAAAAACATCGATATTGTTGGCAATTTTCAAAATTTTTGGGATTTTTTTGTTTTTCGCGATGGAGTACAAAATTCCGGATCACATAAAACAAGAGTCGTCAAAAAAGCTCGAGAATTAAGGATTTGGCGGCTATTTTTCGAATATTTGGTTCCTCAAATTGGCGAAGAAAGTTTTTCGCCTTCAAATCTTAAAAAATCGATATCGGGCTTGGATAATTTTTTTGGGGTAAACAACGAAATACGTGTCGGCTCATTTTGTATGAGAAATAACATATTTGAACGCCGATCGATTCTGGAACATCACGTCCGCTGGCCTGCATGATTTCATTTGGATTCAGTCACTTATCTTTTGCCTGGCCTTCTGGGCAGCGAATTTGTTTATCAGATCATTACAATCCAAAGACCGTAGCAACTGTGATTCGATGCAAAGAATAGCCAGAGCGTTCAACCTTTTCTCGTTCATTTTCGAGCGCAAATAATTTTTCACTCACCGCAAACATGAGAAGCTGCGTTCACCGGAACAATTCGTAATCGGGATACAAACACACATGCGTAGAGCTATACAGGGTGTATCAGGTTGAGCGCACCGAAGTATGTGGGTAGATTCCTTGAGTCATTCTAAGACTAAATTCCCTTTACCAAAAATTCGAGGGCCTAATAGTTTCTGAGTTATAGAATATCTTAGTTGACCAATCACAGGGCTTGGAGCTGGCCTATTCAGGGCCGTGTCAAAAGAATAAAATAGGTAGTGCCCATGGGTGTGAGCCCGTAAAATTTTATTTTCCTTTTTCGAAGGTGACATCGACTCATCTTCGGGAAATGTCCTCGTATAGCATACGTCTTCCTTATCTGCGTCCTGGCTCTCTGCTTCGTAGTTTTCAGCGTCCGGGTCATTCGCTCCGTGGTTTTCGTCCTTTAGGTCATCCGGCTCGTCGTTTTTGTTGTCCAGGTCCTGCACGATGAACCTGGAATTTGAAAGCAACGCAGATGACCTGGCACCGAAGACTACGAAGCGGATGACCTGAAAGACGAAAACTACGAAGCAGAGAGCCAGGACGCAGATAAGGAAGACGTATGCTTTACGACGACATTTCCCGAAGATGAGTCGATGTCAACTTCGAAAAAGGAAAATAAAATTTTACGGGTTCACACCCATGGGCACTACCTATTTTATTCTTTTGACACGGCCCTGAATAGGCCAGCTCCAAGCCCTGTGATTGGTCAACTAAGATATTCTATAACTCAGAAACTATTAGGCCCTCGAATTTTGGGTAAGGGGAATTTAGTCTTAGAATGACTCAAGGAATCTACCCACATACTTCGGTGCGCTGAACCTGATACACCCTGTATTAACGTTCGGGTAAATGCTGTAGAGATCTTGATCGCGAAGCCATTTCAATAATGTCATCGGCGTGTCGGTTTGTTTTCGGCTCGAAAAACACTGGCAGCGAAAATGTAGACACTCTTCAACAAAACCCTCTTCGAGATCAGAAGAGTAAACATTTTTCAACGCTGTTGCTCTCTTTTCTACTTCAGCCGGACTCAGGGCCGTCAGATGTGTAAGAAACGAAAATTTATTGTGAAATTGCTGGTATGCTTCTCGTCGTTTTCGAAGCTCGCAAAAAAGTTGATCTATGATGACCAAAAACGTGGAGACTCGTAGTTTTTCCCGACCACTCATCTCCGTTTGTTCGGCAGACTCGCCCGAAGGAAGTTTCTTTTTTCTTTTGCGTTTCGTTTCTTCTTCATAATCCCTCATTTCAGACAGTTTCAGCGCTTGTTCTTCGTAGTTATCGAAATTATCCCGAGTTTCGCAAATAAGGCCGATTAATGAGTCGTAAATCTGAACAGCGGTGAATATGTCGACGTCTACAGCCTGCAATTTTTTATTGGCAATATTCAACCGATTGAGTAGAAAACCTCAAAAAACGGTCATGAATGCCATTTCCAATCGCTTAAGCCTCAATCGAATACCTTTCGCTTCAAATCGACTGACCGACTTTTCGGTTGTATCATTTTCGAATGTATGCAGCGCTGTATGAATTTCGTGCCAAGACTCCAACAAACTTTTGCATGCATCTGCACGAGCTGACCACCCATACAGCACGCCACATTGCAGCAATGTCTCAGCAACATTGCTAAGTCTCATTTTCATTGCATTGCACTGCAATGTTGCTGCAACATTTCTGCAATGCAATTTTTGCAACATTGCATTCGCAATGTTACCGCAAGATTTCTGCAATATAACTTTGTTATATATATCAGAATAATTTAATTAATGAATTAAAGAATCGATAAATTGCATCATTTATTGGGAATTGGTACATTTTCGGCTTCTAACGCAATTAAATACATAAAATTGTTAAAATATAGGCAGCTCTGAATATATAGGAAAACATTAGAGTAATTATCATCGGATAGTTTGGCGTAGTAGGCAGAGCGTTCGACTAGTAAGCGAGCGGACGTGGGTTCAAATCTCGATTAGGAGAAACAGAAATCGGTGGCGTTTTTCGTAGGGAAATTACAAGGCGTTTTTTCATTATACATATTATGAGGAGCATTCTTTAAGACAGTGGACTGAATGTCAAAACGGATAAAATTTATGTTTTTTATTTTTTAATTTCAATAGTTCCATTGAATTGGAATACAAAAAATGCAGGAACTTTTTCAATATTACAGATTATTTGGCAATATTGCAGAAATGTTGCAATGTTATGCAATGAATAGCGGACATTGAGACATTGCAGAAACATTGCAGGGGAGTTGCAGCAACATTGCGCAGCATAACCGGAACATTGCCAATATTGCGGAATTATGTTGCTGCAACGTTGCTGCAATGTCTCGGTGCTGTATGGGCAGCGAGTTGTCGACAAGCTTTTTACGGTACTTGTTCCCGCTTTTGACTCTTCTTTGGAGCGACGTTGAGCTTCTAAGATCTCCCAGCGACGCGTTGATGCTGTAAAAAAATTGTACAGTTCTTGCAGAAATCCGAAAAACCAACAAGCTTCTTCGCAGCTTTCCGCTGCAGATTGCCCAACGAGATTTAGCGAATGAGCTGCTCAGGGAACATACGCTGCTTCCGGGGACAGTTTTTTTAATTTGAGCCTGCAGTCCATTGTAAACGCCGGACATGTTGGAAGCGTGGTCATATGACTGACCACGACAGTTCGGGATCTCAATTTCGAATTTGTTCAAGGCTGAAAAGATAGCGTCTGCCATCTCTTGCGCTTTATGACCGGCGTTGGGAATGAACTGAAGAAAGCGCTCAATTGGAGAACCATCGCTTTGCACGTATCGGATCACAAACGTCAATTGATCGACATGAGATATGTCCGGTGAAGAGTCTACAATCATGGAGAAGTATTTCGCTGACTTTATCTCACCTACAATAGTACAGAGCACTGTATCGGCCATAAGTTTGATAAACTCATCGCAGATCGTCGACGACATATAACTTGTACGTCCACTACCCGGATTGCCATGCCTCGAAATATGATCAGCCAGAAATGGATCAAACTCAGCCAGTAGCTCCCCAGTCATTAAATAATTGCCGTTATTTGGTGAACCAAACTTTTCGTCGTGACCTCTGAATGGTAGTCCTCGTGATGCTAGAGCTTTTATGGTTGCCGCTACGCGTTTCAACACGTTCCTCCAATATGTTATTTCGTCATTGAGCTGTGCTGTCAGCCGCTGATCAATACGACCGAGAAGATTTCCTCTCTGTTTCATGTTCAAATTGGATAACTTATGGGATGCGGAATTCTCGTGCTGTGCCACCCGACTGGTAGCGTTCTTCCAATCATTAAATCCTGCGCTGCCGAACTGGGTCCCACCACCAAACGCAAGACACGGTCCGCAATAAACTCGACCGGTGCTTTGAGAATAAATCAACCAGCTTCGGTGAGCTTTCTCTCCATTCAAGAGTTGCCGTTCAAACAAAGATTTGGATAAATAACGCGTGTGGTCTTCGTATACGCGCTGGCTTTGGGAAAAATCGACATCCATATTTTGCTGCACTCCGTTCATCGCTATCCAGTCCCTGGTCTTGTCGTTTATAATCCATTGGGCTGGATCTTCTCTCACTTCAAGCGTATCATTTTTATTTTTCTTATTATCTAACGATTCTGCGAGAATGTCGGCAGTACATCCAGCGTGAACTGTTGTGGGCTCGATGATCTGGTTACTACAAGTACTTGTACTGGGTGTTTTGGTATTTCCACCGCCACTGGTATTAGTTATCATATACGGTGGAGAAGAGGAAGAACGGTTCTCAGGGTCAATCATACTTGCCGCCGGCCTCTTGAAAAACGCCTCTAATTTGTTCATTTTTTTAATGACATCATCTCGTTTCTCGGTCTTTTCTTTGGCTCGCTTTCTGTACTCCGCTCCGCTTAACTTTTTCCGCCCATCACTCATCTTTGCATTATGAAAATACTTGACACCACTTTTTCAAACTGTAATATATATTTGATCGGAATAAAACTTACTGAACCACCAAAATATGACCGGATCAAGAAATTAACTCAAGTACTCTAGCAAATTATACGGTCTCGTTATTAGTTTCGCGCTGAATACTGTCTTTTCACTGACAAAATGTGTTTCGAGTCGAATTGAGATTCTCGAAGAACCAAGAGCAAACAGTAGGCTCGAGCGGGTTGCAGCACGTTTACACAACATTGTATGTCGTGGTTGTAAATATGCAGGGCTGCGCGGTGAACGTGCTGCAATCCGTTCGGGCCTGCTCTTTGCTCTTCGAAAATCTTGATTCGATTTAAACCTATTCTGTCAGTGAAAAGGTGTTAAGTATAATATTGCAAAGATGAGTGATGGGTAGAAACAATTAGGCGGAGCGGAATACAGAAAGCAGGCTGGAGAAAAGTTCGAGAAACAAGTTGATATGGTTTAAAAAATTAACACATTAAAGGTATTTTTAGGAGGCCTGCGGCTGCGGGCGGTGGTGAGTATGACTGATCCCGGGAACGATTATTCTTCTTTTTCACGTACGAAGACTAATATTAGTGGCAGCGAAAATACCGAAGGACCCAGTACTATTTAGTATCTATAGTCTGTAGTAGAGCAAAATTAAAATCATACGCTTGGACTTGGAGTAAGCTAGTAAGCAAAGATCCAGCTCGATGATTCGAACTTGTGATAATCGGAATCTCCATACGGATACATTTTTTTGCGAGGTGCCATGGACACATTTTTCAGTTTTTAGACATTTGACGTGTGGGTTCACAGAGGGCGCTGCTAAAAAAAAAAAATCTCGCTAAGTTTTGCCGCCCCCTAAATTTTGCCGCCCGGGCCTACTTGGCCTATAGGGAAATCCGCCCCCGGGAACGGGATGGTAGATTCAACAATAATATGAACACTAGGGTGTGTCACAAAAAAAAAAACGTTTTCTGGCTACGTTTCTAACGGATAGGTCTCGTCAACACAAAGAAATTCCCCGCTCAAAAAATTTCGTATGTCAAGGCTAAGTGGTTCCGAAACTTTTTTTTAGTTTTTTGGTTGTAGAGTAAATATCACCTTTTATTATTTTTATAATTTTAATTTAATAATTTTTTTCGGATACAGAATTTCAAAAATTGTTTACAAGTCAATATCTTTTTGACGAAAATAGATTTTTTTGTGTGTTAATCAAATGGGAAACTAAAAAAAGTTTCGGAACCACTTAGGCTTGACGGAGAAAAATTTCACTATGTGGGATTCTTTTTCTTGATAGGCCTAGTAACTTGAAAAGT
The DNA here is from genome assembly GCA_949628255.1 of Macrophya alboannulata. NCBI lineage: Eukaryota > Metazoa > Arthropoda > Insecta > Hymenoptera > Tenthredinidae > Macrophya > Macrophya alboannulata. The sequence continues at coordinate 24,936,039 of OX451208.1, forward strand.
AGCACCATGAAAATTTAAAAAAAAAAGTCAAACTGACACACCCTAATGAACACCCTCACCCGCGCCACCTAATCTGTTATGTCACAGTATACAATTTTAGATATTAAGATATTATAATGTAGCTGGAAGTAACAATTTCTATAGAGACGCTCGGTCAATCTAACTCGAGTGTAATACAAAAGGGCGAACGTCGACCATAAACCGTTCACTCACTTTCACTAATTTCTATAGCCTCGATGGACACATTTGGTGACCAAACGTGTACTCATAAACTCTAAATTTTTACTCTTTACAACCCTACCTACGTGACTTTCAAGGGTTTTTTCCTTCTATTGTTTCCATCACGTTCATTTCCATCACGTCCATCACGTATCATTATTCTAGTAGAAAGGGCCTGATTATTTTACTTTTTCGAAATTTTACAAAAATTAAAAAAAAATTGTAAAATTTGTAAAATTTCGAAAAAGTAAAATAATCAGGCCCTTTCTACTAGAATAATGCGTAATCCCCCAAAATTTCATTGCGATTCATCCAGTACTTCCGGAGAATTCACCATTCCCGTTTTCGATGTGTTCAAACGTTACACTTCGCCTTAAGGGATCATCCCACTTTAGACGGCTGAAAAATTAGGTAGTTTTGGGAATTTTTTTTATGGTTCCTATAAAAGATATTGATGTCAATCTTTTTGAGCTCGATAAAATAACTCTTGAAATGTAGGAAAGAATTTTTTTTATTCATTTCACATCATTTATCTATCCCTGGTAGCAGCATCCACATAGCCCCTCGAAAAAAAGCGACGTCAGCTTTGTTGATGTTATTTCTGAGTAGATTTATTTGAAACTCAAAAACACGAAAGATTTGAGTTCAGTATAGTTGTGGCTACTGTCCGAACTAGAATTATTAATTATTATACAAAAATAACATAATGGCGGCTGTTGAAAACAAAAGTCTCAAAAAATAAGACTTTTTTTGAGTGATATTTCGGTTAAAAAAAGTACTTAAAATCAAAATTTTTAAATAATTCTAGTTCCAGCAGTAGCCGTACATGTGACGAATATGTAGTAAAATTTTGTAAGGATTGGTTCAGTAGTTCCGACATCTCTTTCATGACTTCCCGCATAAGATATCTGAGAGTTATCTCTCATGAGAACTATAGTAATGGCCGGTTCCACGCACGACGAATAACTTTGATCCGTTGAATAACTTTATTCACTGATTTAAGAATTGCATTTTTACATTGAAAACGTACTTTCATCGGAAAATAGAAGGACATTTCCGGTTTCAAAATGCAATTTCTAAATCAGTGAATAATAAGTTATTCAAAGAATCAAATTTATTCGTCATTGGTGAAACTATAATTTGAAAGTGACAATAAAACTTTTTCAATGTCTTATTTTGAAAAGTTATAGCCTGAAACTCCAGTAAGACCGTTTGTAAAACATATTTCGAAGACGGAAATTCGTAAGAGATTACCATTTTAAAAGACGTTAAACAAGTTTTATAATCACTTTCAATATAATATCTCAGATTGAGCTACTGGCAATAAAAAAAATTTTGAATGATGATGATTCATTGATGATTTAATAATACAGTACATATGACAAGGTAATTCTAACTGGAAGGCACATATATATTTTCGTTATTTTGGAAAGGAAAGAGTATTCGAAAATAAAATCGATATCATAAAAATACTCATATTTTATTTTAATTCAGGAGTAATACATTTGATCAAGCTTGAAGGCAGCAATAATGTCAATATAATACCAATATAAAGAAGAGCACGAACCGATGCATAGGTCTATAAATTCTTTGTTTTGAACCATGACGGTTTTTTTTCGGCCTGTCCATGACAATTTATAGGCAACGTTGTCATCTAAAGCGTCTCTCAATACGTTACGTACATGTTTCTTATAATTTTGACCACCGGTAATTTTAACCATTTTTTTTTTTGTGAATTGGAGAAATACATCTTGAGTTTCCAATCTCTTTGGTCGTACAAAAATTCAAAGAAATTATTTTCAAAAATATTTCTCGAAATGCTGTAACTAAACGACTCACATATTGTAAACGAGCTGTCTTATCTTCCTCGAGTAATGTTTCCAAATTTTCCTTTTGCAATGATTAATACAACCATAACCTTTCTTGAGCGAAAACATCAATCTTTTCGTTGTGTCAAACTAATTTTTCGAAGGCATTCATTAATTATTCAGCAACGAGCAAGCAACTGATTATGTTTAATTATTAGAATCGTCACTTACCCAGCGAAAGATGTGATTATTGTCGTATAAAAAATTACGTGGCTATAATATTCACTGTTTTACATATGATAATCACAGCCATTATGATCATAAAGCAAAAATAAACGTCACTACGCATGTGCGGACTATAAGTAATCAAGACATTGAAAAGACATCTCTCTCATGTCGTCAAAGAGACGACTTTCTGATACCAAATAAATGAGATTCATAAGATATCTCATAAAAGATATCTTGTGGATTTCTTATTCAAGAAAATTCCGAAAAATGATGCCTTTCTGATTTCTTGGAACAGGCTTCTTAACAAAGATATCTCAAAGATGTCTTTTTCATCATTCCGAAAGTGATCCTCTGCGAGAGTTCTTGCGGATATCTTTATGATTTTCATGCTATCTGGGTATGAAGGCACTTGAATTTATTCAAACTTATTATCTCAGAAATGACTGAGAGGCGCGTTCTACTATAACTTGCATCTTTTTGAGTCCTAGGCATGATCTACACATGAAATAGAAATGAATTAAATCGGGGGGCCGAAGTAGATAAGGTCGAAGTCACATTACGCATATAATTTTACATCTCACATCCAGTAATACGTGATTTACAAGTTCGGATAAATGGACGTCCGAAATATATAGCTCGATACATCTGATTTTTGTACCGTATGACTATGAGGAACATACATAACGTATTAACTATGAGGAACAAATACAGAGTGAGTCACGAGAAACTCCGATAATGGGAGGAGTAGATATAATATGGGGATTCTGGAACAGCCGCCAGAGGCGCTGCAGTCGTGGGTTACCGACAGTCGGTAACTTGCCGATTGTTGAGTGGGTAAGTTACCATCCGATTTTCTGTATTACCGGTCTCGCCGATCTGCCGCCAGAGGCGCTGCGGTGGTGTTACCATCCGATTTTCTGCATTACCGATCTCAGACTGCCGATTTTCTGCAATACCGATCTCAGAATTCCGATTTTCTGCACTACCGATCTGAGAGCGGATATGTTATCTGTCGATTTTGCGTCATGCGGGGGCGCCACTGCCGATTCGCGGGCAGGTATGTTACCATCCGATTGCCGATTATCCGATTTTTCGACCTTACCGATCAGTGAGCAGGTATGTTATCATCAGCTTGCCGATCAGCCGATTTCTCGACCATACCGAACTGCGAGCTGGTCTGTTATCAGCCGATTTTCTGCCAGCCATAGTTAAGCATGAACCAACGTGAATTCTATAAAAGCATTCATTTTATACATGAATATATCAGTTACCCTGGTACATAATCATCATTTGTTATAAACAATTCCTCTGTCAGCCGTGATCGTCTAGTGGTTAGGACCCTATGTTGTGGCCGTAGTAACCCAGGTTCGAATCCTGGTCACGGCAAAAGACTTTCTCGTATCGACAAAGCGGGGGTTAATTTTTAGCATTTTGATTCTAATAATATTAATAATTGTGTAATAATAATAATAATAATAATAATGAGAATATAAATTTCATGAAAAACTTCTCAAATCATGGGGATGAAATAAGTAGATGCAAATTCTAAATCAAATTCGATATTATATGTATATATTCTGGTAAATATACAAAAATTAAACTTATTATTAAACTTAACTAATCTTAAAAACTAAAACGTAAACTAATAACCTAAAGATTATATATTGACAATAATCCTCCCGGCATCTGCCATGCAGGATGGCCCCAATCTTGCACCGGGTGATCTTCGCCCCAGCGTCCATCCTGCATCCATCTGATGCCGAAGAGGTCGAAGTCTTCCTCGCTGCCGCATTCCAGCTCTACGGCAGCTTCGAAGAATGCCGCTTCGCGGCGAATTCGGTCCCGATTCGGCTCACCAGCCTCCCGCTCAATCCTCATGTAGTGGAGCTATAATGGAAAATGATTAAAATTATTATAACATCTAACCACAGAATCACTTTCAGATAACTCGATCACTTATCGATAAACACCAATATGGATACTCACCATCATCGCCCTGAAGTATGCGATCAAGTTCAGTCTATAACCGTTTGCCATTTTTTTTGCTTCTTTTTTTTTGTAAATTTAATTTATATTTTATATTTACGGTTCTTCGTCTTATAGCTCGATGTTCACTAGAGAGCACAAGTGATGAGTAAAAACGGGTCGATTCCTCATTTTATACCTGTGGAAACTCGAAAGCTTACACCCGATGCATAGTGGTCGACCAATGAAATTTCTCACACCCACCGTGTCGTAAAAGGTTCGGCCAATAGCGTGAGGGTCTTTTCTTTTGAAGAAAGATTTTGACACCATGCTGTTAGCGTAACAGCCAATGGGTTGGATATTCGACTGAGAAAAAATTGTGGGGTAGGGGGAGGATTTCAAGAAACTGACCCACAGTGGGGGTGTATATTGAGCCAATGATCAGTTTGCATTCCACAACGATCTAGTGTATACGAAACTGCAACATTAGAAGGGTGAAGAAAAAAAAGTCATGGACGGTAAAATGTATGCGGAACTTCTTGAGATGATGGAAAATGCTTACGCCTTGCTACGCACACTGAGCCCTGGACCGATCAGCAAAGATATTATTTCCCGTTGGTGCGATATCGGTCTTCAAAATATCGGATTTTTGTGCGATATTCTCAAACGTCCACACCTGAGCGTTGCCGAAAAACAACAGATTCAACATACAATTTCCATGCTGCAATCATACTTGGTGAAATTTGAACGACAATGCGGGGGTATTGTTGGGGGTAATATTGGCGATGACATCCATAATCGTGTTCGATGGGATGATATGGAGAGTGCCTTCAACTGCCGTATACGCACCGGAGCTGTGACAAATCTCCAACACAAGGATTTGGCAAGATTTTTGAGCGATGCTGAGGCTGTTACGATGGAACGCTTGAAAGATACTCTACGCGATGAAGGAAGTATTAAGGTGAACGTGAGCATTTCATGTAAATTTGAGAACGTCAAAGGCGACGAGGTTAGTCTGGAGGTAAAGACCTTCAATACGCGCAACGCCACGATTCTTCCATCGACGGGGCTGGAAACCTGGTTCATCGATAACGTAACGAATCCTCTGCTGGTTAAGGTGGAGGATTTTGAGCAACGTGACTCTGGCTGGAGTATGATTGAGATAATCAACGCCGTGGTCTGTATCAACCGATACGAGCCTCTTTGCGGCGGACTCTCAACGTTCGTCGTGCTGCCTCGGGACATTCAACTGAAGAAAGCCGTGGTCAACGTGCAGAATGATGACAACCGATGCTTCTTGTGGTCCGTCACTGCCGCCCTACATCCCGTCAACATCGGTGTGAGCAGGACGCAGAGCTATAAACGATACATTTCCAACTTCAACTGTACAGGTATAAAGTTTCCCACCACCCTGCGTTGTGTGGAAAAATTTGAAAAGTTAAACAATTTGAGCATTAATGTATACGGAATCGAATCGGAAACTTTTCAGAGAAAGAAAGAGTCTGAAAATAGCGTTATCACCCCTCTTTATTTAAGTAAAAATGTAACTGAGAGCGATGCAATCCACCTGCTAATGATTGAAAGTAAGAGCGAACCGAATGATAATGATTTAAATAATTTTGAACCCCGATTTCACTTTGCTTGGATTAAGAATCTTTCGCGTTTAGTTGACAAACAATTGTCAGGCCATAAATGTGCACAATTTTTATGTGATAGATGTCTGTGCCACTTTAGCATACAAAATGCCTATGAAAATCATCGGCAAGATTGTCTGCGAATGAATAAAGTCCGCATGGAGTTTCCCACGGAGAAAATCTTGGAATTTTCCAATTTTCAAAATCAGGGTACCGTGTCGTTTGTCGTATATGCCGATCTTGAATGTATGATGCAGCCGGGGGTGAAAGAAGCTCAAGAGCATATCCCACATAGTGCAGCGTATTATATGCACTGCGCCTACGATGACACATTGTCAGAATTTAAGAGTCATCGCGGATCCGATTGCATTGAATGGCTGATCACAGAGCTTCGCGAATTATCCGTGAAAGTAGAGTCGCGTGTAAAGAATATAATACCGATGGAAGCGTTGAATCAAGTGCAGCGCGATCGTCACATGCGAGCGAAAAATTGTTACATATGCGAGAAGCCGTTTCTACCTGAGGAGAAAAAATGTCGCGATCATTGTCATTTTACGGGAAAATATCGCGGGGCCGCACACAATCGCTGCAATCTTAATTTTCAAGAGTCGCACACGATTCCGGTGGTTTTTCACAATTTATCAGGCTATGATTCTCATTTTATCATAAAATCTCTAGCCACAACTTTTCCAGGCGATATTACCCTACTACCTATCAATAAGGAAAAATACATATCGTTCACGAAGAAAGTGGATGGTACCATAATTAGTTTGAGATTCATAGATTCGCTCAGATTCATGGCTAGTGGTATAGAGAAGCTAGCATCGTACGTCGACGACTCGGATAAGCAAATCACGCGAAAATTTTACAAAGATCAGGATAAATTTAGCTTGATGATTCGTAAAGGCGTCTTTCCATACGAATATATTGATTCTTGGGAAAAACTCAATGAAGCGAAATTACCCAGCAAACAAGATTTCTATTCAAAGTTGAGCGCCTCGGGTATTAACAATGCCGATTATGAGCATGCTAAGAATGTTTGGGCCAAGTTCGACCTGAAAACTCTGGGTGAATATTCCGATTTATACCTAAAAACAGATGTACTTTTATTAGCCGATATATTTCAAAATTTCCGTGATAGCTGTGTCAAAACGTACAACTTGGATCCATTGCATTATTATACAGCGCCGGGGCTTGCTTTCGATGCGATGCTAAAGCATACGAAAATTAATCTGCAACTTTTAGATGATCCTGAAATGATTCTATTCATTGAGAAAAGCATTCGTGGCGGTGTGGCTCAATGCTCCAATCGACAAGCTAGAGCAAACAATAGATTCATGGGCGAAGATTTCGATTCAAGCAAAGCGGAATCATATTTAATGTATTTCGACGTGAATAATCTTTACGGCGCGGCTATGAGTGAGAATTTACCGAGCGGCTCATTCGAGTGGGAACTTGATAATAACACCGATGTAATGTCCCATCCTGATGACTCACCGATCGGCTACATTCTCGAGGTGGACTTGGATTATCCAACCATGTTACATAAGCAACATGCAGATTTACCCCTCTGCCCCGAACATTTCATACCACCGGGTAGCAAAATTAGAAAACTGGCAATGACGCTTCTACCCAAAAGAAAATATGTTCTACACTATCGAAATTTGAAACAATGCGTAAAATTGGGTTTAAAGGTGGTGAAAGTGCACAGAATTCTCAGGTTCGCACAATCACCGTGGTTGAAGCCATATATCGATCTCAATACAAATATGCGGAAGCAGTCGAAAAACGAGTTTGAGAAAAATTTCTACAAGCTTATGAATAATGCGGTATTCGGCAAGACTATGGAGAATGTGCGTAATCATAGGACTGTAAAACTAATCACAAAATGGGGCGGTAGGGGTGGTGCGCGCGCTCTCATTGCAAGACCAACTTTTCATAGCTGTACCGTATTCGATCGAGACATGGTGATTATTGAGCTAAATCGCACCAAGGTATATTTCAACAAGCCTATATACATTGGTGCTGCAATTCTCGATCTTTCGAAAATATTTTTGTACAACTTTCACTATGATTATGTAAAGAAGAATTTTTCAAGTGGTGAAGCAAAATTAATGTATACCGATACAGATAGCCTGATATATCACTTTACCGTACCAAACATCTACGAAATCATCAAACGTGATGTTGCGACAATGTTCGATACATCAGACTACCCACTAGACAATGTCTACGGTATTCCCCAGATGAATAAAAAACGTCTTGGTCTGATGAAGGATGAGAATAATGGGAAAATTATGACTGAATTTATCGGTCTGCGGGCGAAATTATATACATTCAGAACTCGCGGGAATACCGATAAAAAGCGTGCAAAGGGTGTAAAAGGGTCGACCTTGAAATCTATCACGTTCGATGATTACAAACGATGTCTTATTGATCATAAGAATTTAGTTGAGAAACAGTGCATGATAAAAAGTAGTCGGCATATAGTTAGCACTATTGTACAGAATAAGTTAGCCTTAAGCTGGGGTGATGACAAAAGACAGCTGATACCTGGTGAAACCGACACTCTACCCTGGGGTTTCCAGGATGATGCAATCTTGTAAAAAATTCTGATTGTTTTAAGGTTTTCTGTAAAAGAAAAAAAAAAATAAAAAAAATAAATAAATAAAATAATCCTCAATTTACTTTACATGCAAATGTGAGAAAATTTTACCAAATGTGAGAAAACTTTTTCCAAATGTGAGAAAACTTTTTCCAAATGTGAGAAAACTTTTTTCAAATGTGAGAAAACTTTTTCCACACGTTTGAGAATTTTTTTCTCTGAAGATTTTGTAAAACTATCGGTAGGATTGGGTGAATGGAAAAAACAATGCTTGATACATAATAAATTCTTTTATTAAAAAATGATTACATGTTTGATTTATTTATCCAACTATTGTGTATATTGTCCATTCCCAACCATTTGACATATAGCTCATCACCACGTTTCCGCAGGACCTTCTCCACAAGATAACCATCAGGATATTTCACCTTACCGAGTTCCTCCTCATAAAAACCCCCGGAGATGGGATTGTTCAGGTAGTCGGTAAGTTTGTATGTCGGTGGGTTCGTATTCATCACCTCAGTCACGGTGAATATTTCCGTTGTCCAATTTGGTGTATAGCCCTTTTCGAAAACATGCTTATATATACTAATTCGAACTTTATCGCCTACTTTAAACTTTCGCTTTCGTTGACTTCTCTTGATCTGTCGAGGTTTATACACATCTCGATATAGTTGCTTTTCATTGGCCACAGTGACGTCGTTCGGCCTCATTCGTATTGTTCGATGCTTGGTGTCGTTGTAGGATTTAATTGTATCGGATAAAATATCAATCCACTTATGATTCCCGCGGCGAGTGAACTGCACCCACATCTTATTTTTCAACGTCCGATTGAAGCGTTCGCATATCGATGCCTTCAGGTTGCTGAATGTCGAGTACATGTTAATACCATACTGATCCATGAGAGCTTTGAATTTGCTGTTATAAAACTCAGTACCCCGGTCCACATGTAGATGCTTCGGAATACGTCCTTGAGTCAACACGAATTTCATTGCGGTCGTCACATCATCGGCATTCTTAGTCTTGAGGGGCACACCCCACGCAAACTTGGAAAATATATCGATAATTGTGAGTAAAAATTTATGTCCATTGTTGAATCGTGAGTATGCAGACATATCGACAAGATCAGCTTGCCAAGTCTCATCCAAGCCGCGTATATCAACATAACGCCTGGAGTATCTGCGTCTAGCGGGTCTATGGAGCTCGTCGGCTATCGTCTGCTCCATGTTTGATTAAGGGAATTCCACGGATATAGTCGTGTTGGCTAAGCGTTTGAACGTTTTTTGCGATCACCGTCAATCGATTCTCCAGAGCTTCGTTTCCCTCCTTCAGAGCCTCAATCTTTACTTTCGTTAGAGACCAAAGATGCTGACCTGTTTCATCAAAATTGCAGCTATGTTCTTGATCTAGGCGTGCAACAAGTCTAGATTCCAGAGCATCGAGTGCCAATTTCATGGAGCGCTCAAATTCGGTTTTGATCGCATTCTCAAGAGCATTAAACGAGTTGCGCGTAATAGTCTCAAGACTTTTCAGAGACGCAGCGTCGTTTGGCTGCTGCGGATCTGCGATATTACACAATCGTTTGTTGCCTATGTCATACTGTTTATCTGTGGTAGTCTTGAATCCGACACCAGGAGGACCCCGAATACCCACACTTTTAATTTTTCCGTCAGTCAACTGACGACCGAATATATCTATGCTCATTGCAGAATAATTCAGTCTGAATTAAAGCGAATTCCTCGGAGCATCCCGTTGTGGCTGAATCTTTCAAGAACACTTTCCACCCCAGCCAATCGCATATTTAGATCTTCATTATCTTCCGTAAGAGCATCAATTTTTTTCGTCGCAAGAGACCAAATATGTTGACCCTCCTCGAAATGGTTGGTATGTTCTTGATCTATGCGCGCATTGAGTTTGGATTCGAAAGCATGAACTGCTTGCAACGTAGATTGTGCAAATGCCTTTATCATAGCATACTCAAAAACCGCTAATGACTGCTGTGTAATATCCGTAACACGTTTTAGAGAAATGGCATCGTTCGCATCCTGAGGATCTGCGATATTACACAATCGTTTGTTTTCTATATCGTACTGACCATCGGTGGTAGTTTTGTATCCTATACCTGGCGGTCCCCAACTACCCAAGCGTTTGAATTTTTTTTTGCTCGCCAGCTGCCGCCCGAATATGTCTATGCTCATTGCTCAACGGTCACTGGGTGAATGGTGGTTTAAAGATGATTTGTTGCTAATAAATAATCCTTGCCTCGCGCAGTTCTTCAATAATGGAGGATATTTCGTTGGTATGACTGGTATTACCCGCGGCTTGAGATGCCGTTAATAACCGAAGACGATCAACAAGTTCATTAGGATCATTCCAGTATACATAATCCATTCTTCGTCCTTGTGCAATCTTATGAGTGGGTAAACCTTTACCGAATCTTTCCTCGTCCTTTTTCGTCGGTGGGCTCATGTATGGAGCAATGTAATCTCTATATTTGGCGCTTTTTTCCCTATCTTCGTGGGGGCTTCTTTCGGGGTTGTAATATTTTCGGTATGCATTCGTTTTTTTCACAATTTTGATATAATTTTGTCTGTCACTTTTATTCACAATCGCGGGATCGGGTGACTTTTTGAATAACAATTCAAGCAATCCCGGTGTGTTCTCATAGCTTTTATCGCCTACATATATCAGATCATCGCTAAATTCGATATCCGAATTGCCGATCTTCATTCCGCGCACCAACTTTCGAACACCATATTTCTCATCCAAGTTCTTACGCTGTTTGGTGGAGGCAAACATGTTTAAATAATGCGCTGTCTTGACCCCTTTTTTCGGATTCGGCGTGCTTGTAGAGGCGGGTGGAACTTCATCATCATCTTCCTGGTTGATATCATTTGATGCATCCATAGCGGTAGCTGATGCACCATTATTGTCTTCAATAGCTGTGTTAGCTACAAGGGTATCCTCATTCGCACTTTGATACGCATCATAATCATCATTGTCAACATCATAATCATAATTCTCAGTTTTCACAAAATCTTCAGTTTTCTCAGGCTTCATCGAACCCTGCTCCATCTTTACTTCTTGTTTTATTAATCGCTGCTGCTGCTTCGATGAATTCACCAATTCATGCAGTGGTGTTACCAAAGGTTTAAACATTTCGCCAATAGCCTGCTCACTGGTGTCTTTCTCCATTTTGATCATTTTGTGTTTACGTCGAATAATATCGCTAGCTCTCGCTAATTCCTGCAGCACATCATTCTTCTTACGTATCTTGGCGCTCTCCATGTTGCTAGCTTGATCGATGCTGTGTGACTGTATGTCATTTATTGATGATTTAGACTTATAAAGCAGTCAAAACCTCTCCTATATCGTCCCTCATTGATCTCGCTGTCTTTGTCGATGGTTACAAAACTGTATCTGCCGTCATTCCAACAAGCCAAGCACAAATCTTTAAATTGTTGATAGGTCATGTCCGTATTCACATGATCAGCGTAGATGTGTTTCAAATTCATTTCATCTTGACGGAAAAGGACCAACAAGTTTGCATTATCACGAACCAGATGTTTTGGAATCCGAGCATACGTTTGACATAGATAAAAACTATCGACATCTCTGTGTCGACCCATACAGAAATAGGCTCTGATATTATCTTGCTTCTCGCATGCTACGTCATCGAAAATCATAATCGAGTTGGGTTGTGCATCTTTCGGCTCTACAACCTCCTTGTGTTCATCGAATGGAAAATAGCCCATCCCCTCGACCGGTTCCAGTAACCTCTTCAAGAACTCATATTTGGGTTGATTGAGGGATTTCGAATAGACGTACACATTTCCAAATCGTAGACCATTAGCATGGGTAAGCAGCGTGAGAAGAGCATTAGTTTTACCGCAATTAGAAGGACCACAGAAAACAGCCCTCACACTATTTGGTAGTAGAGGCCCATGTCGTTTTCCATTCTTCTTCTTTCGCCGCTCGACCAATTTATCGAAATTGACGATGGGTAGTTTTGTTGTTTGATTGTGGAATTTCATGATGCTTGGTAAACATCACACTGGGAACTGATATATTCGTGTATAAAATACATGCTTTTATAGAATTCACGTTAGTTCATGCTTAACTATGGTTGGATACACACGTAGGCAAAGGAGTGGTTGTGGATTAATAAATAAAATCATAAACAATCTTCCGGTTGAATTACATGTTCCTGGTTATCAATACTGTGGGCCTGGTACAAAATTAACGCAGAGGTTAACTCGTGGTGATCGAGGTGTTAATCCTCTAGATGCCGCATGCAAGGAACACGATATTGCATACTCAAAGAATCATAGTAATATTGCGGAGCGTAATAAGGCCGACAAAGTGCTGGCCGAGAGAGCGTGGAATCGTGTTTTGGCTAAAGACTCAAGTGTAACCGAAAAAGCTATCGCCTGGGCAATCACCAACACAATGAAAGCAAAATCTAAACTGGGTATGGGTATGCGGAGGAGCAACCCGCAAATATCTGTCAAGACCAAGAAAAAAACATTGAAATCTATTATTCGGGCTGCGAAGAAATCTATGAGGCCGGGTCCTAGAGCCATTCTGTCGGCGTTAGAAGGTGCACGTATGGCATTGTCCAAAGGGAAAGTCAACGTGCCTCGTATTTTACCCGTCCCTAATAAAATCGGCGGTTTCCTGCCATTCCTTATCCCCATTTTCGCGGCTCTCAGCGCTACAGGTGCCTTAGCGGGTGGTGCGGCAGGTATAGCAAAAGCCGTAAATGAGGTTAGTGCTAACAAGCATCAATTAACAGAGGCTAAACGCCACAATGCATCCATGGAGGCAATTGCGTTGGGAAAGGGATTATACCTGAAACCCTATAGAAAAGGTATGGGACTGTATTTGAAACAGGCAAAAAACTAATAAAGCTGCCACACCGAGCTCTCACCGATATCGACTTGCTCAACTATGCCAGAGCTATGAAAATTCCACATTTTCGGGGAGTTTTTATGCGGAATGATTTACCCAATTCGGGACCTAGGACGCGTGAATCTGCAATTATCAATCTTGATGATAAAAACGGTCCGGGGACGCATTGGGTTGCATATGTCAAAAACGGCAACGATGCGGTGTATTTCGATAGTTTTGGTGATTTACAACCACCTGGAGATCTTATGAAATATCTCGGTGTTGGCAGCGTAAAATACAACCATAAGAGATATCAAGAATATAACACAGTAATTTGTGGTCACTTGTGCCTCAAGTTTCTCAGTGGACAGCTATAAAACAGGTGCATATCGAGGATATGATATTAGTCATGGCTCAATCGTTCACGTTGACACTCTCCGGAGAATCATCTATATTGGGGACTCAATATTTTCCGCCTATCGAGTTATCAGCAACAAAGGAATATGTTCTCGGGCTCATAGAGCTCTTGACATTCAACTCAATTCCTAATATTGATGAAGGATTTAATAAGTTTCACATATCACATCCGCAGAGATCCGTGAATGGTATTCAAACACCCGACACAATAATTACAATACCCACAGGTAGCTATGAAATCGACGATATTGCAAGTTATTTGAAAAAGTCACTACCCAAGGATATTACAGTCAATCTAAAAGCTAACAATAATGAGCTGCATAGTGAAATCGCGTGTAATCATGCGGTAAACTTTGAATCAGAAAATTCCATAGGCCGACTGCTTGGATTCAAATCAAATATTCTCCCGGGCGGTATTGTCCATAAGTCTGAGTTACCTGTTCGCATACTCAAAGTCAACGCCTTGCGTGTTGAGTGTAATATTACCACGGGTGCATACATAAACGAACATCAAGTACACACGATTCATCAATTTTTCCCAACCGTCCCGCCTGGATATAAGATTGTGGAAGTGCCAACAAACGTCATTTACCATCCAATCACCGTGCGGTCAATACACGATATACAATTGAGAATAGTTGATCAGAGCGGAGACTTGGTCAATTTCCGAGGCGAAACCGTGACTATACGATTGCATGTGAAATCTTTAAGATAATATGGGTATAGTGTTTGAGCGCATAAGAAAGTCTGGTGGTAGCTATAAAAGTCCGACAATATGTCCAAGCATCATCAGTCATCGAGCATCTCTGATTCGAGTGACACATCAGAACGCTCAGTTTCTCCAGAGCCTAGGACTTCGACTTCGCGGTGGAAAATAAGAATTCGTTGTTATATCTGCATATGCCCATCTCGAAAATGATAAAAATCCAAACACCTGTGACATTCGATGAGTCGATTGCTCACTGTGAAGTGCATGCACATCATCCATATGGATCGTCTACATTCAAGAATAATGACGAGATTCGCATCACTGTGCAGAATCAAGACTCGTGTGTATTACCAAGCAAAAGTTCACTCCATATCTACGGCAGGATTACAAAAGCAGATGGCACCGACGTTGGTGCAACCACGGAATTGGTCAATATGGCTGTGTGTCATATGTTTAGCGAGATGCGTTACGAGTTGAATGGTCAAGAGATTGATCAAAATAAGAATCCGGGCATCATGAGCGTTATGAAGGGATATTTATCATTCACACCCGGACAGCAACATCTTCTGGAAAACAACGGCTGGCTGGTTGGCAATAACAAGCTGACTAACACCCAGGGATACTTTGACGTTGTTATACCAATGAATTTTCTGCTTGGATTTGCTGAGGATTATAATCGGATTATCGTCAACGCAAAGCATGAGTTGATTTTGACTCGATCGAACAATGATTTGAATGCTATACGTCAAACTGCTGCGGATGAGATCAAAGTTTCGCTCCAGAAAATTGTGTGGCTGTTACCATACATCAGACTCTCGGATCCTGCAAAAATCAAGATCCTCAATTATATAGCCGCAGATCCTGCTATATCTATGAGCTTCCGCTCGTGGGAAATGTACGAGTATCCAATGCTGCCTGCAACAACGAGGCACGTATGGGTTGTCAAGACGTCGACACAGCTAGAGAAGCCAAGACAAGTTATACTAGGATTCCAAACAGCACGACGAAACGATTCGAAGAAAAATGCTAGCGAATTTGATCACTGCAACATCAGAGATGTTAAACTTTTCCTAAACTCACAGTGCTATCCTTATGGGAATTTGAATCTCGATATTACCAATAATCAATATGCCATTCTTTATGATATGTATACTAACTTTCAATTTTCATACTATGATAAAGAACCCGAGCCGCTTTTGTCAAAGAGTAATTTTTTGAAACAGGCTCCGCTTATTGCTATAGATTGTTCCAAGCAGAATGAATCGTTAAAGAGTGGACCGGTGGATATTCGGTTAGAATTTGAAACTAGTGTTGCATTTCCAGCAAACACGTCAGCATACTGTATGATCATACACGATCGCATTGTTGAATATAACCCCATCAGTGGGACCGTAAAAAAATTAACCACATTTTAAGAATTCTGCATGCTTGAGAACTAGAATAAGCTTATTATAAACCAAAAGGATCAATGAATAAATGTATTCACAATTTATATATATATATACACGTGTCATAAGTATTTATTTATTTATTCAACCCAACCCATCCCATTACATAAGTGATTTTTTGTATGTATGTTCAAATTTTACTACAAAATTCAAATTTATTAAATTGACCGCCAAGGTAGAGGATCTGAAGACGTTTTCCAGCTGCCTCTTTGTTTAAATCGGCGAGTTGAGCAGGCTCCTCCTCCAAGATCTTGCCGATTCTCGCTGGTAGGAAGATGACGTATTCGTCATCGATTGTAGCCAAGACTCTGGGGCCGAATTTCGTCTTCACTAGCTTCAGTTCAGTGATGTCATATTTCTGTTTAATCTCCAAATCAGACATCTTTTTCGTCAGCATATCATTCTGCAGACGGCTGGTGTTGTTGATTTTGCTGAAGTCCATCTGCACATGAATGAATAATTTGAAATTAGTTTTTATAATAGAATTGAATATTATTGACGTGTGACAATATTCTTACCTTTATCAAACGAGTTTTGCAACTGCTACGTGTTCAACTATATGTGGGGGTTGTATCAACGCTGAAGAGTCGAGACGCACGAGTGCAGCGCCCCGCGAGCTCTGCGCTTTTAAACCATCATCCCCACTACGATCCTCGAGAAATATAGGCGATTTTTTATAATCCCCCAAATACCAGTTTTTTAACCGCTGAACGTTCTCGAATGCGCAATGGTACCCTCCAGGCACATCCCCATGACAGTCGCCATGCCAGTGAAATATTTTTGATTCCAATCGTAGTATTCGAAAGTTTGGACATCCCAGCTCGTCTAGATCAACTATCGCAGGTATTGCATCATCTTCAGTGAAGATTTTTTCCACCCAGCGTTTCTTCTCCAATCCCTTCACATAAATGGAAGTTGCATCATGCACAACTTCTTTCACGATTTTCACCACATCCCTATACGCCGTTTCCCCAACATTCCAGGGTATTCCATGGTGGAACCGTGTTAGCCACGAATTGAGATTCTTATACTCGCTCGAGAGAATCACCCAAGAGCATGGTGCTTTGAAAAGGATGCGCGTGATACATTGCTTATATTCTTCATGTCTGTGAATGCTTATTGCAGCTAGCTCTTTGACAACAAATTTTTCCCCGAAACGTCCGAAACCTTGCAGATCCAAGATTAGCTCCATGTTAACGGGCGTGTGTATGACTCCAAGTATAGACTAAGATTGTGAAAAATTCTAACACTCCGAATGATATTCATTGTCCTATTCATTGGAGCTGACCGCGCACCATGCTGGGTGCGCGAAAGATTTAGCGGTTGGACAAAAAAAAAAGAAAAAGGGGTTCAAGGCATATTTCACTGTCATTGTGAACAACATTTATAGTTTCGTTTTTCGATGAGTTTGGCCTGACTTTGAGGCATGTACCGACAAGTTCGGCTTGACTTTGATGCGCGTTCCGACAAGTTTGGCATCAGGTGGATGCATGATGGAAAATGGGGTGAAGATCGTCCCACGCAAGATTTGAACCATCCCACATCCATCACCTTAAGGTATTGCGGAAATCTTAAGATCTAGATAGTATTTATTATTCTATTCATTGGGGCTGACCGCGCACCATGCTGGTTGCACAAAAGATTCAGTGGTTGTACAAAAAGCGTTTCGCCGCATAGTTCACATTCATTATGAGCGACATTTATAGCTGCGTTTTTTTTTTTTTGGAGGGGTTTGGCTCAATTTTGAGGCGTGGTTTCTAAGGCCGTAGATCGGTAAGGTTGCAGAAAATCGGATAAGTTCAGACCAGCTCGCGGATCGGTAAGGTCGGAAAATCGGCTGATCGGCAAGCTGATGATAACATACCTGCTCACTGATCGGTAAGGTCGAAAAATCGGATAATCGGCAATCGGATGGTAACATACCTGCCCGCGAATCGGCAGTGGCGCCCCCGCATGACGCAAAATCGACAGATAACATATCCGCTCTCAGATCGGTAGTGCAGAAAATCGGAATTCTGAGATCGGTATTGCAGAAAATCGGCAGTCTGAGATCGGTAATGCAGAAAATCGGATGGTAACACCACCGCAGCGCCTCTGGCGGCAGATCGGCGAGACCGGTAATACAGAAAATCGGATGGTAACTTACCCACTCAACAATCGGCAAGTTACCGACTGTCGGTAACCCACGACTGCAGCGCCTCTGGCGGCTGTTCCAGAATCCCCATATTATATCTACTGGGAGGAGCTTGGCCGATGAATTAAGCCCTGCAGCTCGATGAAAAATCATCTCACAGAAAATAACAAGAGACAAAAGTTGTAGTAGATTTCATAAGCTGAAGAATGCTGTTTGAAAATTTAAATTTCGAGCACGGGGTATCGAGCTGCAGGGCCTAATTCATTGAGCAAGCTCCACCCATTCTCGGAGTTTCTCGTGACTCACCCTGTATATCGTACTAAAACTATAGTTTTAGTACGATACGGGTTCGGTCTGATTTGGGCGCGAAACCACTGCAAAACAACTGTATTCTTACAGTGGTTAGACCAAGGAAATACCTATACCGTGTTTATACCGTAGAATTGAAGGGTACTCAGCGTATATGAAAACCCGCTAGGGAGTGTAAGAAAAAAATTTGAGATCTGTGCGATAAGAACTCACGGCGCTGAACTATTTTTAGTGTTTTAGGCTATGGGGTTATGGTACTAGATAAATTTCCGTGGTAATTCACCAAACTCTTCGACGGGTTGGAGGGGAAAGATGATGTCACACTATCAGGTATCCGCCGTCTAATTAGTTGACCGTTATCACAAGCCCCACTCCAACACCCCCACCATTGTTCATATCCGATGACGTTATAATTAGCCCCTCTACGATTTTCGAAATGACGATTCTATCATTTACCTGTTGGGTATTTGCGAATCTCAAAATGGCGGCTTCTGATAAATCGGCGCTTGTATATGGGGCTGTCCACGTCAATTCACCTAGCCTCCAGACCGCACCATCTCCGATTTGCCCCGTAATTTTTTATATCGTTGTCCTTGCTCTAAAACATTTTCCTGAATTTTTAAAAAATTTTCAGACCAAGCCTTTCTGAGTTATAATGTTTTTTAACCAAAAAAGAAGGACCATTTTTAAAAATCTGAAAAAATTCACAAAAATTGTATGACTGACGTAGAACAGTTTTCCGCTAGTGAGAATGTGGAACACATTTTTCTTATACTTTTTTGTACTAAATCAAGAAATTTTTTTTCTCAAGAAAACAAAAAAAATTCCAGCGCAGACAGAGACGTGGTTTGGGAGACATAAAATAATGTGAAACATAATCCGCCAATGCAATGGAGTCGTTTTACCAAAGAATACTCGAGTGCAAAAAAGTACAAAACACACACCTCATTAAAAAAGAAAAAAATGGTCGTAAGCAATCAACAAAATAAAATTATGAAGATCTATCTAAAGATTATGTTCCACATTGTTTTATGCCTCCCAAACCACGTCTCTGTCCATAGCGGATTTTTTTTGAGTTTTCTTGAAAAAACAATTTTTGATTGAGTAAAAAAAAAATATAAGAAAAATGTGTTCCACATTCTCACTAGCGGGGAATTGTTCTACGTCATTTATACAATTTTTGTGAATTTTTTCAGATTTTTAAAAATGGTCCTTCTTTTTTGGTTAAAAAACATTATAACTCAGAAAGGCTTGGTCTGAAAATTTTTTAAAAATTCAGGAAAATGTTTTAGAGCAAGGACAACGATATAAAAAATTACGGGGCAAATCGGAGATGGTGCGGTCTGGAGGCTAGGTGAATTGACGTGGACAGCCCCATATGTAAGTCACAAGAATCGAATAATGGGAGGTCTGATATCGGCAAGCCTAGGCCCGGAGTTTCCGGGGCAAAGCGTGTTCTTTGGTGCGTATAAAGTAGCACTGTTTCGACAGGTATAAGTATGTACGCATAGCAGCGGGTTCAGGACGATATGGATTTAATAATAGCGTATATGAGTGAATTCACAAATTCCCGGTGTGGTTTTGTACCTCAAAATTTTCGACAATTTTTTTCCATCATCAATAGTTTATATCCGAGGAAATGAGGCACAAGCCACCTCAATACAATTTTTTTCAGTGTGGTTGAAGGGAAACCACATTATGTGTGGTTGGCAGCCACATATATGTAGTGCCCAATCTGCAAATTTTACACGTCAAAGGGAATATTTCAAGTTGATAAACGAAGCAAAAAAAATCGAATTTCGAATTGCGGAAGAAGGTTCAATCGTATGTATTTCGAACATCCGATTGTCTGCGGTACATGAAAATATTTTTAATGAAACGAGCCCAAAATTTACGTTGGAAGATGTATTGGAAATTTTTCTGTGAGACTGTTATCTTCTCGAGTATTCCCAAAAAACGTTAAAAACGTGAAACATCAAAAATTGCATGAAATTTCACTGAAAAAAATTGTATTGAAGTGGCTTGTGCGTCATTTCCACGGATATCAACCATTGATGATGGAAAAAAATTGTCGTATATTTTGAGGTACAAAAGCACACCGGGAATATGTGCATTCACTCATATCCAGTCTTAGCTACAATCAAACGTGAAAAAACCTGTGATGATCGTTCAGAAGTTCGATGTCTATCTTCCTATTTCTTATCTCTGGGGTTTCTGTTTTGCGAGGTGTGTTCTAATAGAAGAGAGAAAATTCAGAACTGAAAATCAGTATTAAACCGATCCTCGAGTATGCAGAATATCCGAAAGCAGCAAAGAGAATTAAAAATACGATTGAATCTGCTGGTGATCAGTATCAAAGAAGTGGAAAGGCTGATTGAAATCAGATCAAACCCGAAGCGAATTGAATACACTTTGCGAAATCTAAATATCAATTAAAACACGATGGATTTTTCGAAAATCAACAAAGTCGGTCGGTTGGATGCATTTTTGCCAACGATCAAATTGTCAGAGCTGGAAACCTTGAAAAATTATCAGATCACAAGTATTCGTAAAGTTAAAACAAAGTATGGATTGAGAATAACGACGAATTTAGAGAACACCTGTATAGTATTTCTACCGGCACGGATGGCGAAACCGTTGAACGATGATGACGATCTCTTCGAGAAGATGGTGCTGGCTGGTGATGAAAATCGTCTACAATTGCACTACGTTGGCGGACAATATAATCAGATCGAATTCAACTATCTTGAGTGATATGCTACACTTTGTTGTTAATTTCATTTGATATATACAGGGTGTATCAGGTTGAGCGCACCGAAGTATGTGGGTAGATTCCTTGAGTCATTCTAAGACTAAATTCCCTTTACCAAAAATTCGAGGGCCTAATAGTTTCTGAGTTATAGAATATCTTAGTTGACCAATCACAGGGCTTGGAGCTGGCCTATTCAGGGCCGTGTCAAAAGAATAAAATAGGTAGTGCCCATGGGTGTGAACCCGTAAAATTTTATTTTCCTTTTTCGAAGTTGACATCGACTCATCTTCGGGAAATGTCCTCGTATAGCATACGTCTTCCTTATCTGCGTCCTGGCTCTCTGCTTCGTAGTTTTCAGCGTCCAGGTCATCCGCTTCGTAGTTTTCGGAGTCCGGGTCATTCGCTCCGTGGTTTTCGTCCTTCAGGTCATCCGGCTCATCGTTTTTGTTGTCCAGGTCCTGCACGATGAACCTGGAAGATGAAAGCAACGCAGATGACCTGGCGCCGAAGACTACGAAGCGGATGACCTGGACGGCGAAAACTACGAAGCGAATGACCTGGACGACGAAAACTACGAAGCAGAGAGCCAGGACGCAGATAAGGAAGAGGTATGCTTTACGAGGACATTTCCCGAAGATGAGTCGATGTCACCTTCGAAAAAGGAAAATAAAATTTTACGGGTTCACACCCATGGGCACTACCTATTTTATTCTTTCGACACGGCCCTGAATAGGCCAGCTCCAAGCCCTGTGATTGGTCAACTAAGATATTCTATAACTCAGAAACTATTAGGCCCTCGAATTTTTGGTAAAGGGAATTTAGTCTTAGAATGACTCAAGGAATCTACCCACATACTTCGGTGCGCTCAACCTGATACACCCTGTATATTAGGGTGGTCGTTAAAAATTAAATTCTTTCCGGCGCCCAAGAAAATCCTTCGTTTCGACGAAAAACTGAGGGGAAAAAACTTTTTTTTGGTTTTCAAAAATAAGAACACGTGCCGGTGGCCAATTGAAGTTCATTTTTCGATAAAATTGTAGTTTTTTGAAAATATCTCTTACAGAATTTGGTTTTGAGAAAAATTAGTAGGCACAATTTTGTAGGAAATTAAATTCTCTACAAAAAAGGTTTTTATCAATTTTTCCATAAAGTTCATATTTATCAAGATATTTTCATTAGTAAACTTATAAACTTTATTATGTCAGTCATTTTAGCACTAAAAACTTTATTTTTCCTGAAATGTGAACAATTTTGTAACTTCTATCTACAATTATTTATTTAAATAGGTCTAGTTAATGACTACCAAATTATATTTAATATTATTTATTTATTTTCAAAACGAAAAAGTGCAAATTTATTTCTCATAAACTGATTTATCAATTCCAAGGTTTGTATAGACGAAAATTAATGCAAGAATACAATGATTTGTTCACGAAAGATGAAGATCAGAAGCAGTTTATGATTCAAATTTTGGATATTACAGAGCTCGAAACATAAAAAATACAAAAGAAAGCTTACTCAAACCTTGGAATTGATAAATCAGTTTATGAGAAATGAATTTGCACTTTTTCGTTTTGAAAATAAATAAATAAATAATATTAAATATAATTTGGTAGTCATTAACTAGACCTATTTAAATGAATAATTGTAGATAGAAGTTACAAAATTGTTCATATTTCAGGAAAAATAAAGTTTGTAGTGCTAAAATGACTGACATAATAAAGTTTATAAGTTTACTAATGAGAATATCTTGATAAATATGAACTTTATGGAAAAATTGATAGAAACCTTTTTTGTAGAGAATTTAATTTCCTACAAAATTTTCCCCACTAATTTTTCTCAAAACCAAATTCTGTAAGAGATATTTTCAAAAAACTACAATTTTATCGAAAAATGAACTTCAATCGGCCACCGGCACGTGATCTTATTTTTGAAAACCAAAAAAAAGTTTTTTCCCCTCAGTTTTTCGTCGAAAGGAAGGATTTTTTTGGGCGCCGGAAAGAATTTAATTTTTAACGACCACCCTAATATATATGGGTCATTCCATTTCAAATCGACCAATGGTTGGAATCGACCACTTTCGATTTGGATGAATTTTTGTCAGAAGTTTCCTTTCATTATAAAACGAAGTTCTGCCAAAGGAAAAAAATTACAAATTTTTTTTACGAAAGTTATGCGAAATTGAAAATTCTACAATTTTTCGCATTTTTCAAGTTTATTTTTTAAATATCTCGAAAACTATCATAGTTACAAAAATGGGCTCGAGTTTGTTTTAAAGGGGATACTTGGGGCTATGAAAATAAAATATTGTGAAAAAAATTTCCGAAAAATGATGAACTGGCATCATTTTGAAATTTGAAAAATCGTAAAAATCGAAGTTTCGCATTATATTTTCGGCTCAATTTTTTTTATATAATGCCTTAAATTGATCTAAAGATATCCTGAAATTTTCAAGAGGGTGTTTTTTTTTTCTTCAAAGATATAAATTTTTGAATTTGCATAAAAAAATTTTTTTTTTTTTTTGCAACTTCTAAATAAAGTAAAGTTGAGCAAATATTTAGTTTAGTTATTTTGTGCAATAAAAAATTAAATCCACGATGTGAGAACGTAAATCTAATAACATAATTGAAATTGCTTGTTTTTTTATGTGGTATCATTTTAAATCCAAACTCATTACGTGGTCGTTTTTTTTTCACTTCTTTTCCCGTTGTTGATGCCACATTTCTTTTTCTCAATCTGGAAGAAGTTAGATAATTAAAAAGAATTAATTTATTGAATTATTATTATTAATAAAAATTTTATACTTGTATTAAATTTTCTATTAGCCACATCTAAAAGTCATCTTATAGCCATAATCAAAAGATATATTTTCGTCATGGCTATGAGACGTAAAAAAATGGTGCTTCTGACATTCTTTCGTCATCTTTTAGTGG
This sequence comes from Macrophya alboannulata, assembly GCA_949628255.1. Taxonomy (NCBI): domain Eukaryota; kingdom Metazoa; phylum Arthropoda; class Insecta; order Hymenoptera; family Tenthredinidae; genus Macrophya; species Macrophya alboannulata. Next base: position 24,960,090 of record OX451208.1, read on the forward strand.
ACCTAACGCAATCGCTGATAGATGACTCTGCTGAAAATATGATGACTTCAGGACATTCTTTAGTCATCTGAGTGCTGTCTGGGAATTGTCTATTACTCTATCTAAAACCTTTGTAAACGAGCGAAAGTTTACACACACACACACATATAATTTTCTATACGAGTCAATATACGCTATTGGGATTTAGACCCATGGACTCATGCCCTCGGAAATGAATAAGTGATAACGTCTGATTTTAACTATACGAATAATAAATGTTCTTTATATGTTAATTCTGAGCGGGCTAGTATTTACTACCAATTTTCTGAGTTTTATTGTGACCAGGTGAAAGACGCTAGCAGGGGAGTGACATTGCGTACAGAGTAGTGTCAAATTGGACAGGGAAGTGACATGTAGTGGGTGATATATCCTATTTAGTTAGTCGGATTTTCTAAAAAATTAAACATTGCAATACATTTTAATTATTAGCTTTATTAGGAACTCTTGAATTTGATAGTCAGTCTCAATGAATTTCAAAGAACAAGGTAAAGTGTAGCTTATATTAGCTACATACCTAGATAACATTTATGCTTTTCACCAATCATACTATCTTATAATATCACATTATATATCAGTCTTAATGACCTTAAAAAAGTTATAATTAACCTTATTATTTTCGCCTAAAAATGTCATAAAAAAAAAACAAAATCTTAATTAGAAATCAACAGAAACAGGTTACATTATACTTAAACTATAATAATTTCTAACAAAACTTATTGCTACGAAATTTTAACTCATACAGGTAATAGTCGGTTTTCATTCAAAATGTAACATAAATCAAAATAAGTGGTACACATTTGGCAACAAGAGAACAACATTATTCATTTAAATATACTTTTACTTGGTCAACATTTCTTATTAAACGAACATTATAATATACAGGGTGATTGGTTTTAATCGATCCAGACCGATATTTCCCAAACCAAGAGAGATATGAGAAAATATTTCGGACAAAAGTTGCAGGGTTCAGAGGGGGAAAGAAGTTGGCGATGTCGGATTTTTTAGTAGAGGCGCCGCTGAGATCATGGGAAGGTCAACTTTGTTTTTTTAAACGGAAACCCATGCTTTTCGTTACGTAATTTTGTTCTCATTAAAGAATCAAAAAACTTTTGTACGAAACATTTTTCTGTGAGACATTAATTTTTTATGATATTCTGCTGAACAATTAGAGATTTTTGATTTTTTGAGAACATTTCACCTCTGAACTATCAAGTTTGGAGAAAAATTGTAAGAGACAAAAAGTACGTAATTTCACGCACAGATTCTTGGAGAATAATTGCACATTTTTTTTCGACAGTTTTTGATGTTTTTTACGCAATTGAAGAAGCTGCGATAAAAAGTTATTGGAAAAAAAATCTGCAATTATTCTCCGAGAATCTTTGCATGAAATTACGCACTTTTGGCTCTTGAAATTTCTCTCCGACCTTGATAGTTTAGAAGTGAAATGTTTTCAAAAGTTCAAAAATCTCTAGTTGTTCAGTTGAATATCATAAAATATTGGTGTCTGACAAAAAAATGTTTCATACAAAATTCGTTTGATTTTTCAAGTGGAACAGAATTACATTATTAAAAACATGGGTTTCCATTTGAAAAAAACAAAGTTGACCTTCTCCTGACCTCAGCAGCACCTCCGCAGGAAAATCCGATACCGCCAACTTCTTTCCCCCTCTCAACCCTGCAACTTTTGTCCGAAACATTTTCTCATATTTCTCTTGGTTTGGGAAATATCGGTCTGGATCGATTAAAACCAATCACCCTGTATATTTGGCTTCAGAAGCTTATTGCTCAAAGATATCAACTGGTTCTTCGAACTTATAAAATACTTTATCGCCTTGGAGAACGAGACTAGGTTCGGGTAGTCTTTTACAAATTTGTTCGAATGGAACATGAGAAACACCCTGCTCATCTACTTTAAATAGTATCGCGTTGTCATTGCAGGTCTTAAGAAAAGTGATAAGTACTTCTCCTTCATCTTCATCCACTTCGGAGCATACACCGACATAGCGATATTCTTTCTTTCTCTGCTGGAATTTAACGAGAAGATAATCACCATTTTTAAAAGTTTCAGTGTGGTTTTGATTCAAGGCTTGTCTTAAGCAGCTCGGTCTTTCAGTGTCGGAATCCGAATAAACATCGATGATATTAAATTTTTGCTTTGCATGCCGAGGGTAGACAATTTTCCCCAAGTAATAGTGTGGACAGAAGTCAATACTGCAAAAGCAACTCAAACTCTTCATGCTCAGCTTAAGGGGATGGTCTAGTCGATTTTTACCGGCATAATTATTCTTTCGAACATCTCGGAAACGAAGGTCTCAATCGGATTGTCCTTTTGGCAGCAGATGATCGACGAGCAATGAGTTCGAGTTAGCATGAAAATTCAAGAAAATAGAATGATTTTTTTTTTTTTATATCGTCAAGTGTAAGCGTGTCACTTATGTCGACTTATATCAGAGTCTACGCATCCTTTTCGAAAAAACGAGCTTCGAAGCACCATTCTATAGGGAATTACGAACACACCCATCAAAAAACATCTCTGTTTTATGCAGAAATAAGGTCTGATTCTGAAAACTCGCAGTTCGTTGTGATTAGCGGTTGTAAATTGTTGGGAAGCCATGATAATTCTCGGTTCGCGCCGAGGTTCCGGCATTGCCCGAGGGAGAGCGCTCAGCTCGCGAATCGTTGCATCGTCTTCTCCTTCGCATAGCTACTGAGTGAGAAGAAGACGCAACGATTCGCGCGCTGAGCTCTCCCGCTCGGGGATTGCAGGAACTAAGAATTGTCATGAGATCCCAACAATTTACAATCGCTAATCACAACGAACTGCGAGTTTTCAGAATCAGACCTCATTTCTGCATAAAACAGAGATGTTTTCTGATGGGTGTGTTCGTAATTCCCTATAGAATGGTGCTTCGAAGCTCGTTTTTCCGAAAAGGATGCGTAGACTCTGATATAAGTCGACATAAGTGACACGCTCACACTTGACGATATAAAAAAAAAAAAAAATCATTCTATTTCCTTGAATTTTCATGCTAACTCGAACTCATTGCTCGTCAATCATCCGCTGCCAAAAGGACAATCCGATTGAGATCTTCGTTTCCGAGATGTTCGAAAGAATAATTATGCCGGTAAAAATCGACTAGACCATCCCCTTAAGTGGTAAAAATACGCTACCTTGGACCTGATGAACTTTGAGAGTGCCAACAAAAGATGTAATCTGAGATTGCTGAGTTTCTATGATAGTCCTTCTTGATTGAATTTCTGAATCTGTAATAACAAATGTTTTAACATTTGGGCAATTTTCTTCGATGGCTTTTGCAAATACGTGTATGGTGGGAATGTCAGTTCCAGTAGCGACCAATCTATCTGCAGTTCTTTTGCATGTTCCTCCCACGCCATCGGGTGCACCCTTCCCATGGCCCGCTTCGTGATAGTTCCAGGTGAAATTGCAAATATTTGAGTCTGCTGTAGTCAACTGACAAGCAAGGTGGAAAAACATGTCTTTATTTCTATATTGGGTAACAGGTCCGTCGCTAAGGAAATGATAATGTTTTCTATTGTATCTGGTAGTTTCTGCAATATCGGTTCCAAGTGTGCCCAAATAGCCGGAACGTTATGGCTCAAATTGATGGACATTGTTGCAAAACATTCAGTTTTTTTCTTTGTGTATACGACCATAGTATGCAAGCTGATTTGTGTTCGAGAACCACCAAAATGAAACGATTGCAATTCTTCAGAATACTTCGTATTATAGTTTTCCGAGAAATCTATATGGATTACACAATCTTTTTCAGTCAGGTTTTCTTTTAAAACCTTGATGACTGGTACTGGTGCGAAATATTCATTTCATGTTTCAGAAATAACTGTAAATCATTCTGAAGCTGTAGAACAACGTCTCTCGGCGCAGAAGCTAATGTTCTCTTGGCATATTTTCTAACATTGCGTACTTTTTTAGTTTTGAAGTCTTCAATTTCTTCTACCACAGATTGCCACTTGTAATGTTTAGGTAATATGGAATTATCAAATTTCTTATATTGCATCGATCTTATCCTGTATCGTTGGCATTCTCGGAAGAGGCACAATTCACTGTATCTGTCGCAGCATAGATGTTCAAACAACGATTGGTGATTTGCACGGGGCAATATTTTTGCCTTGCTTAAGCAAAATAATGTCCGGTCCATACTCGCATGTATTATGCAAAGACATGTTTCACGTTTGTCAATTCGTGGTGGTATAATCCAGAACGGGCGTAAACGGCAAAACATCGTATAGCTGCAAATAATACCTTTGGTTCTCACAAATTTCCAATAAAGATTTTTCATGGTGTCTGTTAAGAATCTTTTTGGTTTGCGTTCTTTATTTTTTGTAATGAAATCTTTTCTTCCAGGACACAATTGACTGTTACAACCTTCTTCCAAAAATCGAATAACTACTCCTTTCAGTTTTGTACTTTTCTTGTCTTTTCTCGTCTTACGACTCATGTCCAGCAAGCTCTTATTTTTATCGCCCGAATGTTTTATTGGTTTGACGTTAATTTGGTTTAGAACTTTGTACTTCTTTGCTATCCTTCCACTCAACACTCTTCTGAATATTTGATTCTGTTTATCATTTGTTATACGTGTTGCAATTCGAATACTGAGATGTTGCGACACATAGGGTCCAAGGAATGCGCTTACGCGGTATAGCGGAGCAACACCTCTTCCGTGTGGCGAAATATATAAGAATACACGGACGCAGCACTGACTTCCTAAATAGTCATTAAAAGGCAGGCAGACGACGCGCCCGTGGTCAGAACATCAAGACCGATTGAAGATCGCGTAATAGATTGATATCCGTTATATTCTATATTTTGTATAATCCATATTCTTTATAATATATATTTCGTTTCTTCAAATACATTAAACTTTCACTATTTTGTACGACTAAATTCTAATTCTTAATCGGACAACAAATCTCTAAATAAATTGTTAGTTGTGAAAAGGATCTCAGGATCCTGATTACAACAACTGGTGGCAGCGGCGAGTTTCGTCGAATCGTACAAGAAAAGTGAAAAAAGAAGAAGAATAAAAAGTGCGTGCGTGACGTTCACATGTCAGAAAGAAGAATCGAACGATCAGTATCTGTAGACTCACCAACTACACCTACCGTACGAGGAGAATTGCGCTTTGGGGATAATTCACCACTAATTGGCGTACTTCCTCCCAGCCAGAGGCATGGCCTGCATCTATCACTAGCTGCAGCAGCGCGAGAAGCAGAAGCAAGGAACTCCCAGGACGAGCAAATACCAGTAAATCTTGACGTAGTAAAGGAACATATTAAGAAAGGAAAAACTGCGTGGATTCAAGAATTACGCAGAGATCATCTTCTCGAAACCTGTGAGTATCGGCACAATCAACGTAACTGAAGAATATACGGTTGACGAACTTCGTGTGGCATTGCGCGAATTTGTTAAAAGTAAGACTACGCCCCAAGTAACACCAGGACAGAATCAGAACACAGGACTGAATCAACCTCTAGCTGAAATGGCCGAAGACACACACCCTCACCGTGAGACAAGCACTGAAGGACATCGACATCTTCGATAGCAGTGACCGAAGAAAATTTTGTGATTTTATTCGCTCTTGCAAGTATGCACGTGAGATAATACGACCTGCAGATACGGAAAATCTACTGAAGGCTGTTTTGAGCACGCGAATTAAGGGTACCGCGGCACAAGCCTTGGGATGCATTGGAGGAAGAACTGAAGTCGATGAGCATCGATACACGGGACATTAGCTTCGTTACAGGTAGAATTCAACAGCTGTAGACAACGACATAACGAGGACGCGAAGACATGCGGAACACGAGTCAAACAACTCACTGCACAGGTGATCGAATTAACGATGAGAGAAGCAGCAGTCGAAGATTCAGGGTCAACGTTGGAACGCCAAATTCGTAAGCAATCCGTTAATATTTTCGTACGAGGGTTGAATGACAGGCTGAAAATATTAGTCAGGAGTCAACGATGTTAGACACTCAGGCAAGCTATATCCACTGCGATAGAATAGGAACGCGATCTAGGTCCTATTCGTTATCCAGACTGAGGACAACATCGATCAAGGAACACGGAAGGTAACACTGGAGCTTGTTACAACTGCGGAAAGCCAGCACACATAGCACGTGACTGTCGTTCAAGGACCACTGGTGGGCAGGATCGACAACGATTACCGGCACCGAGTAAATACGTAAGAAGGGTTGAAGTAATATGTCATTATTGTAAGAAATCAGGGCATTTATTTCGAAATTGCAGAAAACGCTTAGCCAGCGAGAACAGACAACGTTCCGAAGGTGATCAGAGACATCCTAGGGAAACAGGATGCGCTCAAACAGGTCCGTCCAGAGACGCTAACAGGCGAAACGACGAGACTTCGGGAAACGAGGAGCAGGCGCGGCGGACAGGCAACCGTATCGCGTCGTACCAGTAAATTGCCTAGTAAATGGAACCGGACAGAAAAATCACGCAACGATCAAGGCAGATGAATTCAAGACGAGACACGGAACTATGCTATTAGATTCAGGAGCTGAGGTAAGCTTACTAGGAGTGTCCCAGGGTTCCGGTGCACGGATTTTGTTCAAATTTGGAGAGGTGTTTCTTTGGTCCAAAATACTAGCCCTCTAATCTTCAATTCCATCTCATAGGCCTTTCTTCTCCCAGAAAATATCCCATGTTGGTCAATGACACCGAGCACCGCGAGCAGAATGCAACAGCTGAGAGACAACTTACGTACCAGTCACCTAAATCGAGAAGAAAAGGAAAGTCTACTGGACGTTTGCGAAAGATTTCACGACGTATTTCATTTGGAAGGAGACCATTCAGGTCATACGAACACAGCTGCTCACAAGATTATAACGAATCCGGATAGTACACGGATAAATGTAAGACCTTATAGACTACCAAAAAAACACAAGCAAGAGATGAACGAGCAGGTAAACAAAATGCTTGCTGACGGTGTAGTCAGGCCAAGCAAGAGCCAATGGAATGCGCCACTGCTGATGTTACCGAAGAAGACAGACGCATCGGGAAAAACGAAGATGAGAGTCATAGTAGACTTCCGTAAGGTGAATGATATCACAGTAGGAGACTCCTTTCCACTGCCTAATATCACCGAAATATTGGACCAGTTGGGTAAGGCAAAGTATTTTTCTACATTAGATTTAGCATCCGGATTTCACCAAATTCCAATGGAAGAGGAGGACAAGTGCAAGACAGCATTTTCCACCCCACACGGTCACTACGAATACAATCGCATGCCTTTTGGATTAAAGAACGCACCCGCCACGTTTCAACGATTAATGAATGCTGTACTTTCAGGAATACAAGGCCTAAGATGTTATGTCTATCTTGACGACATTGTCATACATGCTCCTAGTTTGCAGGAATATAACAAACGATTGCAAGAGGTACTGGAACGTCTACGACATAACTCGTTCAAGTTACAACCAGACAAGTGTGAATTTTTGAGAAAAGAGGTCAACTTTTTGGGACGTGTCATTGCCAGAGGCAGAATAAATGCGGATCCAGAGAAGATACGAGCAGTAGAAGAATTTCCAATTCCAAAGACTGTAAAAGAGGTTCAACGATTTCTAGGTTTGGCCGGATACTACAGACGATTCATACGCAATTTCTCAAGCTTAGCAAAACCGCTAACACACTTGCTAAAGAAAGAAGTGAAATTTGGATGGAGTTCGCGAGAACAAGAGGCTTTCGAAAATCTGAAAAGGACGTTGACGACAGCACCATTACTCCAATACCCGGATTTTGAGCAACCGTTCATCGTCACAACAGACGCATCCGACAAAGCAGTTCTGTCGCAAGGCATAATAGGAAGTGACTTGCCGATAGCATACGCAAGTAGAACTCTAAACGCGGCAGAAGGCAATTACAGCACCACAGAAAAAGAATTATTGGCAATAGTCTGGGCAGTTAATCATTTCAGACCGTATGTGTATGGTACTAAATTCAAAATAGTTACAGATCACAAGCCACTCACATGGTTATTCGGAGTCAAAGATCCTGGATCACGGCTTATGAGATGGCGACTGAAGCTAGAAGAGTATGACTATGAGATCGAGTACAAGGCAGGCAAGGCAGATACTAACGCAGATGCCTTGAGTCGCATGTACGCAGTGACCAGAAGTCGGCGGAAAGAAGAGGCTGAACCTAACGACTTGCAACGGGAATATTCGGAAGAAGAACGACATCGGATAATCTATGAGTACCACGACACACCCGTAGGAGCTCATCAAGGAGTTAATCGAACGATCGAACGAATTCGATTAAAATACGGTTGGCCAGGATTACGAAAGGACGTCGAGGAATACATTTCGAGAGGAAGATTAGCAGGAATACGAAGGCACCAATGGTTATAACCGACACTCCAAATCAACCGTTTGCGAATTGTGCATTGGACATCGTAGGACCATTGACGGAAACGGAGCAAGGAAACAAGTATATCTTAACGTTTCAAGATTGTCTGACCAAATACAGCAAGGCGATACCTATTCCGAACCAAGAAGCTAACACCGTAGCCAAAGAATTTGCGACCAAGATTGTTTACGAACACAGAATACCACAGAGAATACTCACCGATCTAGGTACGCACTTTTTCAGTAACGTTTTCAAAAATACTTGTAAACTGTTGAAGATCGACAAGATCCAGACGACGGCCTATCATCCTGAATCCAATGGAGCCTTACAGGGTTCACATAGGACGTTAGCTGAATATCTGAGACACTACATAAACGAAGAACAGAGCAACTGGGACGAATGGTTACCACATGCTATGTTTGCATACAACACCACACCACATACTGCAACGAGATTTACACCATTGGATCTGGTGTATGGACACCCAGCCGAATTACGACATCGCTGAAGAAGGATCCAGAACTAGCGTACACCTATGACGACTATGCACAAGAGTTACGAGAGAGATTGCGAGCCAGCAATCTCATAGCCAAAGAAAATCTGCAACAAGCCAAGGAGAAGTCCAAAATCGAGTACGACCGACGAACGAAGCAAAGAGAGTTCAAGGTCGGGGATAAAGTGCTACTATACGACGAGACGGTACGCAGAGGATTATGGCGTTCCCTACCGGTGCTGTCATAATGAATGCCCCGTTACCACCTTATTCAGGCAACCCTTATGCAGACTTGATCGGGTCCGGTTTAAAATTCCCTATATTATTCACGACTACGTAGTATGCGCAAGCACAAAATAATTGTTGGACCGTTGCGCATCTTTGGAGGTTAGGTCGAAGATATAGCGGTGGATAGTGGTTGTGCCGATTTGCAAACTATTATAAGACAAGAAATCATAAAACTGTTGATATGGGTCGCGCAAACAGAACTCGAGAGTTAACTCGGATGCGTGTGCGGAGATTTCGTGCTGTTCGGAGTTCAATTTATGCGAAGAAGAAGGTGATGCCTCCAAGAGAAGACGAATCGGGTACGAACATACATACACTTACATACATACGTTTTTCCAAAGTGGTACGTACACTTGACGAGTTGGATTGTGACACATATGAAGTTGTACCCCTTTCTGAACAAACATTAAAAAGTTGAGCACAGCAATTGTCAGCGCTCCTATTGGCTTTGTATCCGGTATGTCGGGTCGCGACTGCCTAACAATTGCTGTGCTCAAATTTTTAATGTTTCGTTAGAAAGGGATGCAACTTCATACGTGTCACAATCCAACTCGTCAAGTGTACATACATACACTTACATACATACGTTTTTCCAAAGTGTAGGTATACATATACAGGGTGGTGCATTTAAAGTGACCAGGGCGATTTTCTCGAAAACTAAGGAAAATGACGAAAAAAGTTTCAGACGAGAGCTGTAGGGTTTTGGAGGGGACAGAACATAGCGCGTTCGAATTTTCATCAAGTGAAGGCGCCAAGGAGATACGAAAGTCACCTTTGATTTTTTCAATGGAAACCCATATTTTTAGTTACGTGATTTTCTTCTACTCAAAAAATGAAACGACTTTTGTGTGACAATTTTTTTTGTGAAACATCAATTTTTCATGATATTCAGCTGACAGCCAGAGATTTTTCAACTTTTGAGGACATTTCACCTGTAAACTATCGAGTTTGGAGGAAAATTTCAAAATACAAAAAGTGTGTAATTTTATACAAAGATACTTGGAGAATAATTGCAGAATTTTTGGGTTTTTTCATGCAATTGAAGAAACTGCAATAAAAAAATATTGAAAAAAAATTCTGCAATTATTCTCCAAGAATCTTTGATTCGTGAAATAATTCGCTTGTTTTCTCTTGAAATTTTTCTCCAAACTCGATAGTTTACAGGTGAAATGTTCTCAAAAGTTGAAAAATCTCTGGTTGTTCAGCTGAATATCATGAAAAATTGATGTCTCACAAAAAAATCTTTCATACAAAAGTCATTTCATTTTTTAAGTAGAACAAAATCACGTAATTGAAAATATGGGTTTTTATTTAAAAAACCAAAGGTGACCTTCGTATCTGCTTGGCGCCTCCACTTAATAAAGATTCGAACGCGATATGTTCGGTCCCCTTCAAAACCCTACAGCTCTCGTCTGAAACTTTTTTTGACATTTTGCTTCGTGTTCAAGAAAATCGCCCTGGTCACTTTAAATGCCCTACCCTGTACACCTTGAAAAAGCATATTTTTGAAGGATGGTTGTAAATTCATAATTGAAGAACGAGAACAATATTTTATTATTGTAGTTGACTGGTTTTCTGAAATATGATCAAATAGAGGTTACGATTTATGAGTTGTTGTAATTTATCTATTTATATATTATAGTGTATTTATAATATACTATAATATATATACGTATATATTATAGTTTATTATATATATAGTATATTTATTATAGTATATTTATCTGTAAACCGAAAATTCTGTTTCATTATGACATTTTATATTATTTTTATTTTACCGAATAATGTGATAATTAATAAAACAAGATGTATATCAAAGACTCTCTGAAATTGATTCGCAAGCCCTGATCCTTCTTACTTGACAGTGCCCGTTCAGGGCCTTGTCAGAATAATAGCGCGCAAGAACGGCTGTCTGATCACGGACGGATCAGTCAGCCTGATCGCGGCCATATAGAACGCGACGTTACATTTTTTCATAAGGGCCTGGTCAAGTTGCCTTGATGTTGCCTGAGCAGGCATCGGGGCCAAACTAAACAAGTCCTTTTCAGGGCTACACTTGAATTTCTACTCAGGTTACTATCACTTACCTGGTTCAGTTAGCTAGAATCCCGGTCCAAGATCATAATTTACTGTTACGATGGTAATAATTATTGTTCTGAATTCACCCACGATATGTAATGAATAGTTGAATTTTCTTGATTTCACGTTAACTTTAAAGAAATGAATATCACATAACCCCATGGCACCTTCCGCTGATTGGAAAAAAATGCTGGTCAATAAAATAGTTGTCTGGATTATTTTTAGCATCTTAATTCACGTTATTTCCAGCTTTATTTCGCATCAGCAACTGCAAATCTTTATAACCTGTAGAACATAACCTTGAAAAACATCTCGACAGCTGTCTAGCATATTCAATGGCGTTCCGCGTCTACGCTTCGGAAGGCCTACGGATATTTTCGGGATGGACGTTAGTCCCCCTTACAAATTTCAAGAATGCTAGTCGCCGTCGTCGTTTCACTGACCCGTTTCACCTGGCGCTCACGGTATAACAGGAGCTATTCACACCTGGCTCATTAGTAGGCTTTCAATCACGGAAGGATAGTATCGTTGCTATCCCTCTACCAAAAATGACTATCTCATACATTGAGTTGTCAAATTTAACATCAATTAGGCCAAGGTACATATTTTCTATTTTTTAACTGGCTGCCCCTGCTTACATACTGTACTTTCATTATTTTATATTATTTATTATTGTTCGACTGTCTGTATTAATTTTGACATTTGAACGCTTTTGTTAATTATTTTTTTGACTGTATTCACTAAGCAGATTTTAATTTTTTTGACTGTATTTACTAAGCAACCTCCAATTTTTGTGAGTCGGTTGTCTTATGTTAATTTTCACTTATTTCTTTTATTAAATAGCCTTTGATGAGGGCAGAATACCACTGCCGAAACGTAAGGCGACAAATAGCTTCAAATTGACTCGACTGGATTGATTTAATCCCATCCTGATACATATTTAATGATGTCAAATTTTAAGTGTAAATCCTCTTCATTTTGAGCTGTTTTTCTATATTTTTCGATGGAAAGAGGGTAACAATGATAGAAGTTGGTTCTTATATCAGGGCCGGGTTTAGAGGTGTGGAGGCCCTGGGGCAACGAATGAGTGGAGGCCCCTGATTATTTTTCGAATAGGTTCAACAATTTTTTTCTTTTAAGTGTTTCAATAATTTATTGCAGGAAATTGTAATTTTTAGAAAACTCAAAAAAGAGAAAACTACATAAAGAAGAAAATAAGCACGAATAATTGACAAGTCCTTTCCTCCTTTACAATTCGATTGGTAAAAATCAATAGTAATCTACTGTAGAATTAATAGTTTGCACGTCGTAAATAACATGTAGAAATTACAACATTGAAAATAGGTAAAAATATATGGAACCACAAAAATAGATTCATTCAATTCACATAGAAAAATGGAACAACAGTGTAATCGAATTAAGCTGATGTGAAGAAACGTCTCCTGTCCTCACCGGTATTTTTTCATTCAATCGTTTGGAGTTTCGGAAATGATTCCGGCAGCAGCTAATTTCGATACGATATAATATTTTCCTATTATTTTCAATGAGGATAAATTCATTTCTTTAGTGTGTAATCGTGTGATGATTTACTCTGTGATTGTTTCCCGCACACACATGATTAATTTATCGGATCGAAAATTAACATTAACCATTAATTTTGGGAAAAATACGAAACGTGCCTTGGAATGTTTAAAACGAAAAGTGACTTATGTAAGTGTGAGAACTGCTCTCTTGTTGCCAGAACTTGGATGTTTTTTCTTTATTTTTTTCAAATATATAATTTCGCACATTATTCGTTATTGGTTAGGAAATTTTACCGAAAAATTTCTATTGTGGGCGCCCCTCTCTTGTGGAGGCCCCGGGGCTGTAGCCCCGGTTGCCCTCCCCTAAATCCGGCGCTGTCTTTTATATAAATATTGTTAGTTCAGTCCGAAATTACATCCATGTAGAAAATTTCCTCCAAATTTGAAGAAGTTTGGATGAACGGTGCGACCTGTACCCTACGACAACGATCAGAAAATGTAGTTAGCGGGAAATCAAGTTTAAAGATTTTGACAATGGTTTGTTACGCTGGGTCTACATCTGCACTGGACTTACGTGTTCGTAGTGGACTGTAGACAGATATTAAAGGTGGAGGTTTACGGTGAGTTTCAGCTTATTCCATCTAGCAGCGGGGTTCAGCGAAGCTGTTGATAGCCGTTGAACCAAGAATATATCACTTGCGAAAATTTGCAAAATTTCTTTCAAAGAATAAAAATCATCGAATGCTTGGATTTTCAAGATTTTAAAGATTCAGAACATTTCAACAAATATCTTTGCAATATTCAGAAAATGTTTTTATCTTTTATCATCAAGAGACTCGGCAGAGTCTCGCGCCAAGTACAATAAAAAAATCCATATATATAGGTATATAGCCGCGCGAGACTCGACGAGTCTTTATACCCGTACGGGAGCTAAACGTCATGGTGGGGGGACAGTATTTTCCTAATTTCTTTCGCCTCGCGATATCAATGGGATTGAGATTTTTATCTCAGAATGTGGGCACGAAGAGCTTTCATTTGAGTCTAGCATCAATTGAATCGGTGCACGGAGAGCTGAGATATGATTAATTTAAGTTTCTGAGTACCCGTTTCGATCGAAAATTTTTCGTCTCCTTCACCTTATTCAGCCAGATTACAGTCCACTGAAGCTATGCGGATGAGAATGAGGAAAGAGTGGCCACTACAGCACCACTAGACAGCAGAAATATAAGTACTCGACATCAGTTGCTAGATGGCGCTCATATCGACAATGTTAACGTAAGATCAAGAATCGATTGCACAAGACGACGGACTCCCGAGACAAAGCTGTCAGTTCGGTCACAGAATCATAACCTAGTTCTGTTCATATTCATTTCATATTCATACGTCTTAACATATTGCATATTTTATTTTCTCATTTATGCTCCCTATAGTTACTCATTATGAAATTTACGTTCAAAGCGAAGGTCGGAATCGTAAAAATCTCTCATAAAATGATTGAGCGCGCAATTTTGAGGTTGGGTTTTAGATGCGCTTATTGAATCGCATGAAGGTTAATCTATACCTTATATGACACAATCGATTATGCACGAATGAAATGAATAAATATGTTAATTTCCGAATATTTTCGTATATTTGATGCGTCAAATATATATCATATTCAGTAAATGCACGAAAAAAGATATCCACATAGTGCTTGGAAGGCAACAAATGGTAGTGGGTGCCATTAATTCAGGCCTCTGTGCTTTCAACACATATTATTTATCTTGCTTTAGTTTACGAATAGTGACTATATAGAAAACTAGAACTATATAGAAAAGATTATATGGTAACTGGTAAAAGAGTGTTTCTCAAAATAATAATTTGTATTAGACTACCACATTTAACATTACTGTTTACCGAGGGATTCAGATGATATAAAATGTATCGCCGTACATGCATGCATTAAGATACTTATTGAAACAATTAGCAGAATGATGACGACCGAGCGAACCTAGCGAGCAAGGATATAGGGAAACTCAATCGAGCGAGCGTAGCGAGCGAGCACAATTATTAGGTAGTCAAGCAAAATTCTACAAAAAGTAGTGATATCACCCCCAAAAGCACCTCTGGTGCAAAAACCTTTCGCCAAGTACAATAATGCAGTCACCACCGTCAAAAAAATCCATCAACAAAATACTATAAAAATGTCTACTCACAAAAGACTTGAAATCAGATACAATTGCCAAGTACATACATGTTTTCTGTATAGTAAAGGCTCACAACAGAAAATTATTAAATAGTTATCATTAAATAGTGTTGTTTTCTTCTGAATAGTGGCTTTTGATAATTTGTAGGGAAAAAATTATGAAAAAAAATTTAGAAAGTGGTACTTGGCGGGCCTTTATAGCAATATTACATATTACAGAATAAACTACGTACCGATCTGAGTGCAGTGCACTCTTCCATTCATCTATACCTGGCCCGCCAAGTACCACTTTCTAAATTTTTTTTCATAATTTTTTCCCTCCAAATTATCAAAAGCCACTATTCAGAAGAAAACAACACTATTTAATAATAACTTTTTAATAATTTTCTGTTGTGAGCCTTTACTATACAGAAAACATGTATGTACTTGGCAATTGTATCTGATTTCAAGTCTTCTGTGAGTAGACATTTTTATAGTATTTTGTTGATGGATTTTTTTGTCGGTGGTGACTGCATTATTGTACTTGGCGAAAGGTTTTTGCACCAGAGGTGCTTTTGGGGGTGTACATCTTACATTCAATATATCATACTTGCTTGAAAAATATCATAAAAGTACTCAGCTTTTCAAAGATCCAACGTGCATGTTTGACATCAATTTAAAATGCTCCTGCAGCATACGATGTGCCTTCGCCAGGGTCTTGATCTTCTATCGATGTTTTATACCGAATCAATAAAAAACACTAATCTTACCCGTCAATACTTCAAAACAGTAACTCTCAAACCGAAGGATTTTTATAGTAGGAAGAATTACTGTTAATTTTAATTCGTAATGAGCACGAAAATCGAAAAAATAGTGAACACCTAACCTCGAAACGATTTGAATTACAGCGAGTCTATTTTGCCAATGGCGCTGCATCATCCCGTACAAAACTTCCCGCCGGCTTATACCATAGAGTAGTCATATAATGTCAGATGGGAACATGAAAAATAGTCACCGAAAAAGTTCCATAGCTCACGAGTTAGCCGCTTATAATGAGTCAATAAAATGATTTTTTTTTTTGTACGAGTTTCTTGATAAAGCAACCACAATTCAAAATAATTTTTAAAATTCCGTAGTTCTCTTTTTTCATACCAAAATTACTGCACAGTTAAAAATTTTCAAAAATTTAGAAATTGTAAAACTAAATTCTCGAAAATTGCGAGAATTGACTGTAACTTTCTCAATTCTTGAGATTTTCTTATACCAATTTTTTTGCAGGTAGATTTGAGGTCACAGACATTCGAAGAATGAAAAAAAAAACAAAAAAACGAACTTTTTCGAATTTCAATGTGTATGTACCCCCTTAAGAGCATTGGTTGACCCAAACGTAACAGTGACAAAAAGTTTAATTTCATTTCAGGCTCAATCTATAACAATCTCAAGTTTGCGGCCGCGTAGAGGATTGTTTTTTCTACAATTTTTGTTTCAATAATTTGTTGTTTCTGCATGTTTGCTGATGAAACGTTCATTTTGATGTTTGAGTCAAGCAATGCGGTTAATAATTTTTATTTAGCTCGTGGATTTCTTTTTTAATCTCGTCCCTTTGAATTTTCCAATTTTGGATCTATAACAGAATTCTTCAGGCAGAGTGAGAACCTTCGGGTTTCTGGATACCTTTCAAGCCGTGTATGTGAAAAAATTTTCTCACAACGTTCTTTAATTCATCTTCAATCTGGCTATTAGCTGCTCATTACGGAAATACGTGTTCCCTCTCTCAAATCATAAGATACTTGCCTAAATGTTCAGAAGTGGCGGAATCTACAAATGCTCATACTAGCATTAGTGTTCCCCCTCAGACGCCACCAAGTTTTGTATTCAACTTTCTCTCGTATCTTGTCTAGTTTTTGAGATATTTTCGTGGGGCGATTAAAAAAAATTCTTTCTAATAATGTACAGCCAGGAAAATGGATTCTGAAGCGCCGTATTGATGCAACTGAACATGCAAGTGGTTTTAATTTCCTTCAAGTTGGCATGCAATTGAAGCAACCTCTGCTCCTCTGATATATCAGTGTTCTTCTCCGCGCGGGATAACAATGTGACAACTTCTCCCATCACTCGCATATGCGAATTGACGTTTTCAAGAAAACAAAAGACGTCCCCACTGAAATAGAATCATCCCGCGCGATATACTGTGTGACGTGAACTATCTACGGGGAGGAAAACACCCTGGTCCAGCACAATTCGGCGCTTTCTCGTGTATGAGATAAGATATGGGCCAAAAACTAATGTTTGGCGCCAGACGCTAGTGCGTCAAATAATTAACAAAATAAGATACGATACTCAAGAAAACATAAAACATACGAGATCGCGACGATCGACAACTCATCTAGCTCAGATAACATACGGTACTTAAAGTAGAGGGGCAGGGTACACCATTAGACAAATATAATTTCCTTCAATGTGCCTGTTAGGCCATATATTCGGTTTAAAACAAGTATAGGTAACGAAATATATTAACAAATTTCATAAGCGATAGTAATGTGAAAGCACAATTATCAGGAGATTATTTAGTTAGCGAAAGATAGTATCAAAAATTAGGTATCATCAACCATAGGCAAGTTTACAAAATAATGGCAAGAAAATAGTCAGAATAATTACAAGAAAATAATCAGATTAATTACAGGAAACAATCAGATAATATAAGCGACATAGTACAAGAAATGTTGAAGAAAAGATTAAAGAACAGATTATCAGTAGTAAGATAAATTAAACGCATTCAGTATGACAGAAATAGAGTAAAAGTTTGTTACGATAGGAATTTAACAGGAAAATAGATTTTACGCAGTCTACAGACGATACAAGTAATAAGCCGGCGCCAGAGGTGACTCGATATAATACAAATTGACTATACTCCAGACTCGGTATCACAGAGCGATACTTCGTACCCAAAAGCAAAATTAAATCATAACGCGACTTACGACAGGTATCTCACGAAAGAAAATCAATAACAAACTGTATTGGCATTAATTAATTTAGTGATGAACAATAATTATTACTGAATTAGCGATAGTTAAGATACTGAATCCAAAATTACAGATACTGAGTTTACGATATCAAAGATAACACAGCAAATTAAAGAAACTGAATTATATCAAAGATACTGACTTATATCAAACATACTGCATTAAATTGAAAATACAGATTCAACGATAATTAAGATACTGAATTTAATTTAACGTGAAAAATAGAATATGCGGTAGTGCTTTGACATAACAACCCGTGTAGAAATTTCGGCCGGGCTGTAACCAGGACCCGAATTTTTGGCCTGATTTAGCATTAGGGCCCTGATCAGGAATTTCGATTGGGGCCTGTTAGGAAATGTAACGTTTCGCAGACCAAGCCCTGATCAGGTCAATTTATCAGGCCCTGGTTAGGAGAATACATCAGGACCTGATCAGGAATATGACATTACGCAAATAGTTGGGCGAAAAAAAATAAATTTAGATACTCAAAATGAATTAATTACAACGTATGAAGCGTTGATCAACACCTACTAATCGCTAACAATCGCACTTAGGTACAAAGTAGAAATTTTAAGATGAGAAAATTTTCGCATTATTGTACCGGGATTCGATCTGGGGACGCTCGCATTCGCTTGTATTACTAGTTTCACGCTCTACTAACTACGCCAAACTACCTATCGACAAAGTAAGTCACTTTCTTGTAATTGTTTTGAATTTTGCATCTGTCTCAATGATATCAGTGTTTCAATGCGGTTAAGATATCTTGACTAAACATCCGAGTTGCAAATATGTTTTTAATTTAATTTCTTGCCTAGACTTTCACAAGCTCTCACTCGATCTAACGCTTAAAATAGATATTTAATAATATCTATAATATTGAAAAAATATTTATTTCTACAATAGTCTGATATTTTAAAATCTATCGTAGAAACTCCAATCTACAGATCTCTTTGAAAATTGTTATTAAAATATCCTATCGGATTTCACTTTTTTCTACCAAGTATCATGATATTTTTAAGATCAAATAAAACTTGATTACGGAGAATCACATTTTGTATGTGTGTGTGATCGTTATTTTATTTAATATTTTCAATATTTGAATCTCTGGTCAAGATATCAAACGCAAAAGTTCCCCCCTGTACAGGGTGTCCGTCAATGCACGCTAACTGAGTAGTATAACCTAATGTCCCCTGTCGTTCCCTATGAACAACTAAGGTAGGAAAGTGTAGATGAAATTTCTGGGGTCTACAGGTACTCCATACTCGTCCGAACCTCAACATGTATTTTCGATGAAGTCCCAATATTGCCCGATCAAGCCGCAATCTGTTGGCCTTGTCTGAATCTCAACGTTAATTTCCGGCGAAGTCCTACTATTGCCCGATCAGGCCCCGATGTGTTGGCCTTGTAAGAACCTTAACGTTTATTTTCGATGCAGTCCTACTATTGCCCGATCAGGCCCCGATCTGTTGGCCTTGTCAGAACCTCAACATTTATTCTCGATGAAGTCCTACTATTGCCCGATCAGGCCCTGATCGGGCAGTGATAGGGATCTATTATTATGGAATCCACAACTGATCCTGATAGGGGCCTTTGTGTTGTCAAGGCCTTCCCGAACTAAATTCTACACGGGAAAATATAATTTAACGCAACAGATAATAATTTATACGATATTCAACTTAGACAAAAA